>JAFVMD010000021.1:0-608820 GCA_023758005.1 Alternaria sp. BMP 0032 | reverse complement strand
AGTAAAGAGAATATACGCTCTTTGTATTTCTAGGCCTTCCTATATTAGAACTAGATTATGTTAGGAACACGTTAACATTACGTTCTTAGGCCTCTTACATTAATAGCCTTGCCTAAGGCATCTTTCTATGTTGTGCAGGTAGGTAGTAGGCGGATAATATATACGTAGCTACTTAGTGTACTTTTAGGCTACATTAGCATGCTTGCAACATACTTATATAATATTGCTATTAGGCCTAGGCCGCTATTACTGCCTGTAGAGAGCAGAATAGAGTTCTTCTAAATTGTGTTAAGAACGCAATACAAAGACGTTGTAGGTAGCATACAGGTTAAATTAGCTTAGAGTTGCCTTCCTTACTTAGTATGTTGTTAGCTATTCTAAGGTCTAAGAAGGCTATGTCTAGGTTCTTAAACGCGTTCTTAAAGAGTAGTAAAGGTACTTTAAGCCACTTAGCGTTAAATACTAGTAGAGGGGGTACTAGCGCCTCTATAGTTCCTACAAAAACAAGATGTAAACATGTTGTTAACACGTTCTAGGGCTAGATTTTAGTTTTCTTCTGTGTGTAGTACGCTAAGCTATGTAGGGAATAATTCTATCTAATCTAACTATCGCCTACGCCTTATTCCGCCCCTGACAACCCTAACTAGCTAGCGGCTATGGTCACCCACAAAAATCCAATGGTCGGATGAGGTGTAGCCACGTTCCTACACAAATGCTGGGGCAGAGGCACTCAACAAGTCGCCGCCATGCGCTTATCCGCGCCCACGCAGCTGTTGAGGACACGGTGGGCCGAGTTTCCAAGTTTCGGTGCGAGGCTGGCACCCACTCGCAAGTCGAACCGCAATCCCCTTCGTGCGGTGGCCGCCTGTTCTTCGCTCGCAAGCCCATCTTCTTCCAGGCGAGATTAGTTCGTTGAGCACCGGCCAAAGCAGTAACGAGCTGCAGTCGCAGGGGTCTGGAATTTTAGTACCGCCAGCCCGAAGCGGGAGAAATCCTCAACGCCCGGCCATATCAACGCCGCGTGCTGCTGTCCAACAAGAGATAAACAGCCAATGCGTTGAGTCTCGTGTTCCTGCAACGCCCGCTGACCCTTCCCTCACTTATTTCGCGAAGAAGAAGAAAGTTTGCGTTCGCGGGGAGCCAACGCACCCCTCCCGGACCCTTGAATCGTCTCTCGTGCTCTCACCGCACTATACACTACCCACCCACCTAATAGCGCGTCTTCTTCCTGGCCGCTCCTCCCTCCCTAGACCCACGATACCCGTCTTCTATTTTGTAATAGAGATACCCTTTGAGCTCCGTTGAGCTTCAACCACCCTCCTTTCCGCCAATTGCTCCCTCATTCCCTCGCCATGCGTCCCGAGGTCGAGCAGGAGCTCTCGCACACGCTGCTCATTGAGCTGCTCGCATACCAGTTCGCCTCGCCCGTCAGGTGGATCGAGACGCAGGATGTCGTCCTCGGCGAGAAGACGACGGAGCGCATCGTCGAGATCGGCCCCGCAGACACGCTCGGTGTCATGGCGAAGCGCACCCTCGCCAGCAAATACGAAGGACACGATGCGGCGCGGTCGCTGCAGCGTCAGATCCTGTGCTACAACAAGGACGCCAAGGACATCTACTACGATGTAGACCCAATAGAGGAGGAACCAGAGGCTCCCGCGGCCGCCTCGTCAGCGCCCTCTTCTACTCCCGCCTCTTCAGCACCTGCCGCCGCCGCCGCAGCCCCTCCGCCACCGAGTGCCGGGCCCGCAGCCCAGGTGCCAGATGCCCCCGTCACAGCCACCGACATTCTGCGGACACTGGTGGCCCAGAAGCTCAAGAAGCCGCTCATGGACATTCCGCTGAGCAAGGCCATCAAGGATTTAGTCGGAGGTCCGTCAATTGCACGTCTAGCGTAAAACTGTGACTAACAAGCTTCGCAGGCAAGTCCACGCTTCAGAACGAAATCCTCGGAGACCTGGGCAAGGAGTTTGGCTCAACTCCCGAAAAGCCCGAGGATACCCCTCTCGACGAGCTCGGTGCTTCGATGCAGGCTACCTTCAATGGTCAGCTTGGCAAGCAGTCCTCCTCGCTCATTGCCCGCATGGTGTCAGCCAAGATGCCTGGTGGCTTCAACATCACAGCCGTGCGAAAGCACCTCGAGACAAGATGGGGACTGGCCCAGGGGCGACAGGACGGAGTTTTGCTGCTCGCCATCACCAACGAGCCAGCAGCCCGTCTTGCCTCAGAAGCCGACGGCAAGGCCTTCCTCGATGAACAAGCGAACAAATACGCGGGCATCGCCGGAATCAGCCTGTCTGCTCCTACAGCCGGCGGAGACGCTGGTGGTTCGGGTGGTGGCATGATGATGGACCCCGCCGCGATCGACGCGCTCACAAAGGACCAACGCCAATTGTTCAAGCAACAGCTTGAGCTTTTCGCGCGATACCTCAAGATCGATCTTCGTGCGGGTGACAAGTCGTTTGTCGACTCACAGAAGGCGCAATCCGCGCTCCAGGCCCAGCTTGACCTCTGGAACACTGAGCACGGCGAATTTTACGCTTCTGGCATTGAGCCCCAATTCACACCGCTCAAGGCGCGCGTCTACGATTCATCGTGGAACTGGGCGCGTCAGGATGCTCTCACTATGTACTACGATATTATCTTTGGCAAGCTGAAGGCTGTCGACCGTGAGATTGTCAGTCGCTGCATCGCCATCATGAACCGCTCGAACCCTCTCCTTCTCGACTTTATGCAGTACCACATGGACCACTGCCCTACCGAGCGCGGTGAGACATATGAGCTTGCAAAGGAGCTCGGTCAGCAGCTCATCGACAACTGCAAGGAGGTCTTGAACGAGGCTCCGGTCTACAAGGATGTCGCAGTACCCACAGCGCCACACCTAGAGATTGATGCCAAGGGCAACATGAACTACAAGGAAGCGCCAAGAGCGAGCGTTCGCAAGCTTGAGCACTACGTGCGCGAGATGGCTGAGGGCGGAAAGCTGTCCGAGTACGGCAACCGCACCAAGGTCCAGAACGACCTCCAAAGGATCTACAAGCTCATCAAGCAACAACACAAGCTCTCCAAGTCCTCGCAACTTCAGATCAAGAGCCTCTACAGCAATGTCATCCGTTCGTTGTCAATGAACGAGGGACAGATCATGCCCAGCGAGAACGGCAAGGCTGCTAGCGGCAAGAGGGGTCGCAACGGTCGCGTCAATCCTTCTGCTAAGCAGGGCAAGGTCGAGACTATTCCCTTCCTACATCTCAAGCGCAAGGATGACCATGGCTGGGAGTACAGCAAGAAGCTGACTGGCGTTTACCTGGACTGCCTAGAGGATGCCGCCAAGTCTGGTGTCACTTTCCAGGGCAAGTACGCTCTTATGACGGGCGCTGGTGCCGGCTCTATCGGTGCGCAAGTCCTTCAGGGTCTCATTAGCGGTGGTGCCAAGGTCGTCGTCACAACTTCCAGGTTCTCCCGTGAGGTCACAGAGTACTACCAGTCCATGTACTCGCGGTACGGCGCCCGCGGTTCTCAGCTCATTGTTGTGCCTTTCAATCAGGGCAGCAACCAAGATGTTGAGGCTTTGGTCGACTACATCTTCGACACCAAGAAGGGCCTTGGATGGGATCTCGACCTCATCGTTCCTTTCGCTGCTATTCCAGAGAATGGCCGCGAAATTGACAGCATCGACTCCAAGTCTGAGCTCGCTCACCGCATCATGTTGACCAACCTGTTGCGCATGCTCGGAGCTGTCAAGAAGCAAAAGCAAGCTTACGGCTACGAGACCCGCCCAGCACAAGTCATCCTGCCATTGTCACCCAACCACGGAACCTTCGGTAACGATGGTCTTTACTCAGAGTCCAAGATGTCGCTCGAGACACTCTTCTCGAGGTGGCACTCAGAGAGCTGGGGTAACTACCTCACTATCTGTGGTGCCGTCATCGGCTGGACTCGCGGCACTGGTTTGATGGGCGCCAACAACATTGTCGCTGAGGGTATCGAGAAGTACGGTGTACGCACCTTCTCTCAGCAGGAGATGGCCTTCAACTTGCTTGGTCTGATGGCGCCACCGATCGTCAACCTCTGCCAGGTCGAGCCTGTATGGGCTGACCTCAACGGCGGCTTCCAGTACATTCCTAACCTGAAGGACTTGATGACCGACTTGCGCAAGGAACTCACAGAGACTAGCGATATCCGCCGTGCCGTCATCAAGGAGAATGCCATCGAGAACAAGGTTGTCAACGGCGAGGCCAGCGAGGCCCTATACAAGAAGGCCACGATCGAACCACGTGCAAACATGAAGTTCGACTTCCCCACCCTACCTGATTGGGACACAGAGGTCAAGCCTCTCAACGATAACCTTAAGGGTATGGTCGACCTTGAGAAGGTCGTCGTCGTCACTGGTTTCTCTGAAGTCGGTCCTTGGGGTAACTCCAGGACACGCTGGGAGATGGAAGCGTACGGCGAATTCTCCATTGAGGGATGCGTCGAGATGGCTTGGATCATGGGTCTCATCAAGAACCACAACGGTCCTCTCAAGGGCAAGAGCTACTCCGGATGGGTTGACGCCAAGACCAACGAGCCAATCGATGACAAGGATGTCAAGCCCAAGTACGAGAAGTACATTCTCGAGCACGCCGGTATCCGCCTTATCGAGCCCGAGCTCTTCAATGGCTACGACCCCAAGAAGAAGCAGCTTATGCAAGAGATCCAGATTGAGGAGGATCTCGATCCATTCGAGGCTTCCAAGGAGCTTGCGGAGGAGTTCAAGAAGGAGCATGGCGACAAGGTTGAGATCTTTGCGATCGAGGAGTCTAGCGAGTACACTGTTCGCATGAAGAAGGGAGCTACACTCCTCCTTCCCAAGGCTCTTCGCTTCGACCGTCTCGTAGCTGGTCAAATCCCGACTGGCTGGGATGCAAAGAAGTACGGTGTGCCCGACGACATCATCTCCCAAGTCGACCCTGTCACACTCTTCGTGCTCGTCTCCACGGCCGAGTGTCTGCTTGCCAGTGGTATCACCGATCCATACGAGTTCTACCAATATGTCCACTTGTCTCAAGTCGGTAACTGCGTCGGTTCCGGTATTGGTGGTACTACCGCCCTTCGAGGAATGTACAAAGACCGATTCATGGACAAGCCAGTCCAGAAGGATATTCTGCAAGAGTCTTTCATCAACACTATGAGCGCTTGGGTTAACATGTTGCTCATCTCATCCACTGGACCTATCAAGACACCCGTCGGTGCTTGCGCCACCGCTGTTGAGTCTCTCGATATCGGTTACGACACCATCGTCGAAGGAAAGGCCCGTGTCTGCTTCGTTGGTGGTTTCGATGACTTCCAAGAGGAAGGCTCCTACGAATTTGCCAACATGAAGGCCACTAGCAACGCCGAGGACGAGTTCGCTCACGGACGTACCCCCAAGGAAATGTCCCGCCCCACCACCACAACCAGAAACGGCTTCATGGAGTCACAGGGTTGCGGTATGCAAGTCATCATGGACGCCAAGCTCGCCCTCGACATGGGAGTCCCCATCTACGGTATCCTTGGCTTCACGGCCACAGCAACCGACAAGATCGGTCGCTCCGTCCCTGCTCCAGGAAAGGGTGTATTGACCACCGCACGAGAGAACCCGTCCAAGTTCCCATCTCCGCTCCTTGACATCAAGTACAGGAGGAGACAGATGGACCTCCGCCGCAAGCAGATCAAGCAGTGGCAGGAGTCGGAAGTCCTCTATCTCCAGGAGGAAGTCGCGGCGATGAAGGACGCTACTGGCGAGGACTTCGACGAGGCGGCGTATCTCGAAGAGCGTGCTGCTAACATCGAGATGGAAGCTAAGCGACAAGAGAAGGACGCGCTCAACAGTCTCGGTAACAGCTTCTGGAAGCAAGACTCGCGCATCGCTCCTCTTCGTGGTGCACTTGCTACCTGGGGCCTTACCATTGACGATCTCGATGTCGCTTCTTTCCACGGTACCTCCACTGTTGCGAATGACAAGAACGAGTCCGACGTCATCAACCACCAGATGCGACACCTCGGCCGTAAGAAGGGCAATGCGCTGCTTGGTATCTGGCAGAAGTACCTCACTGGTCACCCCAAGGGTGCTGCCGGTGCCTGGATGTTCAACGGCTGCTTGCAGGTGCTCAACACTGGTCTCGTACCTGGCAACCGCAACGCCGATAACGTCGATAAGATCATGGAGCAATACGACTACATCGTCTACCCATCGCAAGCCATCCAGACCGATGGTATCAAGGCCTTCTCCGTTACTTCGTTCGGTTTCGGACAGAAGGGAACTCAGGCTATCGGTATCCACCCCAAGTACCTCTTTGCCGCGCTTGAGCACCACCAGTTCGCTGCCTACAAGCAGAAGGTTGAGGCTCGCCAGAAGAGGGCTTACCGATACTTCCACGACGGTCTCATTAACAACACCATGTTCCGTGCCAAAGACAAGGCGCCATACGAGGACGAGAAGATGCAGGAGGTCTTCCTCAACCCGCAAGCGCGTGTCACCATGAACAAGAAGACTTCGACATACAGCTATGCGAAGACTCCTGCTCCCAAGAAGGACAAGAAGGCGCAAGAGACGATGAAGATGGTTGAGCAGCTCACTCAAGCCACAGCTTCTTCCAACAGCAAGGTTGGTGTCGATGTTGAGAGCCTCAGTGCGCTCAACATTGAGAATGAGACCTTTATCGAGCGTAACTTCACCGAGAAGGAGATCGCATACTGTCAAAAGTCACCAAACCCGCAAGCCAGCTTCACAGGCAAGTGGTCAGCGAAGGAGGCTGTATTCAAGTCTCTTGGTGTCAAGGGTGAAGGCGCCGGCGCTCCGCTGAAGGATATCGAGATCATCAACGACGAGTCTGGCGCGCCGACTGTTCAGGTATGTTTCTATCATTACTCAACTCTGAGACCCCATACTGACGCATTCACAGCTCTACGGCAAAGCCGACGAAGAAGCCAAGCGCGTAGGTGTCAAGAACATCAACATCAGCATCAGCCACTCCGACGACCAGGCTGTTTCCGTCGCCATCGCGCAATGTTAAATATACGTGTCAAGACCGGCGGGCGGTGTCCCTCAATATTCACGACGATTAGATGCATGGTAGTATAGTTGGAGCAAGGAACATTATTCCCCCTAGGTGGCGTGTTTGGGTCCCCAGGCGCATCAAGATTAGATATGTCCATGCTTCGCAAAGAGATTTATGTATTGTAATGCAACAAAAACATGTTCAAACAAACCCCCTTCACACGATGTATGATGACGATGAGCTGTCCGCGTGTCGTCGCGTGCTCCTGCCTATCTTACTCCTTCTACCCTCTATCTCCTTATCTCTTTATCTCCCGAGCATCCCGAGATAACCTCAACAGATAAACCCTCTTCCACAAAAAGGGTACATCATGCATATTGTTGAGCTCTGGTTACACCTACTAAGATTTCTTGGTATAGCCCCGCTGTTAGCCGTTTTACGCGGCAGCGGTTCCCTCTTATGCAGTTGAGGCTGACCTGCAGCGGGTAGCTGCATGGGCTTACGTAGCGTGCAGGTTGTTGAGTAGGGGTTTGGGAAGACCGTTACTACCGTTGAGAACGTGGGAAGCTGGGAACGTGGGGCTATTGGGGTATTGAGTCTGATGGGAAGGTGACGGCGCGGATGGGGGTGCGGGTGGGCTAGAGGGTAACTAGGGGAGGTTGTGTATGCAGGAGTGGTCTGTGGTACGCTTGCCCTCGTAGTGGATGTTGTGTTGACGGGGCTCGTATGACGTATCGTGGGCTTAGTCTTGGTGTGAGATGCTATTTGTACGCGCTTGTTGCTGCTTATTTGATATGTGTCTGGTGTCTGTTACTTTCTTCTACTTTATACATGTTGCGTATGATGCGGCAAGATACGTGTAGTGGCAGTTGCATTGTTTGAGTGTTGCTGATGAGAGAATTTGCTTTGGTAATCGGTTATGCTATCGTGAGATGGAGTCAGATACGAATCAGCTAGCAAATGTGAGAGCTTCGCCGTTCTTATCCGTTATACCCGAAAAGTTCCTTACCGCTGCTCACACGGAACCACTCGTATCTTCAGGTAGCGGTCGAAGACCTTGCGACAGCAGCCGATGACCCCGTCGCACCTCACGCTTCACCCTTCTCATCCCAAGCATATACCTTCTTAACCCACGCGATATCCTGCGCAGACGGATGCAAGTTCGGCGTCATCTTCGTAGTCCCTTGGCTATGATCCTCAAAGTTCTTGTACTGTTGAATCGGGCATTCAGCCGTATCCTCCTCGCCGCTGTAGAGCTCACACTTCTCTGGCTTACCCCCAATGGCGCTGGGATAATGCATGATGCTTTCGGAGTCGTATTTGTCGAAGGTAAAGAGGGGGAGGTAGAGCTCGGCCATGCCTTTGACCCAATCTCTGCATGCACAATTGTTGCGAAGCGCTACTCTGAGTGAGGTGCATACGTTTTCTCGGGTTACTCGAGAGCTCTTTTCGTGGGCGCGCTTGTAGCACTGTTTAGAGTCAGTAACAGTTTTGATTGTTTCGGCGGCTTAATGAATGTTATACTCACCTCTTCGAAATCGCCGATTTTCTCGGGTTTGACCACGATATAGTCGTCTCGATCACTACGCTGATGTTCGTGCGCCATACCTGCCTTTTGTTAGCCTTTGTCGGTAGCTTACTCGTAGATGAATACTAACCCATGACATGACCCAGTTCGTGCATAGCCGCCCACTCCACATTCACAAGACGACCGCTTTCTGGGCCGTTCAGCTGGTTCCTCCAAGGACTCTTCTGGTCAACCGCTAGACCTGCGTTGGCCGTCCAACCGGTTTCCCCCTTTCCCACCTGGATCGTCAAGGTCTCGTGAGGCAGATCTGGGTTCCAATGGAAGAAGTCGGTTTCGCTTTTCTTGTAACAGATCACTGGCTTTCCCTCACTGTCCACCCACTCTTCGAAACTGATAGCGTGACCGGATTCCTTTCCTGGATTGCCAAGATAACTAAGGGCTCATCAGTCCACGATCAAAGGTCGTACTGGATATACACGTACGTCATCCACGATTGTATGGCGGCCTCGATAACTTCGTGCATCGACTCGCGTTCTTTTTCGTCGAAGTAGCAGTAAGGGATAACAGCAATGTTTTCTGAGTTGCGAGGCCATTTCAACGGCGCCTTACCGATGGGACCACCAAAATGATCCACAGCACCTTGGCCGTCGCCGTCGAGATCGTCGCCAATCTCGTCGAGATACTGCGCCCAGCTCGTGGCCTGCGACCCGTTGGCGAGGTAGGGGAGGGGAGGACCACAGCTGAAGACATAGTCGGAATCTGGTTTATGCTTAATTGTAGCTGCAGTAGCAATGGCTGCGAGGGGTAAGAGGTGACCGAACAACATCTAGGGAATTGCAGACCGAGTGATGTGTAAAAGTGGAGGTAGGAAGTGTAAGGAACATTGGTGAGTAACGCAAGGGTAATCTTTCCGAAAAGCGGTCTCTCGAGGACTTTGCGAGTGAATAAGGCCCAGCAAGCGAGAAACTGGCAACAAAGTAGTGAAGGTGGGAGTGAGAGCTTTCAGTGACGTAGCTCCACACCAGCCGGTAGGAACTCGCACACATCTCAGCAAAACTATTGAACACTCACTTCAGCGAAGGATAGCGACAAGTAATCCAGAAGCTTGCATTGCGTTAGAAACTTGCCAACTTTGGCTTTCGTACCAATGTAGACTGTAGAGTATTCGGCTTCTTCATTGTATTGATGCTCGTTATACTCGTGTGTGAACTATACAAAGCTTAAAAAATCAGGACGTCAGAGCATTCCTTGCTCGTCATGTTCGCGATAGACAGATGAAGCAAGCTTTCGGCACAAGCTAGCCGCGATTTTTGAAATTGACTTCAAGGTATTGAGATCACAGTGAGGCAGCGCTTTCCCGCTGAACGCGATAGGCAGCGATGGCTACAGAGATGATTGAATATGGGATTCTCATACATCGCGAACACTCCGTATCCCAGGTCACCGCGAGTGAAGCAACTTGGTAAACCCGTACGAGAGGTCAGTATCGTGGTTATATGAAATTTGCGAATTGAAGCAGGAGCTGGTGTGCAAGCTCGAAGAGCGGAAGTCGGGAGCGTATACACGTAGCTTGGAGATCGTTCTTTCTTGAAGTTCTCAACCGCACAGGAATGATAGAGTAGACTGCTGTAATCCAGATAACCCAAACCCCTCTCGGCGGACTCTGGGCATCAGTTTGTCATCGGTCACGCCATGTGATCATCACACACAAGAGCGCGTTACTTAGATTGTGATCAATCAAGGTCTCCGCACTGACACAGCAAGACCCTGCTCAGCGAAGGGTGTTGTCCGGATGATCGGCGGAAATTAAACAGCTTTGTCATCTCGGTCTCCGCGGCAAGGATATACTTTCGAAGTTTCGATTCATCTACGGATCGATCGCGAGATGCTGCCGGAGCCTTGGAACCAGAGCAGAATTTGCATTGTCAATTTCGCGCGTCTTCTTGGCAGCAAACGGTTTTTTCGTGACTGGAGAATACGTAAGATGATGGTGACGTCGACGACGCCAACGAGAGTTGCAGTGTTCCTTGCAAGTCTGGAGGTCCGGATGACTGAACATACTGCTTACCCCTCAGACAAACTCTATGTATATATGGAAACTCGTCAAGGGTTCAAGTTTTCAAAGAAATGCGGAAGGGTGAGATTTTGGAGTTTGTCGTTACATGCGACAGGCCACAGCCTGATAAACCTGACCCGCTGTCACAATAACGGCAGTGCAGGTTAGCAGCGATGATGCTTGGGTAGTGGAGCTTGCAAGAGTGTGTATGGCTGCTCGGACCGCAGTGAGGCGTTCGTCGGACATGTGTACGGAAGCATGAAACAATCGTGGGGTCGGTTAGCAGGGCGGTGCCTGGGCCAGATCTGAAACCTGATCAGGTGGTGGGCAAAAGTACCAGCGCGTGGGCGTCTGTCAACATGGCGCTGAAGAGGATACATGTAAATACCGTGGGCGCGTCCCTGTCGCGTGTGACGGGACGGTGTTAGCGAATAAGATACTGCTGTCTCACAGGGCTGGAGTGGCGCCGATCCTACAGCAATTTCGCGGACGGGCTGGAGATGATCATCCTCAGCGTACAACGGCAGGCGGCGGGTGAGGGGCAATTTGCTTACCTCGTGGCACCGATGCAATCGATTAGGTCCAGCCCGGGCTATTCATTTCGGAATCCAGGTTGAAACTTGCTGAGAACTTAGTATGCAGAAGCTCTCGGACTGACTGTGGCGGTTGCGTATGCAGCAAGAAGATGCAGGTATCTGCAGTAAGCTCAGCAAGGACTGAATTACAGCACAGCCGGCTGGCCTTATTCGCCGACGGCGAGGAATTCACTCTGCCGGCATTTAGTCTGCCGATGCGAGTCCAACGTTCCGAACAGAAGGGGAAGGATGGCCGTTCGGATCAGCTGCCAGGGGCGGCCTGACGGTAGACAGACGGCCACGCGGGAGATGACACGACAGTTGGACCAGGTCTCCGGATGCGAGTCTGGCCGGGCCCCGTATCGCGAAAACACAAGACCAATTGAATCCTGCTCCTCGAGAGTCGATCAAGAGGACATGTTGGAACGTTGGAGTGTTGGAGCATAGTTTTGCGCTTACCGTAGTACATGGAAAGGGGAGGTATGACAGCGCCAGGCGGTTAGGCCAGGGGAACACAGCGAAAGGCCACCGGCACCATGACTAGGGAGCTGGGTGATTCGCTCGCTTCACTGTACGTCCCGAGGTTAGCGGCTTCAGGTACGCGATGGGCGTTTGGTACTTCTGGATCGTCTCCCCGCATACTTTGGCTACCCATGTGTGAGGTAAGTGATTGGGCAGCAGATGGAGTCGACGCTGCAGCGCTGACGGGCGGAGAGGCAAAGCTGACGATGCGTCGTGGCGCGACGAGAAAAGCAAGTCGCGGGCGCGGTGTTATCGAGGATGCAGGGATGGACCAGCCCCTCCCGACGCCTGCAAGGTACCGCTCAGGGCAGGGCGCTGATTGGGCGGGGTGCTAGCGGAGCGCGATGTCCCTCGCGGTGTTCATGATACTTTTTGTCGTTGCGGCAGCTGCAAAGGGCGGGCCAAGGGCTATCATAAGGTCGTGCGTCGTGGTTTTCAGACTGTGGGGGGAGGCAAAGTTTGTTATTGCAAAAGGAAGGCATGACTCTGCGACGCGAGTGACGAGGCAGGAGCGACGTGTGACGCGGAAGGAGCACGTCTGACGAGCTGCGAGGCAGCGGCGAGGCAGCAGAGGGCGCTAGCAAATGCCGTTGGATCGCGTCGACGCATCGTCGTCGACTCTGTCGCGCTGCCAGTCGCCCGCATCCCCTGGGACGGCGCGGGTTTGGGCTCAGCGGCGCAATACTGCAACTGGCCGTCCGACCTCAGTCAGCCTATCGAGCGGATATTGGCCCGCGCTCTATGGCTTCTCTGCTCCCTGCACCGCGACGCCCATGCGCGACGCGGAAATGAGGCTAGTGGAAATTGATCCTTGTCCCATGTGCGAGTGCTTGTCACTCCCCCAGAGGCCCAAAGAGTGCATACCCACGTCGACCCGCTCCTCGAAGCCTCTTTTCGGTCGGGAGATCTGCTCTCTGCATTCTTTTCTACCACCACGCCAGCACTCCGCAGCGCGCGTGCATTCACTCCTTCACCTGTTTGCTGCCAGCTACACACGCTCCTTAACCTTTGCCATAATCTATTGTTTTGTACTTTTTGCCGCCAACCGAGCCATCCAGAGTCGAGCGCGCCCGATCCCGCCTGCAATCGCTGCACGCCTTCCTTTTCACCTCCAGCTCGCTCCCTCCCTCGCCTCTTGCCGACATTACTTTCCACTGTGCCTAGGACACACTTTCGAAAAACACCGCCCGTGACCGCCCCATTGTTGTTTTTGGCCCCGCTACATGTTCGCGTTTGCTCTTTCCTCCCAGCCCGAGTCGCCTTGCTCTCACCTTCCCCACTCCTCGCTCGAGTGCGCCTGCCCGCTCACCCCAGCGACACGACAGTCGAGATTGGTCAGCGCACAGTCGTCGCTATAATCCAGTCTAATCACTTTCGCCAGTAAGTCTACACTCCTCCCCATCCCCATTGCCAAGGCGCCCTCCCATTGCCTCTCGCCCACTCCGGATGCAATGCGGCGTACTTATACGTTTGCTAATAACTGCCAGACCATCATGAACCGCTGGTTGAACAGGAAGAAGGATGGCGCCGAGGACGCGGCCGCCGCCCCAAAGAAGACGAAGAAGGGCAAGAAGGGTCAGGAAGAGCCCAAACCAGAGTTCGATCTCAACTTTGCATTGCCCAAAGCAGATGACTTCCGGACAAGTCTAATCATGCCTGGCCTGTCCACCCGCTTCAGCATGTTGAGAGAGCAGGACGACCCAGACTCCAAGATTGGCAAGGCCAGCGACGACAGTGTACTACAACCGAAACGGCAATCGCGCCTCCACGAGTTCGGCTTCGTTCCAGGAGGTCTTTCCGATATAGCTGAAGTCTCCTCGCTCAATGGCTCCATCCGACCGCCCTTCGCAAGCGAACGGACCAATTCATTCGACAGCAGTAGAGATGACGACGGCTCTGGTAGCGTTATGAGCAGAGCTAGACCCGGCGAGGGCAACGTCTTGTTCGGTGGACGACAAAAGATCTACATGATCTCTAATACAAACGCGAAGGGCACCGGACGGACACTCTACGACGACGACGTTAATATGTCAGCATACCAACGGCTCAGACAAGAGGAGAAGGACAGGCTGAGGCAGCAGTCGGATTACGAAGACGGCCAGAACTCTGAGCCGTCCAGTCCTACTGAGCTCAGTCGTAAGAGGGAGACTTCGTCATCTACCAACTCAGGCACATTGAACACCCGCACATCCACAGCCGCGACTTCGATAGCGTCACAAGGCACCAACTCTGTATCAGCCTCCTCGCCAGCGTTTCCCCCAGCAGGTGCCCCGATGACATCTCCAGATCTAGGCCGGTCGACAACGAAACGGAGACTTTACGACCAAGGGCTGGATCAGCAAATCCAAGAGCAACAGTCCTCAGCTATGAACCGTCTCAACTCCATACAACGCGCACGTGCGCCAACCGGACGGTCAACGCCACCAATTCCCATATCTCAGGCACGTTCTGCTACCAACCTGAATGACCGGTTCGCTCGGGGACCACCTGCCTTCCGCTCAGACAGCCCAAATGCGCTTGGATACCCCGGCATAAGCAGGAACAACTCCTCGGGCGCGTCGAGCCCCGTCCTCGCTCGCCCGCAGTCGCCTGCATTGACAAGTCCTGTCATCAGTGACAGTGAAGAAGCTCATACCCTCAATGCTGCACTTCAGCCCAACGATCGGGGCAAAGCGACCGCCATGGGTGCTTTCAACAAACCCAAGGCGGCATTCAGCGAGGAGCAGTATGCAGAGCGCTTGCGCCACATGCAGCAGGACCGCGAAGGGCGCTCAACACCACCTCAAAAGGCCGAAAGGTCCCCGCCTCGTAAGCCCACTTTGAGAGAGCGTGCAGAGCAGCAAAGGCGTAAGCGAGCTGAAAGTGACGCAAACGAACGGTCAAGCTCTGAATCAACTGCTGAACCAGCTCAAGCACCCTCTGCCTTCTCCAGGTTCCAAGCTGCTGCCAGTCAGATGAGAACCGCAGGTCCAGGTACACCGACATCGCCACCGACCCAGCGCCTCCCAGCCATTCCACGCCAACCAGCAGCGTCTCCAGACAATTGCAACAAAGCCACCTTCTTCAGTTCCCCAGATTCCAGCGAAGCAGAAGATGAAGCTCCCAGGCCGCCGACCACGCGCCCGGCAGAGCCCACTCGTCGATTTGACAATCTCCCCGTAGCAACCGGACCCGCACCCTCAATGTTCGAGCATCCCGCGTTCCGCTCGCGGACAACATCGGAGGAAGAAGTCTCTCAGAATGGCCCTTCTTCGTACAGCCCTGCTCTTACCCAAGAGGCATCTCCACGCCCCGACGAGACAGTGAAAGTGGATGGCACTGAGGTTGACTCACCAACATTGGGTCCTGAGAGTAGCGGACTTAGTGGAATGATTAGGCAGCATCTTCGCAACTTCAGCAATGTTTCTTCCAACTATGGTGAGCCAGGTCCTCCAATGATGAGCCCACCTATGGGGCTTGCCATTCATACACAAGGGTCTGGCTTCCAGCGCCGCCAACCGGGGTCGGAATCGGCTACCCCAGCTCCCTCAACATACAGCCACTCTAACCCATGGGATCTGGACGACATTGATAACCCCTACCGCGATGAACTCGTCAAAATGAACTCTGACGAGCAGGCCAACGGACAAAACACCACCCCACTGATCATGAGCGCAACCGAACCAAACCCTGCAGCTCCCTGGGATCTTACTCCGCGAAGGGCCCATGAGCGTGTTGCGAGCAACGAGACAGAGGCTGACCACGAAGCTTTCCAACGAGACCTCGCTCACAGGCAGCGCTTGATACAAGAGAACCTCCGTGCTAAGGCTGAAGGCCGTTCAACAAGCCCAGCACCAGCACCCGCGGGCCCATCCAACGGACTGAAGACAGCTTTGAACATGCTCCGTGCAAAGTCGAGCCGTGAATCCTTTGCTACAGTTGATGTTTCTAACAAGTCAGTAAGGAAGCTTGCTCTTGGAGGAAGTTCAGCGAATGTTAGCAGCACCTCGCTCGTAGGCCTTCAGGGTGATATGCCAGCGCTTCGACCAAAGCAGTCTCGAGTATTGCAGCAAAGTGAACAAGACGCACAGCGGGAGCACGAGAATCGCCAACGATCAGCAACCGAGAGCAGCCGCACTGGTCGTCCATCGGGTAGATCTCCACAGGCATCGACCAGAAGCTCCACGCGAGAGCGCTCGAGCTCTGGAACATCGTCAGGCCGTTCCCGGAGTCGCCATGACCAATACCGCGATGACTTGGACCAGGCTATGGCAGATGGCACCCGCGGCGCGTATCCTGCGAACACAATGCCGTCAATGCCTGGATACTCTGCTCACCCTACGCCTCCACTTCCTTCTGAGAGACCATCGCTGGATTCCCAAGGTCGCATGCGATCGCGAAGCAACAGCAAGACTGCCGCGGCGAATTACTTCGAGTCGAAGCATCTGCACCCTATCCAGACTAACGCTGGACCGGGTCAGAACACTCGTCTGCCTCCTGGGGGGAAATTCTCCCCGGGTATCCCTATTTCACCCCGACCTTCACCAGGTGGCTTCAGCAATGCCAACGGCAATGGCTTCTCGCACCCAACATCTCCAGTGCCTCCGTTCTCCGCCAATCACACCCCTCCTGTCTCAAACCCCACTACACCCAACGCTGCCGCGTTCAACCCAAGTACTGTGCAGCCGTTGACCAAGACTGGAGTGCTACGAAAGAAGTCCATCGCGAAGTCGGAGATCTCGGAGCCGGTGTTCCTTTCCACAACGTCTTCGATTGACACCATCAATCTCCCAGCTGGTGCTTCTCTGAAGAATGGCATGGAAAACAACGCTCCCCCTGTTCCGCCAATCAACCCTATGAGGCGACGTTTCGGATTTGGCCGCGGTGAAAGCCAAAGCCAAAGCCCAACGGGGCCATCACCTTATGATCCTGCTGTCCAGCATGGAATGGATGGACCTCGAGCCCCTTACGCTGAACCACTCCGCACCAACTCGTCCGACGCAGTGATGAACCAATCGCAGCAACCAAAGGGCAGACTGCGGAAGGCGTCGAGTGAAGGCAGGAGCCTGCGCGGAGACGCACAAAGCCAAATGGGACCCTCGCCAGCAATGCCTCAAAACGGCTTCACCGGACGCAATGGGTCACCTCCACGTCCTACCAACGGTCAACAGCCCATGGAGGGTGGCATGTTCTAAACAGCACCTTAGCTATACGAGCTATTGCTCTGTCCGCACCTCAACACTCGTGATCAAAAGCGATCCTTTTTCAATCTTTGGCACATTTGGAAATCTCTTTTCTTTTCTGTATGTCTACTTTCAGTCGATGGATCGCCGTGTCTGCGATCACGGCCTTTTTCTTTCCTTAATCTCTTTCGGCTTCCGGCTTAGCAATATACCTCCCCGTTCTGCGACTGCGACTTCTCTTTGCAAAGATCTCATTTTACGATCAACGATAGGGTTCTGGCTAGATTACAACCTTCACCGGGCTGGACACGGTGTTTCTGGAGGTTGGCAATAGCATCACACAAGTTTGAGTACATTCTGTAAGAGTCAGGTTCGGGAGGATTGCATGTTTATCGGAGTCTTCATGTACTGCTAGTCACTACAGCCTTTTCATAGGCTCACGGTTCAGCTCGTGCTGCCAGACTCGCGTCAACCAATTCGTGGTATTGAATACAATCAATTGCCTCATACAACAGATACTATGCACATAGTTCACTCCGCCAGCGCACGAATTCGAGACCAATCGCATCATCACTATCATGCCTCAGCAGCCAACGGCGGCTGTTGGACGTGGGACAACGGTCGCAATATGTCTGAAACCCCCGCGCGCGTTGTTTGGACTGGTTATGTACCGTGCCGCGTTTCCGGTTTCATCGCTGCCGAATGCATGCAGCGTCAACGGCGTCGACACCTTCACATGCAACATGCAGAAAAGCATGATTTCGTCACCATGCAAAAGGAATATGAGACGACATTGCCTATGTGCATAGGCGAGCGACTCACGAGCCCTGTGTTTCAGATGCCGCAAGAAGGGCCGTGCGCTGATTCGAGAACCTGGGATCGTCGCGATGGAAGATAAACTACGAACTCTCGGCTCGAGACGAGACTTTATCGATCGTCGATACTCAGAAGAGGGTGAAAAATAACAATGGGATTGTGAGCGAAGATTCTATGACGGAGAGATGGAATTGCTGTGGAAGGAAAAAAGGGATGTCGGTGGAGACAGTGATCTAAGGCCTGCATGCCGCTTATCGCGTACCTGCATCTTGCGATCCATTTTCACGCGTCGCCTTCCTTTGTCGGAACCAGGACGTCAGCAACACAACCCGGCGCTCTTGGTAGCGGTATAGTGGCATCAAATCTTGGGCAATCTTCTCGACATTCGATGATGTGCACACAATCTTAAGTAGCGGAGCGCAAGATGTTACTCCAAAAGACTAAGCGTTCAATGATGGAAGCTCCACGTCCAAAGTCCAGTCTACCGTAGCGGTGCACTACGCCACCGTGCCATTGGAACCGTCGACGGCATCCTCCCCATCCGCACGCCAAGGGGACATACTTTCGTCTAACGCAGGGTCGGTATCCGGTGCCGCACGAAGAACGCATGTCCCCCAAAGCGTTCGCTGTGCAAACAGAAAAGCAATTTAACAAGGCTGTCAGCAAGCGTGATATGAAAGAGGAAAAAGAGGAGAAGTCAGCAAAAGCCGTTGTGGTGTTCTATCGGGTACAGCATCCCTACACAACCAAGAGAAAAAGGTCTGGATTGCCAGGCGCAGGGCCTGCCAAAACAGCCCTGACACAGCTCCGCAGGCCGCCTGATTGGGCCGGCGACAAGAAATCGCACCGTCGCATTGCGCAGAGCAAAGAAAAGCAAGGCCGCCTCCCACCATCCATCTCCACAGCTGTGCCAGCACGCCGCTTAGCTAACGCTAAAGCACCGCAAGTTCGGCGCCATCCCAAACTCTAACTGCAACCTAACCCTGCTTCCGAGGCACATTGCACACCTATGCGAAGCTCTCGCTGCGCATCCGTCGCCCGTAACTCGACGAGATACACCCCTCTAGAATACGTAGGTGCGATCGAAGGCGCAGTAGATCAAGGAAACCAACAGCGCCCAGGGAGGGGTACTGGGGAAGATAGTCAACTGCATACCAAGGCTCTGCGACAAACCGCGGCAATCCCTGGGGACGATCACCGGGTAACTCCAATGTTAATCTCCACGAGTCTATTGCTGCGTTAGGGAGCAGGCTTGGACCAAGGTATTGGTTGCCAGAATCTGATTCAGTACATAGACCCCTCTCCGTCCCATCGTTTTTTTCGCTCAACCCTGTTCCATCTCACTTCGACATTCCCTCACTCCAGTCCGTCTTTCACATATCGAATACCATTACCAATACATACTATACCATATAATCAAGATGCGTTTCCAGGCTACCGTCCTTGCCGTCGCGGCTTCGCTCGCTTTCGTTGGTGCTCAGGATTTGAGCGGTATCCCCCAGTGCGCTGTATGTTGCCCTTCCTCTCCTGTTCCCGATCGGATCGGACTTCGGAGCCCACACCTCCACTCGAAG
Organism: Alternaria sp. BMP 0032; assembly: GCA_023758005.1. Taxonomy (NCBI): domain Eukaryota; kingdom Fungi; phylum Ascomycota; class Dothideomycetes; order Pleosporales; family Pleosporaceae; genus Alternaria; species Alternaria sp. BMP 0032. The sequence goes on along the minus strand of JAFVMD010000021.1, from coordinate 589,568 downwards.
ACGATCACGATCGCGATCTAGGCACGTCGCATCTAGCATCACCAACTGACACACCAATCAACAGATCCCCTGCTTCGTCGCTGCCCTCCCCAGCTCCAACTGCGGTGTCACAGACACAAACTGCCAGTGCACCAGCGGCCGCTCTGCCATTGAGAACTCGCTCCTTACTTGCGCACCCGAGCGATGCGAGCAGAGTGAAATCTCCAGTACGTTTTGCATACCCTACATACCCATCATCTTTGTCCATATCTAACGCGACTACTAGGCCTCGCCCCCGCTGTCTCCTCCCTCTGCGCCGCCGCCGGTGTAACCCTCTCCGACATCCCCACTGCCGTTCCCTCATCTGGCGCTTCCATGACCGGCTCAATGATGTCCAGCATGATGAGCGGATCCCCCACCATGAGCGGCTCCATGTCGCCCACCAGCTCTGGTGTCGCTGAGCAGACTGAGAACGCTGCTGCTGGCAAGCTTGCCAGCTACGGTGTTGTTGCCATGGGTATGGCTGCTGTCTTCGGATTGTAGATATGGAATATCTGAGTGGAGGCTGAGAAGGGCGTGTTGGTTGTTTAGGAGTTTGTAATGCGACAGTCGCTTGTATATCGCAATTGATACCGTATCGTTCATCTGAATCGCTGCATGCCTAATGCTGTGCGCGAGTGGTTGGTGATGCTGAATTGGTCTCGGGCTATTTCCTTTGTTCACGCAGCTTCGAGTGCGGTCGCCCATTTGCCAGACCATGCTGTGAACTCATCGTCTTCTCCAGCCCAGCTTTGCCTGACCAGCTCGATTGCGCTGTTTGCCTCACCACAGCATTTCTCCAGAGTCTCTTTCGCTTCGTCTTCATCGAGATCGTAGAATGCGCCTGCGATGTCATCGACCGTCTCAGGTATAGTCTTGAGGGTGTACACGAGTGCGTCTAGCTTCTTGCAGGGCGGCGAGGTTGCGGCGGTCGGTTCGAGCGTGGACGATGCAGGATACGTCTTCAACCTCCTCTTGATGAGTGCTTGGTAGAGCATACCGATCATCTTCAGCTTCTTGACACTGGTATCCAGTAGTTCCTTCAGCTCCTTGTTGTCCTTGCCAATCTTGTTCGATGCGCCGAAGATCTCGTCTTCGTCGTCGCTGCCCTCGGCTTCATCGTCGTCGTCGTCCACGTCTTCGCCCCATTCTTTCAGCTCCTCAATCGCATCTAGTAGGACTGCGCGGTGCTCTTGAGCTTTCTTGACTACGAGTCCTACAACACCGTCTTCGCATAGCTTTAGCAGTGCGTCGCATACGTCCCATAGTACACCAGTTGAAGATAAGACTTCTTGCTTCTCGCTCTCAGTTGGGCCGGTGTCTTTGCCTTTCGCGCTTTGTCTTGTCTCTGCCATCTTCAGGATCATGGCGAGAACTTCTCCCCATGTTCCCAACAGCCTCCGGACTTGCGCCTTAACTTCTGTGCGCATAATATCTCCGATATCGCCCTTCTGACCCTCTTGTGGTACGTACGATGCCGCAGTCACCATGCTGTTCAATGGACCTGAGGTCACATCGCCGATTTTCGCTATTATCGCGGAGGGTGTGAGGGGCGGGTTGATGAGGAGGAGAGAGAGCGTCGTCGTATGCGATTTGAGGAGCTTAGTCGACGCTCTGATAACATCGAGAGGATCTGCTATCTCCGTTTCAGACGTTGACGCGGCGTCTTTGGTGGGTGCGAGAGAGGACTGGTAGTGTGTGAGGAGCGCTTGTGTGGTTTTGGTAAGGTCGATGAGACTGCGCAGGTCTTTTGGTTTCGACATTGTGCCCTCTTTATTTGGAAGAATCAAAGAGTGTTATAGTCTTGGAAGCTGAGAATAAGTGCGCAGTTCACGAGCCAAAGTTTGGACAGCATCAAAATTTTGGTGGGGCAGTGACTCTTAGCGGGGTAGCGCCGTCATAGCGGACAACATCCGCTCATACCTTGTCAACCTAAATTTTCAGCCTTCTCGTCTCTTGCCCATCTATGATCGAACGACTTGAGTTTGAGGTCAGCTTTGACCATATTTTCGGGGCAAATTCAGATCACGCCCTCTCTTTGTACTGTCTAGTGAGCCCTGATGAAGCCGCGCGATGCCAGCTGAGCCTGTCAGGATCATATGGCGGATGAAATTTTGTAACGACGAGGCTGTGTCAAGGTTGAAACTGGGAACCGGGGCCTTGATATGAGATCCTTTTCTTCCACGCCTAAAGCAGGCAATACGACATGTATATCCATTTTCCAGAAAGCAGGCAGTGCTCAAAACAGCATCCATCCCCAACGACTAGCATATGTCGCTCGCCCCCAACAGCCGTGCCGCTTATGGTGGGCGTCACCAATCGGCCTTCCACACCAGAGAATGGTGGCTGAGAGGCGTTCTCGTCTCCATTCACCGGTTTCATTTTAGCCAGTAAGGCCCCGCTACATGTCATCTCATGACCACTTGCTGCAGTTACATGCATCAAGCAATTACGGCAGATGTCGCAATTCGTTGGACGAACGTGAGCGACAGTGACAGCCTTGCATCTCAAGTTTGAAGAGGTTGTGTCGGTTCTACTGAAGCAGAGCCTCACTGCGGTAAACCAGCCTGATGATGTATATCAATCAACCGTGGAGGCGCGAGGATAGGTCATTACAGTGTTCCTCAGGATCGCGCCATTTTTCACCGGTTTACCAAATTCGATCACGCCTCACCTCTGCCCTTTTGCCTTCATTATACATAGTACAGGATGGATTGGGTGTGGGATACTTTTGAGACTTACCGCCTCAACCAGGCGGATTTGCAGGCCTATCTGACTGAGTTGTATGGGTCGTATGACTTTGCTATTGAGGTAAGGCTTATGGTAACTTTCCATAGGCATGGGCTGAAAACAATGTGTAGGTCGTCAACGGATCCTACAGATTCCAGATCCCGGAGTTGTTGACTGGTGTACGTGAACTTTATGAAAAATCTTGAGAAGTTATATTCTGATGTTCTTTCAGGATCAGCGAACAGAACTTGGCAACAGAAGATGGGAAGACGATTGATACAATACCTTTTCACGCTGACGCGGGGCCACATGCGGGATATACTCTGTAGTGGGGGCTGAGCAGGACTGGTGGTATTCGTGATGGCAACACATGCACGGACTAAAGACTGGGGCTGTGACGATCAGCAATGTGGCTATATAACGCGCTTCAACTATGTTCTCAGTCGACAATTCTTTGGCTTTTATCTACCGCTCGTTTCTTTTTCCGGCGCTATGGATTCATTTGGCAGATCTTGTAAAGAGTACCGGGATTATCCAAAGAACCTGACCCAGCATAGCGCGTTGTCACATAGTACGGCAAGATATTCTGATCGACTTGTGGCCCAATCCAAGTATCTTTTCCAAAGCAAGAAAATAGCTGTTGACTTCCTGGATTATCTCGAAGACCAAGGTAAGTAAGCTCAAGGGCTATCAGCAGCCGTGTTACACACTACGCAAGTACTGACCATGCACAAGGCTACCGCTCGGCATGCATCGGAGATCAACGGGAATTGGAGCTGATTCTCGGTTTCAAGAACCCGGACTCAATGAAGCCCGGAAGTCCCGATCCAATGTGTCGTTTCATGTGAGTGACCGTTGTTGAGATTCCCAGGATGGTAGCTGATGACAGTAGATTTCTGGCAGCTGGTCAAAGTCGAGCACCACTGCGCATCACACGCGATATGTTCAGCCTCATATGTACATTTTACCAAGTCCCTCCATCCTTTCTGGATTTCGTCTTCCCGTTTGGAATGCGAGAACATGCGCAAGACTTCCACTTCAGTGGTTTGAGAGAAGAGTGTCGGTTGGCATCTTACGACAAGGGCTGCGCACTACCCGATTTGAATCGCTCTGGAAGAGATCTTCGCTTCTGCTATAATCTCAGGTCGGTGGAGCCGTCTAAAAGTCAACCAGACTTACCTTGGTCCATCCGACAGTGTGCTGTATATCATTCGTTCGATGTAGACAATGGGCAAATGTCATGGATCATCGTGAAGGGCAACAAAGATATGAAGGACCGCATAACTGAAGCGTCAAGAAAACCGACACGTAACGGGAGTCTTCACGAAAGTTGCAGCAATAGATTTGCAGCATCATTAGAGACGCATCTCATGTTTTGTAATTGGTCCGGCGAGAACTGGCGATGGTACATTAACGATCTCGAGGACAAGTTGCAAGCTTTGACAAGAGGAGCATTGGCGTTCCCGATTGAGAAGCCGCCAACACTGGTATCATCGCCGCATTTATCGAAGTCCATGAGCCCCCACCTCGATGAGGGATCGCACCCCAACTTTTCACAGATGTCACCGGTTGGTCCTCCATCGCGGTCTTTCACACCATCCTCGTTTCTGTCGGGCCGTACCCTTACCAAGTCGAATACTGGCCAATCAAGACCACAGTCGTACACGCAGCGACAGAAGGGTAATATCAACCCATCTAGCGATACTTCAGCCTCGCTACCAACGGCGAACTCCTCTAAAAAGGTTAAAAAGTTGGGGCGGTGGCACTCCGCCATGAACCATATTCGTGGATCGGTATTACCGTTGCAACTTGATACTGTCCACAATATCTCGATCTCCGGAGGTGAGAAGCAATGGTCGTCGTCAGTTGGAAGTTTGGCAACCCCAAAACTGCAACCATCTTTGCCCTATAATGGTTTCGATAAAACACCTGATATGTTCACCTTCAGAAATCTTCAAGACATACAGTACATCGAGGAAAAGGCACAGGAAGCCATGCTTGTGTTGAAGCTAAACACCGAGGTTCTTGAGCAGCTGAGATTGCATTACGGCGAAGTAACCAACCACGATGAATTCCCTCGAGAGATGCTGGAAGACTGCAGTGCGAGCCTACACCAGTTTTGCAAAGGCGTGATTGGGGTTGAGAAAGACTTACGTATGCTTCAGTCGCGCACTGAGACACTGCTAATCCTATTGGCAAATCGAAAGACCTTAGTAAGTACTGTATTCTCATATCGTTATTATACTGAGCCCCACCTGGGAACTCCATGCTATATCCATTGGAATGACCAAAGAAGCGGCAGACGTCAGCGATCATGTGATCGATGAGCAGATCCATCGACAACCTAGCCAACTGGGCTACGCAATGGAAATTGCTAACACTCTTCGCTCAGATGAGTGATATATTGCAACATCGAAGCTCCAAAGCCAGCGAATTCTACGCAAAAGAGTCTCGAGAATCTGCGGCTCGCATGGAGACAATGACTCTGAAGATGCAAGATCTTGCCATGAAGACGAAGCGAGAGACGGTTTCAATGAGAGTCATCACCACCGTGACTCTGTTCTTTCTTCCAGCAACCTTTATTGCCGTAAGTGACAGACAATGCTTTGGGCCCGCACAGCTACTGAACCCACACAGACTTTCATGAGTACTGACATTCTCAAATTTCATGATGGTGAGCAAGACCTTCAAATACAGGGCCTCAAGCTCTATCTACAGGTCGCTTTGCCTGCGACAGCACTGACATTCGTCGCCTGGTACATCATATATCGCGTGGCCAGGAAAGAAGCTCTGCCGAACAATCGGTCCGAAGTATAACGTCCACCACCATCGGTTCGCCAAGATGGCGGAAGTAGTGTTGAAGAAAAGCGGTCCCATTCTGTTATCGAACATATAGATTTTGTCTAGTCCCTTAAATTGCACTTTTTATTCATCAAATATCGTGCGTTAGCTTGCTGAAATGAACATGGTCTTTTGCAGCTTGACACAAACCTCGCTCTTTCCGAAGATTGACGCCATCCGATTCGACGCACGTATCCGACTTTCTGCTCTCAAGCCTGTTTCATCAAGAGACACAGGAATCTGAGAGCGTATCAGCGCAGGTGGATTGGGAGCCTTGGTCAGTACCGGGTTGGTGCGTCTTGGCAACTCCACGCTGTCAAGTTGTCTGTTCGACTTAAAGCCAACGTCGTGTCCGCGAGCTGAAGCATTCTTGCCATCTAAACTACGAAAAATCCATCACTCATTTCGAACGCGCACGCGGCTACACTCATCAAGGTAGACTTCTCGTCGCAGGTTCGAGCTATAGCGGGACAATCGTTCGATCGTGGATCGGCAGCCTTCCCATCTCTACCTGCGGACTGACTTGTGGTGCGCAGCGAGTCTATCTCTTCTCATCGCGTCTTCAACGGAAGAGATTGGATGCTTCCGACTAGATCATGGCACGCTCGACGAAAGATGAGAGCGCGGCCGATGCAGCTCTGGTAAATTGTGGCTTGAACTTTCGCGGGGGTCCTGCACTGTTAGCGAACCGGCATGGAGCAGCAGCCCCAGGCCGCAACTTCAGCCTGCCCGGCGCGCGCACCTTTTGGAGAGCTGTCAACTCGCGCTGACCTATTTCCTAAGCCTCACTTTGGCGCGCTTTCATTCCAGTTTTCCCCATATCCCCCGCGACACACACCGAACAAGACCGCCTGATGCGCATCATCCTCATTAGCCATGGCAGCACCCGAAAACGCTCGCGAACTTGACGATTACCTCGCGCGCATGGAAGACTGCACCTCGTCCGCTGTACCCGCGACACCCTCGACAGACACCCGACCGATTGTGTCAATACGAGACCTTCGATCCTACGTGACTGAGAGCAGATTACGAAAACTACTGCTATGTGTTTGCGCCTCGACGAACTACGAAACCGTTGTACGGGAACGATATCTAGTTGTGTTCTCGATCCTACTTTCGATAAACATGGGTCCTTTCATAAACACGTTTATTCAATACGACCAACTGGTCGACGAAAGGCTACCTTTCCTCACCCGCGACGTGTGGCCGGAGGCATCTTCGGTGATATTCGCTGAGTTTTATGAAGCCCAGTGGAAATTCTGCGCGAAGACACTCGTGCCTCACGGGCTGAACGATACGAAGCTACACGACAATATGGTCATGCCATTTAGAAAGATCGAGATCCTGCACACAGGTCCGGACTCCACTATTTCGAGAGTCGAAATCTTCGAGGAGTACAACCATCTCGTTCCAGTACGTCAATCTCGCGCGAGCGCATGAGTTGCTACCTAAGTAGCGAATAACTGACTAATTCGCGCGCAGGACCGAATGAACCGCCCGCCTACCAACGTCTTCATCCTTAAGTCATGTCGGTCCGACAACGCCAAATTACATGCCAACGAGGTAGAAGCTTATAGGATACTACTGAGTAACTCAAGTGGTCGAGAGGCGATGCAAAACATGGCCTGCTTCTATGGTTCGTGGATTCAAAACAATAACCATTACATCTTGCGCGAGTTTGTCGGCGGCGGCACTCTCACGCAGTTCTTCGAACGCATCGAGCCGCCGACAACGGAACACGGGGTATGGGAGTTTTGGTCGAATTTCATACAGCTCTTGAAACCGATATCCTGTTTACATCACCTTCCAGATCCCCACAGCCATCACCAGTACAGAGTAGGGTACGTTTTCATGTAAGACTGCTCATAGCCTTACTTCAAACTAACGTATTCAGATTACACAACGACATTAAACCGCATAACATTCTTGTATCAGAGCAACAAGGGGACAGCGCATACAATGTCTCGTTCAAGCTGATAGATCTTGGTCTTGCTGGTTTCGTGCTGGCGGATGGCTTTGATAAGACGCGACTTCGCGACGTGCATGGTACGAAGGTCTACAGTAGGTTCTCGCTATGGCTCAAAGCTGCACCAAGCTAACGAATTCCCAAGGCGCACCCGAGCACTTCCGCGGCGAGACGGACAGATACATGCAACAGAGTATCAAGGGAGCAGATCCAGGCAAAGACATCTGGGCTTTGGCCTGCGTAATCAGCGAAGCCGCGGTATGGTCCGTATTCGGCCCCACAGGGTTAGCCAACTACCATAAACGGCGAGTGGAAGCGACTGCTGCTATCCCATCCCTCAACAATACGGGCTATAGTGGCTGCTTCCACGACACTATAAAAGTTCTTCCTGTTGTAGAACAGATGCACACAGAGGTCTATCGAGCACGCCGGAGCGATATCGACCATATCGTCCAGACCATCCTTGCCTCTGTTGAAGGAATGATGGTACAAGACCCTGCCGGAAGAACAGACGTAGGAAGTGTACACGGAGCGCTCACTCGAGCTCTACATTTCGCGAGACCAACAAGCCACATTGTCACTACACAATCGCCTACTACGACCATGCAAACTCGAATCTCTCTGCCTAGTGGATCATCATCAGGGCTGCCGAATGGTTTGGGCTTACCCAGGCATGTACTGCACTCAGCCGATGACTCGCAAGAGCAGCCAAGTCCCCGCCCACAACGACGTGTAACGATCAGTGACAGCCCTCATGGTCTTCGTTCCCCTAGTATTCTTGAGAATACCCCGAATGGAACGAGGAGACGAAATCGTTATCCTCGCCTATCCTCTGGTGCCTTCAGTTTGGGACAAGGAGAGACATTAACGCGCAGCCCTCAAACTATGACTCCCGACAGTGCACTCTGGTCACGACAGGATCCAATGTCTGGTAACAGCCCTGTACCACAGCCTAGTACACCTTCTGGTCGGTCAGCCTTTCCCCAAGCTTCCGTTGAAGAGGTATTGGAATACATACGCAGGAAAAAACTGTATTCAGGCACGACACTAGCAGGTGAGGGGTGGTTGGGAAGACTTCATGGGCGAGACCAGGTAGGAGATCATGCATGACTTGCTTTTGACACATTGGCTGACCTCTCACCGCCAGATCTTCCTGATCGACGACTCCGAATCCATGCTGCCACATTGGGACGAAGTCTTGAAAGTTTTCGAAGCTATAGCGTACCTCGTCAAAGATAAGGATCCGGACGGGATTGAAGTCCGGTTCATGAACAGTTGCCAGCACGACTGCCGCAAAAAGGACCGCAAAAAGCTCATCAAAAGGTTCGGAAGAGTAACACCCAGTGGCCAGTGTCCATTGGGCGTCGCACTCCACAGGATCCTTCCTACATACTATCCAGGTCAGACGAGCAAACGATCATCCTGGCTGTCAAAATCAGCTGGAGATCAACCTGGAGTCAACATTTACATCCTGACCGACGGAGTATGGTCGGAAGGCCAGGAGTGTCTCTCGACTGTTCAATCGCACATCAGACAGCTAGCCAGCCGCTTGGGGGAAGCTGGTAAGCTGGAACATGTCGGTATCCAATTCATTCGCTTCGGAAATGATGAGGTTGGAAGAGAACGTCTGAATACCCTAGACGATGATGGAGCACCCCTCCACAGAGATATCGTCGATACGGAGCCCTCCACAGGAAATGTCTTCAAAATGCTCTTTGGAAGCATTGACCGTACCTGGGACAACGGGCGCAGCGGCTGAAGAAGACGCCCGTTCATGTCTTCTTCTAAGAAAGCTTTCATTTTTCACTTTCTATTATAGGATACTACGGATGATACCCTGTGTATTACGGTGTTTGGCGATATCGGTGTTGCATTTAAGATTAGACAGGGCAACCTCTATGAACACACTGTTCAACAACCGCGGCTGGGCAGGTGCGGAAAACCTGTTAGGATACATCGATACGATAATAACGAAGCGCCATCTGATATTCACGTAGGCATATCCAATGCGTATGACGGGCTGGGTATAGCACCTTTACTATGTTACAATACTGCATTGGCTAGACCGCGTCGTGAGCTTTGCTTCTAAGCATCGACTCCAGTATCTCCTCAAGGGGTAAACTCATGTAATGATTGTAAGATTGTTTTATAATGACCACATCTCTACACATAATGTACATCAATGTCGTAAACCTCATTCACCCACCAAACCGCATGCAGCCCACCTCAGTTATTCCTCCTACTCTTCTCCTTCCCCTTCTTCGCCTTCTTCCCTTTCCCTTTCCCCTCCCCATCATCCTCACTCGCCCTCTTCCCATTCCCCTTCCCATTCGCAGCGGGCTCCAACGCAGCATCCGTATCCTCGTCCTTAACCAGCAACTCGTTCAACGCATCATTAAAGTTCTCCATCTCGCATATCTCGCCAATCTTGACGCGCATGTAGTCAAATGCAATGGCGACCTTCATGTCCTTGTTGCGCACCTTGATGACGCGGGCGTTTTCTTGGAGCGAGGACGAAGTTTCCTTGGGGAGAGAGGGTATGGGTTTTGCGGGGCCGGGAGCGGGGGCGGCGGTGGAAGAGGAGATGGAGGGGTGCATGTCCATGTTTTCTGCGTTTTCGGTTGTGGGGTCGACTTCGGCGTCGTCGTCTTCCATGGGCACGTCTTCGGCGACTTCTTGGGGGTTGAGTAGTGGGTCTGCTTCCTCGCCATCCGTGACGGTTTGGAGGACGGGGATCTTTTGGTAGCGCTGGCTGAAATGCGTGAGGACGACGGATTTCGCGTTCATCGCCGCGCCGATACCGAGTGCTTCGGAGGTGGTGGAGTGTTTCTTGGCCTTTGCGTCGCCTTGTAGTTCATCGTCGAAAGTTGCTTCGTGGATGAGGACTGTGGTGTCTACTCCGATCTTGGCGAAGTGGCCGCTTGGTCTGCAATCGCCTGAGTAACTGACCTTGAGTGGCTTGATTTGTTCAAGGTCTGCTGGGTCGCGTGGGAATGTGATCGAAACAGCCATGGCACCGTGGCAATGCGCTACTCTGGAAGCTTGTATTTCGTTGAAACCAAACAGTTTCTCATACTGTTTTTTCGGTATGGCCGCGTTCTCAGATAGTGTCTTTCCGAACGAGTTCAGTATAGACAACCTCGAGCCATTCTGATATTCGTTGGGAGTAATTTGGAGAGGAAGAATTCGACTGTAGCCAAAGTCCTCGATGGCTGAGTATTCGTTAAGCCATTGGAGCATACCACTGTGGGATACGACGGCAAGACCGTATGCGCTAGGGTCTATGTTGCTCGCGGAAGGGTCCAGGGGCTGGGGGTTTGGAACAGCATTGTGTGCTACTTGGTACCAAGCACGAATTACTGATGCTGTGCCTAGGTGGTGATCGGCATGCAAGTGACTGATCCAGATCATACGCAGATTCTTGAAGATATCGACAAGCTCCTCGTGGGGAAAGACTCTTGAAAGCTGGCCCAATGTGTTCTCCCCGCAATCTAAGAGGTAGTTGCCGATGCCAGGAACACGCACCAATGTGGAAGACACGTTACGGTACTTGGACGGAAGGGCAGAACCTGTTCCGAGTGTCGTTACCTCGGTGTCACGACGCGCTAGTAGCTTACTCCATATCTGCATCTCTCTGCTTTTGCTTTTGACCTCCGCTTGAGCCTTTTGAGCCAATTCGAGAACCTCAGGCGGCGTTGTAAGTGCCACTTCATCGGGTACGAAGAGACTAGATATAGTGTTTTTCTTTGTGGCAAACTGCGGCATGAGATTAAAGCCAAAGCCTCGGTCAGCGCGGATGGCTCCGGAGGGCAACGGCGATGCTGTCGACATGCCAGTCCTGTATATACTTGTTTGCGGTACAGTAGTGTTATCGAAAACGGGTGTGCGATATCTTGACGGATCAATCTGCCCAAGCCGCGTAGCTTGTCCTGCTACCGAGTCGTGCGCGATGCGATTCGGCGCAGTATCTAGAGAGGATATTACGTGTTCTACGTTGTGAATCTTGTTCATGAAATTGAGTAGATCTGGGTGACCTGCGACGCCTGGACCAAGCATCCAAACGATAGCTCGAATGCCAGTCATAACCTCTGGAGAGCTAAGCTCTTCTCGTTGAAGAGTGCTTTCAATGTATTCAACTGAGGGGATGTCCAAGATGGCGATACCCTGACCGGGCCTATCAGCGCCCATGACCTGATCTGGGGTAATCATCTCGCCGTCCGCGTTCGGTACCGATATGCCATTGGTGAGCTTTCCGAAATCCGGTCCTGGTTTGACACCTAGCGCTTTCGCGCGTGCGACGTCGAATTGACCACGAGCTGAATGCGACCGCACGATGTACGAAACACACTCTGGTGCTGGCCTAGTCGGTGGTAGCGCCAGAATCATAGCGCCAGGCCACGGCGTCCTGGTCCAGACTTTAATGTCAGGAAGAGGCTCTTTGCCCCCTGGCATCGGCCCTTGGTAGGCCGAGAAGCCGTGTGTATCGGGGTTACGAATGAATATTTGAGCAGGCACTTGTACCTCAGAAATGTGGCGTTCTGCCAGTGTATCCATCTTCCAATTCGAATCGAACATGTACTTGATGGTCGCTGTCCGTATCCGGTCGTACCTCAACTCGCGGTCTTCCGGGCTCTCATTTTCGGGAGCCTGTAGTCCGTCAAATGTATTCTCGTGTTCATCGAAATACCGTCGCCGCGCCTCCAAATCAGAATCCGCTTGCGCATCGACTTCAGAGTTGACAGGCGCTACTGAGAGAGCCCAAACTTTGATATTGTCGTCCTCCCACGTCGGGACTATAGCGCCATTGCCGTCCTTCTCGGGTGACTGCTTAACGTACTCGGTCGCATTGATGGGTATGCCCTTTCTGAATATGAACCTCCGACACGTTGCCAGTGTATGTTTCAGATTGGGTGGCCCATATATGTCGAAGTGCGGCTTCGCGGGTGCTTCGCCTTTCTTTCCCCGCTCTTGAGCCAGACGAAAGGTATCCATGGCGGTGGTGTAAGAGCTGGTGGTCGAGTCGGCCAATGTGAGCATCATGCCAATCAATCCACCCATATTCTTCCACTCTGTCCTGCCTGTCATGAAGAAATCTTGCGCCTTCAGCAGACGTGTGCCCTGCTGCACCATCGCCCGCTGGGTGCCCTCTGCCAGGTTGCCGAAAACATAGTGCTTGCTTGCCGTCCGTAGCACGAGCGTTGTTCCCGGCGTATCGGCCGTAGGCGTTGTGACGACCTCAACGCTGCACGACATGTCTTTTCTTCTCAAGAACTCGGTTCTATTGAACTCCGCAGGAGGCTTTGTATGTTTGTTCTTGGGCTCGGAGAGTTCAAGGTTCGGCGGTTGCGTAAGGGAGCATGAGGCTGATCCGATTGGAGCTTTGGGGGGTTGATATATCAGACGTGTGAGTACCTTCGCTTCTGCTTGGTGATTCGCCTTGCCGCTTTTCGTGTGTTTAGATGCAACTGGTTCAGGATCGAGGGGTAAGCGGTAGATCTTCGAAAACGTTCGAATGGATGGGCGAAACCGAGGAGTAGCTCTGGAGCGGAGAGTAAAGGCAGCGAAGTTCGTATGCGCTATGGGCCGACCGTATCGTGGGCGCAATGCGAAGAATGGGACATTAGTCGTAATGGTCGTAGCTCGCTCCGTGGCGCTAATTATGGAAGCCAACTTGACGAAGGGAAGGAATGACACGAGAAGCAACTATGTACAACCCTGGAAGCATCGGGGTGAGAGAGCGCATGCAACGAGTCGAAATGATGCGCGTCACTTTTCGCGATGCGTCAACGATCAAGGCTAGATTTAGGCGAAGTTGAGGCCCGTGCGAACTAAACCCGAGCGGACTTGTTCCGCGACACTCTACCTTTCTGTCCATCACTCCATCTCGACCAAGACGCTGTTTTCATCGGATATCATTATTCGTCTGAACTTTACTACTTTTTTTTTTCCTCACGTTGAATCTTCGTACGCATCAACACTCATCGCTTGACCCATTCTAGGCATTCTTCTTCCGGAGCGCTCCACCATCAACAGTAATGTCCTGACCAGTGACGAAGCCCGCCTCGATGAGATACAGCGCAGCATCAGCAATGTCCTTCGGCCTTCCAGCCCTGTTGGTCGGGTGATCAGAGACGTCCTTCTCACTAATCTGGCCTGCCCAGTCTGCCCCGTTCTCGTCGCCCTCCTTGCTCTCGTGTGCGACCTTGATGCGTCCGGGGGCGATAAGGTTGACTCGGATGCCTAGACTACCCAGACTGATTGCCATGGAGTGCATCAAACCAAGCTGACCTGACTTGCTTGAAGCATAGCCCTCTTGGTTCGGATCAGACTGATGCGCACGGAAGGAGCCGATGTGAATGATGCATGGGCCTGCAGGACTGGAGTTGTTGGCGTTCTGGATGTGTGCACCGTGTTCAACATCAGATGCTCGGGCTTTCATGTAGGGTATACAAGCTTGGGACATGACGAAGGGACCAGTAAGGTTGGTGTCGATGTACGCTTTCCATTCATCAATGGTCGAGAGGTCCTCCATGGTCTTGCCATCTTTCCACTGTGGAGATGCAATACCGCCGTTGTTGATCAACACATCAATGCGGTCGTTGAAGAACTTGGCTGCCTCTTTGACTTTGGCACGGATGTCCTCCACGTCACGAAGGTCGCAGATCGCCGAACCCAGCCTACCGTCGGCGTAGTACTGCTTGAGGTGGACCTTGGTGGTGTGCTCGAGCTCTTCCTCATCGATGTCGAAGATGTAGGCGTGGTGGCCAGCTTCGAGCATCATCCGAGTCAATGCTCGGCCGATGCCTCGTGCACCACCTGAAATGATGATGTTCTTGTATAGCGCAGGAGCTGGTGCTTGGCCTGCCATCTTGAGGGTCTTGAAATGTGGAGTTGGTATTGTTCGGTATGGAGACGTGTTCGCGGGGTGTGAACTTCGCGTAGGTGTTGTTTGTTTAAGTACGTTGCTCTGACGTCACGCCTCAACACATCGTTTATCGCCACGACGTGTGCTGCACGAGATCTTGAAATCGGAAATCGTTACGAGGATCTCATTTTTGCGGGTCTTACCCTTACTCAAATTTCTAGGCCAAAGACTCACATTGTGTTATGTTGTACAGTTGTTAAGGGAAGACAATTTATGTTCCAAATGTAGTACGACTAGAGTACAACTCAACATAAACCAGACCTTTTGAGTACGATGATCAAAAGTAGTTCGCAGGACAAGTGATATGATGTTACCAATACTTGATACTATCACATTCTCGTGAAATCTGGGGCCACTTTGGCTAATCATATGTCGAGTGAAGGGAAGCTCAGCATCTTGAGCGTACGGCCACCTCACACAAGTATGAACCTGAGCAGATGTGTAGACTGCACTATAATAGGCCAAACTAGATACAAGGTAGATGTAAAAATCCGGCATAGATGTAGACTCTGGGGTGTTCAGTGTTTTCCGTGCATGAGACGCGGCATGATGATGAAGCAGAGCCACCCCCATGATAACATTTCTAGTGCAGCCGCCCCTTCCCGATCTGTTGAAACATTCGAGGAGATGAAAGTGAGTGATGAGAGGGTAGCTACTTCCTCAGTCCAACGATACCGCTTCCAAGGTTGGTAACGAGCCCACGTGGCAGAAGATCGGTACCTTCCCATCTGAACCAGAACTGGGCAACGCACTCACCCATAAATAATTTATTTGCATACACACACCCCATCAACTCTACACAAACCACCACCAAGAATACGTCCGCAACATGGTTCGCACCTCTACAGCCGCCGACCCCCAGTGCGTCCACGCCATGGTCGCTGAAGACATTCTCAAGTTTATGTGTGGCCTCATGGTTTACGTCTGGTTCGCGATGGATGTCTTCTTCAACATGACCAGCGAGAACAAGCTCCCAGCGGTGTTGGCGTGGCTAGTGCACATTCCGGTACGTACGCTGAAGATAAAATTCGTATCCGCTCTAACACATTTCAGATCACTCTGTTTCTCCTTACAAACATCGTCCTTGTACACGTAGACGCGATCTCCAGGAAATACAAACTCAGCAATGACGCCGTCACCGGGCTCCAATACATACTCGGTTGCATATACGTACTGGTATTTCTGTCGATGTGTGCGGCGATACGATCTGCAATCCCGAACGGCCACCTACTGGTCTGGTCTTCCTTCTTTCTGCTACCGGTAAGTCCTCGTGGTAGAGCCTGTATCGACAATTCTAACTCTTCGTAGGTCTGTGGCATGCTCTTTGCCCTCGCCATCGACGCTGGGGTCAGAGGATGGTAGGTGGAATATCCCTGCCTGTGGATTCGGTTGAGGAAGGGGCGACTTCAAACGAAATGCGCAAACTTTAGAAAGACGGGGAGGCGGGGAACGAAAAGCAAGAGATCAGAGACGATGGATAGAATCAATCATGTCACCATGTTACACCTGAGTGAACGTAAAAATCGCATCCATAGATCTTTTATCAAAACACGACAACCAAATCCCTCCTGACGCCAGTGAACACCGAGTTCCGTCAAAGTACAGGTATATGACCACATGCATGCAATCGTTTGAAATCAGAAAAGCGCCGTCAGCCCATTGTAGCTCAACATTCCGTCTATTGCGAACGCTGGTAAACACCGACAACCATGGCGTGGTCACGCTCGAAGGGCTCAAGGGTGAGCTGCTCCTTGGGCTTGATACCCATCTCTCGTAGCTTGTTGACTTCCTGTGCGAAGACGGCCTCGGGGGCAGCGGTGGAGTCGATACAGTTGGCCTTGATGGAGATGACGATACCACCTCCGACCTTGAGGAAGAGTCCGGCGTTGAGACCGACGATACGGGCTTGATCGGGCTGGGCAACGTCGGCGAAAATGCAGTCGACCATGCCGACGAGCATGCGGTACTTGAGAGGGTGACGGGCTGCGAATTGTTAGAGACTGTCAGAAAGATGGAACGCGAAGTACATACCATCCTCAACGATGGGGATGACGTTGGTGCGGTGGGTGGCCATGTTGATCAGATCACGACCAGAGCGGTGCGAGAACTCAACAGCGAAGACGGTTCCCTCAGGTCCAACGATATCAGCAACGTGGGAGACTGATGTTCCGGAAGCGGCACCGAGGTACAGGACCTTGGAGCCAGGGCCCATGTAGATGTTGTCGACACCACCCAAGATACCAGCGGCCAACTTGGAGCGGAAGGGGTTCCAGACACGGTACTCTGTGCTGGAGGGGGCTTCGGTCTCGCCGTCCTTGGGCGCGGTGCTGGCACCAACGCTGATGCGCTTTTCGCCGTAGACAGACTCGCCGGGGGTCAAGTTCTTGGTAACGAGGAGATCCTCCTTTCCGCGAGCGACGAAAACACCGGCGTGACGATGGCTAGAGAGGTGGTTAGTAGCTGTCTTGGGCGCTTTCGAGTCGTCTTAACTTACGGCTCAACAATGACCTTGGCTCCTCCGCGCGCTCCTCCACGGGCACCTCCTCGGGGCGCACCACGGCCTCTTGGGGCTCCGCGACCACGAGGAGCACCACCACGGCCGCCACGGTCACCACCGCCGCGACCTCCGCCGAAGCCACCACGTCCACCCCTGGGGGTGAAGCCACCGCGACCGCCACGGTCACCACCAAATCCACCACGTCCGCCGCCGCCACGACCGCCTCTGTGAGAAGTTAGAACTGCGCTGCAGAAAGATGTTCGTATATGAGTACGGAGAAGCTCGTAGTTCCTGGATTGTTCTAAAAACAGCTCAGAAAGAACAAGCTTCTCCGTAGCGTGGAGCGCGCATGCTGAGCGAGCAGACGTCGAGATATGTAGTATCTGCAATCACATCTTGCTCAACGTGCCGCGGTTCGCGCATTGTTCATATTGCGATGGGATTTCGAGGCTTGCGGAAGTCGTACCTGGGAGTGAAAGCCATTGCTGAAAGTTGTCGGGATAGTTCGAGCAGGTTATGGAATGCGAAAGCTACTGCGCGAGGTTAGTCTTGAGATGGCAGAGTACAAATGTTAGCCCAAGTACCTCTGGGTGCTCTGTTCCACTATATGCGCGTTGACTGTGCGCGTTGAAGTGGCTGTGGGTACGGTATGTCGCGGTAGATGCGATGGGTGCAGCTTTGAAGTTCGCAGAGCTACATTTTTTCAAAAGTAGCGCCAAATCTGCGCAGCCAATCACGTGCGGGAGGCGCAAGCGGCCCGCTATAATGCCGTGGGCGCGACTTTGGCTTTTTTCGGTTGGGTCTGCGACTTAGTCATCAAGGCCACTTTCGCTCGAGAAGTCGTCGAAATTACCTACCACGTCGGCAGTCCACTACTAACAACAGCACAACTCGACAAAATGGTACGTTGCCCGTCGCGATATACTGTCGGACCTTGCACGCACGAACATGGAATTAATTCTTGCAGGTTCGCTACGGTGCCTCCTCCATTGACGGCGCAAAGTCTGCTCGCGCCCGCGGCAGCTACCTCCGCGTATCCTTCAAGAACACCCGCGAGACCGCCCAGGCTGTCAACGGCTGGAAGCTCGACCGCGCCCTTACCTACCTCGGAAACGTCCTGGAGCACAAGGAGGCTATCCCCATGAGGCGGTACGCCGGCAGCACTGGACGCACTGCTCAGGGTGAGTAGCCCTTCCCACGATTCGCACAATGCGCAGATGGAACTTGGCACGGGAGGAGGAGCTATTGGGTGTTGGAGATGGATTCATGTTGGCAATTGCAGGAACACGGGCTGACTTCCGCAGGCAAGGCTTTCGGTGTCTCCAAGGCCCGCTGGCCCGTCAAGTCCGCTGAGATCCTCATCGGTCTCCTCAAGAACGCCGAGGCCAACGCCGACACCAAGGGTCTTGACACCAGCAACCTGATCATCAAGCACATCCAGGTCAACCAGGCCCCCAAGCAGCGAAGGCGCACTTACCGTGCTCACGGACGTGTATGTACACACCGGCCCACAGTCGCACTCCCCTCTAACATACCTAGATCAACCCGTACATGAGCAACCCCTCCCACATCGAGCTCATCCTCACCGAGGCCGCCGAAGTTGTCCAGAAGTCCAACCAGACCCTTGAGCGCCGTATGAACTCCAGGCAGCGTGGCCGTGCCGTCCGCAAGGCCATCACTGCTTCTGAGGAGTAGAGGAAGCAGGGGAAGTTGATGTTCCGGCGAAGAAAACGGTCAAGGCATGGGCACGGTTTGGGAGTCAATGAGCGATGAATATTCAGGGTCTTTCCACACTCGTCATGTATTCATGATATGGCACTTCGATTTCTGCGGTGTCTGGTCCGTAAAAATAAATAGGGCCAAGGCCTGTTCCCAAATGTTCAAAGCCGAGACTTCCAAGTCGCAAGTTCACGATGTTCGCCAGTGTATTTGATTCCTCTACGATGACAGGACGCTGGATGATTCCAGCAGTACATCTCTCCCAAGGTCCGGCCGCAGCCATCGACATGCTATTTCTTGCAATGGAGCCAGTCTTCTACGCGTGCTCAGAACGAGCTCTGAAGGAATGCGCTGCTTGTTTACATTCTCGTAAGTACGACCAGGAATTTCAGGAATGTTACTAGAGTGAATTTGCGGTACGATGTACAGCAACATGGGCTGCTTTGACCAACTATGAACGCATGTTCGAATTGGCCTCCACATGCATCGATAGACCCTGAGATTCTAAGATTTCCCGTCGTGTGCCTGGGGCTGACCGCAGGCTGCGCTAGCCTCAACATGCGTTAGCGTGATTGTGAACTTTGGCAGCTCGAACCAGAAAACCAGCTAAGCAAGGCCCAACGGCCAGCTAAGCATGCATGCCGCTAATATCTGAGATGAGGTTGGCTGCAAATCCCACATCATTTCCTTCGAGTCAGTTGCGGTCAGATACGATCTCTTGCCTTGCTGCAATTGCTCCGAGCCAACTTTCCCACGATCGATGACGCAGGCCCAGCAAGCCCAGGCACGGGCATGTACCTCGCCACAAAATGTGTCAAAAGATAAGTAGTCATGTATAGACTAGGATCTATCCGTTGTCAAACGTCCTTTTACATTGATCTCTTTCTTTACCGGTAACGGCAGTCGTTCTTACGTGCATTGCTGCATACCAGTCTTCACCTTACACCTACCACCATGGCTCGGCTACACCAATCCACTCGCCACAGGCGGCAAACCCCATACCTTGCCTCTCTCTACGCACTCTTCGCTACCGCCGCATATGCGCAAGACTCAAAACGCGGTTTCGCATTCATCGGCGACTCACACGTACCGGATAATCGGCTACTTACTTCCGACAACTCACCACTGGCATGGTACTACAACTGGTCACCGTACCCAAACAGCGACCTCATTCCCGCGGACAGCCTAGAGTTCGTGCCTATGATTCACGGCATAGACGCCACGGAAGACGATAATACCGAACGCGTGATTGCAGGCTTGCCCCAAAGTAGCAAGCACCTTCTCTCCTTCAACGAACCAGACGGCACCGAGGGAAGCGGCGGTAGCAGTATCAAGCCTGAGGATGCTGCGAAAGCATATATCGACTTCGTTGTGCCCTTTAGGAATGGCGACAAAGGTGGCAGGAACTGGTTGATCAGTCATCCCAGTACAACGGGTAGTCCAAACGGTCTTGACTGGTTACGGAAATTCAATGAGTCTTGCTACGACATCGACTCCGAAAATGGCTGCCCGGCGGATTTCGTTGCTGTACATTGGTACGGCGCTTTTGATGGTCTGGCAGGCTGGCTAGGTACCTTGGATGAGTTCTACAACACAAATTCGACGAGGGATCAGCCGTTGAAGCTTTGGATCACCGAGATGGCGCTTCCACAACAGGACGAGGAGAATACCGTCGGCATGATGAACCGGACACTGCCATATCTCGATCAGCTGGATTACGTTGAGCGATACTCCTGGTTCGGTGCTTTCAGGACAGACGATGCCAACGAGTGGACGGGCGATGGCGTCGCGCTGTTTGATGATGATGGCGGTCTGACCCAGCTTGGTGCCCTGTACCTGGGTAATGGATTCGAGGAGGGACAGAAGGGTGAGGGCGCTGAAGAGGATGCGGCGAGTGGGTTGAGGGTAAGTGCTGGACTGATGGCTGCATTGTCGCTGTGCGCGGCCGCGTTTACGATGCTTTGAACGATGTATATGATGCATTCCTTTTTACTGTAGATACCTTAGCGAATCGTATATATCAGCGATAACGTGTAGTGATGATTTTAACTCAAATGTTTTCTTGATGCTGTGTTGCGCGCCTTCTAGCGCGGCTACTAAATATCCGGTCGGATCCGGCAAAGTTCACGAAACCATCCCCTCCATCCAGCTGCATACCCTGACGATAACTCCATGACCCAGCGCACGTACTGCAATGATGAGGACACAACTGCGAATCCCGAGGAACATTTCAGGGTAGTACGGAAACTTCGTGAAGAAGTACTGAACTGCTGCAGACAGATTGCCGAAAGAAACGTATGTCGCGTCGCGATATGCCTCTGACCACGTTTCACGCCAAGCCATTGTAGATCTGTCGAAACGAGCCAAAACACTTCATGTCAACCACTCAAACACCAACTACTTCGATGCGAACCCACAAAACCAAGGGTCTTTGGTCCGGGAGCTATGATCCGATTCGCTCCTCTTGCTGCGACACTCGAGACACTGTAGCCTGGAGAACCATCTGCTTACCTCCTCAAACAAAGTATTGACCAAGCTTTCTCAAACGCGAGATAAGCTTTTCTTGACTACGGCGCTTACAGGATACAACCGTGACTAATACGTTCACTTGTCTATTTTTGTGCCGGCACATGTTGTTTCCTTTGTCGCCTGCATAGCCTCACCCTGTTTGAGCCTTGGCGGTTATCCATCCTGATGCGCAGGAGATCCATATCGGACACGAATATTGCCGAACATGTGTGGCGCGACGTGAACTGCTTTAGTTGGCTATCCACATTAAAGAAGTTCAAGGTGCAGTGCGAATGTCAGATGGGAATAGTGGGACATGGTGGGAGGCTAAGTCAAGGAAGAGCTGCATCCGTTGACCTGAACGTCGAAGACGAGACGAGTGATAGGTTAATGTATAACAGCAAACATGTGCCTTGGGCTGCAGAGTATCACCTCAAATCCCCTGTTTCGTTTCCAGTATTCTGTCTGATATACGTCTTCCTCCCCTGCATCGATCACCCAACTCTCATTCATTCATCCAACCACCACACAACATGCGCTTCTCAATAATACCGACCGCAAGCCTCCTAATTACCTTGGCATCCGCAGCACCACTCACAAAGCGCGACTACTCTCCCTTCCCGCTAGTAAACGGCTTCCCAAACCCCTCCCAAGAAGCCGTCCTCCAAATCCAAAAAGACGGCCACGGCACCCTGCCCAACGGGCCTCCACCACCAACACTCAGCCCCGATGGCACCACAAACCTCAAACTCATCGCACTCAACGAACTCTTCGAAGTAGCCTTTTTCACCGAACTGATGAGCAACGTCACGAACAAACTCCCCGGCTACGACCTCGGCGACCGCCAAGGCTACATAATCGAATCCCTCAAAGCCATTGTAAATCAAGAGGAAATGCACGTCCTCAACGCAAATGACGCGTTAAAACATTTCAACAACGCCCCGATCGAAGGCTGCAAATACAACTTCCCCGTCGTCGACTACGAAGGCGCCATCGCTCTCGCAGCAACGTTTACAGACCTCGTCCTCGGCACTTTACAAGAAGTCTCCGAACTCTTCGCTCGCTCCCAAGATTTCGGTCTGGTACACGCAGTAGCATCCGTAATAGGAAACGAAGGCTCCCAAGAAGGTTTCTTCCGCGCCGAGCAAAAGAAGCGGCCAAGCGCCCAACCCTTCCTCACGTCCTCATCCCGCGATTTCGCCTTCACTGCTATCCAAGAATTCGTCGTGGAGGGCAGTTGTCCGAACATCAACACCATCCCGCTTAAGCGCTTCAAGCCTCTGGCGGTCGAAACAAAAGACATCAAAGCGCAGACCCAAAACATCAAGTTCTCGTTCTCGATGAAGGACGCGGGCATGTTTGAGATTGATATGCTCAAGTTGGTTTGGATTAATGGGCAGAATGTACCCGTTGTCAAGGCGCTGCAGAATGTGGAGATGAAAGACGATAGGGTTATGTTTGAGGCGGAGTTTCCGTTTGAGGAGTTTGTTATGGAGGGGTTGACGATTGCGGCGGTGACGATGGGGGCGGATGCTTTTGCGGGGGCGGGGGAGGTTGCGGAGAAGACGGTGTTTGGGCCGGGGATTATTGAGCTGGATTGAGTGGTGCGGTGGGGCTTTTTTGTGTGCATAGCGATGGTGTTGGTCTATCGCTGATGATAGTGTGACTGGTGTGTAGATAATTGTAATGTCTTGTATATCTCATCCCATGACCATTCTGGCTCTTCACTGCGTGTATATATGTCACTTGAACTTTCAGTCGCCCGGATCGCCTCGACTTCCATTCACAACTCGCTCATAGGCTTCGCCAGCAAAGTCCTAAAATCAACCGTTTCCCTAAAACTCTTCAAGAACTCTCTCATCGTACTCGGCAGCTTTGGTTTATGCCAACTCCGCATGATGCTCATTATGTATTCCTCGTCAGGGATCCGATTTCTATTCAAATAGAACAGCGAATTGCCTAGCGGCATCCAAATAGCCATGATACCCGTCACACCGAACTGCTCTTGGAGGAAGTAGTCGACTGACTTCATAATCATCCGGGCAAACGGTCGAGGATGCGGGCGATCAGGGTGCGAAAGTGAGGTATCGGTGTAAAGATTGATGCCGCTTGCGACATCGAGAGTGGAGTATAGGAAGAGGGCTGTCAACCAGTAGCGTACTGTGACACAAGCAATGTCTATGCTGGGAAAGGTGATTGGCGTTGCGTTGCTAACAATCTCGGGTGTGTAGATGGCGTTGGCTTCTGCGTTGACCCAAGCTTCGAGCTCGAAATGCAGTGTCCAGCATTTTGCTATGGTGTATACCTGTAGCCCTTCTCTTTCTTGCTCGCTCAGATTCTCGAATTGTAGCTTGTCTATAGCGCCCAAAAGCTCGGGTATACCGCAGAGGATATCGATGAGAACGTCGTCGGATGACTTGGTCCGCCCTTTCCAAGGTATCGTCTTCCACTCTTCCTCATTGAGTATGGTTGGTTTCCTGCCACGGATGGCTGGCCCAAGTAGCCGGTATCTTGCATTAGTGAAGAGCCTATGCGCTGCGTCGTTTTCCGCGAAGATCTCCGGACCACGGCTGACTATCATAGCTAGCTCGCCTTCACAGTGACTGAGCCAGCTCTTCGCCTGGTTGGTCGTATTCGGTTCCGCGCCGAACAGCATATCGAAGAGAGCCATGACTCGCGGTACAACAAGCAGCGACTCGCTACTCGCTCGAGCGGGGTTTTGTAAAGCCACGGCTGTTTCCTTGAGCGCTTTCCCATACAGTGTCCTTCCTTGCCGCGTGAGAGCTTCGTTATCCGAAGTTACCCCAAGCTGTGTTATGCCAACTGCCAGAGCAGCCATCTGTAATGCTTCATCGCGCGTGCTAAGCAAGGGTAGCAAGCTAACAAACTCCTTTGCGTCTGTGTTGGTGGTGTGGATAACGCCCTGCGGGTTGTACATATTCAAGAAAGTCGCCATAGTCTTCTCGCTGTAAGCGGATCTCGCGAGCGCATCGGGCAGCATGATTGGTATCGACATGGAACATGGTTTCTGTGTTCCTGGAGTCGATACAGGGTTGAATTGCATGATTTGCATGCCTTGCCGAGGTGGCTGTCCGGGAGACTTCTCAGGCGTCGCATGGCGTCCTAATTTTGGTGCAGGACGGGTAGGTCCGCTTCCTTTTTGGTAGATGAAGATGCGGTCCGAGTCGTAGCCTCCGCATGCTATCCCGCGTTCTTTGCATTGACCGCACTCAGGCTGGACTAGATCGCACTAAAACACATCAGCTTCACGTCTTGGGTGTTGCTCGTAGGCGCTCGCACTTACGCCCTTCTTTCTTTTTCGGCACGTCACGCAGCCTTTGGAGCGTCCTGGAACTCCCACCATCTCGTAAAGTTAGAGTTGGCGCATGCACGATGGATTTCGTCCGCTGTCACTCCTGTTCAGCGCAGAATGTTCCCTATATGGACATACATCGTCTGCCTGCTAGCGTAACGGTAAAGAAGCGCAGTCTCGTAGGGCTGTGAAGCGCCTGTAGTAGCTGTAGGGCTAGCTATTGATTGGTGCGCATTTGTCTATGACGACGGTCGAAATGCTTGGGAGGTGGCTTGTATGACTTCCACGTTGTTAAGCATCAGGCGTTCCACTATGTCATCTCAATCAACCAATGATGGTTCTTCGCGCCTTACCCCTTTCGGCTGATTCTGCGACAACTCGCGCTGCTGCAGAGGGGCCCCAGCTTTCACCGCAGATAGTTCGGTGTAGATCGAAGTAGCCATGCGATATCTTGATTACCATTGCGATCGCATCGAAGCCTTAACAATCGGTCAAGGGGACTCTGCTATCGCATGGGGGACCCTTTGCGGGGTCACTGCGCGCTGGGTACCTTCCGCTGACAAAACGTCTTCTCCTGCACACCAGCGCGAAATGTTCTCAATCCGGCATGATGATCGTCTGCACAGTATGTGGTCAACTGGTATAACATGAAGCCAACTCTCCTCTCGAAGATGGCATACAATCAGCAACCATCATCACCTCGACTACTTTCAATCAGCTACTACCTCAAGCACTAAAACTCAATCGTCTCCATCAACTACACTACAATTACCTACCAAACCACACTCCTCTCCAAGATTTCGGCATCAACCATCACAATGGTCGCCTCAGCCCCCACCCCCAACTTCTTCACCAAACGCATAATCCACCCCCTCGGCTTCACAAAAACCTACAACTTCTTCCTCTACTTCATCTTCGGCGGCGCACTCGTCGGCTTCGCCCTAGCCCGCGTCTCCTACCTCGACTTCTCCCGCAACTTCTGCCCCTCCTCCGGGCCGTCCTCCAGCGGCAACGGCGCCGCACCAGGAGAATGCTACTACTACCTCAACTTTAGCCAGTACAAAATCGGAATCCTTCTGCATCTCGCTGGCGTGCTACCGGCTAGTCTGCTCGCTGTGCTGCAATTCACGCCGTTTATTCGAAAGAGGTGGATTATCGTTCATCGCATCGGCGGGTACGCTGCCTTACTGCTGTACATCGTCGGTCTCGTTGGCGCACTGATGATCGCCCGACATGCATTCGGCGGCGGGCTCGATGTACAGGCTTGGGTTGGACTCGCTGGACTGGCATCGCTGGGCTGCTTCATCGTCAGCTACATCAACGTCAAGAGACTCCAGATTGAGCAGCACCGTGCATGGATGCTGCGAGGCTGGTTCTACGCCGGCAGCATCATCACAACTCGACTCGTCATGATCATCGCCGCGCAGGTCATCGCTAAGCAAGATTACCACGTCATCTGGTCCTGCGCAAAGCTCGCCGCAACAGTTGCCGGCAACGTGGATCTAGCGTCTTCGTACCCTGCCTGCGCGGCTTTTGTCAACGGCACGGATCTAGAGGCTGTCTCCAGCGTCGCAGCGACGTTTGCGGTTGGAGGTCCGGAGAACACAGGGGCCGCGCTGAATGCGGCGTTTGGTATGGCGTTGTGGGTGTCGTTTGCGCTGCACGCTTTTGGTGTAGAGGTCTACTTGCAGCTTACCCCCAAGGAAGCGCAGAGATTGAGGCAGATCAGTTATCAGAGGCAGTTGGAGGCGGGTATGCGCAATCCGGGCTCTGCGGGTCTTACGGCGGATCGGTTGGGTGATGCGGAGAAGTGGGTTCCGGCAGAGACCAAGGAAGAGACCAAGGAAGATGGTGCGAGCATGGCGAGGACTGAGTCGACCGACTCTAGCGCTGATTTCCGGGTGTTTTAGCATAGTGTATAGCGTTTTGTTTTTCGATCAGAGTGGAGTTTTGGGAGCGAGGCGTTGGAAAAGTCATTTATGTAGAACATTAGTTTATAATTTAGAGTATCATTCAAAACTTCGTTCCTGACTTCTTGCGCGATATCGATAATTCATCAGTCATCATGTCCAGCGATCCAAAATCTTCATTCGCCCAGACCGCTCACCAAGGCAGTTGAAGAGGAGTCGACAGCTTGCTCTTCGGCCCCAACACTGGTTCAGCAGTACCGATATCACTAAACACCTCGTTAGTTCACTTCCACATATCTCAGATCAACAACAACTTACCCAGGTCCCCTCGGCGCCCAGTACTGTCCAGTATGACTAATATCAAACGTCTCAATCCACTCCACCAAACTCTCCGCAGCAACCTCAGGCTCAACCGCCCCTCCCTCATCCCAGAACTTATCAAAGCCCACATTACGAGTCATTTCCGTCCGCATGAAGCCCGGATGAACAGAGACAACCGCAATGCCCCTATCCCTCAAATCTATACTCAACAACTTCATGCACATGTTGAGCGCCGCTTTGCTAGCATGGTGACCGTAGTTGCCGCCGCCTTCAGATTCGTGTCGCAGTGTTATACTGCCGCTTTCGGATGAGACGAAGACAATCTTGGAGGCGGAGGAGAGGAGCGTGCTGTTGTAGTTGGCGAGGGCGGTGACGAGGATGGTGGGGCCGATGGCGCAGGTGGTGTACATGCGCTGTTGCGCGGAGAACGAGGGCTCCTCAAGCGATTCTGTCTTAAAGTATCCTGCTGTTATGATGACGATGTCCAGATGTGGTATGTGGTTTGATTCAAGAAAGTGGACGAGATCGCTGCCGACGTGTGGGGATTCGAGATCGACGTTGGGGATGTATGTTATGTTGCTTGCTAGAATGGGTTAGTCCAATAGAGCATCTCCAAGGAGTAGGAATTCGCCTACTGTTCTCTGGAGGCTCTGACGCCCTCGCGGTCGCTAGAACATGGTTGTTCGCGTCTGCTGCGTATTTTTGTACGATGCTCGCACCAAGGCCGCGCGTTGCGCCTACAACGAGTATGGTAGGCATCTTGGTGGTAGGAATGAAAGAACGAATGCTGTGAGATTGTCAATAGGAGTTCAAGAGGTGAAATACAAGGCTCTGGGTGAAGGATCCCGATGACGTAGGTGTGTGTTACTTAGGTGTGAGATTGCGCTAAGATAAGGACGCGTCCCGGGGTCGCGTCTGGGAAGAACGCTCACCTTCCTGCATCTTTCGTCCCAAACTACAATTAAACGCATAGTAAGATTTTTTGGGTTGTTTCAAACCGGGCGTCCTTGGCAAGAAAGTCTGGTCATGAACCTCATCTACTTAGGTATTTCGAAGAGAGAACCAAAAACCTGTCAAAATCAAATAACCCAGAAGTCTACATGACCTTAGGGATGTGTTCTCTACGTACCAACCTCAAAAGCCCCCTCGACCAACCCCCAAAATTCCTCAACAATCTCCTTCTGCCCCTTTCCTCCTCTGACCGCCATATACCTCTGTCCCTCAACTTTCGGGTCCCAATTCCCCGGATTCGCATCCACCATAATGCCGCCCGCCTCTTTCAGAATGACCCATCCGGCACAAACATCCCACGCCCAACATCCGGCCTCCCAATAAACATCCAACCCACCACTCGCCACACCACAAAGGTTGAGCGCCGCAGAACCGAACGACCGCAATCCATGCACCATACCCCCACCGTTTTCTTTTGTAGCAGCAAGCTTTTTGAAAGTTTCGCTCTTGACCTTGAAATCATTCCCACTCCTATCACTGCCCCACTCTACAGCAACAAGACAACTGCTCAAGCCATCCAACTTCGTCGGCTCGCTCAACGGCAGTCTCGTCGTCTCATTCAAGAATGCACCCTGTCCTTTAATCGCCGAGTACAGCGTTTGTGTGAACGGGTTGTACACGATTCCCACCACCGGCTCCCTGTTTATGGCCAGCCCCAAAGAGATGCTGACGTAGGGGTAGCGATGAACGAAGTTTGTGGTTCCGTCGATGGGGTCGCATATGAAGGTGGGGTCGGCGGAGAGGGTGTCGCCTGGCTTGTAGGTTTCTTCGCCCATGAAGGCGTAATCTGGGTATTTCGTGGAGAGGGAGGTAGAGATGAGGGTTTCGACTGCGCGGTCGGTTTCGGTTACTAGGTCGACGGCTGTGTGGTGAGGAGGGTTAGTATAGGGGATTTGTTTGTGGATTGGATTGGGTTCTGGCACGACGAGTGCTACGTACAGTTCTTCTTTGAGCCGGAGCCTTGTGTTGTGGGTGTTGCGGAGGTGATGCGCGAGCCGGCTTGTTTGGCGATGGTGATCATGAAGTCGTGGACTTCTTTGAGGTTTACGTCGGCCATGCTGATTGTGTTTGTCGTCTTCCTCGACGGCTTTTGTTGTGAGGGGAGAGCTTTGAGATTCAGTGTGTTAGTGGAGAATGCTGAAGCTGTGTTGTGTTGTATAGCTTCCAAACGTCAGAGCTACCTAACTGCCCCTCGGTGGGGTAGCAGCGGGATGGTGTATGCAGGGCCCGCCACGTGGGGAAACGGCGGCCTCCAGCGGATGGCATTGCAATGTTTACCCTAATTTCATTCCAAACATAGATAAACTCATACGGTGAAGAAACTAACCCAGTTTGCAGTCTACATCAGCATGAAGCCAAAGTAGTATCTGGGTAGTCGTGAAGGGCGAAGGAGAAGAGGACGTATCAAACATCACATCAACATCAAGACGATATATAGCGGCGGCAAAGTTGATTTCTCATTACCACCACCGCTCCAAATCCTCCACAGTAAGTCTTCCATTCCAAGCGGTCCGGACCAATCAGTCACCGCATCGGACACGTCTCCACCAGAGAGCGGTGTCCTCCAGCACGATGTCTTCCTAATCCACGCAGCACCAATGCGTCATGAAAATGAATGTCCCCTTCTTATTCCCTTTGATATGTTCGTACAACAAGCCTTGATTCCCAAAAGCACAAAACAAAGGAAACGCAGTTTCGTCGTCGTCGAGTACTCCCTCTCTGCAAGCAGAGAAGGGGGAAATAGGTTCGTTGATGTTGTTTGTTCGTTGGAATTAAGGGCTAAAGGGGGGACGCGATGGGGGTGAGCAAACTCCACTAGTTAAAGAGAGCGAGCAAGATGAGATAAAGATGAGTTGGGATGATACAACGGTACGCCGAGGGAAAGCAGGGAGAATGGGTATTACTCCGTGTTTTTGTGATTGTTTTCACGTTTTGTCGCGGGTCGGCAATTTGGGGTGCGCGAGCGGAGTATGGTTTGGCAACTTGGTGTGAACTCCGGTGTTGTATGCGAGTGTGTGTTTGTTTGCGGGTGTTACGGTGACGGGTAAGTGGGTGTGCGAATCAGAGGTTTTAGATGGTCCTGGGAGTGCCGCGGGCGCTGGCGCTGGGACTTGTCAGTACAAGATTAACATCACAGGGAAGAACAGTTTGCAGGAGTTGAACAGAAAAGATGCGCAAGGCGTACCTCGCGTCCACAAGATCATCGACATGATTGCACATAGCCACGAACAGGTCAAAGAACAGTTTTCCCCCCATCTCCATCTCCATCTGCATGGTGCCACTACGCTTGAAAGTTTTCCGACTGCGGATAATCAGAGCGAGGTAATGAGCGCGCAGCCGCGAGTCGCTGTCGGGCGTGTTCTCGTACGCATAGCGTGCGCTGCGCAAGATGGTTCCGACCTCGATCCCGCTCTGCAGGCCCTGCTTGCGCAGAGAGAGCTTCTTGAGCTCTTCGAGGCCGTAGCTATCGGCTGCGCAGTACACGGCTGTATCGCGCAGGATGACGTCGCCCACGCCGGAGTGGAAAAAGGTTGGCTCGACGGCGGCTGCGCGGTCGCCGGTTTTGTTTGGGTCGGGTGAGGCAACTGCACCTTCGAGCATCCAGGTTTGGCGTCGCTTGTCGTGGACAAGGCGCGGGTAGTAGTCACCTTTGTACAGGTACTCGAGGATGCAGCTGAAAATCTCAGGTTCCTCCGTAGGCAGATCGATGCGGCGGTTAGCGGATTCGAAGAACTGGCCCCGCAGCAGTTCAGCAAAGTACGGGGAATGACAGAGGACGTCTTCGTGCGCAGCGAACAGTCGCTGGTCGGAACCAACGATCACTGTCACAATGGCAGAGGTGAGCGATGGTGACCCACCGTCCATCATTGGACTGTCCTTGCGCGCATCCAGCTTCTCGACCATCACCTTCTGCTTGGACGCATCGCGGAACGATCTCTTCGGCTGTTTGGTAATCTTGCCTGAGCGGTCTTTCTCCTTCGAGCTAGCGAAAGAGCGTTTGCCGAACATGTTGACCGAAGAGCGGAATCGAAGTAGCGAGCGACGAAGTTTCTCGTAAAGAGTGGACAGGTTAGTGACGCAGCAGCAAGTAAGAGAAATGGAGCTCCGGAAACTCTCAGATTTCGCAAACCTTTCGGGAGAGAAAAGTCGTTGAAAATCCGAAGAGCTTAAGCGAGTCTACCAACACTGGTGGTGAAGATAAAGCACGCTTTGGTTGTCGAACTCAAGCTTGTCGTGAGGCGTAAAGGCTGAAGATTGTGGGGTTGCGGCCTGTTAAATACTGGCGATGCCAAGTCGCCGCCCCTGTCGCCTGGGACAACTAGCGCTGGCACGCTGGGCTGTGTCACGCAGAGTGTTATCGCTATTCGCCAATTGCTGCATGCGAGCTGCAGTAGATATCAGGCTGCGAGGCGCCATCATTGATTGTTGTGAGTGCTCATTCGAG
Organism: Alternaria sp. BMP 0032; assembly: GCA_023758005.1. NCBI lineage: Eukaryota > Fungi > Ascomycota > Dothideomycetes > Pleosporales > Pleosporaceae > Alternaria > Alternaria sp. BMP 0032. Next base: position 558,364 of record JAFVMD010000021.1, on the reverse strand, counting down.
GCTTTCCCAAACATGGAAGACGATGGATTTCTGGCTCGAGGAGTGACGATAAGCGAGCATCAACGGCAAGCGGTATGACGTTGGACCTAGCAACGTCAATATGGAGCGCAGAAATAAGTTAGCATGGGCAGGGAAGTTGTGTTTGAATTCATAGCCGTTTTGATCGGGCCGTCAGGTGTGCGCGTCGCGTCTCTGTCGCGATGTAACGTGATCTGGGTGTTGGGCAGTTGGTGACTCACAACAAAAGTGAGTGTGCCTATGAGATGAGCCCAATTTCCAGTCTTGCAGCCCTGCATAGCGCATAAGTTTAGGAAGACGTCCTCCGACGGAGACAGAAGCTAGAAGTAAGTTCGGAGCTCCGAAGTATAATGCAGCGCTTATGCGCTATGATGGAGCGTGAAAGCGTGAAAGCCTGCCTGCGTGCCTGTCGCAAGCTGTCGTTGCTGTCAGGCCCAAGCTGAAACACGATAGCTTGTCAAGCGGTCAAAACCACGTGTTCTAGACGGATCGCGAGGATGTGCAGTCTCGGAGATATACGTGCGGTATGGACCGGGGCGGCTTGATAAGATATCAGGACGGGGGTGCACCTTGATGTTCGGCACTCGCGAATGAGGCACCAGAACCGAGACGAGTGTTCCTTGGTGATAGTATGACGTCGTCACGTTGCTCGAACGTCAAGTGGAGTCACAACGTGTCGCAGACATCTTTTGAAGAGAGACAGAGATGGAAACTGGCAGCGTGTGAATGCTAGCGTGATCCTGCTACCAGAACGTGTGCAGGCGATCGTCTACCGGGCCCGCGTGCGGAGCTTTGACTAAGGAATCGAGGTCCCTCGTCATCCATAGGCAACTTTCCCCACATCTACAACCCTCTTTTCACGTCAATCACCTGCCACTGCACTGCATCCGCCTACCCACGAGCGCAGTTACGGTGTTGCAGGCTATTCTTACTATCCGCGCTTCCTTTACCTGTGCACCAGCTCCTACCTGGCTACTTAACCACACCGCTCACCCCGGTGCAGTCCCAGAGTCTCTTGCACGAGACAGCCTAACCTACAACCAACTCACTCAACCAACCGTAAACATGAGCACCGGAGCGAAGAAGCGTATTATGAAGGCAAGCCACTATATGGAGGCCGGCGCAGAAGTAATCATACTAACAGGGCCACAGGAGTACGGCGAGTGTATGGCTGACACACCGCCGGGTATGAAGATCAACTTCGACGAGCAGAACATGACCAAGTGGGAGGTGTTGATGGACGGGCCAGCCCAGTCGGCGTACGCTGTAGGTTTGATCCATGCGCCCTCCGTGCGGCGTGGGTAGCGCTTGCTAACAGCCTGCAGGGCGGCCACTTCAAGCTCGAGATTACCTTCCCGACCGAATACCCCTTCAAGCCACCCGTCGTCAGCTTCCGAACCAAGATCTACCACCCCAACGTCAGCAACGACGACAAGGGGTCCATGTGCCTGGGTCTGCTGCGCGCTGACGAGTGGAAGCCGCCAAACAAGGTGGTGTCGGTCCTGCGCCTCATCCAGACGCTGCTCATTGAGCCCAACCCGGACGACGCCATCGAGCCGTCCATCGCCAACGAGTACCGGGAGAACCGCAAGGAGTTTGAGAAGAACGTAAAGGACTGGGTCAAGCGCTATGCCAAGTGAGGGGTCACGGGTCCTCTACCGGCCAGGCGGATATGGGCATCGATTAGAGTAGGCAGTCGCACAGGGCTCGTCGGATACATATTGCATCTTTGGCGTTCGGCGAAATTTGCACGCGGACGGAACACGTCTTGACCGGTGTGGGCGAAGAAGCATCCAATGTTTTGCAGATCGCGATGCATCCGCAGCTTAGGTAGGCATCGGGCGATTATGCAGGGTAGACTTACTCGGGCTCGCCAAATAAGATGAGTGCAACCGCAACATGTCGTCATGTCCCAATCTCCCAGCGTCGTCTGTGCCAGTGCTGTAGAAGCGAGCCGCAGGGCAGGACAAGGGGGAGCCTGGGAAATTCCTTCTCGAAGCCCGCAAGAGGCTTCGACGCCTAGTGCACTTCCCAACTGAGATTGCTGCGTGCTTAGCTGTCAGCTGTCCAAGTTTATTCTCTATGCGAGTGGTGCTCGAGCGCAGTGCTGGCAGCGAGTGCAGGGCCAAGCTAGCGAGTCAAGCGCAACAAAGCGTGTGGCACGCGCCTCGCAAGTGTTCCAGCAAAGCAAATAGTGCATTCATGTAATCCGAGAGAGCCGGCCAACATATGTGATGGCTGCGAGGACTTGTCGCCAGGGCACAAGACCAACTAGACAAGGCCGTCGACGGTGTATTGCTTCGTGATGACTGCACCCGGGCTGAATATCCCCGGCGGCTCTGATTCGCTGCGAGCGCGTCAATTTCGCGAATTCCTGCTCGAGGCGGCGGGCGGTCGGTACCTGTTGCAGCGCTTATGCAACTCTCCCAATTTGTGCCGTTGCATGTCAGAGTAACGAACTCCTCTGACACGCCCGCTGAGGTCCACCAAGCTCCTACCGGCCCGCGACCTCCCAGCCTACAGGAATCGGGGATGAGGGAAGCGCCGCGTCTTGGCAGCGACTCAGTGAACGGACGGATCCAGGCGCGGGAGCTGAAGGAGACTTTCCTGCTACACGTTGCAGGCACCCATCCCTCACCACCGTCTGATTGCACCGCGCCAGTGCCGCACGTCACGTTCCTTATCCTTCGCATGCCCTCATTCTTTACCTGACCCCATTCACACACACCGAGACCTCTGAGCTCGCCCACGTCGACCCGCCGCCGCGCCCCCAGAGCAGGCCTCCACCAACCCGATTCACGATAATCACCGCCCACACCTGCGCTGCACCCGAGAATGTTACCGCGAATTTCAACCTCCGAGCTGTCCTGTTCTCCGGTCGAATGAGCGCCCGTCCCGCCGACGCCCACCACACCCGCACCCCTTCACCACGCCATGGGCGACGCTCTCCTACGTGTCGCTACAGGCGTCTCTTCAGCACCCGAGCCGGAGCCATACGTCCCCTACCGCTCTCCCGCGGCGGAATACACGCCCCCGACATCGCCCCAGCCACAGCTCCCGTATGCGGCGAGAAGAGGCTTTGGAGCGCACCGGGCCAAGCACCCAGCTGAGCTCCAGATGGACACAGCAGACGCGCCACTCTACGAGCGGCCCGCCTACAGCCCGTCACCTGCAGACAGCCCGACCCTTCCGCTTGCAGCACTGCCTTCCCCCGGCTTCTCCCAGCGCCATCGCGCTCCTTCCCTACTTCGCCATGCCGCCGTACCTCCCCCTCCCAACGGCGTGCAAGCGGGAATGGCATCTGCCCCAATGTCCCCCATAATGGCTCCTGCCATGGCCCGCCAGGACAGCGGCCCTCGCTCGCCTGACCTCCGCGCTATTTTCAACCCGCTCGCCAGCAATCCCGTCAATTCGACCGGGCCATCATGGGACTCTTCCAACGAAGACCTGTCTGGCTCACCCAGCTCCCCTCTCAGGCCCCGTGGAATGACCAACTCTTCGCAAAATTTCCATCCAACACCGCCTCTGAGATCCGTGACCTCGATCCCCGACTACGCCCAATACCGAGGCAACGAACGCTCCAATCTATCCGGCACCTACAAGCCGAACAGAGGCGTTCCGAACTGGTCTCATACTGACTACTACCCTCCCCCACCTCGACCGTTTCGCGGTGAGGAGCCACGGGCCAGTTTCAGGTCCGGTTGGACCAATGCGTCTTCCAGTGTACTCGAAACTAGTGGCACGGAAAGAAGCAGTATTGTCACTGCACGGAGCTCCATCGCCAGTGATCGACACAACAGCGTCTATTCCCGGGATCCATCGAGAGATCGACTGGAACGCCTTCGGGAACGCGACGGTTCCCCGGAAACAATACTGACTTCAGAAATCGCCGAGGAAGATGAGAACCTAGACGCCGTTGGCGATGTGCTAGACTCGTATTACTACGATGAGGAAGATGAGGAGCGTAGTCCTATCATGGAGCAGGATGAACGAGACATGCACAGCCCCTCGCCAGCAGGTCTTGACGCGGAACTCCCCGAGCTGTCGCAAACGCCCTCTCGCGATTTTGATTCCCTGGACTCCTTTCAATCGAATGAAAGCCTCAAGCAATGGGATGATCGGACACGCCTTTCAACGCACAGTAAACTTGGACGTAACGCGGATTCGAAGGAGCTGTTGACAATTCGTCCTCCTTCCGGCTCGGATGTGGACGAGGTATACAACCTCGATCCGACAGAGCGAAAGGCGCTGCGAATCGAACTACTGCCCTCGGTACAGGTCAGCCCATTCCAGGCTGCATACACCCCACGAACAATCGAGGCCGCAACGCAACAGTCCAGAAAGAAGCGATCGAGCACAGTGAAACGAACGAGTGAAGAAGCACCGAGGCGTGTGTCTGTCACACTGCAAGCTCTTGCTCTCAGAACCACGGAAGCCAAGGGCCACCGCTCGAGTAGATCGATGGGTAGCCGCTCACAGCTAGACCATATCCGTCGTGATATTTCCAATCTTCCACAACTGCCCCCAAGTCGGTCGCGAATGTCGCGCCAGGATTGGGCCAACATCGAAGCTTACTCCAAGCGACATAGCAAGCGACCAAGCGTCCCTCGCACTTTTTCCAGTGAATCTCTTGCCAGTTCCCATGTTCCTCAATCTCCGCCTATGCAAAGATCTGAGCCGCTCCCTGAGCTGGACGAAGACGAGGCTATTCCTCGTCGCGCTTCCACGAGTGTCTTCGACCGAAAAAGCGCACTGTTCGATCTTGGCATGATGTCTCAGCTCACGACAGCCAAGAGCAAGCCCGAGTCCCCAAGAGGCCCTACATTGGCACCTCCCAGCCAAATTCCCACCGTAATACCTGGCCTGCGAAAGACGGCTGCCCCTACCGAGAGAGATCGCTATGGATTCAAGAAGGCTTCCGACAAGATCAACGTGCAGGAGTACAACGCATGGGCTTCCAAATACGAAGACCACATCTCCCGCCGGAGAGGCAAATGGATCTCATTGATGGCCAAGCAAGGTCTGTCAACGAATGAGCCTACTAGGTTCCCTGAAATGTGCGAGAAGGTCAAGCGCTATGCTCGCAAGGGCTACCCTCCTGAGTGGAGAGGTGCCATGTGGTGGTACTATTCTGGCGGTCAGCACGTGCTTGCGCGAAAGGAAAATGTCGGCCTGTACAAGTCTCTGGTAGCTCGCGTCAACCGTGATGAGCTCAACAAAGACGACAAAGATGCCATTGAGCGCGATCTCGACAGGACATTCCCCGACAACATCCACTTCCGCCCAGAAGCAGCGACTGATCTACTGGACGGCGAGTCTGACGACGAACCAGTGTTGATCCAGGACCTGCGCGAAGTCCTATCCTGCTTCGCCCTGAACAACCCCAACATTGGTTACTGCCAGTCACTCAACTTCATTGCCGGCCTTCTTCTATTGTTCCTGAAGCAGGACAAGGAGAAGGTCTTCATCCTTCTCACAATTATCACGCAAAACCACCTACCTGGTGCTCACGCTCGCAGCTTAGCAAACACCGAGGTCAATGTCCTGATGATGTTGATCAAGGACTACCTGCCAAAGGTATGGGCATCAATCAACGACACCGATCTCATCAACAGCGGCGCCGGCTCCAACGCTCACCCCAACTCCAAGTTCCAACGCCAGCCCACAGTCGCCCTTTCTTGCACTTCCTGGTTCATGAGCATCTTCGTTGGTGTTCTGCCAATTGAAACGGTACTCCGCGTTTGGGACGCCTTCCTCTATGAAGGACCCCGTGCCCTTTACCGCTACGCCCTTGCCATCTTCAAGCTGGGTGAACCAGAAATCAAAAAGTACCGTCCTGGCGATGGCGAGATCTTCATGGCAGTCCAGACACTGCCCAGACGTTGCCTGGACCCCAACATCCTGCACGACCTGGCGTTCGTGAAGAAGGGGTTCGGCAATCTGTCACAGAACGTCATTGACCAAAAGCGCATGTTCTGGCGTGAACAGAACATCCTGGCGCACCAGACCTCGGTCAAAACCACAAACGGTCGACGAATGCTCACCGTACCACAAGAAGAAGATGAAGACGACGACCGGGACAGCCTCAGGAAGGCTATGGGCATGAACCGCCTGCGCCGTCGCGCATCCCGCAAGTTCCGCCAAATGGGCATCAAATGAGGAAGCCAGACTTCTCTCCCGCCCACACCATCAACAAACAACCATTCAACCAACTGAACGTTCAGCACGAGTACAATGTTCCTCGGCCGTGCTTTTCTCATACTTACATATACGTTTGCAGCGTTTTATCTCCTCATCGTCCGGCGTTTTACCAAAAAAGAGAAGGTGGTCTATCTGGGTTACTTTGCTTTACCTTCTTGTATAATAATCACGATATACCCTTTTTGCGGGCGGAAGCTATTCAACTTGAGCGAAGGATTGTAGAAAGCTAGAAGGGATGGAGATGGGAGCGCTTGTCACAAGCATCGCATCGCATCGGATGGACGTGCTTTTTGTTGGGTAATGATTACGATGTTATGACCCTCATCAGTCAATCAATATACCCTGTTCGTCCTGTTAGAAATCCTTCGACTTTGCTGCATGTGTTTGCTGTGAATGAAGACCTGCTGCGGAAGGGTCCACGAACCAAGGCGCGCATGTGAATCACAACCACGTTCCACCTGATTGGCCCAGTTCCAGATTGCGGGGCACTAATCCCCCACCATAGATTTTCGGCGTACGCCGCTCTAGCCTTGCCTACCTAAGTAGGTAACCATTTCTTGACTCTCCCGCGGGCGGACAGACTTTTTTTTGCAAAAACAATTCCACTCCTCCGTTCAACTTTGAATTTGCTCTTTACACTTGGAGATATTATTCAGAATACTACCGCGAAAATGGTCGAGAAGGTTTACGTCACATACAACCAGGTACGTCCTTTCGAGGTCCGATGTTACACATGCGATCAGACACCCCGCGCACGCACGCGCGTGAGGTGTCTCTGTGTCACCACGATTTTTACGACGCGAGGCTGGTATCGCGCCATGCAGATATTGTAGAGAGCGATCCTAGAGACTCGACTCGTATCGTATACATGCGACCACGACAATCGAACCCTTGCGCAACACGAAGCAGCAAACAAAGCACAAAGACCACAGCTAACAACCCCCCTCCCCACAGGTGCACAAGCTGTGCCAAGAAGCCGCGGACCAAATCCTCAATGACTTCAAGCCCAACCTCATGATCGCCATCGGCGGCGGAGGCTACGTCCCCGCGCGCATCCTCCGGTATTATATCCCCAGACCACACATACAAACACTGTACATAGCAGACAACAAGAACTAATATACTTGTTTGACAGATCCTTCCTCAAGCGCTCAAACAGCCCCAACATCCCCATCCAAGCCATCGGCCTCTCCCTCTACGAAACCCTGCCCACAACCACAGACAAAGACGTCGAGACCCCGGGAACAAAAGTAACCCGCACACAATGGCTCGACCTGTCTTCGCTCGAGATGGCGAATCTGATTGGCAAGAACGTGCTCATCGTCGATGAGGTCGACGACACGCGCACGACGCTGGAATACGCGGTCAGGGAGTTGGAGAAGGATGTGGAAGCCGCGGTCAAGAAACTTGGAAGGGAGGGCGAGAAAACCAATTTCAGTATTTTTGTGCTGCATAATAAGGATAAGGCGAAGAAGGGGGCGTTGCCGCAGGAGATTCTCAAGGGGAGGTATAGTGCGGCGAGGACGGTGGGGGATGTTTGGATTTGTTATCCTTGGGAGGCTACGTACGTATTTTCTCTTCTTATTCCTTCTTGTTTTGTGTGGTTTGAATGGGGATGGTTTACTGACTTTGATTAGGGATATTGACGAGCACGACCGTCTTTCGAGGGAGCAGGAGGGTAAGCAATAGGATTTTTTCCATCGAGGGAGGATAGAAGGGAGATGATGACGATGAAAGAGAAAAGTCTGCGTGACATTTCCGGCATTCGATCGATAGCATTTAACGGACGGATGGGATATACTGGAGTTTGAATGGGATTGGGTAGCAAGATAAATATTGAATGAGCACATCACTTTGCGTAAATGCCAGTGTTGGCTTAACGGGCTTATCATTTCACAGTTCAAAATTAACATGAGTCAGGGTCGACTGGCTGGTGATGAGTTTGATGGGAGTAGGGGGTGTGGGTGCTGGGTAGACATTGCGGATAGGGCGTGCGAGGCAGGAGATATGATCAGTCAATCATGGCGCAGTATAGAATTTAGATTTGGTTCAGGTCATGCTATATGGGGCCTTACTAAGCGTTGCGCGAATCCCTATTGCAATTCCAACGTTTGCTACACATACACTACTATATCTCAATGACTAGTCAGATTCTGAACGTAATGAAAGCTCCTGCCTCCGTCGTTCCAGCTCCGGCCCCCAGATTTCCTTTACACGGGCATATGGCCGAGACTGTAGCCACCCCTTGTAATGTGGTTGATCGACCCAAGTATCCATACCCTTCAACACCTCAAGCTCTCCTATATCAAAGAACTGTCCACTCTCCTGTGGTTTCTTCCCCTCATCGTCGTCGTCGAAGCAGAGTATGTAGAACCTATTTCCCGCGTTTCTGATAACATAGTTTTCGTTCATAACAACGGGGGCGTTGATATCGAGATCGAGTGACTCATTGTCCGTTGATTCGGACACGATGGGCTTGTAGGGTCTGCCGTTACTGGCGTCCTCAACCGCATTCATATCATGTTTGTCGGCTTTCCGGTCCATAAGCGCAATCGTGTCACGCATTTCGCCTTCGACGTCCCCGTCCCAGAATGCGGCATAGCATGTGTCCTTCCACCACGCCATGGCACCGTTGGTATCTGAGTATTCGGGGTGTTCGTAAAGCCGGGAACCCTCCCATACACTCATGTCCATTTCTTCTTCGTTGAATCGCACTAGGAAGGATGACTTGCCGTTGGTGTCTCGCATGACTATCGACAGTATGTTCTGCTTGTCGTCGACTGGGACAAAGGTGTTTGGATCACGGGAAAAATACGAGAGAGAAGTTACCCCGTGGAGGTTTGCGTGGTGTGTGCTGAGACACTCCCCGCTGTATGTGTAGCGACCGAACGCGAAGAACTGTTGGTGGAAAGGAACGTCATTGTTACGTGCGGCATTGGCAAATAAGATGATTGTCTGGGTCGCGGGCTGTATGATAGGAGCAATGCCAAGTGATTCGTTCTCGCTAGACTCTGATTAGCTTTACGTGCAAAGAATGCATAGAGTATCCCAGTGTTGGTGGATTCCTTGGCTTCAAAGGATACGAGCACCGCTCAGCAACCCCAGAGATTACTTACACGACATCTGTCCCCCAGAACATGTTACCGGGTTCGAATTTAATATCGAAGGATCTTCCACGCTGGGAGTCGTATTCCCAGATATACACCGATGCAAAACCGGAGTCGATATGAAAACATGCGACAGTGCGTTCTCGGCATGCAACGCTGGCGAAATAGTTGTTGTTTGGTACTCTGAACTTCTTGCAACCTCTTCTGCCATGCAATTCGTGGACGTAGCAGATGTTCGCCCAAGTTGTTAGCGCCACAATCTCACTGGATACGAAGACGTCGATAATTCGTTCACGGCCTTCGCCACCCAGGAAGCGAAGATCCCATGTAGCTAGATCGAGGACGCAAACATTTCGCGATCGGTTTTCCGGAGTGAAGGTTAGGCTTTGCCAGATGAGACTGTTTCCTGCTAGATAGATATCATCTATACTGTCCTTGGGTGTTATCTTGTAGACTTTACGCGGCTTGCCAGTACGAAAGGCATTTATCTTGCGGGCTTTCTTCTGACACAGAGCGTGGTCGGCATCTTGGAAATTGACAGTACCTTGGTACCAACTGTTGAGGCTTGCTTTGATAACGTGTAAGCTCTGAAGAGTGTGTTTCCATCGTCTTGAGACACTTTGCAAGCGGTAAGGAGCAGCAACGTCTAAATGCGAGAACACCTGGGCCACTAGCTCAACGGGTAGATTGCCGATGACGTCGAATTGGAAGGTACGACTGCTTGTCGTGGCGTGGAGTGTCCTCCACTCATACGGCGATAATTCTGCTGTTAGAGACGCGAGTGCGTGTTCTCTCTCATGTGCATGCATGCGTCGAAACGCGTCGATGAAGTCGGTAGTCATGCTGCTTTTTTGTGCCGATCAAAGGCAGGGCTATCGATAGGATAGCGACTCGCCACCCGAGCGGTCGGTGATAGACTGGTGCGGTGACGGCAGGTGGTAGCGTCGGGGTAAAGCTAACGTTCTGCGTTGACGGCACCTGGGTTGGCCTGGGGAAAGTCGGTCGAGGCTGACTCGAAGGAAGGTTGGTGGTTGACGTTTATCCAAGGAGGTCTGTGCGTGAAGGCTGCCTGCAGACCCTGGACCCTCCCCTGCCTTACAGCACGCGTGAAAGCCGAGGATGGCGTCGATGCTCGCGAGTCGTACTAGCAATGTTTGACCATGGGCAAGGGAGTCAGTCGGCTTCAGCTGCCCGGCAGCATTTGAGGCAACTCTGGCGAAGGTTCGGTATTCTAGTCTGTGCCACTCCCCTTCCGCATCCGCAGCCGCATCACGGGCACTCGGGAGGAGCATAGGCATATGAGGCGCATTATATGCTGACCCCGCAGCAGAAACAGTTCGCGTTATAGTGATATTAGCGGTGGGTTATTATGGTCGAGCAATGTTTCAGTGTCTCGACCTGCAGCTGGCCGAGGGCAGGGGTCGCGGGCACATGCAACGTCGACAAGGAGCGACGTCTTTGCCGTGAGCTGCATGCCATTGCCCTACCATGGCAGCAAACCCGGACGGCGGGCCATGGTCTGTCAGCGGGCGTTGGGGTACCTAGAGCTACACAGTGCTGAGGGCGGTGATGGATAGGTAGATAAATGAAGATGACCATGTGTCCCCTCAGCGTTGGATGACACTTGGCTCGGCTGGTGGTGCGCAAAGGCCTTCAGATGCTCCCGCAGCACGCTCCCACATCGCGATCCCCCATAGTATTCTCAGCGGTAGCGCTACCGTTCCGCCCTCGACGCCCCGTGCCTGGACCTCCTTTCCGTCCGTAGCCAGTGTTGCGACACGCCGGCATATCTCGCCGCGCCTCGCAGCTTGCAAGTTCCCACGAACCTGTCTTCTCCTCCCCCGCCAAGCCTCGCACGCTCAAACACAGTATCCCGGAGCATCTGGAATTGTCGTCGTCTTCAGCGCTCGGACCTGCCCCTCGGACTGCGCGAGCTCCTATTCCTCAGCGACGGCCGCTCCCGATCCGACAAAGGACCACTGGCACCGTCTGCCACGCCGACTTTTTCTGGAACCATATTTCTACGGCTCGCGCAGGCGCTAGAAGAAATCCCCAAGCCTAGGAAGCTTCCAAGACGCTCGCCCGCCGATTCGAAGCTTCTGCGGCGACGTCGGCCACACATATCGCATGCTCCTCCGCATCTTCTCCGCCCGCCCACGTTCGCTGCCACCGCAAGTCGGGACCCTGCATCCACCCGACCTCAAGCATTTTTCGAGACACTTCTGAATCTCTGCGCCCATCGCACGCTGCTCAATTCCCTTCCCCTGCACGACCCCCGTGCGCCTGTCTCCACGCACGCAGCAGGCCTGACATCTCAACACCACGCCTGCTCTCCACATCGCCCACATGGCTTCTGTCGCAGAGGCCCGCCGCAGTCCCTTTTCGGGTGACCCTCACCATCCCAACCTGCACAAGTCGATTCCCATCCTGCCCTCGTCCAGCCCGAGGCTTGCGGCGTCCCGGGACCCCATGGACATCACGCCCTCGTCGTCGACCATGGGCCCGCCCAACGAGCGCACCCAATCGGTCTCGTTCCAGCTGCCGTCGCAAAGAGAAGGAAACGGCGATTCGGAAAACACTTCGCCTCCCAATGGCAACACGGCGCCTGCAGTGGGCGCTGCCGCAGCTGCACAACAGCCCAAGGTCGTCCAGACGGCATTCATACACAAGCTATACAAGTACGTGTGCCGCAACAGTACGCACGCGATGCGACACTAACACGACACAGCATGCTCGAAGACCAGAGCATTCAGCACCTCATCTCCTGGGCGAGCACTAACGAGAGTTTCGTCATGTCCCCCTCTAGCGAGTTCTCCAAAGTCCTTTCGTACGTACACCTGAAGCCACGGCCGCTTCAGGCTTTCTGACTAACAAATCCCAGGTCCTACTTCAAGCACACCAACATTTCCTCATTTGTGCGCCAGCTGAACATGTACGGCTTCCACAAGGGTACGTGTCCAATTTCTTTCCGCCATGCCATAATCACATGCTGACTGTACTGCCGCAGTGAGCGACGTTTTCCACACTGGATCGCCAGACACTCCGCTATGGGAGTTCAAGCACGGCAACGGAAACTTCAAGCGCGGCGATCTGGTCGGTCTGCGCGAGATCAAGCGACGTGCTTCTAGACATGCCCTCGTCCATCGCGAGTCCTTCCCCGCGCCCAAAATGCCCCTTGGCCCACCAGCTGGGCAGGCGGTCGACCCAATGCCGGACCCTGTCGAGTCACGTCTCCAGAGTCTCGAATATAACCTCCATGACATGCATGCGCGCATGCAGCGATCAGAAGACACATGCGCATACCTCACCCAAAGAAGTTCGGTGCTAGCCGAGGGCATGATGAAATGCCACCAAGTAAGTCGATTGTCTAGACTTCAATATACAACAGCTAATAGATTATACAGTGGAATCAGGACCTTGCAAACCTCATCATGCAAATGGTGCCGGACCCGGAAAACCCTATCCATAGGGATGGTACGCGTCAATGCTCAAACCTTGTCTGCGCGACACACACTGACTTTTCCAGTCGCTATGATGCAGCGTGAAATTGCTCGACAAACAGACATGCTCCGAGCATTGGAGCCACCAGAAGATGCACCTCTCTCCGCACGCCAATCCTACTTCATGCAAGTAGACAGCAGCAACGGCCCACCCCTTTCACCCCGGCAAATGCCACAAGACAATCTAACAGAGTCGCGGAGAGGATCCTTGGCGAACGTTTCACGGCAAGCTCCATACAAGGCTCCGATCCCGGCGCATCTTGCAATTTCTCCGCGACGTTACGGTTCAATAGGCACGGGTAATTACTCTCCATCTTCAGCCAGAACCCCAGTTTCCCATCAGCCACCCCCACCTCCTCCTCCACAAGTCCAGCAGCCGGGAGGTGCAAATCTGGGGAGCAACTTGCCAAGCACTTTGTCCCCTCCGTATAATCTATATAGGCGGCACACCTCGGCAGATATCCGCTTACACGGTTGGCAACCGCAGCCACCCAATCCTGCTGTCAATTCGCCCTACGCTTCTGGTTACAACTCCACACAATGGCCCTCGTCACCGCGCCATCCACCTATCGGAGGTGGTGACCAGCAGCTCCGTGATGCATTGGAATCATATCAATTACCCCGCGGTCCACGGCAAGCACAGTCAAGACACGGCTCTCCTCCACCGCCAAATGAAAATATGCCGTCGACATTAAATCCAGATGCTGGCTGGACACTACCGGGAGCTAGATACCCTTTCAAAGGCCTCGACACTGGACCACCTACTCGACGATCTAGCATGGCGTCCAATGTCCACTCGCTCCTCAATCCCGCGGAAACTGCGGAGCGCAGTGAGGAGGATGAGGCAGATGACGTGCGTAAGCGAAAACGCATGCAGTGATGATCATACTCCCCTGTCCGACGCAAACTCTTGTTGTGTCACGCGACTTCATTTATTCTGTTGTGTCTTTGCGTTTTGGTATGGCGTTCAGCGAGTCCCGCTCCGGACATGAGATCCACATTTTCGATTCCCACATCCTCATCACCGCGTGTGGATATGTCTACCAATATCCAATTTCCTATCTTTCTTATCCATTCCTTAATTCTTATCCAAAAAAAGCTGCTTGCATAAAGACATGTACATGCATTGGGTGGTGACGACTTTCGGTATTGCTGCTCATTGATAGGGAGTAATTACGTGTTTGAGTGTCGATGGATTGACTCCACATTTCACTTTGTATGGGGGCAGTCCGAATGGGTCGGTTGGAGGTTGTGTGTGCTAGCCTCGCATGAGGGTTAGTACGGATGCAATGTAAACTTCGGTTACTTGTGAATTACCTGGTGTCTTTTACATACCAATGTTTACAAGCACTGCATATACAAGCAATCGCCTGACTACCCCGTGATACATTAAGATGAATATATAAGCCGTTGGGTATCATCAAGAAGGTGTCCAAGTCTGGTATAGCCCTCTACCAGTATCAAAAAGGTCGTAAAATAAGAGTGAATGCAACATATCCTCGGCCTGGGGACCCCGTGATACAATACATGCGGTGGTCGCCGATGTCGCACGTGTGGAAGGTTGACCCTGACGCGCAGGTGACGTCGATAGTGATCAGCTAAACGAAGCGAGTGAGGTTCGGATCACGGATTCCAATTCGAAGAACGACGATTACTAAATGTGGGGTGCCACATAGACCATTAGTGAGTAGAGAGAGAGACGAAGAACCGATAAGTTTTGATCCTTTGCATTCAGTAAGAAAGAATATACTACAACAGTAGCATACAACCCAAGACTCCATTCCATCCTATCCGGACAGAAAGATAGCGACCGTGGTCAACCAGCCATCCAAACAACACCTCCAAGAACACCAAACACCACCCTCCATCCCATATATACAATCCTCTTCCGTCCATCTCCCAACCCCCCATCCCCCTCCCTCCTTCACCCTAAACCCTATACCCAAGCCACCCAATAGTATTCGAATAAACACTCAAATTATCCCTCCAACTCGCCTTATCCACCCCATCCACCGTAACCATCCACTCACTGCCCACCTCACTCAGCGCAAAAGCCTGCACACTGCTATCCCCCTCAATACTAAAAATCCTATTCTGGCATATCCGCGCCCCGCCACTCGCATCCGCGCTCGAACAACTGGTGCTGTAATTGCGGAAGAAAGAGTACAAACCCCCACCGTAGACAAGCACGTTCTTGGAGTTTAGCACGCGCAGACCATAGGCGGAGGCGCCGGATGGGTACACGGGGTCGGAGTAGGCAGAGGATGTGCCGTAGGGTTGGTTGGAGGCGTCGGGCGTGGGCATGTAGTATGGTGTTTCTGTTTGGATGAAGCCGGCGAAGATATTGGATGCGCCGTTGAATTGGTACTGGTAGTTTGCGTGGTGTTCGACGCCGTTGGCCCAGAGCCAGACGTTCGAGGCTTCGACGTGCAGGCCGCGACCCGTCAGGATGGTGATTTGCGTGCTGCGCGCATCGTCCATGTCGTGGTCGGCCGTCCAGAACCAGTTGTTTTCAAAGTATGCGCCGTTGGCGCCCTTGGTTACGTGCACGTTTGTGTGGGCGGCCATGCACTCGGCTTTTACGCTGCCGACAGTCGAGGGGCACTGGGCGACTTGTAGGTTTGTGCCTTTGGCGCCGCCGATGCGCGTGTGCACGTCCCAGAGGCCGGAGCCGCGTGAGGTGTTGAGGTTGTATTGGATTACGATGGCGCCGGGGGTGGCGCCTTGGGTTTGAACGATCATGTCGGACCATTCGATGCGGCCGCTTTCGCCGGGCTTGCCGATTTGCATGATGGGGACGGGGGAGTCTTTGTTGGAGAAGACGGAGCCGGAGCCCATGATTGAGGGGAAGGTCTCGCCGACCATGCGGGAGCCGGGGGGGACGTAGATTGTGTTGGTTACTCTGTAGACACCGTGCTCGAAGAAGAGGACCTGTTGGGATGTGATTAGTCTGGCGATAGGAGATGACAAGATTAAGGGAACGTACCTTGTTTGAAGAAACTGCCCTGTTGATGGCATTCTGAACAGCCTGGGTATCGTCGGTGCGACCGTCACCTGTGGCTCCACTGCCGCGAGCACTGATGAAGTCGCCAGAGTTGAGGTTCTCGTATTGTGGCTTCGACTTGGCGTAGTACTTGTTGCCGTCCAAAAGGCCTCCTGGACGAGCAACAGGGGTGAAGGTTCCTTGGAACTTCTCCGGGCCGTTGGCATTGGGAGCGTACTTGTTTCCCTGACCCCAAGCTTGGATAGTGAAGGTACCACCCTGAAGAACAGTGGCTCCGTTACCAACAACAGCGTTGGGTACATTGTTGAGCTTGATGTTCTCCAACATGAGTTGTCCGGCACCAGTAGGGACGCTGTTACGAGTCCATGCCATATCGACAAACTTCTGGCAGTTGGTGATCTCAGAGTCGATGATAACAACCGAGCCGACCTCAAGCTTATTAGCCGAGCCACCGTTGCTCATAGAGAAAGCAGTGCCGCAGTCACTAATAGTAAGACCAGCGTACAGCCAGCCCCAATCCCAGATCTGCGAGATACCAGTAACGGCCTTGGAGATCTTAACGTTGCGCATGGTGAACTGCTGGTTTCCAATGTTCATGCCGTACAAGCCACCCTCGATGTCGAGGTCAGCCATATGGCCACCAGATCCGTTCTCGACGAAGATACCGGCGTGGACTGAGTTCGATGCCTGTGTCATGCGGATCTTGACATTCTGGATGGTCGTGGCTTGCGAAGCGGGCCAGTGGATACCCTGGAAGCCGCTGGTTGGTGCAACAGCAGTGCCGTCGATGATCAAGTTGCGGATCTGCCTCAGGAAGATGTTGGTTGATGTCCAGCCGGGTGCACCGTTGTTCTGGTAAGGACTAGCATCAATGAGAGCAATGGCCTGGAGAGTAGGAGCAGCTTTCAAGACAGGAAGACCTCGGGGGTTGCCGATAAGCTGAGTCATGTAGTAGAAGATGATAGGCTTGCCAATGAGGTACGTTCCAGAAGGAATATAAACGACGGCCGGGGAATCCGTAGCCGAGTCGCACACGCCGGGACCGCAACGGTTGCCGTCGGCAATGGCACGGTTGATTGCATCAGAATCGTCGGTGACACCGTCGCCTATGGGAGTGTTAGATTTGTACTGAAACACAAAAAGCAAAGTAGCTTACCCTTTGCTCCGTACTCCTTGACGTTGCGGAAGACCTTGTAAGCACCGTTGGCGTTGAAGGCGGCCCTTCCGTTGCCGGAGAGGTCGTTCAGCCAGTAGCCATCCGTGATAGCAGCAACTCCCTGGATGCTGCTGATGTTGGGGGTAGGCTCGGTATCATTCACTACGATCTGTCTAGGGAAGCGTGCTGTGGTGTATCAGTAACGAAACTATTCAGGCAAAAGGTCATTGCTTACCGATAGCAGCACCCTGAATGCCCACTGCACTGAGGCAGGCGAGCAAGAAGGACAAATGCATAGCCGTGAGTATATGCCAATAGATAATGGTATGTTCAGTGAGAACACAAAGAGGAGGAGTACAAAGGAGTGTAGACTGTAGTAGGGAGAAGAAGTCTCAGAGGGAGACCATGATGCCTATTTAATCACCCCGTTTGCTCACAGCTACACGTCGTGGTAGTGCGTGATAGGAGAAAGAACCATACACCCACGCGATCATTTGGAGATCTGCCCCCCGTGAAGCCTGCCGACTGGCTAGCTAGCGACATCCGGTGATGAGATACTCACCGTCTACCACTTAGGAGGTCATAAGGCCTTGTCGAAGACTAACTCACTAGGCGGCTACCCCCGTTGCCGTTTGAAGGGTTACATAGCTTACTTCGGTCCCGGCTTCGAGATGTCTTAGCTTGAGTAACATAGTCTGGGGAAAGGGAGGGTGTAGGTACGCGCCCTTCCTTTTCAAGCCTCATCTCCGAAGGGTGTTTTGTGTTGTTTGGTAAGTTGAACAGCTTGTTCTATTCTCGTGAGCAGTGTGATGTACTATACATGTACAAGTTGTAATGGCTATCTAACATGAATATCTACGGATGACGATGGTGATCCAAGTGCTGCCCAACACATGCTGTGGGTGAGCTACAAGCAGAAGTTGTGAGAAGACTCAGGGGATATGCAACTAACCTCGATACAGCGTTGGTCACCGGGACGGCCCTACGCATATTATTCCCGTTGAAGCGCTGTCCAGTGACTGTGCAAACACCGACCAAACCTTGGAAGCATGTGACGGACGCTAGTGCCAAGACCAGAGCGTTGAAGCCGGCAATTGGCTCCGCGGTCATGAATCTTAAAGACCCCAGATTTGCGCCGTCAACAGTAGTTCGCCACGAAGCCTAAATGTGGGGTAGTCTTAGGTAGAAATGCCATGCGTCGCACTGCATGAGTCTGCCCTATGATCTTGCCCTGCAGCATAAGCCTCAAGCGCGCGTGCTCATGTGTTAGTCTCTTAGACGTCAGAGCACTCACTACACACCCATAGTTGTGATGCGGTGAATGCAGAGAGTCTTGTGAGGCTTCCGCGAGACAAGCAACGTGAAGGCAAGCCCGACACCTTTCTTTTTGACCTGCCTGATTGGAACAGACTTGTTTTGAAACGGCGCCAGTCAAAGATCGCAAATGACGGCGGCGAAGTCAGGCGCGTGAACGTTGGCCACGGAGTGTAGTGTCGTTTGCAGACTCGGGCATGCCTAGGTCTGGGCATCGTGGAGCTGTTGCTGGTTAGAGGTCGGCCGAACGCCATGTTTGGAGACAATTTCCTAGGTGTATGCTTTGAGATTGCAACATGGCAAGCGCCTCGTCGAATACCCCAGATGCACAGGAGCCGGGCCTAGGCGACGGTCATGCACAGGGTAGATCATGTGGGTCAGGGTAGATAGATTAAAAGAATCTGGCTATGACCAGTCATGTGGCTAGACTCGACTTACACTTTCGGGCTATCTGCCACTAAGAGCAGGCGCCGACCCAGTAGCTTCGCACATGGCAAAATCTGAGCATCAAGTCGATGAAAAAGTAACAGAATGTGCAATACAGGAGGTCAAGCGAATGTACGCTTGTAACTTCGGTCAAAGTCGGACAGTCCATTCGTGGCGGAGCAGGTGAATAGCTCAAGCGATTCTTTACACGCCTGCCTAAGAGGGTATCTTGAACGAAACCTTGAAAGTCGTGGGCTGGAATCGTAGTGTACCAGCATTCAGCATTGCAAAAGGGGTTGAGATGCGCGTTGAGGTGCGCGACAGCTCGCCGTCTCTCAGACTTTGCGCAGGGTCGCGGCAGTCGTGTTGCGCGATGCCGTGCGACCAAACTCCCGACAAGCAGCGAATATGACAGATGGCCACGCGAGCGGTGCGACTTTGCAGATGAGATATTGTATTCATGTACAAGCGTAGTACGCGCTGTGGTGGCCCATATACTGTCGAGGTTGATATACAGATGCCCAGACATTTCGACGGGTGCCTCTAGCATATTCCGTGGCACATAGTAGCACTGTGGGGTCACTGCCTATTCCCGTGCAGAGCGCATGATCATCTAGAGGTGTCATAGCTTGGTTGAAAGTCTGATGAACATGCCGTCGGCGATGGTGTATATCGTACCGTTGCCGTCTTCGAGAGTCGCGCGAGCGTATAGTTTGCGACCGCTGTCTTCTATTCGTTCGATCTTGGCTGTGCAGAGAAGCGTCTGCAGGGTTGGCGCCGGCTTCTTGTAGGTAGTGTTTAGATCTGTTTGTGCTCAGCTGGTGTTTTGGTGTTGATACATGGTATGGACGAACAGGCAGTAACGTAGCTTGCGACAGGCGCGCAGCGACCGTCCTTACTTGCCCTTTGCGCCTTTTTCTCCATGACCGTCCCGATCAAGACGCCGGACATTTCGTCAAGCAACGTTGCCTGGAAGCCGCCGTGTGCGATGCGTGGGTAGCCTTGTAGCCCATCGCCTAGCTCCACAATCGTTTTAATCTCTTTGTATGCGATGTCGCCTGGTTCCTCATCTTTCGGACGGAACGTAAGAAGCGTTGTTATTGTGCGATCAGTGCCAAGCGTTCCTGCGAAGAAGGAGTCTTCTCCTGATGGCTTTACTGACCGCGAGCTGGTCTCCATCGGCGTCCAGTTGGGGTCGTTAATCAAGGCAGCGGCCCAGGGAACAGACAATATGTGGGAATATTTCGCGTCCATGATGGCGCATTGATAGTGTTTGCAGTGTGAATCGCGTGTGCTGCCTTCGCGTCCATTGAGGACATGATGGCGGAGCGTGCGGGACTCTGGGGTAGCAAAGATGCCGAGGTGTAACGGCAGGACGGGTTGTGGGGAGCTTGGAGCTCCGCCGCTCTGTAAGCCATCAGCACAACCTCATTCGTTCATGACCACAACAGGCGTCAACACTTCGAGAACTCAACTCCAAAGTCTGCGATCAACGGTTCCCACACAGCTTTCGAATCGAACAATATTTTGAAGGAATCCAAAATGCGCAAAAGCATCACAAAGATCTTCATGTGACAACGCGCCTCACAATGCAAGACGTCATGCCCACGCGCTAGACACTCCATCAAGCATTCCCACCACCAAAGCACGCACTATCTCTCAATGATGTAGCTGCGTAGCTGCCGAGGTACAGGTAAGATCTAGATGTCATAACCAGCCTCTTTCCCCAGATTCCATGCTTCGCGGTCAAATACCTCGAACGTAACTGTGACTTCATACACATCGTACAACTAAAACTACCCTACTCAACAATTATGGTCGATACATCCCACTCCTCCTCCGTCCGCGGCACGCTCTCAAACCCAAAGACCAAAGAAGCCATGGACTCCGATAAACCCACTCCCCGTCTCGGCGACCACGTTAGTCTGAAGCCTGAAAACGACGATAGCAAGACTTTCCCTTCCAACAACGCACCCTCCCACTCTTCATCCTCCTCATCCTCCTCATCCCCGCCATCCTCAGAGACCTCCTCCATCGGCGCACCCACACCCTCAGCCCCCTACGTCAAATCCGGCACGTCAGCCGGCGGCGCCGACAAGAAAGCGATCGGCAACGGCGGGAGTGCAGGTAGCAAGAAAGAGGAAGGAAAGGAGGATCTGCCGCACAGCAAGAAAGTACGAGGGACGCTTGCAAACGACGATGGAAACAAGGTGAACAAGACGCAACTTGGTGATCCGGCGAGTTTGAAGGCGGAGACGAGTGATACGAAGGATATGGGGAGGCAGACGGAGAGGGAGGGAGGGGATAAGGGGGGGAAGAGTAAATTGTAGGGGGTTTGATGCGAAGAAGGGGGGTGGGATGGAGGTGTGGTAGGGCTTGTGTTTATGACTGCGATAGAGCACGGCAAGGTGGATTTGTGACATGCATTGATCCGATAGACAGTATCGGTTCGATGCATGTCACAAATCCGCCTTACCGTGCTCTAGACCTATGCAATCTCGTTGACATCGTTACTGGGTATCTCTCTAATCTAGTCTATAGATGGGTGTATAGAAGCATGAGGAGGATGATGGTCGGAGTGTATAGACTAGCTCAAACCATCATCATCCTCATGCTTCTATACACCCACCCATCTACAAACACCTCATCAAAACACTCCAAACCCTCACATCTCACACCCCAGCCTCCGTCCTCTGCGGCGCCCACCCCTTAAGCCAACTCCTCGCCTTATCCAAATCCCCACCTTCAGCCTCCATAGCAGCAACACACCACTCCAACCCATAACCACCCTTCCCCTCAATCCCCTTCTCAGCAGCCACCATCTCAGCCAACGTCCTGCACTTCTGCGTCCTCTCGTCCACGCAAAAGTGCAACGGGGTCTCATACCCCCGCCCATCCATTCCCTGCAGGAAAGGCTTAACAAGCGGAATAGCATCTTTAGTCGGAACGGATTTATCTTCCTGGCCTAGGTTCTTGCGACCAGTGCGGCAGTACTCGTTCTTACACCACGCTTTCCCGCAGCCGGTCAGGAGCTGGGAGAGGTACCGACGCTCGATACGGCGACGCAGTGCTTTGCCTTCTGGGTCATGAAGCGAGACGTAGAGAGGTCCGAAACAAACGCTGCAGAGCCCGATTTCGTTGCCCGGACCTTGACCTTTGCGCGTCCCGGCTCGGGTGTCACCGGCTTTATTTGCGCCGTCTTGGGTGCGACCGCAGTTTACGTTGCGGCATAAACGGGGTGGGGGGCGGGATAGGCGCTCGAGATCGTGATGCCGGAGATGCGTGTCCATGTCGCGGAAGCGGACGATTTTGTTGCAGAGGTGGCATTCGGTTGTTCGGCCGCCGTCTGCGAGTTCGTGGGGTGTGAGGCCTGAGAGGAGGAGTTCGGGGGATTGGTCGTTGGGGTCGCCTTCTTGCGGGACTTGGAGGTGGCAGAAGCGGCAGAGGATTAGTTTGCCCGGGCACACCGTTGTTTTGTGATGTGAGAGCATGGGCATCGATGGGAATTCCAAATCGCATGTTGAGCACATCTGCGGTGTGTGGTAGAGAGCGTCGTGCTTCTGGTGGCTCAATGTGGTGTTTCCGCTGAAAGTATCGTGTGGACAATGCCAATGGTTCTGGAAAGCCGGCGAGCGCTTCTGGAAGACTTGACCACAGCCTTGGGGGCAAAGGATGTTGTTTCTTAGACAGAAGTTCTCGTGCAAGAATAGTGAGCCTTTAGGAACTACTTGTTGGCAGTTTTTGCAGATCACTTCGTCCGGTCCCACCGCTTTGGCATTCTCAAGGGCCTCGTCCAGCCCATCCATCCCTTCTGTCTTGGGGTCGAAAATCGACACCTTCAGACGGAAGGGTTTGAGCGTGCTTGAGGGTGACTCAGATGGGTATGCATGAACTGAGATCCATACAGCTTCCGCATCGTCAAGCTCGATGTTTGTAGGCTGAAGTCGTATGCGTTTCGGATATTGACTTCTTATATTCGCAAAAACATGCTCCTCTTCTCGTGGGCGAACTCTTTGTCGTGAAGAGTACGGACTGACATACAGGTCGATCTCATCCCCGTCTTCTACTTCGTCTAGAAGGATTTCCAGCCCCTGAGATCTGTCCCAGGATGTCAGTTCGTAGTCGACGTACTCGCCGTCAAGCACTTGTCCAGGTTGCGCGTTGAATATGTCGACCGCACCGCCGGTGGAACTGCCTTGTGATGTTCCAGGGGCGCGGTGCATCTTGGCAGCTATCCTCTTCATCGTCTCGCGTGCCTGCTCTTCATTCAACGCTTCGATATCCACCTCCAGATCCGTATCTACTACGCAAATGCCATCTCCTTCGGGCTTGAAGCCGTCTACAAGGAAGCGAAACTCCTCGCGCTTGCCATCAACTCCTCGACCACCATTTATAGCCAGGACCTCTCCGTTCGTCAAGGTTGTAAAGTTGGACCGTAGATGTTCCTCCAGTAGCGACTTCCAATCCTCCGGGTCATAGCCAGCTTCGAGAGGCCGTAGCTTTACGAAGGTGCCCTTTGGTAATTGCTTGGCATGTACTGTGATCTTTGTAGATGCAGCACCTTCTGTCCCCAGAGGAATTGCTCCATTCGACATAGCCACGTCATCTTCATCCTGACCATTCGGGCTGGCATTCCTAGAAGGCTCCGCAGATTGTTCCTTGATTCCCAATGCCTCTTTCAGAAAACTGCTCAGTACAACCTCGCCCTCCTCTGCGGAGAACTCGCGTATGCCTGCATGTACAACTCTGCCATTATCCGGGTTGACCAAGCGGAACGTAAGCGGGTGGGGCAACTGCTGGAAGCGGTCCTGCGTTTGTGCTCGTGCGTGGCGCTCGGCGTTGAAGGTGTATGGGTTAAAAGGATCGAAAGCGGTGATGTGCGGTCGATTCACGTCGACGTGAACGACAGGTGCTGCGGCAAGGAGCTGCTCTAACGCTGATGGGGGAAGGAGTAGTTTGTCGCCGGGTAGCGTGCTTCGCGTAGCATGTGCGAGTTCGTATTGCGCGGACCACTTCAGCTCTGCTGGCTCTGCTTCCGGGTCCATGGTTGTTTTGCGTCAGATACAGAAAGATGAAGGTAATGACTGTGGTGGGAACACATGTATGATGGTACGTCGTAGTTCAGAGGCGTGGAATGGCTGACATATGCGCCTCGCGACTCGAAGCTTCGGTGAATGCCTGGCGTCATAGCGCTGCTCTCGCCCTGGCCCGCTTGGCTTATCGATAACCCTCGCGTGGTAACGCGTGAAGATGCCGCCACCGTTGAAAGTATACAGCAGAAGTCTAGTTTCACCAATCGTAGTCGTCATGTATATTCTATATTTGGTCTACCATCTTTCACAGTGCAAGCGATGGTTTCCCGATACAACTGCGAGACGGTGACTCAGCTTCTTAGACACACCGATAGAGCCACGAGCATACCTGAGTATCTCGCAACATGCAGCCCATATATGTGTAGACGTGTTTGAACAATTCATCATAACTGATCAACAGAAGTACGCGTCTCAACAAAGATGCGAGAATCTCTCCGGGCACCTAAACCATATCTGTGTCGTCCATGCCAATGCTCCGGTGAGTTTCGATATGTCGATTCATGTTCTAACCGGCCAACGTGGGGCGAACATCCCCCGGCGGCTTTGCGCGTCGCGTCGCCTACCTGACATCTCGCAGCGACTGTTTTAGCCTGTTTCCACTCGACCACCAAGACTTGCAGCGCGGGCTTGGCTGCAAGACGTGTTCCAATCTATGCTTCATCGCGGCCTGATCGTGCAGGTCCTATGCAGGAAGCTTTCGTGTCCTGCTAATACGCCTCTTGGCAGGGTCTTGCGCTTGCGATCGCCGCAGGGAACGAAGCATCGGCGGTATCCCACGCACCCACAACCCCATCTCCTGCAGCGTCTCAACCTCGATTAGTCTTTCCTTTTGCTCATCCAACACACACCTGCAGTGTCAGATCAGTGGCACGTGCTACTCCGCCCTGCCCTCGCGCTGTGTAATAAAGATTCGGTGAGTACCCATCTAACCTCTGGCCAAACTTCTCTGGTTGCATTCCCCGAGCCCTCACCATGGGCCCTTCTACCTTCAGTGACGACCTTCCTACATCCCTGGCGGACCTGCTCTCCAACACCTTGATCCTGCGCCAAACTGCCCCGTACCTGCCAATATCTGCTCTCTGTAACCTGTCGCGAACTTGCAAATCCCTACACCATGTTGTCTTCCAGTCGCCAGAGGCCTTTCGCTACTTGGATCTCTCTCCGGTGAAGTCTGCTATTGTACCCTTCGATGGACCTCTTGATATCGGCGGTACCAGTTTCCGTGCTGAGCGCATGGACGAAGCCCTCACCGAAGACGACTTCTACAGCGGCCCTCTACGTCATATCTTCAACAGACTTGAGAAGCTGCACGTCTTGCGCAATGTCCACACACTCGTACTAGACGGGCTCAGCGTAACAGCCGAACTGGTCAAGGAACTGCTTACTGAGGAACGCTTCAACGTCCGCATACTCTCGATTCGCGAAGCCAAACATTTGAACGAGAGGAAGCTTCAGCAATACCTGCGATATGCGGTCCGACCGTCCAGGCCTGCGGGCACCCCTCGAGTCAAAGGCATCTACATCTTTGGCACCCGCGATCGAACACCGCGCCCTGCGTCGCCCGTCACGAAGAAGCCTTCCCCACATATTCCCAAGGGCGTGACGACTTCACAAGGGGCGCAGATAGGGGCGCAATGGAACGAGAAGTCGCAGCAGGCCTTGGAAGCTGTACTGGCGCGGACCGAGGACAAGTGGTACCAGTCTTCTGGCAAGATCATACCTAAGCGGCCGTCGCCGGAATGGGCAGAGATTCTCCAGGCGTGCGAAGGCATCATCGCTTTCGACGCCGTTCTGTGCAGAGGACCACGCCATGACCCAAGCAAGGCGTACGTCAGAGACGCGACTGCAGATGGCGCACCCCATCCATCCTCGTTCCTGCGGCCTACAGTAGCCACTGTAGCGCTAGGTCCGTCTGGCTGCGAGACATGCCACTCCTCTCCAGAAGGCCCGGCAGTGTTTGGCGACTCCAGTCCGTCGCATCATCCGCTACTCAGTCCGGTACCACTTCATGGGTCCTCCGTACGCGCCGCGCAGATACCACACACTCTCGACGGATCCGCCCCTCCACCTCTCATAGTGCGATGCGAGGACTGCCTGAAAGGACGCTGGTGCGAGAGATGTCACAAATGGTGGGATGAGAACTGCTACACTGGATCGGTTACCGCCCAGCGTACGGAGCTACAGCAGACGGAGCTCACCGAGAGCTTCAAACCCGACGGGACCAGTCAACTGCTCCCCAAGCAAACCATCAAGGTACATATGGGCCTCTGCGTGGAACACTGCCTCCGTGAGGAAATGATGGCCGGAGCCGGTAGCGACGGGATGTGGGGATGAAGGACCTACCTTGGCGCGCGAGCAGCGATGCTACCTTGAGGCCGTTACGATGTAGTTGGATTCCGGAACCCGGAGCCTGGCTATATTGGATAATTGCACCTGGAGACTGGCACTTGCGCGCCAAGGTATGTGCTCACTCTTTGGTCAAGAAGTATGCTGACGTGAAGAAACACAGGTTATCGGCGTAAGACGTGACTGTTTTGGCTGTGGCCATACCTGCATAAGCTGTAAGGAGCTTTTCATCCGCACCTGCAGGAAATGCAACAACGAGTATTGCCGTGAGGATAACGACGCGTCTTCCGACACTCTGGTTAGTATGGTGCGATGAGGGGTGTAAACATCAACTAACTCGTCTACAGTGCGACTGGTGCAACTATACCTCGCGGAGGACCAGGGAAATGTATTGAACTTGGCTTTCGTTGCTTGAGTAGAGCTTGGATACCTCCTCAGCCAGCAGCAAACGTATCGCTTGCGACCACAGCTATGGCTGGATTTATGATTTATGATTTATGACATCCCTCCCCTCTTAGTATTAGGACTAGATACCCCCCTCAAATCTATGGACACGGTTCCCGAACTTTCTTCTCCGAAATATGCAAATGACATTTTGCATGCGCAATTGTCTAGCATCGAATCTGCGGTGCGGCTTCGCTGTGTGATCATTCGCTCCTTCTTTCACCTATCATGCAGGATATGGGCGTGGTCGGTCTAGCCCGTTTCGGCAGACACGCTCCTGCCTGTTTGCGTTGTCGCCTATCCGCGGCACGTCAACACGTCCGTAGCTGTCGTCCTTGACTTCCTCACCTTCACCTGCGTTTATTGTTCGGTCGATACTTCATCCAGTAAAGCTACCTGTCTCCAGTGTTTCGCATAACGGGAGTCGCTCTATCACTATCACTATTAAGCCTCGGATAAGTCATGGATCCTACCGCAGCAAAAAAGAGGTACGGTCACTCTAACGATATCGATAGTATGACAGGACTTGTACTGATGCTGCAACAGAGTACGGGCTTGTCTACCCCAAGTCCGGAAGTTGATGAAAATCACCGGATGTCCTTCTCTCTCCATCGGCATCCTCCACGAAGGCGAGATCATCCTCCAGCACAGCCAAGGATTCGCAGATGGGAACGAAAACTATGTCCCGGTCAACAATTCAACTCTCTACATGATCGGATCACTCACCAAGGCCTTCATCGCCGCGTCCTGTGGTATACTCGTCGACGAGGGCAAACTGAGCTGGACCGAACCGCTATCCACATACATACCCTTTACCCAGAACAAAGATCCTGCCATAGGCAAACACATGAGTCTATCAGAAGCCCTCTCTCATTCCAGTGGATTTCCACAGCTCGACATCGCGTGGTATGGCGCAGCAGGCGCAGAACTGCTTCTTCCAGAAGATTTATTACATATCACTGCCAACATGCCAGTTCACGACACATTTCGCACCGGATTCCATTACTCCAACTGGCCTTACGCTCTGGTGGGTAAAGTGATTAAAGCGGTAGGCGGCGAGGATGCCGTGGATGGCTGGGGAGGGTTCGTCAAGAAGAGAATCTTTGAGCCTCTCGGAATGAGTAGATCGACGTGTTCTCGATGGAAAGTCGAGGGTGGAAATCTGGCTGAGGGGCATACGGTCTTGCACGACAGGCGACCAGTACGTTTACGAATGCCTCAAGTTTCAGACAAGACTATTTGTGGAGCTGCAATGGCGATTTGGTCGAACGTTCCGGAAATGCTCATCTGGTCGCAAGCAGTAATGGAACGGTTGGAAGAAGAAGAGACGGAGAAGAGCACCATTGAGGCCATCCAAGGATTGAGTCTCAACACAGATCAACACGAAGCAGTACACCACGACGACCATACGGACGCGCAAAGCACATCGACAAACCCGCTAAGGCGAATCAGCCAAATCACGTCCCGCAAGATACCCGTTACGGACGATACCGTCAACGAGAACTCGTATGCATTTGGATGGGCAAGACACATGATTCCCTCGACACAACTTGGGTGGTTGTCTACCAACGGCCCACAGAGAGACGATGTCATCGGGCGAGGATCGCGGCCGCAGCTGGCACTATACCACGGAGGCCAGGTGACCGGATATCTCAACTCCATCTATCTCTTTCCGGAGACCAAATCCGCTGTGGTCGTCCTGACCAACGCGCAGAGTGCTGGAGACTGCTCTGATCTCGTTGCTCAGATGTTCGTTCAATCACTCTTCGATATGACCCCGGAAGTGGATTTCGGTATGAGGGCGGAGAAGCTATCTACCCGTAGTCTGAACCGATATACCGAGATGAAAAACGATCTGCAGAAGAACCGCATGTCAAATACGCCATGTCCCCATCTCGAAAGCCTTGAGGGGACGTACCGGAACAATGACATACAGGGGATTATTGACGTATACAAGGTAAGTAGAGATCAATTGGAGATGAAACGGAATTGCATGGATTCGCAGTGCCATCTTCTGGAACACTACCAGTCCCACACGTTTAGCTTTTTGCCTGGATCGAGTGACGAGATGGAGACAAGATGCCTGGTGGATTACTCGAGCTACGAACAGTTTCTCCTGGTATTCATACGCAATGAAGAGGGTACGGTTATTGGTTTGGACTGGGTGATGCAGGAGGGATTCAAGCCGTTGCGTTATATTCGCCAGAATATCGGCCCAGTTAGCGGACCCCCGTCTATTATGTTAATCCCGTGTTGAGGATGAGAAACGTAACGAGTAAACATTCATAAGCTTCGTAGAACTATAGCTTAGACGTGGTCGTTAAATATTCACAGCGTTAACTTTCCAAGGTTGCTTGGGATCCTCGTGTTGCTGCCAAGCCCCCATCGGCCTGTGGACGGCTGGCCAGGGCCGATGCACACGATGACATGTGGCTGCCAGATTGAGCCCCAACATTGCAAACAAACAATTGTCTTCTTCCCGCTTCAGCGCGCGAGTTCTCGCTTTCCAAACCCGACACCCCCGTTTCACGCAATCTGTCCTTTCCGCGCAAAAATCCCCAGTGACGTCGTCTCTCGCTCCACGTACCACATCTCCCCAGGACACGTCCGCTCCACCTCCGCCAGGCACCAGCTGCACGACCTACCCGACGCCAGATCGCTGCATTCCGACACTTCTTCTTCATCGCT
This sequence comes from Alternaria sp. BMP 0032, assembly GCA_023758005.1. Classification (NCBI taxonomy): domain Eukaryota; kingdom Fungi; phylum Ascomycota; class Dothideomycetes; order Pleosporales; family Pleosporaceae; genus Alternaria; species Alternaria sp. BMP 0032. The sequence goes on along the minus strand of JAFVMD010000021.1, from coordinate 529,067 downwards.
ATACCTCACACACTCGCACATCAGACAATGGCGCAATACGGCTACGGACAAAACCCGCAATACGGCGCTGGGAATGCGCAAAACCTCCAATTCTACCCGTCGTCATTTTCGAACCAGCCAGTATCTGGCCATTCCACACCGTTTCAGGCAAACTACGGCGCACCGGCGAGTCAAGCATATCCCGCACAGTATGGCGCGGGGTTCGCCGCACCGGGCGTGAGTGGGCAGATGGGTATGGGCGTGTCGGGGCTGCGGACGGGGTGGCTGGCGGCTTTTGGCACAGAAGGATATGACGGAGAGCCACCGCTGTTGGAAGAGTTGGGAGTGAACTTCAGGCACATACAGATGAAGACGTTGGCTGTGCTGAATCCGTTCGGTCGGATCGATCAGCACATCATGGACGACAGCGATGTGGCAGGGCCGATACTGTTCTTCTTGATCTTTGGGACGTCGTTACTGGTATGAGACACGATATCAGGACTAAGATGAGAGCTAACGTGGTGTAGTTGTCTGGAAAGCTTCATTTCGGTTACATCTACGGTAAGCCAAACAATTGCATGAAGACAGCCAGTAACTAACACAAGTAGGCCTGGCGTTCGTTGGCACGATCCTCCTCCACCAGATCCTCTCGCTCATGTCCCCGCCTGTCGTCGAAGCAACACCAGGAGACCATGGTCATCCACACGGCTCACATCTCGGCTCCTCGTTAACGTTCCCACGATCGGCATCGGTGCTCGGATACTGTCTGCTCCCTCTCGTTCTGGTATCGATGTTTGGAATCATCGTGCCGCTTGATGGGCTATTTGGATATCTTCTGACGAGCTTGGCCATCACATGGTGTTCCTACAGCTCCAGTTCGATGTTCACTGTTGTTGGTAAGTCGAGCCTTCCGATGGAGTTTCTGATGGGAACTGACACGTCTCGTAGGACGCATGACTTCCATGCGAGGACTGGTAGCGTACCCCATGGTTCTGTTCTATGGCAGTTTTGGTATCATGGCTATCTTCAGCTCGCGGGGCACTGGTCAGTTGGCGAAGGCGGCAGGATCATAGGAATATGGTTGAGTACATTTCAAGGCGTCTTGACCAAGATATGTAGACCATTTGCGCATATACATACGATATCCAGAACATAACCAAAAAGAAATCCAAATATAGCTTCCAAATCGACTTTCACTACATTGCCATGTTCAGCCAATCGGAGTACGCCTAACGTGCTTAGAGCGATGACGACGAGGACCCTGCACGAAATTGTTCTTCCCGATAATCTCCGCCACCCGTCACATCTTCTTCAGCCCTATATACCCTTGCTTGCCTCTTCTTTTCGCCGTACTACTCTTTCCATACGAATACTCACCATGGGTTGGTTTTGGGCAGACACCGCACCTGCCGCGCCTGCTGCACGTGTTGCGCCGCACGCCATGCCTCGAGGCAGCATGAGTAGCATGGAACCTCCAGTACACCCTTCCACTCCCCATACACACTCATCACTACTAACAACCACCCAGCCAGAATGCCCGATGCACAAGAAACCCGTCCCGCCCGTCGTCGCCGAAAAGAAGACACCCGCCGGCGCCTGCCCCTACGTCCCACCTGAGAATGCCTCCACCAGCGCCTCCGAGCCACCCCCAAAGCAAGGCCTCCTTTCGCGCCTCAACCCCCTCAACAACATGTTCTCGGAACTCTCCAACGAGCGCACCTCCACCCAATCCGTCAACCTCCCCCTCGACCGCGAGACCTCCACGATCCCCAAAGGCGACGGCACGCTCTGGGAGTACCCCTCCCCGCAGCAAATGTACAACGCCATGCTACGCAAAGGCTACACAGACACCGACATCACAGCCGTGGAAAGCATGGTCGGCGTGCACAATTTCCTCAACGAGGGCGCGTGGGCGGAGATCATGGGCTGGGAACGAAGGTTCTCGAGAGGGTTGAAGGAAGGATACGAGATATGCAAGCAAGGCGAGGAAGTCGCGAATTTCAAACTGGGTACCCATGAGGATCCGTTTGATACCACGACGTGGGATCATAGGGATGTTCAGCCACCCAAACTACTCAGGTTTACGGGGCGCCCCACCGAACCGACGCCCAAAGCAACGATTATGCAGTGGCTGGGCTACGTTATGCCGGAGAAATTCGGTACGGCGCCGCCGTTTGATCGCCATGATTGGTTTGTGGAGCGCTGTAATGAGAAGGGGTGTAAAGAGATTCGTTATGTTATTGATTACTATGAGGGTGCGCCGGAGGCGACAGAAGCGGAGGGGGAGGGAGAGGCAGACGAACAACCAGTTTTCTTTTTGGATGTGAGGCCGGCGGTTGATGGGCCGGTTAGTGCGGCTGAGCGGTTGATCAGGACGGGTACGGATGTTTGGTGGAGGGCTAGTGGGGGTGTGGCGAGGGAGTTGAAGAAGTTGGAGAAGGAGAAGGCGAGGAGGGAGGAGGAGTGGGCGAGTAAGAGTAGGCGGTATAATTAAGATGGGTAGTGGGTTAGGATGGGTGTGTGTTGCATTGCGCGGCGTTTGGGTTGGGGGCTTTTTCGCTGTATGATTGGGCTTGTATGAGATATGGTCTTGCGGGAAGGCTGATGACTTGAGCTGGGTAGCTTTCTTTGTTGAGGCCTGGTTTGTTACGCTGGTATGGTTCTCTACTCTGGCCTTCTTTCTTGTTGTAGTATTCTTTTAGGGAGGTTATGAACACAAATGACGCTCAGCTTGAATGCAATCTCCTTCTCCACTTATTCCATCACTACAAACCGAAGGACCTCATGCACTTGTTCTTTTGACTCAGGTGCAAGTCTACACGACACAGCATGGCACAGTGCAGTAGTGAAAGCTTCATTCACAAAGGTATCTAAAGCACTATCAACTCTCCCTCCTTCCACGCAAAACCACACTCGCTACCCCCTCATCCCTCATTTCCTATGCACCCCAATAAACGTCCTCTCCCCCCGATACATATGAATACTCCTCGAAAAATGATCCTCCTCCTCTTCCTCCTCTTTAATCCAAACCCCATCCACAAGTTTCGCCCTAACCATCTCCTCCCCCTTCCCATCCACCATCCCCCCACCATCCCCCTCTCCGGGCAAAACACCCCCATCCCTCGTCCTCCCCTCCGCCATCCTCACCCCCACAGCCTCAACCACCGTATCGAACCCAGCCTCAACATCCTCCTCGCCCCAGGGTAATGCGTCGATGTCGATTTTGTGTTCACGGCCCAGCAGACACATTATGATGACCATGGCGCCGGCTTTGGACATGACTTGGTTATGCTGTTTACACGCGTCGTCGTTGCAGCATTCGTTGCAGCCTTCGAGGCAGTGGCAGGATGTGAGCCGCTGACATGCTTGCTCAAGCAGGGTATCGATGAACTCGAACGCTTTGGTACTAATCCCGCTGCCGCTAGCACCGCCTTTTGCGTCGTAGAAGGTAAGTCGCGCCGGTCTTTTCCTTGTGGATTCCTTCGCCAGGAACTCTTTCTCGGGGACTTTGCATTCCGTGCGGACGTCGCCGGGCATGCTAATCACGAAGTTGGGCATGAGGGATAGGACGGCGTGTTCGGCGGCGTGGATGCCTGCTGCGATGTTCAACCTCCGCGACCGAAGGATATCGAGGGCGGATTTGGGCACGTCGAGCCACATGCCCTTGCTAAACAATATAATAGGCGGATTATCAACCTGCACAGCATCCAGAATCCGCCTTCTCTTATCAATCTTGAAAAAACCATACACGACTTGTTGGATCTTGATCGGCCCGTAGAAAGCTTTCGACCTGGAACCAGGTATGCGCCTGATAGCTTCTGTTTCCACGGGATCAATATCCGTGTAGTCGCGTTGTTGAGTTGTCCAGTCTACTTTTACGTATTCGACTTTTGCGAGCATGCGCTCTTGGCTGAATTCTTTGACGAGGTACGTGTTTCCTTGGTGCAGGAAGATGCCGCCGTCGTAGAGGGTGAAGAAGGCGCGCGAGGCTTCGAGTTCTTCGAGTACGGTGTTTTTGCCGTGCGTTACGTCGATTATGGCGAAGTGGTCTTCTTCTGTGTCGCGGATTGCGACTGTGCGGGAGGGCTGCGGGAGGAAGCGCGTGTTGACGTGGTAGAAACCTTCTTTGTCGCAGCGCATGCGCTCGCGGGCGATTTTGGGGAGGAGGGGGCCGAAGTAGGAGGTATCGACTGAGACGTTGATGGGCATTTCGTGGGCGGCGCATTGGACATGGCCTTCCAGAACGAGCATATTTTCTAGGTCGACTTGGAGTGCGCAATTGGGTTTCGTGAAGATCTCGTCTGGGTTGGACATGTAGTATTGATCGGTAGGAAAGCAGTCGCCGACTAGAACGGATAGCGAGTCTTTGTTCCTCCGTCCAGCACGACCACTTTGCTGGCGCAGGTTGGCAATGGTGTAAGGAAAGCCGACTGTAACGACAGCATCCAGGGATCCGATATCGACACCAAGTTCCAGCGCACTAGTAGCCACGATACCACAGAGTTTACCGTCAAACATCTCTCGCTCGATTTCTCGTCTGTCTTGCGGTGTGTATCCGCCTCGATACGACATAACCCGAGCAATGACTTCCGGTCTTTCGAGGTTGGTAAGTTCGGTCTTGATAGCAGCAAGCAGCGCTTCACACTGCTTCCGTACACGACAGAAAGCAATAGCTCTGACGCCCCTCAACATCAATTGACAGAACAGTTTCGCCGTCTCCGCCATGCAATCACCGCGTCCAGATGTAGGATCGCCAGGATCCTTGAACGGTGTGTTCCAACACAAGAACTCTTTTCGTCCGGAAGGAGACCCGTCAAAGTCGGTCAACTTGACTTCGTCCACACCGAAGATAGTCTTCATGTGCTCTTCAGGGTTGGCGACTGTAGCCGAACAGGAGATGAACTTAACATGTCGATTCCCCAGCGCCGCGCATATCCTGCGTAGACGGCGCATGATGAACGCCATATGTGCTCCAAACAGTCCGTTGTAAACGTGCAGCTCATCCACCACTACGAACCGTAGGTTCTGAAGGTACGTCCGCCAGGCGTCTTCTTGCGGTAGTATGGTAATATGCAGCATATCCGGATTAGTGAAGATGATGCGTGCCTCATCTCGAATGTAATTACGCTCACTCATCGGCGTATCGCCATCGAACGTCTCAACCAGAACTTCTTCAAACCCAGGCATAAATCTTAACAGTTCCTTCATGCTCTTCCTCTGATCCTGCGCGAGCGCTTTCGTCGGGAAAATGTACATAGCCCTCGTATTAGGCTCTTGTTCCAGCTGATGCAAGACCGGTATCTGATAAATCAAAGATTTACCCGAGCTCGTCGAAGTAGACACAATAACGTTGTGTCCGTCGTAAAGGTTGTTGATAGCCTCGGCTTGGTGAGCGTAAAGCTGCGTGATGTTCCGCGTGTTATACAGCGCGTTGACGAGATTCTGCGACATGGCGAAGTTCAAGTCGCCGAAGACAGCTTCTTGTGGATCGAAAACACGATGGCCATCTGGTACAATCTGCCCGGTATACCACTCCAGCGTCTTGATCTCGTTCAGGATATCGGGGATCGGCTTCCGCTCAGCTGGTATGGAAGCTGGGATGAGCGATCGATCCGGACCAGGCGTAGAGTGCCGACTCGCAGTCTCCACAGGAACAAACGCCTTCGAAACCTCCAAAATCTTCTCCACCGAATCCACCCCCTCCTCAGCACACTGATTCAAAAACGCATTCACCGCCGACGTAAACTTGACATTCCTCTTCTCAATCAGATTCATCATCTGCTTCTGACTGTACACCGGCATCTTGAGATCCTCATTCCGCAACTTCGTCGTAGCCTTTGTAGGCTCCCCCGTTTTCTTATGTTGCACCTGGCGCTTCAAATCACCGTCGATGAATTCAAACAGCAGCACCTCTTTGTGCTCGCCTTTATCCGGTTCGGGTTCTAGGATCGCAAAGTCGGTTGTCCGTCTGCCGTGCAGATTGTCTTCTGAACCCATCAAATTGATCTGTAGCATTGCTTCGTCGACGTAGGCGAAGTTTATGGCTTTGGGTATCAGGGCGGTGATCTGCGCTACGTCTTCGATGACTAGCTCTCGCTGGATGTTGGCTTCGACTGTGCTTCGGAGGTTCTCGAGCGTCGTTGCGAGGTGTTTGCGCGTGCAGAGGAAAGTGTAGACGAGATTTACGGCGCGGTGGACTTGTGCTAGCTTCGTGAAGTGCTCTGGCCATGGTATCGTCGTTTCGACTAGGGTGGACGAGTTGTTGCGCGCGAGGGCTGGTTTGCCGGTACCGCTTTTCTTCGGCGCCCGCCGTGGCTTCTTTCCTCCATCGTGTGTCTTCGTGGGGACGCTCGTAGTGGTCGTGGCTGGGTCGGGCGCGTTGGGGTCGATCATTGAACCATCCGGTCCAACGATCCTGTGAACCTCCTTCACCCCTTCGCCTTCTGCAGCTGACGCCGCTGCAGTCGTTTCCTCATCGTTATCTCGCGACTTCCGTTTTCGCTTTCGTACAGTCTGGTCCGAGACGGTGGCAGCCTTGAGTCGAGGCATCGTGGGGACGTTGTTCTGGACGCAGCGCCGGTGGTAGGGAGCATTGTTTCACAATCAATGACGCAATGGCGCAACGGCAAGAGTGATCGTGCACCTGGGGGAACTTCGCTTCGGCGTCGAATACATTTGATTAGGAGGTCGCAAATCACGTTCTTAGCCGTGTATCTGACCTTGCAGATAATCGCTGGCTGCGACATCTTACAAAAGGACGCGATCCTCGCGTCGCGCGTCGCCACGCTCTCACGTGCGCCAGAATGCCGCGTGGGCTTTTCTCTAATCGAGCTCACGCATACCACAACAAACATTTCACAACCACATCAAAATCACTCTTCTCATATCAAAAGCATTTCTGAAAAGAGTCCAAGATGCATTTCCCCACCTATCCCCAGGGTATATGGCCAAAGAAGATCAGCATCCCACCCACATATCTAATCCACCAAACCCACTTCATCCAAGTAGCCACTTGTTTGTGTGAATATACAGAAGAGGTATCGAACAAGAACAAGAAGATCGAAACAACAAGCACACTCCTCGCTAGAATGCAGTGATATCAGAAAAGACAGACCAGGGAAAACCATCAACAAACAACAAGTAATAAGCCATTACATCGTAAATGAGAACAACAACGACATCGCCTCGTCGGGCAAATTTTTCCCATCAGGACAAGGGGGTGGGTGGTTGGGCTACTCTGCTCACAACGCCCCACTTGCACCAGGAAGAAGCATCTCAATGCACTTGGTCAGCAGATTGCTCGCCTCATGCAACAACTCCCATCTTGTCTTCTTGAACATGTCTCGCATAATGATGAGCAGGCCGAGACAAGCGTTGCGATTAGAAGTCTTGCTCAGATCCTCTGGCGAGCGCACACCACCAACACGGTTGAGATAGAGAACCATATCCCTAACCTTATCATCATAGGTGGGGAGCTGGTATGGTTCCTTGACCGGACCATCGAGCGCGAAACCATACGACCACACGATTAGTGTGGCAAAGTACAGTACCCATGGTCGGTTGAGGAGGTAGTCGTCGCGTGCGGAGTAGGAGAAGCCGGCCGTGGACGGCGTGTTGGGGTTCAGACTGTGGTCTCCTGCGACCATGACGTTGGAGAGGAAGCGGAGGGCGTAGAATGTGGCGTCCCGGGCTCGGGCAGTGGGGGCCCACATCTCCTTCATCCGACGTTGCGCGCCGTTGTAATCCTGCGGGGTTATCGACCGCCCGAGCAGGCGGGGTGCGCCGGCGTAGATTTGGCAGTCGACAATGTCGACGTGCATGGCCATGTGAGCCAGGTGATGGAGCACAGTTCGGGACTCGAACACGTTGTCATCGTCAACACCTTGCGAGTAACCGTATGAGCTCGAACTAGGGCGGTCCTCGGATCGGTTCAGTGAGCTGTCGAAATCTTGTTTCCAGAAATCAAAGGCGCGAGTCAGAGAGCCCCGCCACTTGTCGCGACCACCTAATGCTGTTGTCACACCGAGCGAGCTGACTTGTAGATCTCGCTGGTTCATGTGCCATGATACGCTCAGCAGACCGGCCATGAGGATTGTGCGTCCAAACGAATTGGTCCGTACCGTCTGCCCATTGAGCGTCTTCTTAAGACCGTCAAGGAAAGACATTGGTTTAATGCCATTCGATGTCAGGGATTGCTCAACTCGTCCCACTTCAGAGCTACTCGTTGCAGACCAGAGCGCTTCGTCACAAGGCAGTGGAAGACGCATCTCGTGAGCGACCATGACAGCGCTGTGGCCGAACATGGTAGCGTGGATGCTGTCCATGACAAAGGCTGCGAATGCTGCCCTCCTAGTAGCCTCATTCGTGATCCAGTGGTTCCACCACTCATCAGGCGTGTTTGCTCCACCGATTCCGTTGCTCTTTCCATCTTTGACACTAGGAGGCGAGTCCATCGCTGACCGGCCGATCAGCGAGCTTCCGCGCCTCATAAGCGTCAGTGTCGTGGCATGATGGATGTGCGCTCGTTCGTGTAGCGGGCGCGTAGAGTACATTTTCTCAAACGACTCGAGAAGAAGCAAGCCCTGGAAGATCCACAGCTTAGCGGGTGGACGGAAATCAGCGTCCATAAACAGCTCCCAGCGCAGGTGCCACGCCAAGAAGTTAGCCAGCGAAGCACAAGCCTGTGTCGTTTCTTGACCATAATTCTTCTCCAAACACGACGCCCCAAGACACATGATGGCGAGCAACAGCAGCTCAGGACATGTGCTTGCGTTAAAGGTCGGCTTGTGGAGGATTGGCAGTTGAGGGTGAAAGTGTACCCAGTACGAGCTGATGTATGTTTGCATCATGTGCAGACTGAGTACGTGCCGGCTGTCGTCTTTGTCACCCTCCATGAGTTCCTCCTTTTGCTTCTTGACTGGCGCATGATCTGTTTCGTTGAAGCGCAGATGGATTAGGTCAAGAAGGTCTTTCCGCTTCTCTTCTGAGAGGGCGGACTCTGGCAGCGTGGTATCTAGTATGCTATGAACAGCCATTGGGTGTGCAGGTGGTGCAGGGTTGTTCAGATAGCCGGCGACTGAGGGGTCATAGTTAAAATACGGAGCTTGAAGACCAATTTGGGATGACGCACCAGCTACGGGGTTTACTCCGCCCGGGTAATCCATGGGCGATGCGCCTCCTGGGTTGAATTGATTGTCGTTGAAGAGCCAGGCGGCGAAGTCGTCAGCCATGGCGAACGGTGACCGACTGTATCCATTGCCACCAAACATTGGTATGGCATACGCGGGGTTCTGCTCCATGATGGCGTCAGAGACACCCTGCATTCGGTTGTCTATTTGACCTGTAGACTCAACACCATTCATAGGCGTCTGTCCAGAAGTGCCATTGTAGAACTGATTCTCTTGTTCTCGAGGAGCAGGGGTGCCGGTTGGCTGGGGGTACTCTGGTGGAGGTAAGGAGGAGAAGGGAGGAAAGTTGTTTTGTGATTGATACGCACTTGCGCTGTTTTGGTAGCCGGTCGAGGGCGCAGAGGGAGTATACTGGGATGGTGTGACGGCAGAGTTGAAGGGTGAGCTCGAGCCATACGAGCTGAGATTGGACGTCTGCGCGCGTAGATCGGGCCGGGTGAAGTTCCCATTACCCACATGTGGGGAGTTGTGGAGAGAGTTGCGACCTCCACTGTAGTTGCCCAAAGCGGCCGGACGCGGTGGGGGTGCAAAGTTTCCAGCGCTCTGGGACTGCATGTCGTAGGGCTTAGCTTCTGAGCCACTGCGGTACGTGTCGTCGCTCACTGTCCTCTGCAACGAGTCCTGCCTGCTGAGCGTGGCAGTCGAGCCTGGCGACTGGAAGTTTGGCGGTGACATTCTGCTGCCTGGGCCTGCGTTGGAGGCTCCAGACGGCGGAGACTGCATGCCGAGTGCCTTCTGTGGCGGTGCATTCTTTCCGCCCAGTGCAGCCGTCACAATGGGGTTCAGATTGTGCATGTTGAACGTGTCCTTGCGCAGCAGCTGCGAGCCTCGCGCCGTGTGTCTCTCCTTGTGGCGCGCGCAGAGGTCCTGCCGGACGAAAGATCGGTGGCAATCGGGAAAGTCACAGTGGTAGATTTGCTTGGGGTTGTCTGTCCATGTTAGCTGGGTGAGGCCTGCGGGCGCTGCTGGACTCACGGTTCAGCTGATGGCGGTAGAGGTGCTCTGCGCGGGAGTAGCTCTTCCCACAGCCCTCGTGCGGGCACTCAAACTTCTTGTCGAGGCCCTTTCTGCTGCGCCGTCTCTTTCTCGAGGAGCCATGGCCGTCACCCTCGCCCTCGCCGCCGGATCCGTCTTCGTCGCGGTCGCGTCGGCGGCCACGGGTGTCGGCGCTGTCGGGGGAGGCGGGGGTGGGAGGCTCGTTTGCAGGGCCAACCGTGGAGTCCATCTTGTCTCGGAACTGCGTCTGGATCTTGCCCAAATCCGACGCGTGCGCAGCATGCATAGACAAGATTTGCGCCGTCATTGCCAGCGGGTCGTCAGGTGCAATGTCGTGTGTCGCGACGCTGGCGGACAGTGCGCGTGTGTAGGGCCTGGGTGGATGTTGTGTAGCCTGGTGGCGGAGCGACTCGTGTGCGCGGTTGCCAGATGGTGTTGATGTTAGTCAAGAGGCGCTCGGCCATGGGCGTGCATGCTGCTTTGGGAATCACACGGCAGGCGAGATGCTGGGGCGGGCCAAAAGCGACGGCGTGGGCTGCGCGAGTAGAAATCGCCGCGATCCTGGGCGATGACCTGCAGATAGATGTTAGAGCCTCTGGGTGCGGTGTCGTCGTGGCGAGAACCCTGGACGGGGAACGTGGGGAAGGGCAGCTCGTCGTGGGAGGCAGCAGGACGGGCGCGGGTAGACTTGTGGGAATGGAATGGAGAGGGCCGATGCCGACTTGGGACGGCGACTAGGACTGGGACTGGCTCTGGCTCTGGCACGACTGGGGACCTGTGACCACGCAGACCGTCCGCAGTAGCCGCGATAAGAATTCAAGATCCCGTGGCTGTGGGTAATGTCTAAGCACCAGCTGGCTGAAGTAGTGAGGGGTAGCTCGCTGCCTTCCGACGACTCCAGCCTCCGCCGTCAGCAATTAACTTTCTGTATGCACTCCAAGACGCCCGTCTGGATGCTGCAATACTGCACCTACACCTGCAGCCTGCTGGACCACCAGAATGTGGAGAAGCGAGCCGGCGTGGGACTGGCAACTCGGGCGTGGGGGCCGCTGGAGCGCAGCATCTACTCGACCTTCTCCGTCGGCACCGTCACGACTTCTCGTAAACGCCATTCCAGTTACTGGTCGATAGCAGCGCGTGCCTGTTCATGCACCGCAGACTGTGCACCGCCGTATGCACAAGGCTGCATCAAGCATGCCATGCTGCACGTGGAAGCATTAGACTCCTCTCGCTTCCAGGCCCGCTGCCATCCTGCCCACTTCTGAGACTGTTGATATCTCTGCATCGCTTCACCCATCTCCAGACCCTGATTTACGCCCCTCTATACCTCTCTATACCGCGATCTGAGCCCAACCCGCCCAACGCGCAACTAATTTCCACACCTCATCACACGTGCGCCACTCGCACCGCGCTGCTCATTCGCCAGCATTTACCCAGATGCTAGTGCCCACTCGGCCCGTCGGCCACCAATTGATACTTGCAGCCTGGACGCCCTACCCCAGGATCGTCTTGCCGCGCAGCGCGACAAAACACGCAGACGCATCTACGGTCCACTCCCGCCAATGATGCGCGGCCCGGACGTCACCCTCTTCTTGCGGCACTCGGAGCCCGGCGAGCGTCGTCGCATCGGTATCCGCATTTGATTAATTCTGCATATAGGCATTGATCTATTCGGAGGAATGTCAAGACGGAACTTGTTTAGTTGAGCCTCATCAGCCCTATCTGTCATTAACACCGTGTGACGAGACAGTTCACGCAGTGCAACATGGAAACGTGGAACGACCAAGCCGGGCCTGTGCCAAATTCGCCCCCAACCGCTGGACCAAGCTCAATGAGACAATTTCTCCCATCCTTGTCACTACGGTGCACTTTACCGAGCGCCTCTCTTCCGCCACGGAGAATATGCAGTTTTGCTTTGCTTTGTCCTTCCTTCATGTTTCAAGGCCAGTATGTTGCCGAACTGGGCAGGAAATTCCCTGGTCCTAGTCTATAATTGTCTCGTGAGCTGAGATAGGGCCTCCGCGGAGGCTATACACATGCGCTAGCTGAGCCACTGCGTACTGGTTGGTTCTTGAGGCTGGAGGTAAAGCCCGAGGGCATTAATGCATGTCTCTTCGATGAAGCCCCGCTATCACTCATCTGAGATCCCAACCATCAATAAATACTAGTATCTAGTAATGCGGCTCCCTTGAGCCATATCATGCCGTGCGTGATATCTATGTGTGCTGATGCAAATGATAGCATCCTGATCTGTCCTACCAAGTCATTATTCCGTCCTATTCTTACGCTTAATGTACACGACTTTAGCTTTCTGAAATACCACCCGTTGAGCCTTGCCCGTGATAACCTAATCTTGGGCCTTCGCACCACCCTCTTCATCAGCCGACTCTGCAGCAGAATCAACCTTTTTCGCCTCCTCTGACCCTTCAGCATCTGGCTTGCTATCATCTTTGGTTTCAGTGTCATCTTTTGATGGTTCATTTTCGTCGTCTTGGGCGTCCGAAGCACTGGCCTCAGCGTTCTCGGTAGCTGCTGGCTCTGTAGCGGCATCCGTATCTTTCTTTTCTGATTCCTCGGTCGAGGTACCCGCAGCCTGCTCCTCGCCCGCGCCTTCCTTGGCTGCTTCAGTCGTGGGGTCCTTGGCATCTGCTTGTGTTATCTCCTCTGCAGCTTCAGCCTCGTCCTCATCATCGTCCTCGTCATCATCATCGTCGTCATCATCATCTTCGTTATTATCTTCAATAGCCGTGACGTCGCCGTCGCTATCGGCTTCGTCCTCTTCTTCGTCCTCTTGTGCTGATTCAAAGATTTGAGTGACCGGCCGCGCTTGAAGAACTGGGCGCTCTTCTTCTTCCTCATTCTCCTCTACGACTGTTTGAACGGCTGTGGCTCCAACTGATGGCGAATGCCTATGTCGCTTGGTTGTTCCAGCCGTCGATAGCGAATGATCAGACATTCCGTCTGCCAGTGTGTTACTTGAAATCTCCGATGTCGAATCAGAGGGCTCTCGCTTCATAATTAGAGGTGGCGCTGACGGCTTGACCTCTGTTGATGGCTCAATACCCTCAGCCTCTGGCGGGATGGTGTAGTTGTCCTCCGGTACCAGACCGTATACATCGCAGACTGTCTTATAGAATATGTATAGGCCTGTGCGCCCCTCGACCTTCCAAAAGACTTCTCGGTGCGAGTACCATGCGTGCGCAAAGATTCTGTATACGCGCCTGAAGATGTTGGTCAACTGGCGCATTTGCGAATGCTGCGTTGACGAGTCTGTGCCTAGTGCGAGCCGTGAAGGAAAGTGCTTAGGTGATGTGAGGGTGTTAGCCGCCCAGTCGAGCGTGTGGCAGCAGTAGTCGATAGCACAACATGACTTTGGCGGGTCGTGTACTGCGCAAAGGTACTGCCACTCGGAAGCGCGCATCTCGGGACACGTCAGGGACGAGCATGGTGGGTCGTCGGCGAAGAGGGCGGTAATGATGGAGTTGACCTTTTGTATGAGGAAGCGGCAGAGTTCGTATAGCCACAGCGTCCTGTCCACATTGGCGGGTGATTGTGCTATCTTCAATGCCATGTTTCTGTCTACTGGTACAGTGCCATTCGAGCCGGCGGGGTGCGTGAGCGAGTGGTGGAGGGCTTTGAGGTGTTCGGTGAGCTGGAATGCCGAGTCAATCTGCGCATCTTGTCAGCCAGGCGCTATCTGTATTGTAGTATGCCTCGACGTACCTCGGATAACTCTACCAGCGGCGGCCCCTCTGCCATGTCCTCCGCCTTGGTCCCCGGTCGTATTCTCCGTTCGGCGGCATGGTCGAGATTGCTGAAGAGCTTCTGCTGCTCTGGCGACGCTGATACCGGCGAGAGCTGGTCTTCTGGGATGGGCGGCGGGCTGGGAAGGCGCGGCGAAGCGGGCGACGTCATATTTGCGGAATGATGGGTGGTAGTGAGTGAATTGCGATCACAGTAGACGTCTGGCGACAGGTAGGCGGGGCGGCGTGTGTTGTTGATACCTGGAGCTTGCGGATGCAGGGCATGGGCAGGGGTCTTGTCAACTAGGAAATACGCGACGGCGCTAGCTTCATCGCGCGTCAGTCGCGGTGGACCATTTTTCTACATGACTCTGCCACCCCACGACGTCATTGCCGTCTCTCTTGGCCTCCAAAATCCCGAAGTAGCTGCGATTAGGTAAGACGTTATGGGTGCATCGTGTACTTTAGGGTTGCATGTTCTTACGCACCTACCTCCAGATCATCTGTTCTAACTCATGCTAGAACTGTATCTTGACGCTCTGGCACCCCTCCTCGACATTCGAATCACTATCTAGTAACAGCTTGCCGGCCATGGACGGAAACGTATCAGACGATGAAGTACCCACTCTAGTCCAGCCAGAGACTAACACAAAAGTCCTCGACGACCAAGATGAGGAAATACCCAATCTTGTGGTGACCTCAGAGGAGGCACCCCAGGGTAAAGTGCCCATCACTATAGTCACAGGTTATCTTGGTGCGGGAAAGACGACTTTGCTCAACTATATTTTGACTGAGCAACATGGAAAGAAGATTGCTGTCATCCTGAATGAGTTCGGTGACTGTATGCTCACCTTCCATTACAAATGAGACTTCACTCTGACGGACGGCTTAGCAATTGACATCGAAAAGCAGCTCACTGTCTCCGACGCAAACTCTACATCCGCCCAACCTGCACCCTTCGTACCCCTCGCAAACGGCTGCATATGCTGTTCCGTAAAAGACATCGGCGTAGCAGCCATCGAGAATCTAATGGAGCAATCCGGCCTATTTGACTACATCCTGCTCGAAACAACCGGCCTAGCTGACCCCGGAAACATCGCACCCATGTTCTGGCTCGACGACGGCCTGGGAAGCAGCATCTTCCTCGACGGCATCGTCACACTCGTCGACGCAAAGAACGTACTAAAGAGCCTAGATGAAGGCCTTGGCGACGAGGAAAACATCGAAGAGAGAAAGAAGGCATCACACGACGACCACGGCCCCCTACTTACAACAGCGCACTTGCAAATCAGCCACGCCGACGTCATCATCATCAACAAAACTGACCTGGTCTCTGCACAAGAACTCGAACAGGTCACCGAGCGAATCCGGTCTATCAACGGCCTCGCTCGCATCAAGACGACGACGAAAAGTCAAGTTCCGCAACTCGAAGGACTAGTCTTGGATCTCCATGCCTACGACGAGGTCACAGACACAGATCTACAGTTCGCGAGTAAAGGACACAGTCACCTCGACCCCACAATCACCACTTCAACTATCTCCTTCCCCGCTTTGACCCGCGATCAAGTCGACAAGTTCGATCTCTTCCTTCGCACTATCTTGTGGGAGGAGACGCTACCGAATGAAACTGCACACAAGCCTTTTGAGATTCATCGCTTGAAGGGACGGGTTCCGGTCAAGGACGGCAAAATACTTCTTACGCAAGGTGTGAGGGCGATTTACGATACGAATGAGCTTGATGCCAAATCCGAAGATGAGGTTCGGGAGTCGAAGTTGGTGTTGATTGGGAGGGCTGTGGATCAGCAGGCGTTTAGGCAGAGTTTGGTGGCCACGTTGGGTGGTGGGCAGTGATTGAGCCTTTGTGTTCAGGAAAAGTGAAGGTTGGCGCGGTTCGACGGCGTTGTTGGTGATGGAGTAGCAGGCGAGCATATTGGTGGCCCTGGTGTGTTTGTCGTCTCAAAGCAACACCCACGGCAGTCGCCTTTTATTACTATCCCTCCTCTTTGACTCACACCTGTCTGAGATGCCATGTCTTGGTTGTCTTCCACTTCACCCAACGTTCATGACGGCGTTGCGGATGTGCTGCGGATGCTGTAGGTTGAAAGTGGAAAGAGCGAGTTGAAATTCATCTTGACAGCCTGTACACAGTGCTGAAAAGAGGTTGAGCTTGAGCGTATTTGCAGTTGAACAATTGTCCCTCGCGCAGTGCTAATTTATTAGAGCTGTATACACTAAGAGACACCGCAAAAAAGGTATAGCGTCGTTCCTGCCTGCACGGCTCCATGCAGACGCTCCTACTTCTATACTACAGCCCTAACTTAACGCGGGCATAACATCTTAGCATATATTCAACATATCAGAGCATAGTCAAGTAGGCTGATTAGATGTCTTTTCTTCAGATATTGAAAGATTTAGGAGGAGGGGTTTGCATAGGTACTGTGAACAAAGGTGTTCGTGAGATATACCTGTATTGCGGTTGATTGCCGTGTTACTCAGCCGCTTTGTGCCTGGGTTTCGCCACCAGCACGTCCAAAAAAACAATGGGAGGAATTGTAATGTGCAGCTTAGGTACAATTACGGTCCCTGGCGAAAGCGGCTTCCTCTCAGTACGCCTTCACAGCAAAGAATGCGCCACACTGCAAGCAGAGATTGAGGCTTTCTGCCTGGCATATAAGGCATGGCATAACCCAGCCTGACACTTACACAGCCCTTCTCGTCAGCGCTAGACATGGCAATGCAGTGGCAGCCTAGTCGAAGACGACTACCCCGCGTTGCCCCCTCTCTTTAGACTTCAACACAATCAACTACTACCACACCGTTAAGATGCCTAAGTACATTTACCAATCTCTCGACAAGTCAACTTCCGAGTTCCGGCTACTTCGAATCAGCAAACACCCTCTCATCGATCTGCCGCAATGCAGCCTACAGAAGTATAGCCTTACAGACTGTCCTGAATATACCGCTCTATCATACACCTGGGGAGAACCAACGCCAACTTATCGTGTAGCAATCGAAGGAGCGAACATTGAAGTACGCCAAAACCTTTTCGACTTCTTACATGCTTATGTTACCGAGCCATGGGGTGTGGCCGACATCGACAAGCCGGTATTCTATTGGATCGATCAGATATGCATCAACCAAGAGGACTTAGTGGAGCGCAGCGACCAAGTCAGTATCATGGGCAAGATCTACAAGCAGGCAAATATGGTGCTCGTATGGCTAGGATGCGAACTTGACATGATCGAGACTGCGCGTCAGCTGCGAGACGAGGAAGATGACGGCTTGTGGGCTATTCGCCGCTTACTAGCCCACCCATATTTCTCACGAATATGGGTCGTTCAGGAGATTGTGCTCAGCGTAAACTCACCTCTCGTTGTTTGCGGAGGGATTGCGCTAGACCCGGCTCGTATACACTCACGACACTTCATGAATGGACCAATTTTATTCTTAGAGGAACCCGTCTGGGCAATCAACTTTGAGCATGGTCGTCTTCGAAACATGCACACTCTGGAAAGATGCATCTCCTTACATTGTGCGAAGGGGTGCCATGATCCTCGAGACAAAGTCTACGGTTTGTTAGGGCTCACATCTGAAAGATGGCGAGTGCGCGTTGACTATACAAAAGAGGTACTGGAGGTATACTTCGATGCTGTGGCAGCTCTGTGCGAAGAGCTGTTCGATCTTAGAGATCCAGAGTGTGTGTATCCAAAACGATCGACAGATACGGTCAGTTTACAGAGCTATCGCAACACGCTTTATATTCTGGCAAGAGCGATGGGTATCTCCTGGCGACATCTTGAAGGTCTTCATCCATTCCTCGAATATATTCAAGCCGTATACTTGAGCACTAAAATACGAAATGTCCAGTATACATATACGGGCCGCATTTGCACCACAGTACGAGAGCAATCATCTTTCGAACAAACCATTGCGCCAGAAAAGGAAGAAGTCGAGGCGAGCTGGGGATCTGTCACAGCGACGAGGCGAAACCCATTGCTGCGCGACATCATCCCAGAGATGGGCTTGGAGTTGGTAAGCACGACTGCAGAAAGCACGGATGGGCGAAGTTGCGACTTCATGCTAGGTGAAGGTCGCTGGTGGTGCAGGCATGAAGGTAAGATAACACAATTTCAAGGGCATTGATGATCCTATTGATGGTCTTTATGATGGTATTCATGATACCCTTTTTTACTGTCCCTGCGGTGGTTGTTTTGATAACATGCGAATCTGTATCAAACGAGAGGGGAAAGAATAATCTGGATAACGTTAAATTTAAGGACATTTTCGTTCGTGTCCCCGTCGCTCTCACTTATAGCTGTCCAGTTATGTACCCAGGTACAGGAAATCAAGCTTATTCCACTAGAAGCAAAATTCATCCCACCATAGTGAAGAGAAAGAATGCAAATACCACATATACCCTCATTCCCATAGCATCATCGAAAGTATTCAAATAATTACAACCATCAATTTGCCACTAAGCTAATCTCAACCCCCAATCTCACCTCTCACTCAAAACCCCTTCCTCCACAGGCGTCGCTTCGCTTACACAATACCCTTCTCATTCCCAACAACATTCGTCTCATTCCCACTGCTTGCATCGCCGTGCAAGTACGCCGCAAGACCAATCTCATGATTAATCTCCGCCATGCGCTCCTGATCCTTCAGCGCCGCACCCTCACTACCAAAGATGGTATCCATCTCCTCGAGCGTCAGGCGCTTCGTCTCAGGAACGAAGAACCAGATGAATGCAGCTCCGAGTGTGGTGACCAGTCCGAAGAGAACGTAGGTACCCCAGGTGATGTTTTCGAGCAGCTCGGGCGTGATTTGTCCGATGATGAAGTTGTTCATCCAGTTGGAGGAGCCGCCGAGGGCTGTACCGTAGGGGCGGGTGGATAGGGGCCAGATTTCTGTTGGACGCAAATGTTAGCATAAAGCTCGAGAGACAAGTTTCGAGCGAGTATGGATGGAACTTACCGGCGATCAAAATCCAAGCACAAGGACCCCACGAGTAACCAAAGTGGATAACAAACAACCAGACCATGACCACGGCTGCCCATCCCGCCGCCCGGTGGTTCCCAAAGTTTTCATAGTTCTTCGCGAGAATGACGGCGATGACGAAGTGAGAGAAGGCCATGCCGAGGGCTCCGACAGCGAGCACGGGTTTACGACCGAGCTTGTCGATGTAGAGGACTGCGGGGATGGTGGCGAGGAACATGACGATGCCGACGACGCCTGTCGCGAGGAGGGATTGCGTGGTTCCTTCGAGACCGATTTGCTCGAAGATTTGAGGCGCGTAGTATAGGACCTGGATATTGACGATTAGCATATGTTTCGACTGGAACTGTCAGCGAATTTGGGGGTCTACATACCGCGTTGATACCAGTCCACTGCTGGAAGAACATAGTGACAGTCGCGACGATAACCCTCTTGAACATAGCCTTCGTCTTGAATAGCGAAGCAATGGCAACAAACTGGAGCTTGAAGATGTTCATAGTAGTCTGCTCGCGAAGATGCGGGAAAGCTTCAGCAACACTGCGCTTCTCGAACATGGACTGTGCCTTGATTTCCAGGAATTCCAACTCGATGAGCTCGTGGTCGGCAGGGAGATTGCGGAGAGAGGCCAGGTTGCTCCTCGCTTCATCTTCGCGTCCGTGGTGTACCAGCCAACGTGGGGAGAACGGCATCCATACCATTCCGATGATGAGGACGAATGCCGGGACGAGCTGAAGGCAAATAGGTACAAGCCATGCTGCGTTGGATTGCGTCTCGAGGGTGGTGCCTCCGATGTAGTTGGTTCCGTAATTGATCCAGAAACTGATCATGATGCCGAAGGTGATGGCAAGTTGTTGCAGTGCGACCAAAGCACCACGAACCTCACTGAGATGCATTAGCAGGTTAATCAAGTATTAGGATACCTGTCTTTGGATATACTTACGGAGGCGCACATTCACTGTTGTACATAGGGACGATGACAGAAAGACCACCGACTCCGATACCACTAAGATTGATTAGCAAATGTTGAAATATCTGGGTTGATGGTTCACTAACGTAATGAAGCGACCAGCCAGAATCTCTTCATGACCACCAGAAATAGCAGTAATCTGCACCACGACACCGATGATGAAGATTGCAGTAGCGATCAAGATACCATACTTGCGCGACATTGCCTCAGCAACGAAACCGGACATGACGGCTCCAAACCAAGCTCCAAGTTCCAGAATAGCGGTCAGCCATCCCTTCTGTGTTGGATTATCAACGTAGCCGTCGGTTTCTACTAAATGTAAGCGCAAGCTGATGGTGGAAGTCACAAGTACGTACGTGCTCCGAAAGATGGCATAGCCAGAATACCACTGAACATGCCCTGGTTGTATCCGTACAACACACCTCCAAGACAAGCGAACAAGGCGATCAGGAAGACCTTTCCGTTCTTCACAAGAGCCCTAGGACCACTGGCGCCCATGAGGGCCTGACGCCTTTGAAGCGCGGCATCAAAGCCAGATGCACCACCGCCGCCTCCAGCCATGATGATGCTCGATTACCGATAATCGAAACGTTCGAAGAGTTCGGCGAAAGTCTTGAACAAAAGCCGTCTGAGTAGTACCCCAGATTGCCAAAAAGCTTACGGTCCTTTACTCGGAGACCCCAGGCTTATGTATGGGGGGCCACCGAAGCCCGCACCACCATGTGCATAATCATCCAGCACCCCGGTGGCCGTACCGCAGCACTGTGGGGAAACAGGCCTCCATACTCTTTCCAGATCATCGGTAATAACAGCTGTTTAACCCCTTAAGCATACCAAGAGGAAACGGCTGCTGGGCAGCATGTTAAAGACGGCTTGAAGAGCGCCAAGCCAAGGCTTCGAGCACACTAATTGGACACGGAGAGCGATGTAAGCATCCACCATTCTTGGCAGTCATGTGCCGTTCGTGGTTCATCCGCCGCTGATGTCGTTCGGTTGCTGTAGGCCGGATGCCAAGGGCCATCCGACGAAAGCTTTAGGCTAAATTGCCCGTCATCAGTGAATTCGTAGCAGCGGAACGCCGACTTGACGAGGCTCCGAGGAATCCTTAGACGGTTGCGACGGCAGTTTCGATAGCGCGATCGACTCGTAAGAGGTACGGACCATTGTTTCCACACGTGTAGCATCATCGACTTCCAAATGTGGTGGCAACTGAATCTTAGAAATCAGATGCGAAGGCTGAAGGCGGAACGCTGATGCACGTAGAGGCATACCGCGCTTGGCATGGCGCTCAACTGATCGCGAACAGCCAACCCGATGTCCGAGTTGGATAGCAATTCGGACGAAAGACTGGTTGAAGCAGGAAATTGCTTTCCGATGAACAGTAGTCATGTTTCAAGCATCGATCTCCTAGAGCTGCAGCTTACGCGGAAGCAGTTCGCATGTAGTGGCGGTAGCCTTTGGTCTGGCACGGTTGGCAGGAGCACCATCGACCCGCATTGGAACTTCGCGGAAAAATCACGAGAAGACCATCAAAAATTTCCGGTCGTCGAGTTTGTCCATTCGATTCGAGTTGGACGTCGTGGGTGCCCAGGTGGAGTGATGAGAGACGGAAGCCAAGAGTGCGGCCCCATAGGTATGGGGAAAGGGCCGTGGATGCCCCACGCGCGAAAACGCGTGCGACGCGCTTGCCAACAAACGTGACTTTACGACAACGACCAACTTCAACCCACGCTGCTAGACATCGATCATCGGCTCATACAAACATGGCGGTCTCAATATTCCAGCGGAAGCGCGATCTTATCTACCTCATCTTTTTCCTCGTGCACCTGCCCGTAATGCTAGGTACGTACCGAGAAGGCATAGTAAGGCTGGAGGCTCTGCCATGCTGCAATAGCATAGCAAGATTACACATACGATGACCTGATCTTTTGAATGATCTTCTCTATCAGTCGTTCTGATGCTTCCGGACTTGATACATCACACCACCGCATTCATGAATGGACTGACCAATACTAACTGAACAACAGCCTTCGACTTGACAGCCTACTACCCAATCCAAATAAAGCCCCTTTGGATGTCTTCGCTCCGCGACTGGTACATATCCACATACGGCGACCGCTTCTTCTACAACGCCCCAGCCTGGTTCCCCGTCCTGACCTTCCTTGAACTTGTCTACCATCTCCCCCTGACTCTCTGGGCCATTCCTGCCTTGCTGCGTAACGATCCACGCATTCCTCTCGCTCTGCTAGTCTTCGGTCTAGAGACGAGCTTGACGACGTTGGTTTGTCTCGCGGAGATGCTGAGTTGGGAGGAGTTGACGTCGGTGCAGAGGGGCGCGCAGGGGCTGGGTGGTATGTATGCAGGGTATCTGGCTGCTGGTACGTTTTAGTTTCCATTGAACTCTTCATGGAAGTTGTTTGAAGGCAATGTAAGCTAACGCGATTAGGTATTTTCATGTCGCTAGATTGCTATGCGAGGCTTGATCAGATGATTGCGAGGCAACATCGAGGATTGGAGCCAGTGACGAAGAAGAAGTTGTAGAACCGTGAAACACTCGCGGGGAACACCCAATGCTGTGGCGATAATTGTACCCAGCAGGCACTCGGTATACCCGGGAGTTTGGGTCGTGTACCGTTGCCACGTCGGACACGGGCGCTGCATTGCAATCTTTAGCGTAGAAGAGGAACAGCGGTGGTACCAAGTACGTAGTGCGCTATAGTCGATTAGCGATGGGTGAACACTAAGGCTTTCTCACCGGATGTAAACCAGGCGAAGAGACGAGACATGATAGAGAGGAAAGGCTCTGCTCGACTCAATCTTATCCACTACACACGGAACTACACAATACGTCACTTCACTTAGGAATGGACACACGAGAGTGATTTAGTCATAGTTAGCATTCGAAAAGCACACTAGTCGTACAGCCATCCGCCCAATTCTGACCTAATGATACAGTACGGTAGCGTCGTTATACCCAAGCGCCACGTGCTCCAGCAGCATTGGACGCACCATTCCCGCAATACCGATCCTAAACCGTGTGTCTACCGTAACGCCACACCCGTAACAGCCCTGTATCATATACCAACCGCCGGTCATAATCGTTATCCCTGTAGCTTTCATACGTATCCCAACGCCAAAATAACACACAAAAAACACAGCACAAACATGCCAGCGAACAGACGTTATCTCAACACCCAAACAACAATAGAAACGCAAGGAAAGAGATGTGAGGGGTAAAGCCTCGTACGACACGCCCGTTATCGTGGACACCGCTGATTGGATGATACAGCCACTGCACTCTACCGTGAACAGCATCTGACGACGTTTGTCGGGCTTCTTGAGCGACTCGACAATATCGGTAGTAAGGCAGCGAGGGTGTACAGACTGCACAACAGACTGGTTGAGGAAACCATTGTAACACATGGCATATGCGACTGGTTTCGGACCGCATATATCGGTGGGCTGGACATGTGTTCTCGTGGTATGCGTCGACGTGGTACAGGTCTCGATACGTTCCTTCCGAAGGGGCTGGACGTGTCCACCGGTCTACGTTGAGGAATGACCGGGCGATGTTGACATGCGCAGAGGCGCTACCGTTGGAGAGGGGAGAGATGTCGCTTTTGGAATACAGAAAATATCGTTTTGGAAATATCAGGGATATGAATGGGAAGCAAATACGACCCGAAAACACTGCTCTTTTTTTTGTATGTTAGTAGAATATCTTAACGATCTTTTCATCGGCCTCCTCTTCAGCCAGCATCCATAGCACGTTGACCTTTTTGGCCGTACCGCATCTCTCTTCGAAGTCGTCACCTAGCTTCATGATGCAGCTAAAAGCGAGACTCCATCCGTTGACGCCAGCGGCGTAGAAGGTCTCTGCAACTGCAGCCTCGCGGCTACCACATTTGACGAGCTTGTAGATCTGGCGGCCGTTGAAGTGGGCGCCGTGAATGAAAGGATCGGCTGCTTGACAAGTGCTGAACACTAGACAGTAGACAAGAGGTGTGCTTTCAAGTGCTTCTGACTTGGCTTCAGTGCATTGGTGGCATGTCCCGGTGTCGTAGCCATCATCCACAGGATGATCAGCAACACACTCAAATATGTCGTCGTCGGTCGGTGTCGTCATGGCAGCTGATGCCCATACTTTTGGCGTCTCAAGACTCACTGGCCTGGCATTGTGTAGAGGGAGTAGTTCACCCGGTGCCCGTCGGTTCGCCTCGAGTGTCTTGACACTCCTGAGAAGCGCTTTGGTAGGCTTCTCATACCAAATCTCAGAGCTTCCGTACTTGATAAGCCATTCATACTCCTTGTAGTCTGCCGCACTAGCCGGATGAAGTGTCATAAGGACATTGCGTCTGAAGGGCCCGATGCGGATTACGCGGCTGGCGAAGTCGGAGATGGACTCGTTGGAGTACTGCACTTGAATGAATTGATTCGGGGTATGCACTTCTTCTCCTGCACTGTATGGGTTCATGCTCAATGCGGGAGGGGGGCCGGGTGGAGGGGGTGGGGGCTAGTATTGATCAGCAGTGCATTGATCTGACTGGGGCCGGAACATACCGGTGGAGGGAGTGCTGAAGTCATCATCGGAGCGTTCATGAATTCGGGTAAACCTGGTGGTGGAGGTGGCTGCTATGGTCAGCTTACAGTAGTTCCATAATAGGTATGTGGTCTATAGCGTACAGGAGGTGGTGGAGGAGGCGGTGGCTAAAGGACACAGTCAGATCATTTGCTAGTATTCTGGTGTATTTTCAAACATACTGGATGAGGGATCTGAGAGTTGAATCCTCCGGAACCAAAGTGACAATCTACCGGCGGTGGCGGCGGCGGTGGTGGTGGTGGAAATGAAGCAGCTTGTCCTGCGGTAGATACCCCCAGACTGCTTTCTTCGTGCTTCGTCATATCTTCAATTTGTGTGTCCGAACTGAGAGACCAATCTGAGCCCTGCCGTTGCGGTGATGACCCACTCTCAGTCATCCGTTCTTCCATGTCCTCCTCTGTTGGTATAGATGGAAGACTGCGTTCGGAAGAGCCGTGTTCGACTGAAGAGGAAGGCATCTCTACGGCAGAACGGGCCTCTTGTTGATACGGATTAAGATTTGCTTGTTTGCCGTTTGGTCTGGGTTCCGGAAGCGGTCGGGAAGACGAAAGGATTGGCATTGAGGGTGGATGCTCAACAAATACTATCTCATCAAATTCCATCTCGTAAAGCTATAGCTTTGGGGGGAAACCTGATGGATAAAACAGGAAACCGTCCTGGTATTTATGAAGAAGATTGTTGTACGGTATCAGTCGAAGGCATGCGCGAATAATAGAGCCGGTTGGATCACCAGACTAGAGGACCGAAAGTTTGGGAAGCTAGCAAGTAAGTGAAGTAATTCAGCCAGCGCAGGTAAAATCGTGGT
The DNA here is from genome assembly GCA_023758005.1 of Alternaria sp. BMP 0032. Classification (NCBI taxonomy): domain Eukaryota; kingdom Fungi; phylum Ascomycota; class Dothideomycetes; order Pleosporales; family Pleosporaceae; genus Alternaria; species Alternaria sp. BMP 0032. The sequence goes on along the minus strand of JAFVMD010000021.1, from coordinate 503,794 downwards.
CAAATTGCGTTGTGTGCCTCGAAAAAAAGCAAGGCACAGGTAGATGATATGCGCGGTGTCCTGTGGCTCAGAATGGGCTTCTCGCGGTCAAATCGGGCTGGCTATACAGCCCTTGCAGAAGAATCGGCGATTGAAAGACTTCCGAACAACTTTCGATTACAGGCATGTGGCGTCGATCAATTCGCCAATGTCCTACGAAGATGGTAGCACTGTTGTCGTACACGTACCACTCATCCACTGTAACGCTGAGCGCTTCGACCATACCCTCGAAACCACCTGTCTATTTCCATTGATTTGATGCCTTGTCAACGAGGCTATAGAATTACTGTACGAGGTTACGCACGGCTATGAAGCTTCGTGCAGAGAAGCTCTACTCGACCCTGTCATTCATCGCTTCACTTCGAGTGAGCCCAGAATACTCGTCTCGGCTGGGCGATGACCGGCCGCATTTCGCCAAGATGGTGAACCAGAGCTGACTAGGGTATCTGCAGATAAGGCCAATAGAGCATAATGATCGTATGCAGAATAAGGTTCGCAGTGTCTGGATGCTACCCTTACCCGAGCCAGTAATGACGAGACTCGAGTGAAGCAGTCGCTCATTGTCGTACAACTTCTTTGCGGGTCCGCGCGCATACTCATAAGAACCGCGATAAAGACTCGAATCCTCTTTGCGAAGCATCTGGGAACGACGAGGCATACCCTCGCCAAACAAGCGGTGAAGGGATAGGCCATCTCTACATTCTTGTAAAAACGAGTGTCCAATCCAGTAGGCTGGTTGGAAGCAACCCTGATGGTATTGGACGCTCAAAAGTATAGCAATGTACCCTGGTGCTTTGCATGAAGCTATGGTGTATCTTATCCATCCTGTAGCATGCGATGCCGATACCTGGGGTCGGCTACAAACGAGGGGCCGAACACGGCCGATGCGTTCTCCGGATCTCGTCATCTTGAGGTACAGAGAATCGCGAACCAGCGATTGCGTGGGTGGGAGGGAATCTGCCCCAGATGTGAGGGTGCGCAATTGCCCTTCCCCTTCGCAACATTGATGCCAGCCGCCCTTGGAAACCTTCCTAGACGGTCATGCAGACGCCGACAGCCACATGCATTCCATGTCACACCGCGTTGTCGCTTCTGTACGCTAAGTTTGTGACCACCACGTCGAATGACTCGATACAAGGGAAGACGTATTTGTAGCCCTAAATGCATACAGCTCCGATATGCGGAACTTAAGGAGTTTCCAGTGTCCCGACGTGCGTTTTTGTGGACAAGGCTGTCGCATGCAGGTACCATGGCTAAGTAGCCGAGGTAAGGCTGAGTATCCTGGATGTTGACCGAAATCGAACATCGATTTCAACCATCCGAGTCTTTGTGCGGCTCATGAATACTCGACATGGAAGCTCAAGTAAGCTCTCCCAACGACTGTCCTAGCCGTCCATCATGCCTTCGTTGAACAGTGACCGAAGCCGCAGGTCCTCTGTCCAGGATGACATTGCCCGGGGCCGTGAAAAGGCTCGACGAAGTATAGCCTGAAGTGATCCAGAAGGTCCAGATTCCCGTTTAGGCCGCCAGTCAGATTTCTGGCCAAGCTTGCAAAGCAAACCGACGAGGAAATAAAGCAAGGAAGAAAGAGAGAGGAGTGATCGTAGGTAGGAGTTCAAGAGACCTTATAGACATGGAAACCCTGAGATAACAGACAAGATAAGGAGATCACGGACGCGTTCCAGACTGTTTAATAGAAGAGTGAAGCTGAAAGAAGCTGAGAGAAGTAGGAGATAAACGGAAGTGAGGCGCATCGATATTGTGAAGCATAGCGATCTTCATGCTGGGCATGCTCGATTGGGCAAGAACGCGCGACGGCGGCAAGAGAGACTTGGAAACGTACATAGACATATGTGGGTAATAATTGATTGCCACACTGCGCAAGAGTGACGAGGAGATCAGCTGGAAAGACATGATGTTCAGATAAAGATTGCAGGACCTCGGAGCCTACTCCAGGCAACGGCGGCCATGTGGGTTTACACGTGATACATCACGAACGCGCCAAGCCCTGGAAGCTCGATCCGCAGCGTCATCGCAAGCTCGCAGCTCGCGACACCACGGCGAAGCCATCTCCACATCTCCACATCCCCTCCCTATACACGTCGTACGCCGTTCTCGAAGCTCGAACGTCACCTGATCGTCGCATCGCCCCCGTCAAATCCCCGAACGCCATCTCACCAGCGCGTCAACAACCACCGCAACATCCACAATGGCGAACGGGTCAGTTCCGCGCAACGAAGCTCTCCAGCATGCCAGCCACTAACATGACCTAGCTGGGCACCAATCATCGGCCTCATCGTCACCGTCATCTTCTGCGGCGCCGCCTGGTTCCTAGCTCCCAAAGGCGAGAACCAAACGTACGTTTCCACCATCTCTTCGTCCAGCACCAAGTCACCACCCAAATCAGCACCCGCACCCCCAAAACCGTGTCTGCGCGACGAGAATGAGAATGCGCGAGAGAAGCTTCTAGCTGTGTGCAAGAAGCGCGGCGCAGGCGATGGGAGACGAGTCCGTTTCAGCAATGAGCATGGGACGAGTGAGGATATCAACATCAACGACAGCGAGCTACATCCCCCAGTTTCAGTCTACAACTAAGACGAGCACCTCGAGTTGAGACGCAAGGAAGAGAGAGACACCTTGGGCTAACTCAATCGGACAGGGTCTGGCGATCTACACTCGTTCTCTCTGCCGCGGCCATGTATATCATGTGGGCGATTACTTTCCTCGCACAACTCCACCCTCTTATCTCGCCTGTACGAAACGATTTGCGACCGGAATACAATGGAGGGCGTTAGCGAAGCTCGTTTAGGGACGCTAGACGCGAGGGGAATATGCATATCCACGTTGTGAGAAGGATGGCTTTGGGTGGCTTGGACCAGGCAGCAGAGAGGAAGTGCTAGGGCATATACTGAGAGGATGTATTATGCTAGAGGAACTGCATCTGTCTGGCAACCTGGATCTGAAGCCATCAGTGAAGGACAACGAGAGCAGTGCATTGCCGAATACTTGAGCGCATGTGTATAGTTGATCTTTTTGGCGTTACTACGGAGTCTTTCTCGACTTGTACAAATATCAAATGGGTATCATTGCTTGCAAACAGAGACGCTCACCCATGCCCAACTCTCGAGATGCCTTCAAGAAACACTAACCAACCCACCAACCCACTCCCAAACACCCCCCAAAACAGTCCACTCCCTCCAATACCCCTCACACCCCGTCCCCAACCCCGCCGCCCTCAAAATCCCCCATCCAACCGCCGTCCTCAGCCCCGCCCCTATCCCCACCAACACACCCGCCCTCACATACCCACAATCCATGAGTATCTCCAGCGCCGCAATATTATTCACAATAACCGCCCAACTCACCGCCGTAGCCGAGCTGGGTAAGTCGTAATCCCATATAATAAGCAGTATAGGAAACAGCTTCGTGCAACTGCTCACGAGCAGTGCAGTCGATAGTGGTGTAGGGGAGTCGAAACTAGGTATACATCTCCGCCACAAGCGACGGAGTGTGGAGCTGGGGAGGCGAGCGGCGTCGAAGGCGCAGAGGAGGCGGATGGGGAGGTGGAAGGCTAGTGTGCAGAGGGTGACGAGGCAGAGGAAGAAGAGGTATTGCAGGCCTAGTGGGTGGGCTTGGAGGACTACGGCGTTTGTGATGCCGTCGTGGGGTGCGACGAGGGGGCTCGTGGACGTTGTGTTTAAGGCGGGTGAGGAGGGGGAGTAGGGTGTTGGGTGGTACGGCGATGTAGGTGGGAGGGGCAGTTTTTCGATGCGCGCCCAGGTTAGGTAGACGTCGAAGAGGAGGAGGAGGATGCCTAGGCGGAGGATTGATCGCTGGAATTGTGTTAGCTACTATTGTTTCCTCCAAATACCTTTGCTCACTCCCATAGCATTCCAGACAACGTTGACCGGCAGTACGTACATCAAACCCCAACCGTCCCTCATGTTTCCCCAACCGATTAAACAGCAAATGCCGGTACACCTCCGCTTTGATCAACACGAGGTCGATGAATAGCACCACGAAATCGTGTTCGACGTATTTGTCCGCGAACTTCTTGCATACGGGGCATTGGGTTAGGCGGACGCCTTTGCCGAGGGCGCGGTCGTCGGCTTTGGAGTAGGTTGTGTAGAGCGTGCGCACGGGGGTGCGGCATGAGATGCAGATTGGCATTGTGTGGGGATTGGGACGGAGGATCGTGAGGTGTGGAGGAGGGGTCACATGGTGTGGCGATTCGGTCGGAAGTGTTTATTGTTCGCGCTGGAAGCTGTGGGATGTGGGGTGGGAGTGTTGGAGAAGATACGCAGAGTGACGATGGTTGGGAACGCGTATCGACACGGCGTTAACGTGGGTGGGCTAAACTCCGGCACATCGCCAGTTCCTAAAGCACTTCAAAAGTCTCACAGATCCTATCAGGTGTCCTTCCATTATAATACTTGATTCAAGAATACACTAGCCTTGATTATGCTCCGTCTTCGTCTTATGTCCTACAAGATGGGTTCAAATGCTTTTTACGCCAGTCACCCCTCCCAATACTCATGCAACCTATTCAACGCCTCGCGCTGCAAGAATGCTAACGAAGAGAAACAACCCAAAATACACAATCATCGCTTTCTGTATATCTTCACAACGCTTCGTCTGTGGCACCTTCTACTCCTGCTAAAGTTACGACTTCTCAGCGCGCAGCTTCCTCAAGAACAGCACTGAGATCCCGAGCACGTTGGATCCATGCCTGGTCGTCCATGTCGCGCCCCAGAACGTCGCTGCTTAAGATGATACGCATCACCTCTGCGAGACCGATGGCGTTCTCGGGACCGCCGAATAGTGCGCCTGTTCGTCTGCTTACTGCGCCCCATTGTTCTACAAGGTAGATGATCCACTTGACGAGCAGCTTGCGGTTTCGGCCAGCGAAAGGCTGTTCTTGCGCGTACCAAAGCGCTTCCAGAGTGGCGACTAGGCTTTCAAAAGGCGCGTTAAGTTTGAGGAAGACGTCAATCGGCCATGTGAGATTACTGTTGAGTGCGAGGTTCTGCGCATTTGGCGCATTAGCATCGTGGACGTAGAACTCAAGGTCGTACTGGAGGAGGAGTTGTAGGACGATGTTGACGGGGAAAACGTTGTCGTTGAGGTTGGTTCGATGGCCAAGGTCCTCGACCTTCAACGCGACGATCTCCCAAGGTGCGCCCTGTCGGTCAGCGAGAGCGTTCCGATGAGTTTGGTCGATCAGGTTGGTCCATGTCGACCGAATGTCTGGTACACTGCGGTAGTCGGCGGCGTGGTATATCAATAGACAGATATCGTAGTATGCTGCTTGGTCGGCGTAGTCGTGGTAGAGCTAAGGCATCGTTAGTCAAGTCATCCCCAAAGAATTTTGCAATAACTTACTTCGTCAAGCGGGTGGATCTGGCCGTTGAGGTGGGCGATGACATCTTCTCTCCGCTTACCGGAAAGACGCTCGTCGCCCTTGATCCTCTGTAGCACATCGTCTTGGATGTTGGCAATGTCTAGGTGGTCGGTGATGTTTCGTAGAAGCTCCTGTCTTGACTGCCTGTTCCGGACTCCATTCTCTGCGAAACCGTTCATCCGCGTCGAAGCATTCGCCTTCGCACGCGACAAATACTCAATCCTCTTTTCCAGTGTCAAGGATAGGGTGCTCTTAGCAAGTTGGTATTGTGTCTCAGCAGCGCTGAGGTAGTCGTTGTAGTGGGCGTAGTATCGCCACAACAGGTCCGCATGCGCAAGGTTCGTCTCCGAGCTTTGGCGCAGGTAGTCGACGACGAAAGGCGAGTTGATCTCAAGCAACCGCTCAGCCCAGCCGTTTTGCATGTACCAGTCGTACAGGTAGTTTTGGAAGACCTCGTCGTCTGAGTTGTTGATCTGCTCATACGCTTCATGCTTGCGACGTGTGACCGGAGAGATGACACCGTCGGGCACAGGGCCCTGGGTATTGTAGGCATGGTCTACAGCTTCGATGACTTTGCAGATCAATGTGTAGCAAGAGGCACGCTTGTCAAAGTATTCTCGACGCGCGTCATTCGGATCGACGTTCTGTTCGCTCTTGTCTCGTACCCAAGACAGAGCTTTGTTACCCCGGTCCCACTCTTGCGCAACCTTCAAAGCAAGTCTAATAGCACCTAAATGACATATTAGTAGTGTCGAAGTATGGAGTGTTAGGTAAACTTGCCCGCATAGAACTCGAGCTGAATGTACTGATTGACTGTAGCAGCCAGGTTTTCGTAACTCAGACTCTTCGCCACTTGCTCGAACAATCTCAGACTGTCATTTAGCAGGATGCGCCCACGTTCGGCATTCGCACCAGAATCGGCGGCCTTCTTCAGACTCTCCTGTGCCTTGAAGATGACGACGTCGTCTGAGCTACAGAAGCTGCCACACTTTCTCCGCAGGGCTTCAGCAACAGATTCGACGTTAGAACCCTTGGCGATGTTACGGTTCACTATAGCCTTGACCAACTCCCTTGCAAGCTCTTTGCCCTCTTTGACAGAGAAAAGGCCTTGGAAGGTAAGTTGACGGACTCTCCCCTGTAACTGAGGATCCGGCAGAAGAACCAAGATGTCTTCTACGCGCTCCTCAAAGAGCACCAGAACGAACGATATTCCTTCAACAATGTTGTTAATCATCTGCAGCAAGCTAGTGAGCGCCCTGTTCTCGCCCTGGAGCTCGACTTCTTCCTGTCGTGACGATGCGCGTCCCAACGCCTCTGGACCGGCCAGACCTTCGATGAAGGATCTGTTTGATTCGAGGAAATCCTGAAGTTGAGCCAATGAGCGTTGCACTTCCTGCAACTTGGTGATGGGATGTGTCGATGTGAGAACAGGACCGGTGGGAGTGACAGCCTCGGTGATGATTGGCGTGTTCCAGATCGAACGAATAATGCGTGACACATACATGGCGATACCATCGTGTCTTGGGGAGGCGCGGACATTCTCTACACTCAGACCTTCGACGGTTGCGCTCTCTGTCAAATGTGCTTTGCCGCCAAATTCGATGAACACCCTGCGAGCGAAGTCAATGACCTCGGGATCGGTGACCTTTGCAATTCGCGAATCGGGTCCCACGTCTGAGCCTTGACCGCACGCAACCGCCAGAGCGGTAGCAGATGTCTCAGCCAGGCCGTACTGCTTCGCCAGCTTGCGGATGTCGCCTTCAGCACCCTCGTGACCTCCATTCTTCACAATAGAAGCGAAGATATCCACAAGCCTCCTCCGTCGAACCGTTTCGATACCGGCTGATGTGATGATGGCGTATTCACTTAGGGGTTTGTCGAACTGGGTTGAAAGCTCGTTACCAAATCCGAGCGGTTCATTCCTCGCTGAAAAGGGCTCTGAGACCAGGCCGATATCCTGCACTCTGCCCATGAGTTCTGTGAACACACCAGTTTCAGTGTACCGCGGGGGCTCTGTGGTTTCGCGCTGGCCCAGCAATCCGGAGTGTGGAGCCGAGACGAACATGTGGTGGTTCTGATCGTTTGGCGCTAGGAGGACGAAAGAGAAGAACGCGCCGGGCGCGTAACGGGTTGCGACAGTTGTCTCTCTGAGGTATCTCGACTCGAATCCAACCGCTGTGCCACCCTGGTATGGTTGTACCTGAGTCGAATTGTTCTGCTGCGAGGGCTGGCCGTCGTTGGGCGGGAAGCGGATGTGTCGTAGCTGCATGCTGTTAGGAGCGCTTGTGCTGTTCGAGTTCCACTGTCCTCCAGACGTTGTGCTCAAATACAGCCTACAGCCAGAGGACGTGATGGCCATCAGAGACAAGTTGTCCGCCTCTGTGCTTGAGATGGGGGTCAGGCCGATAATCTGCATCTTGTCCAGGACACCAGTGGGCCGCACAATATGTCCACACATTGTCTCGATTTGTGTTCGCGTCCGGGTGAGGGAGCTCTCCAAGACGTTGGGCGCGCGCATATAGTAGACCTTGATGGTTCCGTTGGTAGAGAGCGTGTATAGGACGTTCCGGGTGTCGTCAATCACCATCTGCTGAATGCCAGCCTGCCGCGTGGGTCCGTAGAATGGCAGCGTGGGTAGGCCAATAGAGGTCGTTACGTGGTTCGTCTTGCTGCATTTGCTGGAAAACCACTTGTCCTCCTGCTGGTAGTTCAGCTCGTATACGTCCTCGGTCTGGCCATCGCCGAAGAAGATGCGCCCCGTTGTTGACGAGCCGGCAATCGCAGTCACGTTGATCTTCCTGACTGAGGTCGATAGTCCCGTCCGATACATTGTGATGCCATGAACGCCCTCGGGTCCTCGCTGGCATTCCACCGCTATCAGAAAGATGTCGGATACGGTCGCGACTACAAGGAGGTATTCGATGGTGCCAACAAAGACACCGGGACGCGGCTTGACGAGCTTGACGCATGTGATGTTGCTGGGTTGCTCTTCGAAACCGACAAGTTCGGGGTTCGGATGTGTGTAGTCCCAGAGGTAGACCTGGTTGTCGACGACGACCCAGGCGTGGTTGATTTCGGCGAACAGACCCATGCTCGTCGACATCTGCGTGTGGTCCACCTGCTCAAAGACGGCTTCTGGGAGTTTGTAGGACCGCAGTTTCTGGAAGGGCGCCCAGGCTGGGCTGTTGGGGATCTCATACTCGCCAGAGATACCCTCTACACGACCTTGTTAGCATCTCACCCAGCTTCTGCCGCTATACCTGACTACTCACGTCCAATGTACGCCTCTAGCGCGGGAAACCTGTTATCCCGATCCAGCATGCTGTTTATGGTCCGCGATGCGCGATCGATGGGGCTCTCGGCGGGCGGTGCAGGCAGCGCTTGCTGTTGCTGCGGCTGTGGTTGCGACATGGAGCCAGTTCGTGTGAAGCCCGGCCGGTTGGGCGCGGGCGTGTTGACGAAGGCGCCGGGGGTGGGGCGTTGCGGCGTCGCGGGCGCCATCTGGAAGGCCATGATGAGTTGCGTGTAGAGTCGAAGGGATGCGCTGGTCGTGGCCCGGGTGAGAGCGAGCTTCAGATGGAGGTTGGGGGAACGCGCCGGTGAGATGGCGTGCACATGAGCTGCGCGCGGATGCGTCGATGAAATAAAATTAAGAAAGGCGCGCTGAGAGAAAGGTCAAAAGGGTGCTCTGGCGCAATTGCGACGCTGAGGCTCAGGTACAAGCTGAAAAGTGACGGCGGTCCACAACAAAAGAGATGCTTGGCGCGCAGGGATGCTAGCTGTTCGCGTCTGAGCGCGTTGGTAGTCCAAACTTTTGTGCTTTCAACTTTCCATGTTTGACTGACGACGTTTCGTTGCTCAACATATTCGCAAGCCAGCCCATTACATACACCGTCTGCGGTCGCTCCTTCTGGTTGCAATCGCACCTGCCTCGTACGACTTCTACACAACAACGCAACGACACTCATCACCCACCATGTCATTATTCCGCACAGCAATGCTGCAGAGGCAGCTCTTCACTCCTGCCCGCTCTCTATGCGTCCGCTACTCGTCTACTTCTGCATCGGAAAACGTTGTTCTCCCCCGCCTGCAATCCGACCTCAAAACGGCCATGCGCGCAAAGAACAAGCCTGCACTCAACACAATCCGTGCCCTGCAAGCCGAGATCATCAACGCATCGAAGACTGCCAAGCCAATCGAAACCGATGGAGCCCTCTACTCCCTCGTTCAAAAGCAGATCAAAGCCTCTTCAGCCTCAATTGAAGAGTTCCGAAACGCTAAGAGGGAGGACCTGGTCGAGAAAGAGCAGGCGCACTTGGATGTGCTGAAGGGCTATGCGCAGGAGATTCCGCTAGTGGAGAACAGCGAGGTGGACGCGTTAGTCAAGAGCGTGATCGAAGGACTAGAGGAGGGCAAGAGGAGTTTTGGCAGCGTTATGGGTAAAGTCATGGGTGGTCTCAAAGGAAGGCCGTTTGATCTGGAGTATGTAACCAAAAAGATTCAAGAGGCTGTTGGAGCCAAATAAGCGACACGATGCGCTGAGTGGGATTGGACGAATTGTAGCATAACTGTACATCTATCATGTAGACTACGGACTCCTCTCCAAACGAGGTAACGAAAGAGACGGCCAGATTACGACACCGAAGAGTATCCGTCATCGTCGATTATTGCTTTTCCGTGGGGTTAGCAGATCCATCATCATGGTACACACGTTCTTTGCGGGGTATCGCTACCATCGGTCTGTAAGCCCCCAGAACGTGGCAGCGGTGACAACCCAACATCGAAAAGTTTCGCCGAAAGCGTTGGGAACCTCTGTTCCCTTTGAGGCCCAAGCCGCAGCGTTGCAACGCTGTGAGCAGCCGTGGCTGAGGCTGCGCTAGGCGGTGAACTGCGCCGCGGTCCGCTTCCAAGCTCGTGCCCTGACGTCACCGCTTGTCAAGACTTCGTTCTGCGGACATGCATCCCATCCAATACGGCCGACGACCAGGAACTCACGGTAAGGATAGCCTGGCGCAATCAAAGGCCCTTTGGGTAACAAGACCAAGTATTTCCTCTCCCGATCATGGCGAAGAAGATGTCGAGATCTCACATGACAGCGGAAAATGCCCAACATCAGCCCGAGTCCACATTGATTCACATGAAACTGAACCATGGGGAACTCCGCGACAAATGAGAAACCATGTAACACCAGGGGTGCGTCCCTCCAGTCATGGCGCCGGTTAGCGCCCAGTCCAGATGCAGCCCTGGCATGATGCGCGAGCGCCGATGACGAAGCCCGTCGCGAATCCTGCATCTAAAGTTGGTCGCACCCACCCACCACCAATTCTCCGGCAGGCTTTGGATCCAAGACACTTATATTCTCCTGTGTCCGCTTGTTGCGCCGCCGTCAGTCTGTCGCATTCCCGTTGCCGTGCTTCCTAGCGCACACCTTATTCTCTTGTGACATCTTCCGACACATAACCGGCAGCCCCGCATCATACCTACTCCTACATCACCACCCATCGACGAGCCGCACCTGACTACCCAACATGTCGGCGTACCGCTCTTCAACGGGCAATCTGGATCGCTTTGACGAGCCGCCTCGTGGCGGTCCCCAGCGATGGGATCGCGACAGGTTTGAGAGCATGCGAAGGGGGCCTCCTCCTCCGCCACCACCGGGCGGAAGTGTGGCTGGCGGTAGCAGCCGTGGTGGTCGCGACGATTACGATCACTACCGCTTCCAAGAGCACGATCGTTTCCCCGGAGGCCATCGTGACATTGACTTCCATGAAGACCGCGCACGCCGAGGCCCCGCTGTCATGGAGAGAGAACGCTACCACGAAGAAGATCGTTTCGACCGCCCTCATCGCCGCGCGCCCTCTGAGATGTTCCACGAGCCGACTCCCTCCGAGATTGCCAACCAAGCACTTGCCCCCTACCGCCGCAGGTCCGTCATCGACAAGGACATTAACATCGACATCGACATCAATGAGCGCCGGCCAGCCCCTCGCCCGCCCAGGCCGTCACGGCCGCAGTTCATGCGCCGTCAATCATCTCTCGACACTTTTGACCGCAAACCCCTGCCACGCTATGGCGACGTAGAGAGGTACGAGAGGTACGAAGATCACGAGTGGCGTCCACCAGCCAATGTTCCCATTCCACTTCCTATCCGGGAGCGTCGCCGATCACCGCCTCGTCGTTACCACGAGGAAGATGACTTCGAAGAGATCCGATACGACGACCGTGGCGGCAGGGGCCGGGAGCGAGAAGACTACCGAGAAGTCGAAGTTCACCGCGAGAAGAGCAGAGTCCGAAGAAGCAAGAGCGTAGCAGCAAAGTCAACTCGCAGCTCTTCAATCTCCAGCTTTGAGGAAATCCAGCCTTCCAGAGCAACCTGGGGCAAGAAGGGCAAGACGAGACTTCCCAAGCGCCTGGTCAAGAAGCAAGCCGTTATCGACCTGGGCTATCCATACGAGGAAGAGGTATGCCATCCGCACGCACTACTAGAATTTCACTAATTTCAGCAGGACGACTTCATTGTCGTTACACGAGCACTCGAGAAAGAGCATATCGACGAGGTCATCAAGATCAGCGAGAACTACAAAGAGGGTACGTATTCCCCAATGTCCTTACGATCCCTTCTAACCGTGAGCAGAGAAAATTACATACGTCTACGAGGAGAAGGTGGAGGACGCCCCACCACCACCACCCTCCATTGCACCACCAGCATCAGTCATCGCACCTCCCCCACCACCCCCTCAAGAATTCCAGCCTCCGCCGCCCTCCGTAGTCCACGCACCTCCTCCACCCCCACAATCAGTATACCAACAGCCCCCACCCCAAATGGTATACGCCCCATCGCACCACGCGCCAACCGTCTACGCCCCCTCAGAGCGCGCCCCCTCCCCCTCCATCCACGAACACGAGCGCTACGTCGAAATCGACCGCTCAGCCGCCATCCACGGCCCCGCCACCGCCTTCCTGCCCGAAGGCCGACAACTCGTGCGCCGCGACGACCGGCGCTCCGAGCGCGAGATCCGCGACGAAATCCGTTTCCTCGAGGAAGAGCGCCGCATGCTCAAGTACGAGCGCGAGGGCGACCGCGAGTATGAATTTGTCGAGCGTACGCCCCGTAAGGAGGTTATGCGCGTTGACAGAGACCGGAAGGGTAGGTTAGCCCTTGTTCGCTCGGCCCATTAGCCATCTTCTTTGAACGGCTCGTTGATTCTTCTGGTAGTTCTGGTTCGAAAGGATAAACCGAATCCTAAGATTGTGGCGTTGGCTATGGGGGCGCTTTCTTAAGTTGAGCCTGGGGTTCATCAAGATTTGGAGTGGAAAAGTGACAGGGCATCTGGATGCTTCTGTCGGAAGTTGGAAGTGGGTGCGGATGGGGCTGTTGGTGCAGCAGTTTCTTCTTTGATGTTTTCTCATGAGTTACGGCCGGTTATTTGGATTCTTCTTCTTCTTCTTTTCTCACGCTCTATTGCTCATGAGTACTATTTTGGCCTTGAAAGGCGCGCATATACAGGCAAATGTCATCATGCTATGAGTTATGTATGATAACGAATGATTATGATTACAACTTTTCGTCCCAATCGGTGTATAGTGAGCGAAGTTTTGAGAGGTTTGTCTAAGCTAGTGTAGAGAGACATTGGCAGCTCTTCAAGGCTTCACAGTTGTGGAAGGCAAGTTCCTTCGTATTGTTCGTATCTTATGTCGGTTTGATGGTATGTCCAGTCTATATATACCGCGCTTTTGTTGAGCCTCAACTGTAAGCCTCTATGTCCCGGAATTTTTCACCTAGCATACACTACACAGCAGTAATTCTCGAAAGCCTTCCTCTGGTACGTTGTCCCACTGCACATAGACCCCAGAGGTGCACAATAGCCTCACTCCGAATTCCCCTCACAACACATGAGGATCGACCTCCACAATCGGCCCAGTATACAACTTCTTCGCAAACAACAAGTAGTACGCCACACTAAATGCCGCCACCGCTCCCGTCACCACACCCGCCCAGTTCATATTTACTAGATCCGGATGGGGCTGGCTAGGCCAGAAGCTAAAGAAGATGATGAGAGTAAGGTAGCAAATAGCAACAACATTGTTCGCAACGCCCCACGCGCCCTTGAGACGCCACGGACCCCAGGTCAGACTGCGGTCGTACGCCTCGTCCACTTGCGCTTCGTTGAAGATGGTGAGCGAGGAGTCCGGGTTATCTAGGTCGCCGCGGACGCGGCGCCAGAGGAGCAGGCCGATGGCGAGGAGATAGGAGAGGTAGAAGCCTTCTAAGACGAGGGAGATTGTGCCGTTGAAGGCGGCGCTGTTGCCGATGTTGATGAGGGCGAGGAGGGCGGCGAAGACGGTCACGACGAGGATGGAGACGACGGGGATGGTGCTGCGTTTGTCGATCTGCGTGTGGTATTAGTAAATGCATTTGGGTTGTTTCCTGATGGGTAGGTGTACTTACCATACTGAGCGCGCGAGAGAAAGGAAGGCCGCGGTCTCGGGCGAACGACCATGTCATGCGTGATGCAGCTGCAAGGCACCCCATTGCACTGCAGAATTCGAGTAGGACGATGATGGCAACCATGATGGTAGCACCGATCTCGGAACCGACAGCCTGTGTGAAGATGCGGAGGAAAGGCGCGGTTGTCGCTTCTTGATCCTTGAGTAAGCGTGTGATATCGTGGGCGCTGAAGAGAACGGCGAAGAGCATTCCTAATGCCAATGTGCCGTTGATGACGAGACTGAGAAGCATTGAACGTGGAACGTCGGTGCTGGCATTTTTGACCTCTTCAGACATCTAATTGGTTAGCAATGGAAGACAGATTGGGAATGTTGAGCTTACATGGACGACTGAGTCTGTTCCGACGAATGCCAAAGCATTGCCCTGTAGTCCCACAAAGAAGGCCAGAGCCTGCGTGCTCCACCTTCCTTCATTGTGAAACATCGTGAAGATCTTCTTGGCCGAATTGTGGCTCGATGGCAAGTAGATCAGCGGCACTAGAATGCCAAAGAAGCCAAGGATATGGACGATGAGGACGACGACTTCGATCGTGGGAAGCGCTCCGCTTATAAAGACGTTGATGAAGACACATAAGAGCAGTATACCCCAGAGGAGAAGTGTACCGTGCCAGCCTTCGCGGACATATGTGCCCTCGAGATCATTCAGACTGACCAACTGCAGGATTAAGTCGGCTACAAAGTAGCATACGGAGGTAAGGGCTGCAATCCAGCCGATGACAGTAAGCCAACCTGATATGATTAATATGATGACCATGGCATTGAAAGTGCGCAAACATACCAGTCACGTAACTGAGGAACTTCCTGTTTGAGCGCGGCGCCAGTAAAGAGACCCAGTGATACTGGCCACCAGAAGTCGGGACGGCGCTTGCAAGTTCACCGATGCAGACGAAGACGGAGAAGTTGCCCAGCCATATCAGTATGAAGCCGTAGATGAGGCCAGCAGGTCCGCCGCTGTAGTCATCGTCAGTTGCTGCTAAATCCCTCTATGGGTTGAGCACTTACTTTTGAAAGCCTATCGAAAAGATACTACCGTGACGTCAGCGAAGAAGTTGGTGTCAGTCATGTGGACTTACACAAGCAATGTCTCCCAAGTGCACATCAATCCACAAGAGAGACCGGTCATAGACACCAGTCCGAAGCGACGCTACCATGATCAGACCGGTCATTAATATTGTCAAGACTGAGCATACCTTCAACACCTGCTTTTTTCCCACTTTCGCCAATTCATATCTGTCGTTATCGAACCGCTGGCCTTTGCCTTCCGAAATGGAGCCCCGGCCCCTCGGCCGCAGAGGCTCATGGTTGAACCTCTGTAGTTCGATATGCTTCTCCATGATAGCCTTGGTTCCAGCTGTTTAGTCCGAGGCGTGTTGAGCAACAAGACGGATACGACCGCAGTACGTAGTAACAAATGTCGAGCAAGCAGGCAGACCAGAAAAGGAAAGAAGTTACCCAGAAGGTGTGTCGTGATACAGGACGCATGCAATGCAAGTAAATCTCGATATATATCTCTTCCAGAGGTAACGTGCGCCATGTGCAGATGTCCACGGGTGGATGCGGTAGTGCGGTGATCACCGGCAAAGACGGTAGTGAGGTCGGTCTAGGAGGCGGTCGCTCGGCAATGCAACTAAGCGTCCGAGTGAAAGACACCAAGCCAACGTTTCGCGCCGCAAAGGCAGTTGTAGGCTCTCTGCAGTGACGGCGGCAGCTCGCAAGTCGACGTATCGCACTGCAGTCGTAGTTTCAGAGGGCACCCCACAGTGCAAGGGGCGTTGATTGGTGCCTCGGTCGCACACCATTGGGGTGCCTAACCTGCGGAAAGCGGTGACATGCATTCCTGCAGACCCCTTGTTCGCATGTATTAAGGGAGAGGCGAAATTAACATTCCCCGGTCTTCGCGTGTTTGTCAAACGGCATGATCGATGCTGGAACGGACAGATGTGTGTTTGCACCGGGGCGTCGCGCTTTGCATATGCCCAAGAAAGAGGCGTTCGTACTTCCCGAACTCAGCAGTAAATCATGATGGCTTTCAATCGCGAAAAGGGGTTCAGAGCGTCATTCGTCGCTGCATGTCACTCAGCGTGCAACATTGGGCCGCCGTAGTCTCCCTTCGGCATGCTGATCGAGGGTAGAGCATGCGGCATGTGGTCACAATAACGGCTGTCATACCGTTGTAGTCGAAGGCATAGACCTCCCGGCAGATTGTCCGTGGCACGAATTGGACGATGAGCGGTGCGGTGGTTGGGGAATGAGGGAAGACGGAAGGGGTGGCTCCGGGGTTCATTCCATCTTGTGTGACGCTAGTTAGTAATCGGCCGCCCATGTGGGAAGTCGCCTCCTCCATCCGTGCACGCATTCTTAACGGCTATCATGACGCATCGCGATATCTGTTCCAGCATTCCAAACGAGTCGTGTGGTGCTTTTGTGTCCTAGAGGTTCCATGCGAGCAGAGAATGCGTTACTAGAACACAACCAGGCCGATCTCAATGTGGCGTCTAGCTATTCTGTCCCTTGCACAGAGTTCACTGCCATCACCTGCACGCCTCAGCGTGACTCTCAGACATCGTACTATTGTCGGGAACCTGCGCAGATGCAGTTCACGCGTGTTGCATCTCGATCTACTCTTAGAGGCTGACATATGCAGCCACAGGCATGCCTCGTTACATCTCCTAGTAGAAGTCTAAGTGCGGCATGTTACAGGGGGCGAAAGCCCAAAAAGGCGCACGACTTCCTGTTGACTGAAGCAAGCGTGGGGCTAACTTGAATGCCGGACTTGGTATCGGGCTTGACCCACGTCGCGTGCAAGTCATGCTCATTCAAGGTTCTCTAGCCTATGAGCAATTTGGACTGGGTACTCGCAGCTAAGCGGTATGTCAGTTAGACGATTGGCACTGCAAAACCTTCGCACAGCTTCACAGGCCAACGGGGATACCACATCGTCGGAGCATTGACTGTAATCTCAAGCGTATGATGTCACATTATTCAGGCATTTCGACGTCGACAATGATCAACAAACGTGTCGTAATTCTTTTGACACAGTGAAAGAATCATGAAGATCGTACAGCATTGGATTGGTTGGATTTCAGCACCAGATCAATGGATATAGAACTCTTGATGCTACCGCAAACGCACCTCTACCGAGCGAACATTAACGCAAAATCGCAATTTCATCACTGGACGCATCACCACGCTTTGCTCCTACGTCTTCCCACTCCGCACTAACAACAGTGGTCTTCAGGATCTTTGGAAAGCTCCCAGTACTTGCGGTCTCCCATCTTTTGTCATCCCACCGCTTCTCGTCCCCGTGCTTGTGATGTACAGCTGTTATCTCAACATCCATCTCACCGTCGGGTCGCGGAGGGCCTCCAGGGATGCCCGATGCAGAATTCGCATTTGTCGTTCTATTGTGCGAGAACACTGGTAGGAAGCGTTTGAGCCCGCCACCTTCCACCTGGCTCTTCCGACTATGTTTTGTTCCGCTACCGACTTTCGAGGCGATGCTGGAGAGCTGATACGAATCGCTTTTGGTGCGCGAGTAGCCGTGCTCTGGGGTCGTACCTCGGTGTCGTATCGTGTCGGTACCGTAGAGACCTGATGGAACGTGCTCCAGAAGCGGTCGTAGGTAGGGTACGCATGATGTTAGGATAGTGATGCACTCAATGATCTGGGTGAGGAGTGTCCATGTCCAGAGATCTTTCGTCGGGTTGGGTGAAGCGAAGCCGTGGAGGAACGCCATTTGGACGGCAGTCGCTGCGATGTCTCTGTGGTGCATTAGTAGAAGACTACTATGATATTGTGTGCAAAACTTGCAGTGATCGTGCGCCGAAGAACGTCAGGATCGTAACTTTCTTGCTCGTACTCATTTGTAGCGTCATGATAACGTGAACCGGGAACAGTATGAGTGCCAAATCCGTCAGTATGTTCACGACGCCCACGGACTGCCAAAAAGCGGCCTCCTCGAAGTGTCAGCAATGTTGATGAAGAAGGCAGGATTCTTACATACCAAGTCGAAGCATCTCCCTCCCCTCTCAAGGAAGCGCCATGGCTCTTCAGCGCCGCACTGAAACGCAGACACGAGTCCGGACAGGATGCTCCAAGAAGCGATGAAGACGGTGAGTAGCAAGCCTAAGGACCGGTGTAGTCTCGATGCGGTCAGAATCTTTAGCAGCGAGATGATAGACAACTTTGCGAAACATAGAGTTGCGATGTAGAGCAGTTTGTTCGCATACTCGGCCTACAAAAAAAATTAGCAGAATATCAATGTAGTCACCGGTCACTAAGCCGCTTACTTTCTGATACGCCAAGATCTGATCCTCAGTCAACAACAGGATGTCTCGCCCAAGGCCATTACCTGCCTGAACACTAACAGAGACACCAGAGCCTATAGTCGCAATCTATTCCCCATCAGTCAGCAAAAGCCGGATTTGAAACGATAATCCAGCTCAATCAAACGTGACATACCAAAGCCAGCAAGACAAAACCATCGTCAATGTCTAAGTTCCGCCTCAACGCACGCTTGGTAACAAGCCTAGTCAGGACCGCCAACGCGGAGGTAATCAAGAGAACCCACGTAACCACATTGATGTACGGACCGACATCCGCGCTGCTTCCCGGTTCGCGCGGGAGGGGATGATGGGAAGAAGCAAAAGGAGATTGCGGCATCATTGCATCGTATCCGAGGTTAGAATGGCTAGATACCGACGAAATGAGTGCGCCAGTAATAGGTAGCGAGGTATTATGCGCGGCCTATCACGCGCAAGAATAGACAAGGGAAGGCGTGCAAACAGGTCGTTTGTTCGTTTGTATGAAGGTGGAGCTTACAAACGCGCTCAACCGTCTAATACCGACATGACGTGCAAGTAATCTGAGATTGCGAGCTGCCACCGTGTAGGTAACCTGCATTGAGGGCTCGCTCACAATCACCATAGCACACGCTGTCATTATCCGCTCTTAATCTTGGAGCGAGACACTTGCAAACAAGCGAAGTCAGTTGAATTGTTAGTAGACCGGGGGAAAGGGGTCTGCTAGACCAGGAAGCAGCGGTACGACGTTGCGCAGGTGTAGCCACACAGAGGGACGAACATGCAAGGTCGGCCAGACGCTTGTGTATCCTCGGTTGAACATTCTTCTGTTTCAAAGAGGTGTTTGTGCTACTGCGCCGGAAGTTTGGGTCAGGTTAGGATTTGCTGGTATGTTAGTGAAAGGTACAAGTCGGAAGCTACGGGAGTAAGCGGCGGAGGAAAGCCAGTATGTTAGCTCGTTAGCTACAACGACACTCGTCATCTTCCGATCGCTGATTAGCCCACTCTGGGATTTTCTACCGTGGTGTGACCTTTGTGACACACCAGGCTCGACAATGTGTCACGACTGTACGTTGCCGAGCGATTGATGGTCAATTGGCCAATGCCGCTGTGGAACATTTGCCAGCACATATCTTGTGCAGTGCTCCATTGATACGCGAGCTTGCGGTGGGGCGGTTGCTGCATTGGTGACGCTACCCGTCAGATGATAGCTGCTCACAGGTTGTTGCATGAAAAAGGCTGTGGAATCAGCCAAGACAGATCGGCATATTCAGGGCTGAACAAGTAGGGTAGAGCAGTAGAATTTTCGAAAACAGTCGTATTCGATCATGTTGCTATGGCGGCGGTGGGGGCTAAAGCGACGACGCATGAGGGTAAAGGCCTTAACCTCTTTCGTATGTGCAAGTAGATGGCATACTCGTCTGTGAAAGAATTCCGGGGGCTACACTTCTTAGCTAAATCCCAGAGAAGCGAATTTTCAAGCGCATACCTTGGATGATATCACTTCCTCCATGTACGACTTGCGACAGGGTCCTATGCAGAGTGACTGCCACCAAGTAGATGGCTGATGAGGTCTTTGAGCTTCTTGATGTCCTCTGGACTAAGGTGGCTAATATCTCCAAGTGTCGGTTTGCCATGGTCGTCCCAACCGACATGATGATCGATGGGAGCCGGGTTTCGGGCGACTTCGTTGATGTCTGGTACGGCCCGGGTAACAGGATGCAGGGGTGCTGGAGCTGCAGCGATGCCCATCGCGAAGGCAAGCAGCGGCAGTAGAGCGATAGTAGCGTGCATGGTAGATAGTTGGTAATTGATATGCTTGGTGAGCTCCTTTGGTTCTGGTCAGCGTCAGTGGGTATACGCGCCCGAAGCCATTCTAGCTTACGTCGAAGATAGTGTGTGGGAACGGGATGAAGGTGGTGCTAGATTTGCTGTTCTTCACCTCGAAATATATGTGTCGACTGCTACGTACCTCAGCGTAGTATTTTCGGAACTATTACTTCTCGCATGTAATCATGCCATTCCGAAGTTTCAGACGCGCATGCCTTCGGCGCCGCTCATCCACTGTCTATGATTGCCTTACTCCTGCCAGTGTCGCACTGCGCTTTTTGTCTTTTCGCCGCACGGCCATTGTAACAATGCAGTCGACCCGGGCCGATATAAGGAAGCGTTGACGGCATGGGATATCGGTTGACCTTGGAGTTGGCCGCGAAATTTGCCTGACGCTTTTCGTGGTCAGGGCGGATCTGAGGTACATACCCTTCCGATCCATGGCGTTCGACCATTAGTGGCTAACGCTGATCATGTAGTGTAGCCTCCATCGATATTAAGTTGCATGTTCATCGGAACTTCTGACGATAAAGTGGTCCCTGCTACCGCGATTCAGTTTCAAAACAGGTACATTCGTATTTTAATTGGCGCAAACGGCCAGGAACGTTCCCACGCCAGGTATGCCTAAGGCTTGTCTCAGCCACGACTTCAGAAAACTACGATTTCTTCTTCGTCACCATACAGCTCATACGCGTCTTTGTGTCCATGATGCTGGAAATAAGCCTCTTGAAACTCCCGGTAAGGCGAACCCGGGGGACAGAATGCAAAGTTTTCCAGTGTGTTCGTTGCTTCACGATAATCGTCAAACTCGTAGCAAGCATGTTGGTCAGGACGCGTGGCCCAGGCAATCAGCTTGTCCCAGTCACGACACTGTCGAAGCTGACCTTCGCCCGACTGGTGTGTAACAGGGGCTGGTATCGGTGTGTCGTCCGCATTACACATGATGTCCTGCCGAAGTCCATCAAGGCAGTGGTAGATGTGAAGGAGATTGAAGGGCTGTGGGTCGTCGTTATGCTTTGACACAATGGCTTTCCGGATGAGTTTCTGATGCAATCAGCGGATGAACACAAACATCATCATGTATACGTACAAGACAATGCAGATCATGGATTCCTTTGACGTAGTAGATGCTTCTCTCGGTATCCCATGGAAACCGAGTAGAGTTGGGTAGACCGACACGTTTTGCGAATCTGTCGTCGAGCGTGACTGCCATGGCATTGGTGTCAATGGCGTCCCATGCCGCTTCCATATCACTATCACTGGCGTTCGGATGCCAGTACTTTGTCGTCGCGTGATATGGCACAGTAGTATCGTAGGCTAATCCACCTTTGATCTTCGTGAGCTAGCATCAGACCGATCAGGCTGTCACTTACTGTAGTTGCTCTTAGCTGGACTGTGCGCAATTCGAAGCCTTGCATTGTCCATCACCAGGAGAATGTTCGCTGAAAGAGAGAGCAGCAGGATGGACATGTACGCCACGAAGCTGCGCGTGTTGGTCGGGATGATTTCAGTACTCTTAGAGTTCCAGGAAACGCCATCCTTCTCTTCTAGCTCTGCTAGGATTTCTTCCTGTTCATCTCTGCAGACTGGCGCATATGCTGGAGGTCGCTCCATTCTTCGATCCGCTTTGTGGAGTGAATGTAGAAAGCAAGCCTCCGCGGCTCCATAAGACGGAGCGCGCTCATTGGGTGTCACAGAATTCGCCTCGAGTTTCACAAACATACGTCGCAAGCACGTCCCGACAACACCATACCCCAATCGCACCGCTCCGAGCGCGGACCATGAATGAATAGCGACGCGACCAGCCTCGGTCCATCGTTACATCGCCGAGAAATCTGTCTTGCGGCGCCCGTACGATCGAGGAAGGTCGCAAGCATCTGGAGATGATGATAGCGATACAAGTGCTACCGAGTGGCTGGATGTGTGTAAAAGTGAGGGGCTATCGGGGAAGGTGTGCTGGGGCAAAAGGGTGTTACTTGCCAGCCTCGCCAAGACGCTAAATGTGTCGACGGTACCTTCCTTGTTGGGCAACTTCACCCTAACACGGCAATCTACGATGTCCAATACTTGGGTCAAGCTATATCTCCGATTGCGCTGTCAATGCGCAGCGGCGGCGAGGTAGCGCACTTGCAGACTACTTTACCTGGCCGATGTCGCCATGGCTTGACGCAACCGCCAATCCACTGCGATGGGACAACGATACGTGATCCGGGAGGCAAAGACAAAGCAAGAGCTGGATGAGATACTGGATGTTATCTGGGCTGCGAACTACACACCTTATGAGCCGTTCATGCAACTGTTCTTCCCGGTCCTTGGCTACACGAGCGCCCATCGCGACCTCGCCGTCGCCGAATCAAAACAACGCTTCTGGAAACAACACCAAGAGGACAACGCCAGCCACTGGTTCTACGCCTTCGACACAGTCACTAACAAGACTGTCGGTTGCTCGCAATGGGTCATTTCGACTGTCAACCCATTCGCTGCAGGCACACCAAAGTTGACCGCGCCATGGTGGCCCGAGGGCGAATATCGGAGCTTCTGCGAGTCAATACTCAATCAGGTGTACAGGCCGCGAGCGAATTGGATGACGCGGCCACACTGTGGTAAGTGGAGCATTTCCTTCCCTCTCAAACGCGCTATTTCCGGATGAAGAAACGTGATTGTGCGAAAAGTCAAAATGATCTTCTTCCTCTCGCTGACTTTGTATTAGCACTCAACTGGATGGCGGTAGACCCTGCCCATCGGAATCGCGGTGTTGGCTCTCTTCTCATGCACGTTGGTATCACACGCGCGGACGGGCTTGATCTCGAATGTTGGATGGAAGCTTCTGCCATGGGAAAACCGCTTTACGACAAGTTTGGGTTCCAGTCTCTGCTGAAGATTGCTTTCGACAACGAGAAGTCGGAAGCGAGCGACGAGTGGAGGAAGTGCGCGCATGAGCTGACGCCTCCGCCTATCTTTGCCATGTGGAGACCGAAGAAGTCGTCTGGGGCAGGCCCCCAGGCAGATTTCCAACTGCCGTGGTCGCTGGGCACCAAATCATGAGGACCTGAATCTAAGTGGTCGGAAGAGATGGTGGTACCGCCGATGAGGAGCGTGATGCTGTATGGAAGGGATACAACCAAATTGAGCCATCGGAGAGTTTAAGCAGAGTCAGGCATTAGCTTTATGGCCGAATGGGTGCTCAGTAGTTGTGTTAAAGGAGCGAATGGAGTACAGCACTTTGCCTGTGTGAGACATGAGCGGAGTAAATTTCGTAGATCATGGCGTTGAAGGGGGATGCATACCAATGGATACTTTTTTGATTGCGCTTGCCACCATCACGTTCATCCATGGCTACAAGCACAATTTCGTACACAAACTCGACCGCTGGGTATGTTACCAGCTGAAGAACGCCGCTACGTTAGCCTTTGTTAGATCAAGAGCGTAGACTGGCGCACCTTAACTCGTCCTTGTGTCATCTCCTCAACCCCCGCAATGGCTTGCTATCCGGCAAGCTGGCAACAGTCAACAGAGTATTTGTGACTGCAGCCGACACAGATGTTGCCGAGCTCCTTCGTCTCCCATCTTCTTCTGCATCCACAGCATACCCACACACAATCGGGCACTGGTTCTGCACCGGGATAAGGCGTGTGCTGTAGTATTGGGAACGCTGAGTTTCTTCGGTTCATATCAGAAATTGCTTTGGCGGTGGCTCTGACGCTGGCGGAGAAATGTGATCGGAATGCTTCGAGTGTTGTTGATGTGCTTGAGTTGGGCACAGTGTCGCGTCGCTTTCGAGTGTATTGTGGATTAGAAAGTGTATCTAGAGACGCCGATGCCGTGATCGAAAGCAAACACGCAAATGTGCTCGGGGACCGGACACGTGCCTGCTCGTTGTCACTCGTGGGTTCTGCTGAAAGGTTTTGTCGGCATTGTGACTAGCGATGTGAGTGATTTTGAGTGATAAAGTAACGCGCAGTGAAGCAGTGGTTCCAAAACAGTGAATAGTGAAGAATCGCCTCGTGTGAACCCAGTGCCTGGGTTGTGGTTGCCAAAGTGGAATGTTAGTCAAAAGAAAGAACGGACCATCACGCCACGCTCAACACCTTCCTATTAGATGATGCACCTTGACTACGCCTTCTACAGTCCGTCTTTCGTTACCCTTGGCTCTTTCTCGAAATAGGAGTATGCTTTATTAATTTTCTGTGCTATTTGTCGTTCGTGGTGGCCGCCATCCCCACATGCCTTCGTGACACAGTATCGTACACGAGAAACTTGCTCGGCTTCATGTAGGCGAGCTTGAGAGGAACCTAGATGACTGTATTAACTGACAGCGACAGGAGCTTTACCTCCTGGAACTAGTTCTGCGGCGCGGTACCGTAGCCGCGCGGCCCGCTCAGTTCCATCCAGCCTGCAGCTTCTGAATTGCTTCATCCTCAGAAACCACATCCGCCATCTTTGCATTGATGTCGGAAAGGTTTGCTTTGTGGACCGCAGGTGATAAGTCACCGCATGCTTCTCCCACGACCTGGAATGATGATTAGTGACATTTACAGGGACTCATGCGTTGCCGAGTCGATCCGCACCATTGGTCGAAATCCAAAGCACATGCAATCGAGGGCAGTCGCGCGGACGCAACCACTTGTACTGACACCACAGATTATGACAGTATCGACGTTGCAACTTTGGAGTTGCGCAGCCAGATCGGTCCCGAAGAATGCGGACGGGTAGCGCTTGGGGACGACGACTTCACCAGCGGTGGGCTCTAAACCAGGATACCAACTTTCAAGCCCGTTCCCGCAGCCGACTTGGAACAGCTTGAGGAGCGGTACTTTGCTGTAGAAGAGGCCCGCATCCGACATGTCCGGCTTCGTGTATTCGACTCGCGTCCAGATCAACGGCGTTTTGCCTTGGCGGGCGGCAGAGACGAGTTTTGCGATGGACGCGGGCGCCGCCGCAGACGCAGGGTTCGACTTGGTGTCCAATGGGCTGGCATCGTTCCAGTAGGCGTTACAAACATCGACAAGTAGCAGCGCCGGACGTTTACCCCATCCTATCCTCCCGGCGAAGCCATCCTGATAGTCGCGATGCGCTTTCTGGGTCATTTCGTCGTGGTTGTGGCACTAGAGGTGAGTCATGTTTGGAATTGGGCGGAGAAGAGCGAGGAAACTATGACGGTAGCGTCGCGCCGCTTGCTGTAGCCAGCACTGGAGGTCATCACCATTGCCGTCCATTCAATTCGAGGCGCAACGTTGACATGACGGACTTATCAGCACTGGTGCCGGATGGAGCTTCGGAGCAGTTCCGCCAGGGCAATTAGGCGGCTTTCACGCCCCCAGACCGTCGGGAGTAAGCAACCGGTTCCAAGCGGACCATCAATATACCGACATATACTACCCGAGGTATCTTGATCATTTCGCACCGCCACATAGACGGGCCCTCGGCGGAACCCATTTCAAAGGCTCTTGTGCTGAAGTTGTTCCGATGCAATGGCTTGCGGCATTGCCTTCCGCCCTGTCAGCATAGCGTTGATCTCTGGTGCACCCGTTACGCGCGTTTGAGGGACTCAATTCACAACTGCAGTTTGACCCCGGACTTGGCACCACATGATCGGACTTCCCCACATGAGCAGCCTGGGTACCCAGCCGGAGGCCGATGGCTCTCCTTCCCCCAAGACTGCCAGTTCTGTCCCCGCCATGGACGCAAAAGAAGGGAGGATAGGGAACGCCTTTGCGTGCGAGCGCTGTCGAAAACACAAGGTTCGCTGCGTTCCATCTGACACGCCGGCTCTCTGCCAAAGGTTTGTTTACCCCAGCCATATTTTTGCTCCACATTGAATGACACGTGCCCCAGATGCCAAAAGGCAAGAGTCGAGTGTGTGGAACATGTCGCGCGCAGGCGGCCAGCAAAGGCGCGCAGCGATGGACAAACACCCACCAAGTTGCGCGACTTCGACAAGAAGCTGGACAAGTTGTCTGCTATCGTTGCGACAATGGCACCGGCTCCGACACAATGTAGTCTGCCATCGGTAGCTACCATCCCATCGCAATTGTTGGACTCCACACAGCAAATGCCGACGCCGACACCAATCACCGCTCCGCCTGTATCGCTGCCACCAGCTCCCAGGACGCTATCACTTCCCGCTCATGCAAATCAGTCCGAAAGTTCGGCGTCATTCTGGGAATCAATGAACGACACACTGTCTTGCCTTGGCCGACTGGATCCTGTTATCAGATCGATCAGCCTGGTGCACATGCAGATGCTGCTCGACACGTATCGCAGCATGGTCGACTTCTTCCCCTTTGTATCACTACCGAGAGACGCCCGCTGTCAGGACCTTTTCCAGAGCCGGCCGATGTTGATGTTTGCTGTGCTAACAGTCTCTTCTTATGATTCGGTCCCGCTTCAAAGAGCACTGAGCCTAGAGTTCCGTAAAGTGGTCATGGTCCGGATAATGAAAGGCGAAAAGAGTTTGGACCTCCTACAGGGACTCTTGGTCTTCATAGCATGGCATCATCACTACATGGACGTCCAAGCCGTTTCGATCACGATGCTTCTCCAGTTGTGCTTGGGTATCGCACACGACCTGGGTCTGGACAGTATAGGGAGGACTGTGAGGAGTCCTCTACAAAAGGAAAGCCCGCGAGACCGGGAAGCTAAGCGGGCTTATTTGGGATGTTACTACCTATCTTCCAATCTGGGTCTGATGGAGCCAGTCAAAGCAAGGACCATGACGCACACCAGCACACTCCGGAACTACGCGTCAGAATTGGCCTCTTCGTGGGAAAACACGTCGGATGCCGTCCTTCCAATACTAACGGATGTCTGTCAATACATGGAGGACGTGGAGGAGACTTTCCGTAATCAGTCAGAGCAAGCAGTCGTGGTTCGTACACAAGTCAAACGACTGAGCGATAAGTGGGAGAATATTCGTCTTGCATCCAAGCTGCAAGCGAAAGATTTCAGTAAGCAGCCACATCACTGTAACGTTCGCAATTGCTAATTTCTGACTAGCAATACTGCAATGGCTACAGCTTGCAGCACGCATACACCTGTATCGAACGGCAGCTTCCATCGATCTCGTAGATCGCGATAGTACACCGTGGGCTTCGGGCTTTCAACTATCACTACGCGTCACCCTGGTCCGATCCGTCGAACAGTTCCTCGACAACAGCACAAAGCTCCCGACCAAACATTTCGATTTCGTGTCGCTGATTGACTGGCTCAACCTGATCAACACCATCACCAGCTTGAGCAAGTTGGCCATTCACGCCTCGCCCATGCCGGGTTGGGACGCTAGCGAGCTCCAAATAGCGAAGTCATTCGACTACTATCGCGAACAGCTATCCTCGCAAATGCCTCGCCCTCGCGATGCTCAAGACAGTCAAGAAGACGCGTTTGAACGCTTCCGACGCATCACTTCAGTCATGAGACTAGCGCTGCACGATGCAATGGGCAGGGGAAGCCCGAACGGCAACACATTTGAGCTAGCGACAGGCTCGGGACGGACTGTGTCTCTCCTCCACAATCTGTCACTGCCTAAAATCAACGGGAGTGGTACGACCAATGGAGTGGAGAAATTACCGAGTTTACGGGACGTGACCCCGTCGCTCGATATTACCAGCACCGATTTCCACTGGAAGTTCCTTATGGGCGCGGTTTGAGGGAAGATGCGCCAGA
This sequence comes from Alternaria sp. BMP 0032, assembly GCA_023758005.1. Taxonomy (NCBI): domain Eukaryota; kingdom Fungi; phylum Ascomycota; class Dothideomycetes; order Pleosporales; family Pleosporaceae; genus Alternaria; species Alternaria sp. BMP 0032. The sequence goes on along the minus strand of JAFVMD010000021.1, from coordinate 476,053 downwards.
AGCCTTGTGCGCCCACCACATGGGTGTCTGGCAGTGGTTCGATTTATCGTCGCGATTGCTTTCGCGATCAGCCTCGAAACCGGTCACAGCACAATTGCACCTCGCCTCCACATTCCGGTCGCCATGACCACAGGTTTCCACATCTGCATCAAATGCCGGTGCATATTCTGCGGTCTTTCTCCGGCGGCATTATTTTCCCAAGGAGAGACGATCGCGCATTACCGACTGACCGGTGGCTCCGTGTCGGTCCTCCCATCCAATGTCCGTCCGTGCCGAGGCCCAGTCCGCCGCACGCCTTCAAGGCACTTCCAAGGCAGTCCATCGGGCTGAATCCACATTAAAAAAAGTCACTTGCGCGCCTCCGAACTTCTGCTTCTGTTCTTGCTCCGCAATTCTTCCGTAAGTTCTTGCGACGGCGCGGATGGTTTCCGCCTCTGGTTGTTAGCGTTGCGTTGAACTACCTGTCGCTGTTGCATCTCTTGTTACTGTCGCTTATATACCCAGCATCAATTATTGCATCGAATATAGATTCTTGAGATGTTTCTGAAGTGTGCCTTTGGCGCGTGAAAGTCTGGACCTGAGTTAAAGCCAAGTTTTCTTACTTGGAGCTTGGAGCGAAAGCATCGGTTTATGCGAAGAGGCGCACGCCACAGGCGTTGTCAGACGACCTCTCTCGTAACTGTCGCACTCACACAACTTTCAGCTGCATAGTGAAGTTTGAGAAGATATATGATGGGTAGCTCTCAACTATGACTTGGTGATTATGTAGTGACTTTTCAGTCAGAGATCACCTCGTCAATAGTAAGCTCACTGCTCAAGTCTGCGTATCACTGCTCACTACTGCTGTGCTTAGCTGTTGCCTCCGCTCACACTGCACAATCAAACGTCTTCATTAGCATCATCTACAGAAGAAACTCATTCAACCGCAGCTATGGGCTGCATGTCAAGCAAACTCGCTGGAGCAAAGCACGACCAAGACGGATATGGACCCAATCCAGGGAAGCCGCCTGGCCCTCCCTACATACTTTCCGACGGAACGAACGCCAGAAATACATCTGGTAGAATGTACTATGGCGGTGGCTATGGCGGTGATGGCGGAGGGTATGGCGGAGGAGGAGACGGTGGAGGTGGTGGAGGTGGATGACCTCTTTCTTTCTCATCCCTTCCATTATTTAATGGGCGGTTTCAGTCATCGCGTATCTCGTGTGCGTTACGGGAGTCGTGAGTGGCTCGTCGTTGATGGGTCATCGCGGTACCACGGGAGAGGATGGATGACGATGATGACGACGAAGGGCACTATGATTCCATGTTCTTTTGACCTACTTGCTGTCTTGTGATTGTTCTGTTCTCTTTTATAGGCAGCAAAATGCACGTGCTTTCAATGCATCAGCCGCAACTACGACAATGACTTCCGCCTAGCATAGCCGCCTTCTTACCTGTGCCTCATATCCGCTACGGCACAGTCGACAAGCATGAACATCTCTCAAAACCATCACTTTACCCAGTCCTTTACCATTCCAGAATTCACGAACGTCGTCATTTCATCTTCATCAATTTCTTCTCCCAAACATCGCTGCCGTCGCCCAGTGCCATCTTCGGCCATCTTAACGTCACCGGAAGCACTCGAGATAGCGCACACACACTCACGCTATCCGTTCAAGTTAGAGACTACCAAGCCATGGGCTCTTTTCTATCAAAAATAAATCGCGAAGTCGAACGCGTGAAAGACGAAGTAAATCACATATCAGCAGCATATGCTGCCCGGAGAAACGGTGAAAGAGCCCGCGGGTATTTCGAGGGTACTGCTGTATACCCAAGCCAAAACAGATCGTATGGACGCTACAACGGAAGACATGATAGGACCACCCCGTTCTATGACGGGGGTGATATGCACAGCAGGGAATACAGTGGGTTGGGTAGAGCAGACAGCGGGTTTAGTGACGGTGAGGGTGGTGTTGTAGGGATATCTAGTGAAAACAGAGCGTCTGGTGAAGGAGGTGGAGGTGGAAGTGGAGCAAGTGACTAGAGATGGTTGACTGCACACGAGCTAGAGATTCTGAAAAGACAGAACGTGGAATGCGCGTATTCGGAGTTCTGGGTACTGGCAGTTATCTTCGTGTCGTTATTCAAAATTCCAAGGTCACTGGGGAACATGCTTACATTGTGTGCTTCACTGCGCTCTCTTCCATTGTTCACGTATAAGACGTACATAACGTTAGCTATCTTTCTGACTCAAAACCTTCGCTACTCGTACACGTTTATACAAGCTTCTCAATTTCCGAAGTCAAAAGGTACCCGAGAGAGGTATATCCCACACCTTCTACACCCACTCAAAACCCTACATCCTTTTCCCAAAATCACACCATGGGTTGTTCATCCTCGAAACCAATCCCCAAACCCGTCTCCAACCCTACTACCGCCAATCCACCGGCCCCTTCCCTCACGCCCACCAAGCCAGAAGCAAAGACTCAACCTGAGCAATCAGCAATGCGAAATACTCCCACTCCTCCATTCATTACAGCGCCCTCGACCCCTGTTCCGATGAAAGGACCTTTGGCGAGCAAATATGGGTATTACGATACGGGGTTCACTTGGATTAGTACGCGGGACAAGATGATTGAGTGACGGGTGTGCTGGAGTACGGGAATAACAGAATGCGAGAGGGAATAAACTAAGTGCTTTGTGAACTATGAAGTGCACTGAAGTTCTTTTGTGATGTGATAACCCTGAGAAATGGATTCACTTGTTTTCGTAATAGTTTCGCAGAGCATCGTCTTGCTGATTGAAGATACGACGTCGTGAAGGGACTCTCTTCGCTAGACACAGCGATTCACTCCTCACCTTGAATCTCTCTTAGTTCAAAAACACCTATTCTGCATATGTATATGTAATCACCCAGCACCAACCACTATCATTACCATCGACTCCCAACCTCCTAAACCGACCATGGGTTGCACATCTTCCAAAACCACAGAACCTCTCCCTGTCCCTCGGCCGATCGAAACAAACACCACGACTCATGTCACTACACCCACCGCCGAAGGCCCTAGTATCATCTCTGACATCCCACACCCACAGTCACAGCTGCCTCGAGCAACCATACGACAAGTCACGCCGGACGACCCTGTCCTAACTAACGCCAATATTCACCGCTCTCAGCCTGGATCGAGCAACATACCGTACTACGAGAATAAACTATGGCGACGAGGATAGGGTGTATGTAGCGCGCTGACGATAAGGACATATTGAAGACGCCACTTCACCTGCGACCAGCACTCAGATGACGCCCGCGGGCGACATCACTCTCTGTTCGTCACTGCCACGCCTCTCCACCACATATCCTCCTCCATCATTCCTAACGAACGCCTATACCAACCCTCCTTCGTACTCAAACAGTTCTCCCTTCCTACTTCCCATATCCTCCAACCTTTAAGCACTTAAGATTCTCCAAATACAACACTATGGGCTGTATACCATCGACCCCTAAGCCTACCACCAACCCCATTACCAAACCCATTACCACACCCAACCCTAATGCCATTAACCCTAATCCTGCTAGCAGAACACGACTAACGCGAAGCCCTATTTACGATCCTCCCGAATACACAGATGCCAGTAAGCTGAGTTATAACCGCGGAAGTGGCGGTGTGTATAAGGGCGCGTCAGGGAGTACGTATAAGAGCAATAGGGTGTCTGATGCTACAGATGTAGGGGGAGATGGAGGTGGAGGTAGTCATGGGTATGGTGATGGGCATAGTCATGGACATAGCAGTGGACATGATGGCGGACATAGTCATGGACACGGTGGTGATAGCGGTGGACACGGTGGTGGAGGTGGTGGCGGAGGAAGCTAAGTGCTGTCAACGATGAGGTGTGAAAATATGATGGAGATACTGAGGCAGCGAAGGGGTAGTACAGTAGTTCTTTGTTTCTGTTATTGAAGCGAATCTGATTTTGGGTATCTTTGCGCCGTTGCTGTTTGGCCAGCTGTGGAGCTTGCCGCTGTGCCGGAGATCTGTTATAAGCTCTCATGAGCCTCTCTGGCTGTTATGTTGCCCTTCCCTTCCCTCCAAGACGTGGTGTTCTCTCTTCTTCCATGTATGACCGTACCATAACGGCCACGCTCACCGCATCATACGAAACGGATGTCCTTCGGTGCTGAACACCCAGCTATCCAAACTCGCGACTTCAACATCCGCAAACGTGAGCCAAAGATACTTCAGCGTTTCCGCAGCCCAGAAGCTTTCTTGCATATCCACCCATTTGTCCTCACCCTTTGACTTTGTATCATACACATCAGCCAGTTGTGCGTATCCAAACGGCGCTTTGCAATGCGTTTCCATAGCGGAGAAAGCTTCCCATGCCCATTCGCGATACCGTTTGTCGCCCGTTATGCGCCATGCGTAGAACAGACTTTCCACATACTCAGGCCGGCCTTTGTATGCTGGTTCTAGTGCCCAGATACCGCTAGCCATCGCTTCGCGCTCTTGACGGGCGGTCTCGGGGATAAAGAGCGGGTCGTCGTATCCGAACTTGGGTATCCACGCCCATGTCTCTGGACCGATCTTCGTAGGTGTGGAGGTATACGAGTGGCGGCAGCCTTCGAGGAGCGCGAGCGCAAAGGTACGGAGGTAGGGCTCGTCGTAGAGTCTGGATGCGAGGAGGATGGTACCGGGTGCGAAGCAGGCGAGGTGTCCTTGCTGGTTTTCATATTCCTTGTTGTATCGCCCGATGTAGAGGTGCTGCATGTAGTGATCGGGCGCTGGTGCGGATCGGGAACTGAGGTGTTTGCGTAGGGAGTACGCTGCATCTGTGAAGCGATGTTTGTATGTGCCAAGATGGGGATCTGTTGGCGGTGCTAAGAGGGTCATCTTGACGAGATATTCGTAGTATGAATCGTGTCCACCATCCCAGTGCCTCTGACGGCCCACTGGCTCTCCTGTCATGATGTCGACAGGCGCGTCAACCATGCCTGGCCACGGTGTCTTCCACTTCGACCATACAAGTGGCGCCCACGCGTTGGTCGAGTTCTGCGTGTATGTCAGATTGCCAGTCAATCTGGTCAAGACGCGGTTTTCGAGGATGGAAGAGCCAGTTCGCGCAGGGCCTATAGCGGGGTGTTGGTCGTAGCCGTGTTTGGTTGGGTCGTCGCTAAAGACGAAGGAAGGATCTGGCTCGCCCTGCTCTGTTTCAAAGTCGACACGAGGCCACGGCATGCCTGTGGGGGTGTCATATGCTGGAGCAAGCTTCCCCGCTAGGGTGACAGCGTGCTCCAGTACAAGATCGCGTGCCTCTTCGCTCAGTACGTCTTCCGGAATGAGCCCGGTGTCATACATATCCACAATAGACAGAAGCCCACCCAAGTATCGTATCGTAGTCTCGAAAGGGTCGACGAGGTCCTTCGCTTCGTTGAAGTCGATGGCGAGTATATGCTCGAGAGAATGCGCCAGCTCGTCCCATAGCCCCATGAGCGCCAATGTGCTCGCTGAGTCTACGATGAAAGCTCCCCATCCATTTCTAGATGAAGAGTTGCCTCCCGACACAGGTAGGATGTCATCGCAGCCCCAGGCGTTCTCCCTGTACTTCCAAAAGGTATATTTCATGGCATCCCGCACGCTCTTCGCCCGTGCCTCGTCCGCCTTGCCCGTTCCATTCCAATCCGCATGTTGTATTTGTGCGCCAAACTTCGGTATGTCCCTCTCTCGAACAGTTGGGTTCTGGAACTCCTTGATGAGGAGGTAGAGGGTGATGACGATGATGGCCGCGAGGAGCTTGAACGACGACTCGGGGTTCCGCTCGAATTTGGACTTGCCCCAGCGGCGGAAGCCGGGCATAGTTAAAGAGTGGTGGAGGCCTTATGGTGCTGGCGGAGGCGCTCAAGAGGCGGGTGGTAATAGCGCGCACATCTGCCCAGGTGGTCTCAGGGTGCGGAGTGGGTGCGGAGGTGCGGTGATCGATGTTCAAGATTCCAAGCTACGAGACCATGCTTGGCTCGAACGGGATGACTATTGTGTGGTGAATGAAAGAACGTTATTCAATGTTAATGAGTGAATGTACGAGACGAGTTCACACATGTGAGCGCTGACGTCGTGTCGCGCTCGAGTCTGAGAGCTGCTTCAGGCTTGGCGCTGAGCCCTCAGCGTCGTCATCGCGAACTTTGCGACACCAACGCGTGTGCACCTTCTCAACCTCGACATGGCTGTCTGGCAGTACGTGCGCACCCTGTATACGTAGGTTCCCATCACTGACCTTGATACAGATGGTTCAAGAACATACCGCCAAAGACGCGCATGATCATTGGCGTGGGCGTCATGGCGTACGCGGGCGCTGGCCTCTACATATCCGACAAGGCTGAGGAGAAATTTGGCCTTACACCAACCGAGAAAGATCGAGAGCAACTTCAAGACGTGATACCTAAGATTTCAATTATCGAGAAGCGGGCGTCATGACTCATCGTATTCCGTTCTCTGTGAGATATATTGAGTCCTAGAGACCACAGACGTGGTGAGTACGGAGCAAGAAGCCGACTGACTCGACGATTTAGTAAGACGGATGCTAATGATTCTCAGGCATATGCACCGCCCCGTTCTCACCGTATTCGGTGTGCCCATTTCAATGGGGAGGGGACGCTAAGACGAGCAGTCGGCCGCAACGGAACTTGTCACTCATGTAATCGTCGCTTCCTGAGTAATTACACCATAATCGCTTTTTGCGAGGCAGTGCTTAAGAGAGAATGAACTCGCCTATCCGCACTCAACTAGGAGTCATCAATTCGCCCTCCAATGCTTAAGTACCACGCTTTGTCGCTAAACATTTCCACAACAGCCACCGAGGCTATGCGTGGCTGCCGCGAGTTTCAACTCGGTATAGCGTCAGGCAACAGGCTTCATCGCTACCACATCGGCCTACATACATGGCGCAGTACATGAGTACGACGCAGCCCTGACGCTTTCCTAATGACGATCATTTACCCGATGGTACAAACGTGAATCTGTTTGTTGCATTTTCCACGGCCCTGCGTTCGTCGACGTTGATACACGACGCCAACCACAGCTGAACTAATGGATCCTGCGTCGTCGTCGTCATCTGCGCACCACACAAGAGGGAGAAAACGCCACCGCGCAAATTCGCCATGTGACTACTGTGGGCCAATATCGGCACGATGTGCTCCGGCCCCAAATGACTCTGGAGCACGATGTACCAATTGCGTCCTTTTGGAGAGAGAGCGCGACCGGGAAGGCACTTGGAAGGAAGCAACCAAGGCAAGAAAGCAAACCTCGCAAATTTGTAGCGGGTGCCGCAGCAGTGGGCGGACATGTGCCTTTGTAGGAACTTCAACGTCCTGTATCGCTTGTACGGTATCTCAGCAAAGCTGCTATGTTTCAAGCAATTCCACTAATGATGCGGATGCCCGGGCTACGGGAGAAGCTCACCGATCAATCCAGGAAGAGTTGCAAAGTCAAATAATGAGAGATCTTCCCAGGTTACTACCCCATTATTCAGACAAGGAAATCGAAAAAAGAGCGATGCGAGGACGTTCCACATCACCAAATCATTATTCAGATAACAAGCGAACACGATCACAGTCGCCAGGAGACAGTTTCTACCATAGCGGCTCACCGGTTCATGCCGCCTCAGCCATTCGAGCAGGATCACCCGATTTTGATGGTACACAAACACCGACCTTCGTAGAGTTGGCCTCGGAACATTTTTATGAACAGGTTTACGGCTCTGCATACTTCAACACATTGGAACAATATCGATATACCCCTCTGTTGGATAACGAGATCCGGCTTCTTCGTATCTCACCTGGATCTTCGGAGAGTAGGCTGTTATGCTCTCTAAAAGTTTTCTCACTGGACAAGCTCGTGACTAAGGTCCACGAATTCCAAGCCCTCTCGTATGCGTGGGGTGACGACACTCCTACGCACGAGGTCTTCTTGAATGATCTTCCCAGATCAGGCAATGACGATTCGTCTGATACCGCGCGGATGCACTACGGGAAATACCTCATCCGCGAAAATCTTCATCAAGCACTCCGACGCATCCGTCTTACGAATGATTATATATGGCTTTGGGTTGACTGTCTGTGTATCGAACAAGCAAACGAGGAAGAGAAAAGTCAACAGATTCCAAAAATGCCTTCAATTTACTCAAGCGCCTGGAATGTTATTGCGTGGCTTGGAGACGACTATCGTGGCGCCAACATTGGGGACGCTGTCCGTCTGGTACCGGATGTACTTGACCTCAATAATCTTGACTGGCACGTCCAAGGGGGATTTATGTTTAGGGAGAAGTTCTTCGCGCGCTGGGTAGCTTTCGGTCGCATTCTGCGGCGCCCTTGGTTCAGGCGTCGGTGGGTGATTCAGGAAGTTGCCTGTGCAAGAAGACTCTCGGTGCGCATTGCGGATAAAATTCTGAGCTGGTTAGACTTTGCAGATGCCGTAGACCTATTCTCGGACCATTTGGAGCAGATGCGGATACGCTTTCGCCATTCGGAATACTACGAAAAAGTAATGACCATCTACGGGAATACTGATAGTTCAGCGGCAGTGGCGCTTATGAGATTCTCGCGCAACGTATTTCAGAAGTCTCCGGATTCATCAATTGCTTCGAGACTAATGAGCCTAGAGTCTCTGGTACTGACAGCTTCGCCTTTCGCAGTGTCGAATGCTCGAGATACTATCTACGCTCTACTATATCTTGCCAACGACATGCAACAAGTCATTGACACCTCGTCGGGATCTCAGTTGCGACAGATCTTTGCTCCAGATTACTTGAAGCATCCCATCGACATCTTCAAGGATTTTGTCCGTTATAGCATCGCAAAGTCCAAGTCTCTTGATGTGCTCTACCGACAATGGGCTAGTTGGTCGCAATTGACTCCTCAGCATGACTACCATGAAAGGGTCCTTCCCAGTTGGATCGGCGTCGCGAATGTTGACGAGGTACTCCCAGATCATCAGCGCGACGCGCCTTTGGACGGCTTTCTCGGACCTGTTGGCTCTCAGACGTATCATGCATCTCAAGGGATCGACTTCCAGAAACAGGCAATACCATCCATCATTGACGATATCATACAGCCCAATGGCATCCTGCTGGGTACAGTTGAAATGATTTCGTCCTCGGCTGTCCACAAAGGTTTCCTCGAGAACGACTGGCTGAAGATGCTCGGGTGGCGTGGAAGTTTAGACAAAGGCATTGATGATCGGCTCTGGAGAACCCTTGTCGCGAATCGCAATCCAGATGCAAAGACGGCACCCACCTGGTACCGACGCGCATGTGCCTTAGCACTCACACAACTCGATGGCAACGGCAATCTAGCTTCGGAAGCTCTATCAGTCTCTGAGCAGCTGAGTACGTTGATCAACTACCTGAGACGCGTACAAGAAGCTACCGCCAATCGGAAGATCTTCCGTTGTGCAAGTTCCGATCTTGATGTTAGTTCCATGTCAGCTCATAAGACGACATCAGAAGGCATCGTAGGATTAGGACCTAAGGATATGTCACTCAAAGACGAAAACCTGCTTTGCATTTTGTACGGATCTTCGGTACCAGTCATACTCCGTGTGATCCCTGGTCCTAATTTGCAAGATGATCATACCCTTCACGTCAAGCTCGTCGGACCCTGCTATGCACATGGGCACATGGAAGGAGAGATATTCGCAGGTATGAGCGAGACGGAGATCAAGAAGAGAACGATAAAGTTCAGCATTCATTGAACTTTGCTTGGATGTATCGAAACATGAGCTATTGTACAAATCTCTACGTACGCAATAACACGATGAATAGACGACTCGCTCTATTTCTGGCTCTCTCACTCGCATCTCCTACTTCCATTCCTCCGGCCACTTATCCTTGTCATTACTATAATCCGGCAATTCGACGCTCTTCATCTTTCCTCCAGTACCAATCAATCTTGTCTGTGAAAACAATTGCTCTTCGCAAAAGTTCTTCAGACCCTGCTTGTTCTTCCTTTCGTACTTTTTGCGCTGGTCAAAAGTTCCCAAGCTCCTCCATAGCCTGATCGCTTTCACACTCGCGTCAGTCAAGGGGTCCTCAGCAGCCCAGGTCTGGAATGTCTTCTTGTAAATGCGCTCGAGGTAGGTGCGTGCCTTGTGCGCCTGCGTCGATAGCAATTCTTCTCCAATATCGTCAAGCAGTGGTTTTCTCACTTCAGATGGAAGTTCCTTGACCCAAATGGCGAGATCAGACTCTGCCATATCGCGGAAATCGGGGGCTTCGCCTTTGCGCCTTTTCTTCGCCCGTGCATCTGCATCTGCTTTAGCACGCTTCCGTTTGGCACCCGTAGCCGTATCTTCCGGCTCGTCTTCAACATCAGACTCAGACTCAAACTCTTCCTCCTCAGATTCAGAGAGACCATTCAGATCTCCAGGGTCGATACCCTCAGGCTGGGCCACCACCGGCTCAAAGTTCGAATTTACCGAGTTTCGCGCCACTGCTTCGTACAGGTAGCTCTTGGGATAAAACCCGGCACTTCCCTTGAAAGAAATATCACCTAGCTCCTTAACGCTCTCATTCAGCTTCGCAACCATATCGTCGACCTCTACTTCTTTACGCCCCTGGAACATTGGATGGTCCAGCCAAACCTCCATGTCCACGGAAGACAAGTCTTCAAAGCTACTGAACAGCTTTTGGAGGACAGATTTCTGGCCCCAAGTGTCCATTGGGCGTGTACTCTCGGCGATTTTGGACGGAAGTAGATCGACAAACTCTTCGACTTGGTCACTTGCCATATGCGTGAAGTTCGCATTTTCTTGGGCAAGCATGTTGTTGATCACGAGAATGTTCGGAAGCTCTGGCTGTGGAGCTGGCTGGCTTGAAGCCTTTGAACCGTTCGAAATTTTCGAGGGTTTTGACGGTTTTGAAGGCTTTGAGGTCTTTGCGGGTTTTTGAGACCCTGAAGGCCCTTTAGGTCCTGGTGGACCTTTTCGTCCCGAAGGCGTTTTTTTGGCGGTCGATACAGGCTTGCTAGAGGTCTTCTCATACTTCTCCTTCATCCGCTTCAAGATCCCTGCCTGAGTGGGTCGGATGTCCAGTCTGCCATCTTTTGTGTGAAAGACATCGCGTTTCGAGGTTTGATCTTCTGTACCCACCGTAAAGACATTGAGATCACGGATCCAGATCTCAGCACGGTCTTTCTCATTTTTGAACGTCCCGCCGTGTTTCACGAAGAGAATGGCTCTGTACGTGTAGTCGTTTGATAGCTCACCAATTCGTGGGTCTTCTCGAATCTCTTTTGTCGCGTGCTTCATGAGCGTAGCGTGGTCGATCGTGGCCCACTGGATTGTTTTCGGATCTGGTTGCGCAACATTAGATGCATCATTAGGGTCAAATGAAGGCTGGCCGGCGTTCGCTTCATTGCCTTCATCCACTTCCTCGCCGCCTCTCTTCCTCTTCTGTCCATGCGCCTCTCGATGCTCACGAGGCGGCCAATGCAGTGGACTCTCTGCCAGATACGGCAGCTTCTCCATCGCATCACCCTGGTAGTAGTACCACGTCAACCACCATCTTGCGACCCCCAGATCTTGCTTCCCAGCTTCTAACATATGAGGATCGCTTGCGCGCCACTCATCGACATCCCTGTCCGTCATGTCTGCGAACTCGCCAATGAACATGCGATACAGAAGTCCACGGGCGACATCATAGCGAGTGACACCCACCGCATCTTGTACGACCTTCATCGCAGTAGGATGCAAGTTCTTGACCCAGACATCCACGCCTGCATTGGATAAAGAAGCGAACAATGGTAGAGCCAGGTCTAAGTAAGTCTGATCTAGACGTTCTGCGATAGTGTCAGATGTCCAGGTTTGAGAGCGTTCTGGGAACGTGAAAGCATGAGAATGAAGGTAGTCTCTGAGAACCGCCGCGTTTTCGCTTTTGAAGCTACCTTTAAATACGCTGTGGAGCACCGCTCTGGATGTTTGAAGGGCAAGGCTTCTCGAATTGTCAACCTTAAGAAGGTCGTTTTGATAGATTGTGTACCACGGCTCCGAACTGTCCATCTTTAGTTGGTCGAATGCGGGTAGGTTGTCCTTGCTGAAGCCTTGAGGGAACCTGTATTCCGGATTCTTGGTGAGAACTCCATGCTTCCTTCGTTGGAAGCTGCGCTGAATGTCGTCCTGGTTCTGTTTGAATGCGTTTACAGCATATTCCAGACGCTCCCTGGAGTATGGCTCGCCTTCTTGTAAGTACATCTGGTACTGGGCACGCGAAACTCCTTCGTGCTCGTCTGGCCAGCCATCGTCGTCGCCGTCACTTCTGTCATCGTCACTGCCTGGCCTCCTTCTTGAGCTTCTGTTGCCACCTGGTCCAGGTGGAGCCCTCCGATTCGGATTCAAGGATGCGACCGCATCGCATAGTTGACCAGTACTAGGAAGGCCTAGGATCTGCACAACGCGCACAGTCATCTTGTACGGCAAAACGTTCTCGCCCAAGTTCTTGTCAGCCTCTTTGCGAATAATCTCCTGCATATCCCTGCGTGTTTGAAGCGAGTTGAACGCCATTTGTTGTGGGTGACGTCTCCTATATCTTGAACTGAACGCACTGTAAAGTCCGCCCGCGTCGCTGAGGAATCTCGGGTTATCCAAGATGTACTTGAGCATGGCGTAGACCCATGGCCCGCATGCTGAGCCTTCGTCACCTCTGTAGCTGTTGTTCTTGGTATCGTGAGGAACGTGTTTGAGTGTGGCTGCCGTGAACGCTCCTCGCTCTAGCTCCATAACTTTGTCATACCCGCAGAGAATCTTCCCGGCGACCCACGCAGGATGTGGTTTATGCATGTTGTGTATGTACCAATGCTTGTTGCGTTTTTGTTTTACGTTTAGGTGGCCGTCTAGCCATCTGGCATCATTTCTCTCCTTGTCGATTACCATGAAACCCCAATGAGTGCCACCGGAAGGAGTCATCTCAGGCTCACTTTCTTGTTGCACTTCCGTGTTGCCATTTGGGTCTCCTTCTTTGTTGGTAACCAGCACCTCAGCTTCTTTGGAAACCTCTTGCCTCCTAGCAACCTGCTCTTCCTCTCCTGTCTCCCCTTGTTCTTTAGCTTTCGCGGCTTTAGCTCTCCATCTTATGATCCTTTTCGCTGTGCGCTCATCAGCCATACCATCTGTCACAGGTACAACAATCCATCGATATTCCTCTTGCTGCATAGCTTCGTACATTGGCTTCGATAGATCATGCTGTTTGAATCGGTCTTTGTCGTCAATACATAAGCCAACACGAGCAAGTAGACTGCCAGCACTTGTTGGTACAAAGAGGATATCGGTTCGTTTCTTTTGTACAAGAGTTAGTAGGGCCATAGCCAACTCTAACTGGTGACCTTCCAGCCAACTATGATGAGGGTCCGTTCTCGCGGTTGCAACGATGTTGACAAAATTCTCCATTGTGACTGCAATAGAATTCCCTAGATGAAGGTAGTCGAGATAGATTTGGTCTATCCATTTTTTGATCACCTGTTCGTTGGTTTCTGGTACGGGCGCGACTGGTGCAGCTGGAGCTGGGGCACCTTCGCCATTATTGCTACTGGCCAGCGGGCCCTGTTCGCCGTCTGTGGACATGGCAGTCGCACTATGATCATTCGCCGTGGTATAAAGTAGGATAAATTGCAAAGACTTTGGACGTTCACGAACACGGGTTGCGCTCGACGAAGATATGTAGCATCTTCCTCAAGTTCTTCGAACAAAGGCGAAGACACTGGCAAAAAGGATGCGGTGCAATAAACAAAGACACCAAGGTAGATAGCAGCGCCCTTTGTCGAGTATCGGACGACACCATCATTGTCCGAGTCTCTTTCATGTCCGTTTTGGGATGGCAAGGTGAGCAGCTGACCCAGTCATTAGCGAAAACATGAGGATAGTCGAATATGAAGATCTTCGACTGTAAGAGGAGGTAATCATTGTAAATCGTCAATTAAGTAGCTAGCGAAATGTTCAATCTGCCATGGAAGTGTCAGCTACAAGACCGAGTCCATAACGGGTATAGACGGATGCCGGAAAAGTGGTAAATACCGATCCATGCTACCGGTACACCTCCTGGTACCTTTGCCGCACCCGTCTACCTCCATTGTCTTGCCGGCTCTGGCGGCACAACCTGTCGGTCCTCTGCCCCTTCCCTAATCAGGTTTGCCGGATCTGTAAAAGGATTTGCATGCGCTTCTAGATCCTCAGGCGACGCTCGTGACGTCGCGGTCTTCGGCTGCTGGCCTGGGGTACCGTCTATGAACGTGAGACCAAAGTTGTTCAACGGAACAGGTGTAGTATTCGCACCGAGACTCGAAGAAGGGAAGTCGCGAAGGTTTTGCTGGGCGGGAGTTAGAGAAGAAGAGCCGCTGAGATCGTCTAGTCGCATCGACTGTTGCGCATCCGTCTTGCGGTTGATGTACGCCGCGGCGAGCGCGAAGCCGAAGTAGATAGCCATGCTGTTACTGATTAGCTTATTTCCCCAACACCACCATCTATGTGTCATCGTAAAACTTACCAAACCGCACCCAACATGCCCAAAACCTCACAACCCCGTTCAATTCCCTTTGCCCATCTACTCCACCTATCCAACGTATACATCGTCTTATCGTATTGCCAACACGAATCCTTAGTGAGAGCCACAGTGTGCTCCAAACTATAATCGATCTTGCTACTGGGGAAAGTATTCATCCAAACAGTGCCCAAAGCGACCAGCACGAAGTAGACGGCGAGGCAGGTAGACCAGAGCATGCCAGCGCGGTTGGAGATGCGTGCGGAGCGGTAGTGGCTTCGAAGGAGAAGGAGAAGATCGATGACTAGGAGGAGCGGGTTGAAGATCAGGATTGCTATGATCGTGCTGCGAGGATGTTGGTTAGCATATCTTCGTAGATGGGGAAGTACGATAGAAAGAATAAACTCACAAAATCCCTCCCCTTTCCTTCCCACTCAGATACTCGGGCCCCATCAGCCCCGGGTCCGTACTATTAATCCCAACATCCATCCCATGCCAGAACCTCTCGCGATCCACATTCGCATACAGCACCGGCAACGTCTTCACGTCGCTAGTCAACACAATCCCATACGTATCCCCGTATATCCCGTACTTGGTGAAGTCAAAGTTGCTACCGGCATCTACATTCAAGCAGTCGACTTCGCTTTGGGGAGAGGTGAGTAGACGATGGGCCATGGCGACGCACAAGCCGAGTTGCGCGACCGCGAAGAGGATAGAGAGGAAGAGGAGGATGTCGGTTGCGAGGCCGGTGCGGGAGGGCCAGCGGGTGGAGCGGGAGTGAGTGAAGAGGGTGAGGCAGGAGCGGGCTTCCTTGAGGGGGTTCGTGCGGGGGGGCGCCATGATGGCGTTGTTGGTGGTGAGAGGTTTGTAGTCTGGTGTCGTTTTTGGTTAGTGGTGGGTGTCTGTAACACTTATCTGAAAGTCGAAAGGACGAGAAAGAAAGGTGAGCAGGACAGGATTTATCCATCCCTCAATCTCTCAGGGTCTGTGGTGTCGTCTTCTGGTAGCGGTACAGTGAGTACCGTGGGTGCAACGCCGGAAGCGAGGGGGAGCCATGATAGCATCTTCAAATGTCCTTGGTCAAAACGTGCTGATGGTGTCTTCAGGAAGGAGCGACGACGATTGCGCTGCCGATAAACCACGTGAGGCGAACGAGGAAAGAGCGACCGGTCGGAAAGGTATCAACTTGAATTGGCAGCTACATAGAAACATTGATCGGGCTCGGGGCTTCGCAGGGGGTGTACATGCTTGCGTAAAGCAAAAGGACAAAAAGGGCTCATGACAGGGTAACAAGGAGATTAAGATCGTAATCAAAAGAGGTATTGCAAGTTGTTTACATGCGGCTGCGATAGGGCCTAGGGACAGCCGGCTGGAAGAGCCTATCCGGCAGCCTGTTTCCATACTGATCGAAGCGGTAGTCCTCCTTTTGTTCAATCCACATCTGCCCAGCAAGTTAGCCTTGTGCTAACAGCTAGAGCTTGCTACCGTAGGGGCGGGGCGGGTAGCCAGCAGTGTTGTAACCACTCACCTCGCGGTCGGCGTAGTTCCTGTCCAACGGCACTGGTTGTGGATTTAGTATTTCTTCGTCGCCAAAGCCCGCGTCTCCTTGGAACCTACGCGAATAGTGCGCTGCACCAATGGGTTG
This sequence comes from Alternaria sp. BMP 0032, assembly GCA_023758005.1. Classification (NCBI taxonomy): domain Eukaryota; kingdom Fungi; phylum Ascomycota; class Dothideomycetes; order Pleosporales; family Pleosporaceae; genus Alternaria; species Alternaria sp. BMP 0032. Next base: position 459,912 of record JAFVMD010000021.1, on the reverse strand, counting down.
CGGGGCGCCGTATTCGGCGTACGCAGGGGCTCGAGGGCCGTACTGACCTGGGCGTTGGGCGCGCGCGTTGCTCTGCATCCAGGAGTCGCGCTCGGGGAGACGGTCCTCGTACGATTCAGGGCGGCGGCCAAGGGGCTCGGGGAAGCGCGGGTTGTAGGTGCCTTGGGTCTCGATGGGGTACTGGGAGCGGTAGTGGTCTTCCTGCTGGTAGCGCTCGTCGTAGTGCGTCTCGTAGCGGCCGTCACGACCTTGCTGTTGTTCGAAGTGGGCGTCGTAACGGGGAGCAGGGCCGCGGTCGTCGAAGTGCTGGGGTCCGCGCTGGTGCTCGTCGACGTACACGTCGCGACGCTCTTCGTAGTGAGCTGGGGGCTGACGGTCGCGCTCAACCCAGACATCGCGGTGCTCCTCTACGTGTCGCGGCGGCGCGCCATCACGCTCGACCCAGACATCCCTCTCGATGTGCGTCGTGTGGGTGGGCTGGGCCTGAGGCTGGGGCTGGGGAGGTTCCTGATGGATGTCGATGTCGATGTGCGTCTCCTTGGTGGTGGCCTTGGGCTTCTTGGGCTCCTCGACTGGCTCCAGAGCAGTCAGGTAGCCGATGACCTCGCTGAGACTGGAATGCGCGATGGCGAGCTCCTTCTCCCGGTTCTCGAGCTTCTCCTTCTCGCTGAGCAGCCAGTAGACGCGGTGCCGCATGCCGATGCGGCGGCCGTCCTCGACATCGCCGGCGACGCGCTCCGTGTGCGGCGTGATGTTCTCAAGGGCGCCGCGCACGTCGCGCATGCATCCGTAGACCCACTTTGACTTTTCCGGGTTGGCCTCGAGGATGTCGTGGATCTCGCGGATGGACAGCAGGCGTCGCACTTCATCGAGGTCGGACCGGACGCGGCCAATGATGCGCACGTAGACGGCGTTGGATGGGCCAACGTCGCGGACGCGCTTGGCCTTGGTGAGGAACTCGGCGAGCTTGTAGGCACCCCCAAGGGCACCGGCGGCAGCACCGAGCGTGAGGATCTCTCCTTTAACCATGACGGGCGGTGAGGTGGCAGCTGCTGGGAGCTACCGGCTTGGTGAGGGTGATGTTCAATTGAGTGAAAGGGTGCCTGCGTCTCTGCCTGTACCTGGCGCGAGCATCCCGCGCAGGTTCAACCGGCGTGGAAAGTGGGGATAGGCGCTTTGGTGAGGTGTGAAGAGAGCAGAGTTGTTGTCGCTCAGCTACTCAGGGCAGCATTGACAGGGGCCGTAGCTGTTTAGTGTTATTCGGGGGCTGGGTGCTAGCCACATGGAGGCGCTCTAGCCTGCAGCTCGTCACTCCTCGCGACCAACCCGAGGTCTGAACTCCCCCAGAGCTCCACCCACGAACATGTGGCTTCCATCGCTTGCAACCGACGAGCTGATCGTGTTCATCGCGGAGATCCAGAGCGGTGAGGACACACGCTGGCCTCGCCCAAAAACTGCCATTTGTCTGCGGTAAACAACATCTCCACGTCTTGTTTACTCCGTCCTGATACGCGCCTGGATCATCCCAGCTCGCCATGTCAGCTCCACTCGACAACGCACCGACCTGCCTGAAACTTGACACTCAAAACCTTGCTTTATTTACCGTATTTCGCAATGAACGCGCGAACCTTGGGATCGCTCAAACTCAATTCACTGCCCTCTGCATCCAGCAGCTCGCGGTCCTTGTTCTCCAGCTCCAGCTCCATCGCCTTCAACTGCTCGTCCAGTTCCGGATCTGTCAAGCTAGCCTGGTGGAATGGTGCGTGCTTACATAGCGCACTCAAGATCGCCCTCAGGTCGGTATCTGCTTTGCTTGTTCGTTCGGCAATTACATCATGAGCCGACGTCGCGGTGGATTCGTAGTGGCTCTGCAGCTTCTTGCTGCGCTCAAGCTGGGCTTGTTGCAGAGTATCCTGCAGGCTTTCAATGTTGTCGTGACTGAATGATATGCCCGCATAACGAAGCGCGTCTTGCAGTGTGACCGGGAGGTCGAGCGATGATGTAGGCTTGAGCTTCACCATGGGTGTAAAGGCCGACGTGTCAGACCTCATGCGCTTCAATACGGGTGTTCCAACTGGTGGATGTGTCTCGGGTATACGCTTCGTCGCTGCTGCTTGGACGTGCGCGAGTGCTTGTTGAAACTCATCAGTGTCCTTTGTGCCAGTGTTGACTATGTTGAGACGTTTGCCCATGTACTCGAGGGTTGAGAGCACCTGATCTGTTAGCAGTAATCGCATGGCACTTGGGATGTACTCACATAGTTTAGCCAAGCCGTTCGTGCCTGTTTTCTGTCCCTATCCTTGCGCTCCTTCATCTCGGTCATCGGCTTGCGTATCTCATGCTCGACAACCATTTCAGCAACAGACGCGATCTCGGAGTGAAGCTCTTCCAGCTCAGCTTGGAGGGCGGCCTTTCTCTCTTTGAGGCTGTTCTCTGCTTCCTCCGCAAGGCCGTTCTGGGAATCACCCAATGCATTGGTGAGGAACACAGTGTCGACGCGAGCTTTGATCTCCGCCGCGCGGAAAGAGATGATAGCCTTACACCACTGCTCCATCGACTTCTCGTCCTCGCTGACTTCAGGTTCGGTGACAATCTGCGATACCAGCTTAGGAAGTCGGCTGAGAATTTGATCGTCGGATGCAAAGCGCTCTGACAGGTAACCTTTGAGTGTTGACCTTTCAGAATCAATCTCTCGTTGGGCGTCGGTCATCTGCTCCGTGACTGATGCAACGACATCGTCGACCTACTCAAGTTAGCGAAGAATCATCTGTAGCGATTAATACTTACAGAGACGTCTAGTCGAGTCTTCTCCTGTCCCTCCTTCCTTCTTCGCTCGTTCCTTGCATGCTCGACATCCAAGTTAGGCTTATCGAGAGCTTTGAGCTTCATCAACGCATCTTTCTGAGTCTCCAGAACTCTGCATTGCTCTTCAATCGCAGTAGTAGAAATCTTGAGTGATTCAATCGCTGCAGCAATTTCGTGGTCCAAGATAGGCCGGATGGGTTCACCCTCGCTTTCGTACTGGTGTAAGAGACCCTTCTTCTTCAATGTCTGGTACCTGGAACTTCAATTAGCAAATACCGAAATAACGAGATTCTGCACTTACAGCTCCAGTTCTTCTTTGCTCAGTAGGGTATCTTCATGGAGGTACTCGTCGACCCACGCCGCAGCTTCGTGCTTTGTATCCGCATCCTCGAAACCCAGAAGAATGTTGTCGAGATCTACCTTGAGGCCTCGCTCTTCCACCACATTCAGCAGATGGTGAGCTGCTTGTTCTTCTTCCATAATCCCCACCTCTCATTTGTGTTCTTGCGGTGTGAGTGTTTTGTGGCAGATGCGAAAGCAGTTAGGTCAGCGGCATTCAATACGGCGCGCCACACGACCCACTCGCGCAGTCGCGGTTCACGGCACCCTTCGTGCCTTCCCAACGCGCTCGCGACTTGATCTTTGACTCCTAACTACACCTATCCAAACTCCGCAAATAGACCACGAAAATGCCTCCCACTGCTCTCGAGCCCGTAATAACCCCCGAACCTGCCAAAGAAACCGCCAAAGAAGCCTCCATCCAACCCACCCCACTACCCACCACCGCCATGCCATCCAGCAACCCCACCCACGAAGAACACCAATACCTCTCTCTGATCCGCGATATAATCCAAAACGGCGAGCACCGCCCCGACCGAACCGGCACCGGCACCCTCGCCATCCCCTTCCCACCTCAAATGAAATTCGCCCTCTCGCGCCCCTCCACCGACCCAACACAACCACCAACCCCCATCCTCCCCCTCCTCACCACAAAACGCGTATTCCTACGCGCCGTAATAGGCGAACTCCTCTGGTTCGTCGCGGGCAGCACGCACAGCAAATCCCTCTCAGAAGCAGGCATCAAGATCTGGGACGGAAACGGCAGCCGCACCTACCTCGACAGCGTCGGCCTCTCCCACTACGAAGAAGGCGAACTAGGCCCCATCTACGGCTTCCAATGGCGGCATTTCGGCGCTGAATACAAGGGACATGCGGAAGACTATACAGGCCAGGGTGTCGACCAACTCGCCGAGATCATCGATAAGCTCAAGAATAAACCGTATGATAGACGGATTATACTGAGTGCGTGGAATCCGGCGGATATTAAGAAGATGGCGCTGCCGCCTTGTCATATGTTTGCGCAGTTTTATGTTAGTTTTCCGGGGCATAAGCAGGGGGAGGAGCGGCCGAGAGGCGTGTTGCATAGTCTGCTGTATCAGCGGTCTTGCGATATGGGCTTGGGAGTTCCGTTTAATATCGCGAGTTATGCGTTGCTGACGCATATGCTGGCGCATGTGTGTGATCTCACGCCGGGTACTTTTACGCATACAATGGGAGATGCGCATGTGTATTTGGACCATGTGGACGCGTTGAAGGTGCAATTGGAGAGGGAGCCGCGCGACTTCCCGGAGCTGAAGATAAACAGGGAGATCGGGGGCAGTATAGATGGGTGGAACGCGGAGGAGTTTGAGGTGCTGGGGTACAAGCCGCATGCGAGTATTGCGATGAAGATGAGTGTTTAGGATATACGATGTATGATGAATGTAAGAGTACGTCTCCACCACCTGCTTTTGCATCCATACTGTAGCTTGCGCGGCTGTTCCACACATGACAGCATGTAGACACGCTATGAACGCTGCAAACCCAGCGTAAATACATTATGTGCATGTAAAAGAGGAGCATAATAAACAACCTAACCCTCTTACCTCCAAAACCCCCCATCTACCCCCACCACCTCCATTCCCCTACGAAGGCATCTCCTGCGGCTCACTCCTCGGCCCATGATGATGCGCATACTTCACACTAGCCGGCAACTCACTCCTCACAGTATCTGAATCCGGCGCGTCCACATACTGTGGCGGCACAGCACCATACATGCTCTCCCTATTATACGGGCTCTTCTCTCCGTTAGCAAGCTTCGTCGCCTTCCTCTTACGCCACCAGAAGGCCGCAAAGCCAATCAGCGCGAGAGCAACGAGGCCACCGATTACTGGGCCTGCTATCCATGCTTTGCTGGGGGAGGAGGAGGAGTCGCTGTCTTTACTGGCTCCAGATGATGAGGAGGGCGACGAAGAGGCGATCTCCGCATCGAGGAGGACAGCGTAAGTCGCGCCTGGCTGCTCGCTAATCACGCTCGTAGTGTTCTGAAGGTAGCAATTGTTGAATCCGCCCTTCAACGTCGAGTCGAAGAGAATAGCTTTACACCCCACATTCTTCTCCGCACAAGCATCCATACAAGCCGTAATATTCTGCATATGCAAACTCGTAATATTAGTCCCCGGATTCAACCTCCCACAGTGCACTTCAAAGCCCTTGGCATCCGCCGTGCCCGCCGCCGCCGTATACGATTCCCTATCTGGGCATTTCGTATCGATCTGATCGATCTGCGTCATAACTGCCGAGTGAAAGAGGATAACTCCGGCGCCTACGTCCAGGCTATCTGTGTATCCAGAATCATCGCCCGTCTTGAGAATGCAGTTGGCGAAACCGATTACCATGCTGGGATTCCAAGACACAGCTGTGCAGAGCGGTTGCTGATCCACACATATCTGCATGCATTCGTCGAGGGATTCGGCGTGGTAGAACCATTGATAGTTGCCCTCGAGATGTGGATACCCGTCAAAGTCAGCTACGTTTGCCTTGATCATCTGCCCGCAGTGCGTGGTGTATTGCATGCCGTGGACGCCGGGGAGGGTGTTGGTAGAAAGATCCTCGTGCGGACATGTTTCGTCGAAGCCTTCCATTTCGCTCCTCTCGATGAGGGCGGTGTACCGGTGGGGGTTTGGTTCGAGGAGATCGACGGTCGCGCTGCTGTTCTTCATGTAGCAGATGTTGTCGGGGTCTACCCAGAGGACGCCGAAACATCCTCCGCCGGGGCCCCAGAACCGTGAGCAGTGCTCTATGCATTCTGCGAAGCTGTCTAGTTGGATGGCTTCGGTTGGCGCGTCTGACAACTATTAGTCCCTCTTGACGGATATCGCGTGCTCTGCTGCTCACCATTATTGCGTATGTTTTGATCACAGTATGTGGTGTAGTTGGCGCCATTCAGTGTCGTAAATGGGCTGCCGCATCTCGCAGGACTATATTGCCGTGCTTCAAGGGCGTGATCTGGTACATATTCTGCTAGACCTGCTCTTGTATCAGTAAGCGTCTTGTATACTACCACATCATCTCCACACTTGCAAACATACTCGTAGGTGAAGCAAACGTCGTAGTCGCTAGCATCAGAGCTAATGAACCCCACATCCTCACGTCCAGCATATTAGTATATCCCATAGTCGAAGACCCGTGCTTGCACAACAGTAGGAAACGCGACAACGTGAGATCCGGGGATCGTGAGTGTACGATACAAGGTTAATACAAGGTTAAACTAAGCTGTACCGATCAGGCACGTTGCCAATAGTAAGCCATGGGGCGAAGTACATCGGTTATTGAAATTGCAACTAAGGCCTCCAATACATGGCATCATGATGGGGGCCAGAAAGTCTTCCTGTAAGACAATGCACCTCATGTTAGAGGTGGGAATTCGTTGAATCCTACGACATGGCTTGGACATGGCTTGAGGGCGCAGTGTGCGTATGCATCTCGAATCATCGGGTGGTTGGGATTCGCCAGGATCATGAGTGGTGTCGACGATTATGACGGCGTTGTGCTTGGTCAACGCATTGCTAGGCGGGTGACGATGATCCTCGAGATGCAGGGCGTTTGCAGGGATTGGGGAGTATGATCCACTTTAACCCACGAACGCACCAATGGCCGATGGCCTCGTTGACGAGCTAGAGAAGGCGCAGTGCGCCTTGCAGAGAACAGCAAGTGCGCACAAATGTTGATGTACGAAGTCAGTGTGTCTCACACGCGGTGCTTACATGGCTGATTCTAGGAACTGTTGTATGTTTTCTGCCAAGTGCACGTGTTAAACCCTTTAGGAATACGCTCTTTGTGTACAAGCAGAGGAACGATGCTCTTGTAGGACTAGCCTTTTGGAGTCACAGCTTCAAATCCTCGGTTTTGCATGACAAAAATTTGTAATACTCGATTGTTTGAAGAAGTAGTAGAGCTTGTATTCGCTGATAAAGTGATCCAACGAGCATACGGCAATAGACTGTGCGGAACGACTATTAAACTAACTTCCACTGTAGTAAGATACCACAGTTCTGAACGTATTCGTAATCGTCTCTAAAGTGTGAGTATGACAACCTTCCGGCACCTCCACGCCGTCGAAGCGATCCTTGATCCAAGCAAGATAATCATGGACTGTGACCATCGATGCACCCAAATGATCGACCTCTGGGTATAAAAGTAGCGAAACACGAGACTCTGGAAAAGCGCTGCAAGTTCGGTTGAAGTCGCTCCTGGTGTTGGCTGCGTACACCAAAGCGTCGGCGTTACCCTGGACAACAAGCATAGGTCCAGCGAGAGCGTGAGGGCCAGCGCCATTGTAACGCTTTTGCCAATCGACAACATCTGGATGCTCGTACCAAGTAACCTTCTTGAACATCTGTGCGCTGGTGAAGTTGCCGTATAATGCGTTTGCAACAAGAATACAGCCTTGATCCAGGAGTGGAAGGAGATCGAGAGCGGCATCTGTAAGGTAGTCTTCAAGACGGAAGGTGCTAGGAAAGAGCAGTGCGAGCGATTGCAGAAGTAAGATGGCGTTAGCACCGCCGAACGGTCCACCATTGGCTCGTCGGATAGACTCAGGGAAGAGGTCAAGAGGACGGAGTGCGGGAGCAGCAGCGACAGAGCCTAGGAACTTTCCTGCCTTCAGCAACTCTTCTTGATCGGGCATCGCAAGCCTCTCGTTGGTTCTCCAAGCTGTCATGCCACCTTCACTGTGGCCGACAACTACATACTCCTCAGAGAGCAAGTCGCCGAGAACCTTGCGGGCAGCAATTAACCCGTATACGGCATCAGCTGCGTGCAAGAAACCCGCCTCGTACATGAATCCTTGAGCGATATCTGAACCTTGACCTGAATAGTCGGGCGCAATGACAGCATACCCAGCAAGAGCAAGAGCATACGGGCCTCTCCATTCATAGTGTAAGTCTTTGTTGTTGGACGGTGCACAGTTTCGAATTCTACCAGCTGTGCCGTGGGTCCAGACTATCGTATTCAGTGGCTCGTCCTGGTTCGGCTTGCTGTACGGCAACAGCACGAATCCAGTGGCCGGAATAGGGTTTCGTTCAATGTCTTCGGTCATGTACATGAAACGCGCAAGAGACATGCCGGTTGGTGCTGTGAACTTCGTGTTACTGTCGTTGCGTGAGACTGGTTGCCATCGCAGTAGCGCGCCTGGCTTTGCTCCAGTGGTGTTGGCCGGGGTGGTGTAGAATTCGTCTAGCGTTACGTTCTTCGATACCCATCCTGAGGACTCGCGGAGGAGGGCTCCTTTGAATGCCGTCTGGCAAGCGGAGTCGCATGACTCTTGTGCGCGGCTGGCTCCAAGAAGGAAAGCTATGAAATGGGTGAAAGAAAATCTCATTTTGAAGAATGGAGAAGTAGAAGGAATGGCTTTGCTGATGCCCAGGTGGCATTGGAGGCTACAGAAGGGCCCTATTTATTATTTCGATTGATACAGCATCGATATCGACGCACGATATGCCGACCATACTGAGGTCAGGTGCAAGTATGCACTAGACACGAAGTGCCGGCGGTACTTCTTGTTTGATCTAGCGGGATGCACGACATTGCGCAAGCAGAGAAAAGCCGAGAGACGTACCCGGATAACGTCGTTCTTAGCCTTCTTCCGATGCGGCAAACTCGATCTAAAAGGTCGATGTACGAAGTTAGTGTATGTCTCGCAGGCAGTTCGTACATACATAGGAGACTTGACCTTCGCCAGATACCCCATATTTCGGACCGAACGTTTCACTATGCTCTATTACGGGTAGTCTCTCCACCAATGCGGCTGAAATTTTACGTATAATGTATACCAAGTATACGCAAGTTGAATGCTCAGCCAAATTCGGACTTTGAAGGCACCGGCTGAAGACCTGATATGTTCGTGCCTACCTGGATACGAAACAATGGAGTGTGCCTTTGACTCAGACTGTGGTCTGATTCTGATGCGTGTCTACGACGCAATGGCACTTCTATCCCAGTAACGTAGCGCTCCTGCGCGACTTTGAAAGAAGAGACTTGGCAAGAAACCATCGGCCTTGACCACAAGCGATAGTATACGACGGTCATGAGATCGCGTGAAGTTGTGTAAGCTCTGCAAGAACTCATATACAGTACAGAAAAGTTCTCTCAGATAGCGTCGCTGAGAGATCATCAGCACCATGTAACTTAGCGGACCTTCGAGATCGTCACGAGTTTGTTACGACGCGTGTACACAACAGTACAGTGCATAGGTGTGCACCAATGGCCCGGGCGTGCTTCGCGCCGTGACAACGCATCGTTGCCTACCTAGGTAGCGCCATTAGACGTCGCTCGGAAAGAAGCAACACTTCCAGCAGTGTTGATTGTTCACGAATACTCCTCTTCATCGATATCATCAAATATCCAATGCTCTTCGAGGCTCGCTCGTTCCTCGTCCGACTCAGCTGCCTCAAGCGCAGCAGCCTTCAGCTTTCGTTCACGTTGTCTAGTCTCTTCGTACTGCTCTAAGGGTACCCATCCCTCCGGGCCGATGCCAACAACATCCCTACAGGCCTGGAGCTGCTCGTCTGCTTCGATCTGCGCCGCATGCAGACGCTTGCACTCGGTCACCTCGTCTTCTGTGAAAGAGATTGGGCAAGGAATCTTCGAATCACCTCTTGCGCTCGATTGTGGAGCGGTAATCCTCGACCAGTTCTCCGTTAGATAGATGAGGTCAGCTTTCAGTGTCACATTATCGCCTTCCCAGGGCTCACTCGCGTGGTCAAAGAGTTTTCGCCTCACGACGCTGAAGTCGTGGGCTAGGGCGTCGTAATGAATCGGGTTTAGTTCTGCAGTCTTTGCAATATAGTAGTAGTGCAGTTGACGCCGTCGCAGGAGCACGGCCTGCTCGAATTGTTCCCTCTCGCTTAGGTCTTCAAAATTGGGTGGTAATTCGGGCACTTCAAGCGATTCTGAGACGGCGTCACCGTAATTCTGAAGGCTATTCGGGATACCGCACTGCAGGAAGAGCGGGAGTATTGCGCAGTGTTGCCAGTCGATTAGACCGGTGATTTCAAGTTTGTCCGAGACAATTATATTGTTTGGTTGGAGATCGGGATGTCGTAGTGTCGGTCGGGCAAGAGCTTCGTTGTCATGCGGAATGAGATGAGGCGCAATTCGTAGGTATTTCTCCAGGCAGGCAAGATGATCCAAGGGCGATTGCTTCTGATAGTTGTAGATCTCTCGCCGCAGATGTTGGAAGGGGTGAAGTGGTCGGCCGAACTTCGTCAAATATGCGATTTCTTTCTTGGCCACGGCTATAAGTGCCGATGTTGGATCTGTATCTTTGGAAAAAATTAGTTCAGGTTGCCCGTAGAGAATGAGGTAGTTTGCAGCAGATGATCAATAGGACAGCGGAGCTGACTGAGTGAAAGGAAGAGCTAGCCGTATATGGTCCGCGATGAATCTGGATATCACCCCGTTTCCCATGCCACATGCGGAGCCTCGTATCAGGGCCTACGCAAAAGTCGCTATCGCGGGCAGATTTGGCGATAGGTCCCTCGGATCTACCGTACCCAGCTGGCAAGTCCTTGGTGTAATACAGGCTACCGCTTGCCTGGAACTCAAGAGCAAAGAGTTTCGACTCCAGCTCCACAAGTTTACTGACAACGGTAATTCTAGCCTTTTCAGGCAGGTCAAACCATATATCACCTAAATTCATACCCCGGATAAACTCCATGAAAATATACTCGGTGCCAGCTGCGTTCTCCGATGTAGCTGAGTAACTGTAGACCTTGGGGACAGGTATGCCGTGCAAACGGAGAAAGTCCATCGTCGCAACTTCACTGGCTACGACCAGGTGCTTCGGCTCTGTAACCGGATAAGGGATGCGTCCAACGAACTGGAAACCGTCACGCATCGTGATCAGAAAGGTTCGGTTGAAACCCCCTTCAGCTAGTTTCTCGAAAGAAGTCACGTCTTCTACGTTTTGATTGACAGCTGCGGCCGCCAAGCGCTTGAACTCCGATACATCGAAGACGCGTCTTCGTTCAGAGTGCTTCGAGGCGTCGTTCCAACTTCAGTTCATGGTCAACATGAGCGATGGTATTGGTAGAAGGGTTTGACAAACATCCATCGCCCTGATGTGTATTCAAATAGCTTAGCGGGTTCGTCGGTTGAGTAGTAAGCCAAAGAACGAGTCCGTTTTGAGCAGAAACTTCTGACTCTTGGGGATTGTATCGTCCGTGGGAAGAGACGACAGAAGCCATTTGTGAATAGGCGACCTCTGGTGTTCCGGTAAAACGCCATGAGGCAATCGCGCAGTGGAATGGTGTAACGCAAGGGCAAGGATTCAGTTGCTGCAGCGGATGCGGAGCAACTCAACCGGAACGCTTGGATTACTTGGCATGCACTAACACCGATAGCGCAAAAGTCCCAACGAACGGGATCTAGAAGATGAAAAGAGGAGGTTGGAAAGTGAGAACTCTGCGTGCCCGCACGCGAGACGGGACTGAAGGATTTTGTGGCACGCTCTGAAGGATCGATAAGTAAAAAGCCTTGGCAGGGCGTAACAAGGCTGAGCGCTGGGTCATGCTATCTTCGCCCTGCAGGATCCCACCACCACGAGGGTGCGACAGGATTGTGCCGTGATTTTGCTGTGTAGTCTGTGTCCGATGCCTTAGGTCTGCAGATCGTTGGTGTTAGGCCGGGCAATAGCTTCATCCATGATGTGTGTCAAGCCTGAAAGTCTGCTGGGCGTCACCAACTTCAACGAAATATTGCGCGATCACTTCGCTCGAGATAGGATGGTGATGGAAAGAAGTATTGCATTACCACGCTGCTTTCATCAACAGCGAGATGGTATCTAATGCATCCCAAACGCCAGCCATGATTTTTCCCACCTGCAAACACGCAACCCAAGAACGCATAAGACTCCACGCTTATCTGTGGCTGGTCTTTCCGATACCACGCTTTCCTGCAGTCTAGACAACTGTTAGCAAATATGCCGAGAGCAAAAGGGTTCGGAAGTAAACTTACCAAATGCTTGATCAAAGAACCAGTCTGGTGCCTATCGGCCTCACCCTGTCTGGCCATCCTGTTCATCTTCTGCTGCGACAACTTCTGCAGCCTCTCAGCCTTGGAAGCGGCAACCTCATTCGTGACACCATCATTCCTCCTGTTGGTGCTCTGGCTGCGGCCTCGGCTCTTAGCACGCGCAAGCATAGCAGCACCAGGCGTATCGACCTCCATAGCATCGCCACCAGGAGCCTCGGATCTTCCACGAGCCAAGCTGCGGCCTCGCGCCTCTGCCTTTGCAGTCGTACGCTCGACAGCCGCTGAGGGATCGTAGCCGAGACTCTCCAGATGTGTCTCCATCTTTGACATTTGCATGGCCTTCTTGGTCCTGGGAATGACGGCCCTGTTCTTGAGACTCTTGCGCATCTTGGCCTCGTTCCGGATGAGTTGCCTCTTCTCACGGATGAGCTCTGCCTTGTACCTGATGTCCGCTTCCTCTGCGTCTTCAAGGTCGTCGTCGGAATCGTAAAAGCCCTCACCCTCCAGCTTCTCCTCCTCAGCTTCGAGCGCGGCAAGCTTGGCCTCAATGTCAGGGTCGATGAAGTCGTAGACGTTCTGGCCCTTGAAGACCTCAGGAATGCGGTCGTGTTTCCACTCGTCGTTCTCGAGCATGTAGTTCTTGCGGAGATCGATATTGTACACACCAGCTCCACCGTCTGCCTCTTCCAGATCACGCTCAAGGAGCGGCCTGTCAGGGTCTTCCTTGTCGTACTTCTTCTTGTTGAGTACCGCCTCTGGGATGGAAGTCTCGCGAGTAACGCCGCCCAACGGCTGGGCAACGTGAATGCGGCGAAGCAGTTCACCGAGACGGCCAGAAGGCTCACCGGCGCTGTTGGTACCGGCCTTGAGCTTCTCAGCGTTACGGGCAGCGATCAAGCGATCGCAGACTGAGTTTCGCACGGCCATGACACCCTCAGTTGTGTTGCAGGAGAGCTCGAGCATCTCAACTTCGCCGGACTTGAGCATACCCTGTAGCTGTTCCTGGGTCTCGGGGTCGAGCTGGTTCGGGCGCATAAGATCGATTTTGTTGATGACGATGGAGATCAGCTTGTTGGCGAACAGAGGCTTGATGTTATTGAAGAGGGCGATTTGCGAGGCGACGGAGTAACCGCACTGCTCACTGAGATCCATGAAGTAGAGAATGTGGGCGCGGAGATGGGCAATGGCGCAGATAGACTGATGCTCGATGGTGTTCATGTCCTCGAGTGCGTGGTCCAAGATACCGGGAGTGTCAACGGCCTGGAACCGGAGCATCTTGTAGTCGAAATGTCCGACGTACAAACTCTTGGTGGTGAAGGCGTAGGGCTGTACCTCAACATCGGCCCTTGAGATGGACTTCAAGAATGAAGACTTTCCGACGTTGGGGAAGCCGGAAATGACGAGTGTGCGGGTGTTGGGGTCGATGGACGGAAGACGACCCAAATGCTGCCTGACCTGCTCAAGGTAGACGAGAGGGTCCTTTAACCTCTTGCAGATGGTGGCCATACGACCCAGCGCAGCCCTCTTCAGCTGCTTGCACTGGAAGAGTGATTGTCCGTACTTGAGAAGACGGACATAGTCGCGCGCAACCGTCTCGATCAGCGACTTTGCGGTCGAAAGCTGACCAAGCGCAATTCTGAAGTGATCCGCATCGTATAGGGTGTTGAGCAGATCGCGGTGGAACGGGTGGATGTCGGCAAGGCGCGGGAAAGCCTCGATGGTGGTGGAGAGGCGCTCGGTAAAGGTTTCGGAGGTGTACTTGACTTTTCGCGTGTAGAAGGCTCGAATTCTGCTGATCTTGAATCCAGCACGAATCTGTGTCGGCAATCTGGGCTTCAGTCAGCTTTGTCGTCTCCTATGCGATATGCGTTGCGCCTGCGAAGTCGCAAAGCGCAGGGCGGTAGAGGGAAGGCGCTTTGCGCAATTGTGTCGAGGAAGGCACCTACCTCCTCTGGGTCCTGGAAAGCACGATGTCCAGAAACTCCTGGCTCGTAGGCACAGCGGGGATATCCTTCCACTGGGTCTTCATTTTGGCGACTGCGGTGTGTTGATGTCAAGTAACGCTGTCTGCGCGTTGGAGAGACTTCAGGGCAAAAAAGTTCACGACGCTATCGATACCGGTGGGGAAAATCGTTCGCCTCGCCGCCGCGCTAGTCCCGCATCCATTGCTAGCGTCGTTTGTCTGGGCAGTTGCACCCATCCATCACGCGCCTGACAACACCGTAACCCACATTTCCACCACTATGTTCTCGAAATCACACAGTACGTTCGAGCCGCAGGACTCGGCGGTTTTGCCTAGTCAACATAACAGCACTACCCTGATGGTAACTTACAACTATGAACATATGTATGCTTCGGCGCAACTAGTATTGACCGCCGGCCTGTTCCCAGGGCAGTAACATCTAGAGCGGCTGATGGCGCGAGCGATGCCTCTCGCGTCGAAGTGTCCAGCTTCTCTTTCTGCTTCTACCATCTCGATCATGTTCAGATGAATTCATGATGAACACCACGGTGAAAGAGGCTGTCACCCGCTGCCAGTTACCGAGCTGCGCGTGGCTCTCTTCGACTAATTTGACAAACCTCAGTAATGTGCCACCTCTCTTGCCAGATTCGGATCTTTCGGGCATCGGAGTGAGTGTCAAGACTCAATGTGTATCACTCCGCTTAACTCCGGTACACAACAGGTCATTCTCGGTTTCTCGATTTCAGCATATCTCACATTACTTCTGCTCATCATCCACTACATCACTGTCCACAACGTCCACCAAACAAAGAGCACAGCGAACACCCACATCAATGCAGTCGACCACAGAATCCTCACCTTTACACGTTCCCGCATCTTCTCATGGACTCCCAGCCGACGCTTCCAGTACGCTATCGAAAAGTCTGTCCTAATCCTCAGCGACCTGAATCTAGTGACCGGCACCGCAATCCTCATCGCCGGCTACTCGCAACTGAGATGCGGTATCTCTGCGTATCACTGGCAGATGATGGTCTTCATCTCGTGGTTCGCCAGTTTCGCTTTCGTCTCCGCGACGGCCTTTCTCGAAGGCTGTTCCCAAACTAACAAAAGTATGCGGCTTATCAGACTGGTCTTTATGGTTCTACTTGCTTCGTTGTTGATTGCCGCTTTGCTTCCCACGGGGTCAAGGATGTGGCTCAATGGGTATCCTGATGATGGTGAGGGCTTCTACCCTAGTTTGAGCGCTATCTGCTTTTATAAAGAGCTTGGTATGCGGTCGTTTTTGCGGCGCGGCCCTAAGATTTGGTCTATGATCTTCTCTGTGGTTATCGTTGGAGTGTCTTTTGTTCGATGTGGTCTACAACTACTTGACCGAGATGGAGATGTGTCCCGCACGTGCCTTCGGACGTTACCTGGAACGAAGTTCAAGCAGTTCCTCAGCTTCCTGGAGAGGAAGACGTTACCTCATACGATTCAGGCCCACATCTGGCACCTGCCATACCTACTCTCATATGCCGGCTTCATAACCGTCCGGGCCTCCTACGATGTCTTCGAGTCAATGCTACTGGAGATCCTCTGGTTGGCGTTTGCAATGGCATGGGGAACCATCAAAGTCTGGGACACACGCGCTGCAGCATCATGGAACTATGACGGCTACAACTTTACTCTTAACCAGAAGATTTCTGAGGAGAACTCCTGGGGTTTTGGCCAAACTTTACCGTTGATCCTGCTTCTACTACCGCTTCTCTCTATGGCACAAGCGTACCTTGACGACGACGCAAATGCTCAAGAAGCGTCTCGCGTGAACGAAGATACATTGTCTCCGCCTGAAACGGCTGTCGTTGAAGAGACGAATGATCCGAGCGCTACAGACACAGACGTCTCCAATCTTCAAAACCGCAATCGGCTCGTTAACCTTCCAACATTTCCCTATGAGAACTTCGCCTCGCACGACTGGTATCACGATCACCTAGTCCTTCTGGTCTCCCAGATCATCATGGTCAGCACCGTCGCGCTCTTCTTCCTCACGCGCTTAGCAGACATCTTCGGCATCTCCTCTATCCTACGCAGTAGACTCTTCGTCATCTGGGTCCTAGCCGTCTTACCACTGGCCTCGTTCATTCACCTGGCAGCATGGTATTTTGCAGCTTTAGTGGTCGGTAAGTGGCCTGGTGCAGGGAGACGGTTGTCCAGAGAGAACGAAGAGAGGAAAGACCAGACCAGGAGAGGGCATGTGATGTACTGGATATGGCGGACGGGGCTCATAGCAGGGTGCTTACTGTTCACGTTTTTTGTTAGTTTGGAATCGGCCGGACCGAACTCGCTGTTCTCGTATCTGAGATGAACTCAAGCAATGCTATATCAAATTTATCGATGGATATTGATAGCTCTATCTTACGATCCACTCAGCCTTGAAGCTTCAGTCCAGAACCTGATAATGAGCATCCACGGGATTCTTCCCATTAATTGTCAGAACATCCTGAGGACATGCACTCATCACCACAACCACATTCCTTAGCGCTTCCAAAACAACATAGTCTCCAGCCTTCGTCTTCGGCTCTTCGAAACTAATGCCTCTTTTCGCACCCTCACCTTCCTGCGTAATAGGAATGTTCATAAACAAGTTGAATGGATCCGGGACTCTGTACCCCATCTTGACTTGCAGGCCTTCAATCGCCTCCCTCTCCTCAGCCTCGAGAGACGAAGATGTACTCAGCGCGTGCAGAGCATCCCAGAAATTGTCTGTGCAAGACTCATGGTATCCATTGACGCCCAGCTCACTATACCGCCACCGATCACACGCCGCGACCAAAGTGTCATGCACGCCTGGACTTGTATCTTCCACCAGCTTGACCATCGGCGCCCTCTTCTGGCTGACCATTACATCACCCACCGCCGGCGTCACTTTCAGTAGCGTTGCCCGGCAGTGGCACATGGACATGTATTCGGGCGCGCTGGCAGCAGCGTTCGCAGTAGTAGAGTACTTGGACGGTGAGTCGGCGGTCGCGTTTGGGTAGAGCGGTGCTTCGATTTTTGAGGACGCGGTTGTGAGGACGGAGGAAGGAAGTGCGAGCACCCAGGTATCGACGACTTGGTTTCCGTGCGTGTTTGTTATCTTTATCTTCTGCCCGGCTTTGACGAGGGTGGCTGCTCCGCGGCGGGCGGGAACGGTTTGGAGGGAGGTCATGGTGGGGAGTTGTAGGATACTGTAGTCTGTATTTTATGAAAGTTGATATGTGAGTATGCAATAGACCCAAGCTGCTACTTGGGGGCAGGTGAGGTATGCCATCATATGTATATGCATACCCCACTTGTGCTGTCGCGTCAGGTCGTGGGACGGGAAGATAGGGAGATAGGAAGACGACGTCCGAAGCCTATGTCATCTTTCGAGCATAGACTAGCGCAAGAATGGTGAAGTTCTAGTATTCGCCAACGACAGCTCTGGGTCGTGTCTACAGTGTCGCGATCGAGTTCAGGCGCGCGAAGTGAGCGTGTAGCATCGAGTAGCAACCATGGTTCTGAGCTCGGGGGCGTCTCTTAACCACGAATGTGGTTCAGACGAAAACCTATATAAGCAAGACAGAATTGAGCGCAAAATGTTAATCGAGAGTCGTTTGGTGAAAGCGAAAGTAGAAATTGAAGTTGCGACATCGAGGTACCACCTGCACCTGCAATCGCGCGTATCACGTGTCAAGAACGCGGCTTCCTGGAAACGACACCCTAGCATTCCCGAGCGCCGCAACCCAAATTATCCCCACCACAGCTCGACTCCTTTACCGCCAACCCGCACCATTCCTACCCACTCCCACCATGGCTGCCCTCGCCACCAAGACCGAGTCGCAGAACATCTTTACCAAATTGAAGTCGAAGCCCGCGAACAAGGTACGTCTTGCAAGCAGACAGATACTCGGTCAATGCCTAATACAGCCCTAGATATGCTTCGACTGCGGCGCAAAGAACCCAACATGGAGTTCTGTACCATTTGGCATCTACCTGTGCCTCGACTGCTCGTCCAACCATCGTAACATGGGTGTCCACATCTCCTTCGTACGATCCACCAACCTCGACAGTACGTTCACTCCCGAGTCTCATGGCTATACAACACACATACTGATTGGGGGTAGTCTGGCAATGGGATCAATTACGAATCATGAAAGTGGGCGGTAACGAAAGCGCTACCAAGTACTTCCAGTCGCACGGAGGCTCTGCTGCGCTCGCGAGTAAAGACCACAAGGCCAAATACACCAGCAATGCCGCCACCAAGTACAAAGAGGAGCTGACCAGGCGCTGCGCCGCGGACGCCAGGATGTAAGAAGTAATTCTCTTACACGGTAAACTGGGCTAACCTGATTTCACCAGGTACCCCAACGAGGTCGTTATCACAGATGTGCCCGAAGTTGGCACCGACGGCACCAACACGCCAGCCAATGACGAAGACGACTTCTTCTCCTCATGGGACAAGCCCGCCATCAAGCGCCCGTCGAACCCACCTTCGCGTACCGGTACACCCAAGGTTGGAGGATCACCCTTCCTGAAGCCTGGCGCCAACGGCAATGGAACAGACCGTCCCAAGTCGCCACTCGTTGGCGGTGAATCGAGCACACCCGCTGCAAAGCCCGCTGCCGTACGAAAGACGACCGCTGGCGCTGCGCCGAAGAAGAATATTCTGGGAGCCAAGAAGAAGGGTCTCGGAGCAAAGAAGGTGGTTGCCGCAGATGGAGGCCTAGACTTTGAGGAAGCAGAGCGAAAGGCCCGCGAAGAGGCTGAGCGCATCGAGAAGTTGGGCTACGATCCCGAAGCCGAAGCCGCTGAGGCCGCAGCGGCCACCAAGTCGAAAGCCCCCGAAGCATCCGCCATTGTCTCACCGACTCCCGTATCGCCGCCGCGAGGTGGTTTCGGCTCCACCTCCAAGACCGAGCGCTCCAGCCAAGATATGGAAAGGTTAGGCATGGGCGTACAACGTCTGGGCTTTGGACAAGTGGGTGCAGCGAAGAAGGCTGCACCGCAGAAGAAGATGGGTGGCTTTGGCAGTGTAGGCAAGCCTGCGCAGGATGACGGCGAGAAGTACGCGCGAGACAAGTTTGGCACACAAAAGGGCATCTCCAGTGACGAGTTCTTTGGACGCAACGCATTCGATCCTACTGCCACCGCGCAGGCCAAGGAGAGGTTATCAGGTATGCACCATCCGGGAAAGCATTGACTGTTGGTTTACTAACTTATCTTGTAGGCTTCGAAGGCGCGAGCGCTATTTCCTCCAACGCATACTTTGGCCGACCCGAAGATGAAGTCGGCGACGAAGACTATGGCGACCTCGAAACCGCCGCCAAGGACTTTGTCCGCAAGTTCGGTCTTACCGCTGGCGACGATCTCGAGAACCTGACGAACATGCTCGGCGAGGGTGCGACGAAACTGCAAGGCGCTGTCCGGAACTACCTCAACTCGTAGGATGACTTTGTGGATGACGTTAGGGCCGACTACGATGGGCGTGCGGCCGTGTACTGAACATACTCCTCCGGTGTGCAGAGAGCAGGACTGATTTCCACGTGCAAAGCTTGTCGCAGACGTCGAATAACGGGGGTGGGCGCTTGGTGCATTGCATGGAGCGGGCAGATGAAAGACCATGAAGCGTGGAGTTGGCCGTACATTTCTATTGCGCTGAAGACGTGGGCTTGGGAATGGGTGTTTGGGAGTATAGACAAACGCAACTAAGAGTCCCTTCAATTCAACCTCGTAATCTCATTCCTAGCATTATCTAATGTGTAACTGAACGCCCGACATGAATACCTAAAAAATGAAGTGAGCAAAAATCTCTCCAAATCCAACACCAACACTAACACCAAAATCACCATCTACCTCCTCCGCATATCCAATCAATCAATCCTCCCTGTCCCCCCAAACATCAGCCTCCTCCCTCGCCACAGCATCTAGATCAATCATCCCCTTCCCCCTACCACTTCCTCCCTCATCGTCATCCTCTTCCTCACTACTACTCTCCTGCCCCCTTGCCTCTTCCCTGCTCATAGACCCCCACCCCGCATCTTCATCCTCGTCGTCTTGAGGGAAAGCAGGAGACACAGGAACGAAGTCGTCCATGAGGTTACTCGGGAGACCAGCGGGTGCGGGGCGTGGGTGCGAGGATGAGGGTGGGGAGGGGGAGAGGGGCATCATTGCCATTTCAGGGTGGTTGGATAGTGGTGGTGTGGAGGGGCGGTTTGGGGGTGTGGTTGCTGCGTGACGGGAAGAGGACGGTTCGGCTTGGGGAGGTGGGTGTGGAGAATGAGAGATGTGTGGTTTGTTGCTTTCTTTCGAAGCAGGCCGGACATCTTCTTGCTTCCTCATCTCCTGCCGCACTGTAGGCGCTTTCACGGCAGCAGAGGTATCGACCTGCTGTGTAGGCGGCAATTTAGCATGATGCTCCTGCTGCTGTTGCTGGGAGAATGGGAAGATGGAGAAGAGGCTTTGACTCAGACTGTGTCTATTAGGTGCGCCGGGTCTTTGTTCTTGTCGGAGTGCTTCTTCTCTGCTTCGAGGCTTGTTGGGTGGTGGATGTGATGCAGAGTGTGAGTGTGAAGGCTTTCGGTTGATCACTGGACTGGGTGGTTTCTGGATTTTGGCTTCTGGCAAGGCGGCTTCGCACATCTCGCAGGCTGTGAGGGCGGGGTCGTTGAGGAAGGTGCAGCGTGGGCATTGCTTTTTGAGATCGGGTGTTGAAGGGCGCTGATATGGAGATGGTTCCTGGGGTGGTTGTGCTTGTGGTCGGGGAGGCTGTCGTGGAGGTGCTGGTTCGTTCTGGGTAGGCATTTGGTACCCTGGGCTGTATCTCTGTGCGGTTCTGGAATTGGGTGGCGCCGTGTCCCGCTGTCGACTGGTAGACGATGTGCCTGCACTCCCTCCAGCATTTGGATTTGGGTCCACTGATATTACGACCTGTACGTCTCGTTTCGTACCACACTTCATACACTCACACTGCCGCACAACGCTCTTCGTATACGTATCTGTGACCTCGGTCGGTGCATCGAACCTGATCTCAAACTTTCCTGGCTCACCGAAGCCTGGCGTATTTCTGTCGTTTCCTCTCCCTTTCGCATTTGCATAGCCTGCGCCTTTCGCCACGATTGGTATAATAGGGTCAACCGCTCCGAAGATGAGATGATCAACAAAGGGTATCAACATCAACCTCCCACTATTCTTGATGTGATGATCGATTTCCGGGCGGAGTTGAAACGAGTCGATAGACTGTAGGACGCGGAAGTACTTGTTGAACATGTCGCCGTACCATTGGCGAGCCTGAACACCCTGTTGCAAGAGATCTTTCGCGATGTTCCGTGGTGCCGGACTCGGCCATAGCGCGTCGATCAAATGCTTCTCTTTCAGCGCCTTCCTCACCATCAAGTCTAGTCTTGCGCATTCATACAGTCTCTTCTCCAGTCTTTCGTGCAACTCGTACTTTGCGAATCGAATAACCAAGCCTCTTACGAATCCGGCATCGAGGTTCCATTTTCTTGTAAAGTAGTCCAGAGATTCCAAATCTTTCTGCGCCTGCGCGTTTGCGGGTCGGACTTGGGTCGGTGAGAGTTCATGGCCCATAGAGATCCATCTTTCAGTCTGCCGTGGAAAGGCGGTTGCTGTGGACCAGAATGAGCGTATAGGGTAGTACTCGGCTTTGAAGTAGTTGTAGACGAAATCTAGGAAGTCGGCTTCTGTGAGTGGCATCGCTGCGTGGCCGCGAGGGATGTCCATGATGGGTGGTGGTTGTGGGTGGCGAGACGTGTGAATGTCTCAGGCCTGGAAGGCAATCACAAAATCATTCGTGACGGGAGACGAAGAGTTTGGCTGCAGATGTGAAGGTAGTAGCGGGTGTGATCTAGCGGCCCGAACTATGCGAAATGTTGCTGCCTGGATGGTGTTGAAGATTACGCGTACAGGAACAACGTGGGAATTAACAAAAGTGACGATGCCTATTTGAAGCTGCGCCACAGCATGTGATGTGTTAGAAGCGCTTGGAAGTCCGATTGCTCTGCTTGTTCTTGTGACCGGGTTGCTAGACACGCACGTCATTGTGTGGCGGTGGCGGTGCTCGCACCTTCCGCGTCGGATCTGAGCGCCCTCTTTCCTCGACATTCCAGAACTCCAGAACTCCACAACAACACGCTCGCCCCATATCCGCGATACGCCATCGACGCGCATAAAGATGGGGTATCAATGCGCACCACCTAGCGTCGATATTCACGTCTCTGGGAAAGAATGAGATACTGCGCAGGTGCTTAGTTGGCGGGAACACAGAGATCGGGCTTTGCACGAACCTGGAAAGCATTACAGAGCATCCTAGCCAGAACATCTACAACTCGACTGCCTTTTCTCGTGGAAATACCTCAACCTTATCCGGGTCATGCCATCTGGAAATAGCCCAGCCTTGTCAGGGTCATATAGAGATATCCCTTATATCTGCGTGGAGTATTACCTCGGCGTGGTAGACAATCCGAAGGAACTGACCTCTTGAGAGACCAAGAAAAAGCCTCAGGAACGGCACATCTAGAATAAAACTCTCCTTACCTTCACCACACTAACCATGTTTGAAGGTGGTAGCATAATCGTTCTAGCCCAAGTCTTGCGCAAGGGTCCGTGGAGGTAAGGGTTGATCAAGGGATTTCCTATCCAAACGCAATCTGGCTGATCGGTGTGCCGCATCTTACTTTCGAAGCTCTCCGATACGTGGAACCCCTCATCATTTATGTTGGAATCGGTGTTTTGACCCTGATAAGAGGCTGTCGACATTGACGCACATGGCTCGCACGGGGTATACAGCGATCTACCTGGAGATCTCGGCAGCCCACGCTGCCTGCTGCAAGTGCACCCGCATGCGTGTATCTAGCACAAGCCCGATTACTAGACGCCGTTGACTAGTTAGGAGGCGTGCGAATACACTTATACTTGGCTTGGTCCCTCATTGTCGCACAATCACATTAACCGTCCCAATCCCGACCTGATCTTCGGCGGTCCGTATGTACAATATCTACAATGTCTACCACTACAACGGAGAAGGACGAAAAGCCAGAGCGGCTCGATATGTCTGATGGTTTGCAGATCGCTCAACCTGAGACATATCCCGAGGCCGTCAACCGCTACTCTGCCAACGGCGATACGAAGCTGCCACAAATCAATGATGATGACGATGGCGGACGCGGTCGTCTGCCGCGGACAAGGTCATCACGCCTGCGGGGTTCTCACGATATTCTGTCGTACCGCACTGCAATGGACAGCGATCAGGATCAAGCCCCTCACATTCAGGTCCCGCCTGATATGTGGAAGAAGTTCTTTGCTCACCGACGACGAAAATATTGGTTCACCATTGCCATGTCATTCACCATCGTTGCTGCACTTGTAGGCACCAGTATTGGAGGAGGACTTGTGGTGCAAGAGAAAGCCGACAAGTAAGATATTGTTCTGATGTACATTCTCATTGCCTAATGCCCGAGTAGGAAGGCCGAAGCACTTGCAGCGGAGCAGGCTGCGGCGAGTTCGAGCATGGAGCTGTTCCCAACACCAACATCGGCGAGTCCATCAGATATCTCAGCGGATGCACCATCGGACACCCCAACGGATAGCCCAGCGGCTGCCACGGAAGGTACAGGGACGTACTACTCCGCGAGACCGTTCGGAGCCATCCAGTCAATCAACGCAACATGCCCATCCACACTCCTCATCTCAAGTCGACTGGAAGGCAAGAAGTCCGATATCAGTGGTCGGTATACCTACAACTGTCTCGACAGCACCAACATCCTCGACACCATCCTCATGAGCTTCACCGCATATACTCTGGAGCAATGCGTCGACGCGTGCAGTCAATACAGCGCCATGAACGCAAGCAGTGCCTGCAAGGCCGCCGTGATCAGCTCTGACTTTACCACAAGGTACGAGACTGAGAATGGCGCGAATTGCTGGCTGAAAAGCGGGAGCGAGGACGCGAGTACGGGGCAGAATGGGTATACAGCGGCGGTGCTACGTGAGGATTGAGCGCAAAATGAAGGTGTCATGTCTATCGCTCACCATTCTAAAGATCATTACTGGCGTCTGTTTTTGTCCACATGATGGGCGGCTTGGGTTACGTGTTTGCAGAGTTAGCGAGTTTGAAGTGGCCCCGTCACTACCTGTTCTATACCAATACCAGTCGTTATAGTTTTGTGTTTTAACAGCACCTCATCCAAGGAAGCACCCTCTAGCTGACGTTGACGTGAGGTCGCGTACTTTGATGCTTCCAGCCTAATGTAGGCTGCAGACCTGTTTAGAATTTCCTTGTATACGGTGTGAGTGTGGGTGGGCTGCTCGTTCGCTGTAGTTAGCACGAAGCGGATCTACACTTTTGGCAAATCTCATTCGAGTGCTCTTCCATATCAGAACCCATGGGGCGACATGGATGGCGATGGCCAAGATTGAGTCGCTTGACAGTGGTAGAGCAATGATCGTGGTAGGGTAGACTCTCTTCGGTCGTACCTGCATGCCACGCATAGTCAACCCACGCAATGACTTCACATGTCGCTAAGAGCAAAAGGGAAGTATCTAACCATGTTCTAAAAGCTATCTAAGTACATACCCAGCCTCTGAAGCGTCTCGTGGGTCCGGGCAAAAAGATCCATCCAGCAAAAAGATATACCAACCCAATCTCGAACCCATAAAGATGCAAAAAAGAGCAAAAGAATTGTTTCCGACACCGGGAATCGAACCCGGGCCTTGCCGGCACTGCGCTGTAACAGCGAGCTTACTCTGCTATGAGAGCGGCAAATCCTAGCCACTAGACCATATCGGAAATTGATGGAAGGTAAAAGAAATACGAATACTATATAGTGGGTTATGAAAATTTGACGTCACGACGATGAGGTTTGACCAAACTTTGCTGAGGGGGTTGGGGGGTATGGAGAACTACACTGGCAAGCTCATGGAAGATTCTGACATGTGGATAGTCATGGCGGGGAACTTTTCTGCAAACCCCTGAATACCCCCACTTCGTGAAATCTCTACCACGAACATCCCGGGTGTACTGCGGATATGCCACAATACTGTTTGAAGCCGCTGGATTTACCGTACGAGTGCTTGGGGCGATGGACGTGGTGCAACACATACAATAAGCCAGTGCTGTATGAATTTACCCAGCTACATGTCTCCTGTACATTTTGATGAAGATCCTCCACGCGGCATATCTGCCAACACTTCGCAATATCGCACAGCATCTGTTTGCACGGAAGTATCTCGGCTGTTGCCTGTGTGTCCAAATGGCGCACTGATTTTAGAGACCTTGAATTTGTTCATGCGACTACTACCAATTTTTCATGACAATTACGGAATCCCTTCGACATCTCGATCTATTAAATACGTCTAGGACGTGATGAGCCCACGTTGCTTTCTAGGCGCATTCCTCCAGGCCCTCGTAACGTTTGGCCAGCGATGGCGAAGCATCCATACCTAGGTACTTTACCGAAATCGAGGTTGTCGAGAGACTCGCGATAGAAACCTGTTGAACGCACGGCGGTTGGTACTGCTGCAATTTGGCCTTCTCAACATGTCATACCACAGCAGTGGTATCGTGCGGCTCTTCCTACAACGACACTGCGACCACCGCGTTGAGCAAAGAGACTAAACACCCTGGACTCTACGTTAAATTCAGCTCATGTTGATGTAGGCTCGTGGGTATTCAGTGTCTTTCTTGAATAAAGTGCAAGTCAAAGTCAGTCCACAGGAATCATCCTCGACGATAACGGTCAAGTCTCCATTCATCAAGACGCCCAATACACGATATATTACTCTCATTAAGCCCGCGATCATCTCCGCTGTAGTGCAAATTCCCTAGGTTTGTACAGCCCTCCCGTCGGATTCGCTTTCGCCGAGAGATACATAGCAAGCGGTATCTCATCCCCACTCCATGCCACGAAACAGGGAAATGCGACGTTCGGTGGGAAACAATCTTCTAGTCTGTCGCATACGGATTGTCGTCAGCCCAGATCTGCTCACTCTGGGCGAGATAAGGTTAGCTTCCACTGTTCAGCCAAAATCTTGATTCTGGTACTGCACCCGAGATCAGTAGTTTGGTTGAACTGCTGAGGGGTAATTTAGAGGCTTATCAGATCGACGAGATCGTCATGCGCGATCCAGATGTCATCTTTCATGCTGAGTAAACATGCTGCTCGCACTGTACGTTTGAATATGGCAATGCGAATAGTTGTTTGGGACTGGTGCTGCACTTGATCTTCTCCGCCACGCGCCGCGAAAGAGGCAAAGCACCAACATCACCCTACACCTACACTGCGTCGTCAAACAGTACGTCGCATTGCGCATACGAGCGGCCCAATAAGAGACGCACGATGTTCAGCAACGAACCAGGGTCTTGAAGATCGACGCCATGGTATGTAGAGAGCTTGGGAGATGGTCGGGTACGCTCGACGCGACTCCGGCAGGCTCTCGACCCGAGTAAAAGCAAGTGTAGCATACGTACTTGGACGGCAATGTACTTCGGTACTCATCGATGGGACTAGTCAAGATTAGAAGGAGGTGCATGTCGTAGTCTGTCGCTGAGGAAGTGGGGAAATGCAGGTACGGAAGGGTAGTGCGACGGGCCGATAGACAGCAATAACGTCGCAGCTTGTTTGACTAAACCACGTAACGTCAGCTGTACGTAGCAACCATTCGCCATCTTCCTAGGTTTCCTTCTGGTCTAGACGTCACTTTCATCTCACCCTGCTCGAATTCTCAGCTCCGTTGGGTTGGATTGGTGTGGGTTTGCTTGCCGGACCTGTTTGCCAAAAGGAATGTAGAGAAGCAAAGAGCACTCTTCATGCAGAACAACTCTAGTTGCAGTAGCAAGTAATAGTCTGCGCCTCAGTGGCGAAGTTCGTCAGGAGTTCGCAGCAGAAGCAATAACTAGTGGTATGCAGGTTGTTTTCCCAGACGTCTCGATGCGATGACCAAATTGGATACGCTGGATACGCGGATAGCAGCCGCGGAGTGAATTCTTGGTGACGAGGTTAGAAAAAGAGAAGCATAGTAGTGAGGTTTTCTGGTGGGTAAAAAATTGCAAAAAAAGACAAAAAACATACAACAGCGGGGATTCCCTGGTGGTCACCCACCCGAGTACTAATCCGCCGGTATCTTGCTTAAGTACCGCTGAGCGAACGGGAAGCGCTGTGTCTCAAGATCCTATGGTCGTATGTGGAAGAAATGGTGTTGTGGCGCTATTATATTGTCGGCATTCGAGAAATTCGACAGAAGCAACTGCGGTGGCTGTTGCGATCGCGCCAGAGTGCATTGGAAAACCAGAACTTGCAGTACTAATAGAGCCAGCACCGTACCTGCGAGATACTTCCCTTGTATATAAGACCGCGTGTCGTTGCAATGACATGCATGCAACCTACCAGGATCGTTGACATGGGTAGCCGATCAATGTCACCGAAGCTTCCTTCGGATACGCCCCGTTCCTTCGGCAGGATCCCGAGCACCAGAACCTGGGGTAGGAACATGCTAGTTGCTAGATCGATGACGACAAATCGGGTGTTTTGGAAGGGAGCCATGTGCAGTGAAGGACGTTTCGCAAGAGGCAACGCTGTCGGCTGGTGGCGTGGACAGTGGCGTCGGGAAACTTCGCTTTAGCCGTGAGTGAAATCCGCTCGTGTAATATGGGATGCTGTATGGCTGCAGGTGTCGCTGCACTAGCAGTGTCGTGTAAACGCTTCCGTTACGGCGGAGTGTACCTGCGCAAGCTACAACCCTGAGATGGTTCACGGTATCCTGTGGCTGCGCTTGAGGACAGCGGTGAGCGAGAGCATACCGTGCTTTAGCAAGCTTGATATATCAGCCGTTGCTACTTTATTGCCATGTCATTGTTGACTCTTCCTCTTGAGAAGGTAGCGGACAAACAACGACGACCGCGTACTAACTTCGCGCAGGAACTACCTTGGAACTACCGTCTCTCTAGTGGATATAGGTTGCGGGGTCAGATTGTGCATGCTTGCAGACTACTGGTTTGTTGAGTTGATCTTGTCGTCATATGTAAGGGCACACCTTTGAGATGGCAGAGTACTGAAGCATCAGCAGCACTCCAAGAGATAACTGATGCGACTGCGTCGCTTTGAAGAGATGCTCAGATTGCAGGCTGCAAACAAAGCCTTGCTGCACTCATCAGCCGCAGTCAATAGCCGTGAGTAACACCCGGCATGGCAGATGTGCTAACCGAACATCGAAGGAACCGCTTTAGACGTGGGTGTGCGGGTGAGCATGTCCGCATCACTTCGTGCATCTTCTTAATGCGACTCGTGTTTACTTTCCCTAACACGACGTCAGCCTCTATCCGATCACGTGCACTTCGCAATAACTTACAGAAGTGACTAGCTAATGTGGGGAGTGTTGTCAATCCCCTTGTCGAGAATGGCAAGCGGATGAGGGGCGTAGATATGGCATCAGCCCATGTCGAAAATCAAGCTTTGGATCTAGGGTCCAGGTCGCTAAGGTGAGCCCATTGGAGCAAGGCGCCTTCAGTAGTCGCCGTTCACCTACCACTACACGCCCAATGCTGTTCCGTTTCTCGTGGCAGCCACAGCAGAGAACTCTTTCGACCCCTGCATCTCGATTGCAATTGCAAACTGTGCTTCCGTCGGATCGTCACCGGTGTAGTAATCCACGAATGGCTGTCCGGATCCGGTTAACCACGCCGCAAGCTCAACCGCAACTCAACCGCATCCCGTTATCTTGGAGAGCCTTGTCTAAAATTGGCTTTATAGTTCGGTCACTTCCGTAAACAGCCATGATCGGGACATACCGATGACTCGGAAAGTGGTTGCTTTTGCAGCCAAAATGTGAGGTGCAGCATCTCGGGTCCAGCGCCTTGGTAACCTGGGCTCAACCCCTGTTTGTAGGGTCTTGACAATGACGCCCAAGGTCACTGTACTTGCACGTCTTCCTTTTCATCTGATCCTTTAATAACCGGGAAGAGTACCCGCAGCCGTCGAACCGGTGACCCGTTTGATATACCAGGACTAAAAAGCACAAGAGACCGCGACTGCGCCGAGCGGACCAGTAGACAGTTCTCCCGGTGAACGTCTGACACTGACTTTGAAAAACAAAACAAGGCAGAATTATGTCTCTGCCAACCCTGAGTCGTGCATGCGCGCGGCACTAATGCAATCGTGGTGTGAAGATGCTGCATTAGCGTGCTGGGTGAGGCTGCTCTTTCGCATCCGTACCCGCGATGTCGAATGCGAAGTTCAGCGGCCATTACTGGAAATAGAGGTATTCCGAGCCCCACAAAAGTCCACATGATCGTCATTCCGCACGCTCATCAGCACATGGCATGAGGAGGCATAGCGCCGAGCACACAGGTACCTCGCTCCCTTGACCCCGTTGAGCCCTGAATGAGGCAGTCGACGAGGCAGTCGACTCGTGGGCAGGGAGCCATCACAATCAGAGGCTGACAATGCCCAGCTGTCGGGTTCGCGATTCCTGGACGAAAATCATAATAGAAGCGCGGGCCCCCGCGGCAATGGCTCTTGATTGCGGAGCTTGGTATTCCGCTCAGCTTGCCCTGGGCCGCCACCAGCGCGAAGATGCTTTGCATGCCGGCCACTCTAGTAGCAGTTGTGCCAGTGACGTCGAAATATGTCCGGGGTGCTCGGTGAATCAAACGCGCGAAACCAGACAGAAGGTCCGGTAGGGTGGTTGATGGTATAGGTTAATTGGCGGATGCTTAAGCTCGTTGGCCGGCGCGCGTGAGACGACGCCATCAGTCGATCAGCACCATGCCGCTTCTGGTAATGATAGAGCCATGTATCAGAGGCAATCAGAGCAGACCACCGTGGCAATTGCGCGATTCCTGGAGGCCTGGCAGCAATAGCGGCTAGCTAGGCCATTGGCAATGTCCACAGCTGTTGAACTGGGCGAGTACACGTCCGCTCCAGCTGGGCCAGTCACTGTGATGGATTGGGATGATATGTACGTGAAGACGCGTCGCACACGGAATGTCTTTTGCGCGGAATAAGGTTTGTGTCGTGGGAACAGAAGCATGGCCAGCTGTCGCCCGAGTCCCACGTTCCACTCAGGCTCCGCACACGAACGCAACCTCCACGCGACTGAGGCTGATGACAGCTGCCCAAGCGGCTAGCAGGCAA
This sequence comes from Alternaria sp. BMP 0032, assembly GCA_023758005.1. Taxonomy (NCBI): domain Eukaryota; kingdom Fungi; phylum Ascomycota; class Dothideomycetes; order Pleosporales; family Pleosporaceae; genus Alternaria; species Alternaria sp. BMP 0032. The sequence goes on along the minus strand of JAFVMD010000021.1, from coordinate 429,645 downwards.
AGCACGCTTCAGGGTGGAGCAAAGTGTCAAAGAGGTTGCTTTGCCGACGTGCAGTGGGTGGGAGCGAGAAGGGTGAGGATCCTCGGCAAAGCATCGTGGCCGCTTCCGAACTCGGCAGCGCACCAAGTGATTGCAGGCTAGCTCCTCAGGCCGACGTCCCGCCGCCCATCTCTCAACGCTCGCAACCAAAGCACCCCCATCGCTTCGCCAGTCGAGTGTCTATATCGGGCAGATTGGCTGGGAACCCACGTCCAACGCAAAACATCATACCCCCCTCATTAGCCTACCCGGCATCAGATCCGTTGATCAGCCGCCAATTTTCTTCTCCCACTCTCCTAGCGCAAGCCCTTCAATACCCCCGGTCCATTGGCACGCACTCCGACGAGACCTCGCACGACAGCTGCCGAATCGAACTTGACTTCTTGCCCTGCTCTGAACACTCCAAGTCCGTGTCCGCACCCGCTGTTTCTGCATCCGACTCCAGTTGCCCACCCTGATCCAACCCCCATGTACCTTGTCGCTCCCCAGAAAAGTATAGTTCCCATTCTAGTCTAGAACACCTTTGCTCCTATGGCCATTCCATGCCTGATGTAGGTACTGTGGACGCGCTATCATTTTACGTACAGCCTTCCGTACCCACGAACAGCGGCGGGCTTGCCGCTCGCTCCCCTTTTGGCCTTCCCAGCGGCCTCTGACACCTGGTGCGTGCTCCCCACTTCGTTATAACTAACATTGAAGCCCTGGCTCCACATGGCTCCCGTGGGTTGAATGATCGACTCTCCCTGAGTAGATTTGTTCTTGCCTTTGAGCCCTGGATTCCTACAAGACGACACCATCACTTCCATCTTTAACCCAGTCGCCCGTGAAGCTTGACTGCCTCGTCACTGGCGCCCCGCAGGATTCAACCATTCAGATCGGCACTGCTGCGAGGTTAATCGATCTTGGCTCCGTACCCGCTTCCAAGCGGACCAACATCAGCCCGCCGATCTTGTGCCCCCATTCCTCAGGATCGAAGATTACTCAGGTATGTCATCCCAGTCTTACGTCCCTTATATGGCCTTGTAGCTTCGTACTAAGTGCTACAGACTCGCTTGTTGTTACCTCTATCTCTTTACTCGAATCCATGGACAGTATGGCGCCCGCCCCAATCTCGGGAGGCCCGGGCGATGTGTCACCAACAGGCCTCTCAGGGTCTGCTACCAACTCCAAGATGAGAAAGAGGACCAAAACCGGATGTCTCACCTGCCGAAAACGCCGCATAAAGTGTGGTGAAGAGAGACCTACTTGCAACAACTGCATCAAGTCCAAACGCCAGTGCGAGGGCTACAACCAACGAGTCATCTTCAAACCACCGATTGGCGACTGGCCGAATCACCCAGGCGTTGTCAGCACCATCCAATATCACACCTCCATGCTTCCTGGCACACGCAATCAATCATATCGAGGGCCCGAGCCAACTACCGGCATGCAAGAGGGCATGCTTGGTCCAATCCAGCCACGCCCGCACGGTAGCTTCGACTTCTCCCACATGGACGCGAACCAAACTTCAGGGCCTTTGGAACCCCCACAAGCTTACCCTGGAGTGACCCATGGCTACACACACGATCAGGCTTATCAACAGCCTCATCAACAACCTCTGCCATCACCTCTTCACCAACAGCCGCTTTCTTCGCCAAACCACCCTCCACATGGTCATACGCCTACCGCTTCATATTTCCCGCCCCCTCAGTCTATGCACACCAGCCCACAGACACAGTATAGGCACGATTCACACGGCACATTTCAACCGCCCATTCAATATACCCAGAGCGCGCCATATCCACCAGTCTCGGTTCCTTACAGCCACGAACCCGCTATAAAAGCCGCAGTCCCTCAGCCCCCGCCACACTATCCACAATCCTACCGGTCTGATAGCCAACAAGCAGAAGGTTCCTATCGGGATTATTCGAGTGTATCACCGCGAAGCGACCAGTATCCTCACTACACGGAAGCGCCACCGGGCATGCAAAGATACGATGGTCATCCGCATGCTCCCGTACACCCTCCGCAAGGAGGCCCCCCGAGCTTCAGCCACGTTGGAACTCACAATTACCCAGCAGCAGTTTCTCACGCTGACTTCAGTCATGCAAGCTATCCTCCTGTGCAGATGCCTATTCATGATATAACCCCAGATGTAAAGTATATGTCTCAGCCTGTCCTCGGTATGTCTCGTGTCTAGTTAAAACCTCATATACCCCAATGACTATCGTTATTCTCTTCGTGTCCCAACCCATTGTCAGTCCATAAATTCGTGCATGTCTTCTAAGCCTGGGGTTCCTTAAGTCACCCCAGGTGCGACAGCACGCTATTCTTCATTATCTGTACATGTCCGTGAATGTTTCCAGGCTGACAAGTGGTGAATACAGACCAACCTACCGCCGTATCACAAAAGCAACGTCCTCAACCGCAACTTCTCCTCGGCGGATTCGATATCGACGATCATGTCAGTCCTACGCAGGTTCTCGACGAAGCCGCGATCGAAAACGAGGACGACGACTACTGGGACGTTCAATCGGACGAAGAGATGTTTGAAGCGGAAACAGTCGAGGACGAGCAGGCCCTACTTGCGAGCAAGGAATTCAGTAACATACGTCGCATACACCTCGAGAATTACAATGAGCTTGGAATCAGACGATACGATGCGTTCTTGTACGACGGGTTACTGTCGCACTATAGACCGGAGTATGCAGCAAGCCCCCTGCGCAATCCCAAGACTGCGAGGGTTTTCGCTCATTACATCCATGTGGTAAGTCTGACGGGCGCATCAGACTGTGACCGGCCGAATTGGGCAGCGTTTACTAATATATGATAGACCGGACCTACACTGTCGATGTACGAACGAAATCCCCGAAACCCTACCCTCATCTTCGAAAGCACTACACACCCAGCTCAACAAGGACTCTGGACACATACACTACCTCTGAAGGCTCTAAGCCACCAAGGTCTTCTACACGCCATGCTAGCCCTTGCGAGCCTGCACATTGCGAGACTGCAAGGTGCTTCTATAACGCCGTCCTACAAACACTATGCATACTCTTTGAAACGACTTGTTCGCTCCCTCGGCAACCCCACAAAACGACTCTCAACCAATACGCTAGCGACATCCTTGCTCCTGGCCTTCTACGAAGTATGGACCGCAGAGCACGTAAAATGGGGAACACATCTCGTCGGCGCCCAGCGCCTAATCACAGAGCTCGACTTCCGGTCACTCACGCGAGAGTACAGACGAATGCGAGCAGCGCAGACGGCGATGGAACGGCAATTTCCACATCAGAACCCGGAGATGCTGTTTGATCAACGACAGTTCGACCAAAGGCTCAAAGACAGCGCTTTGATGCCAGATCAAGGTCTTGTGAGCACGATCGTGGGGAAGAAGGTCAATTACGACGACTTTGGAATGGTGTTTGAAGACAATGGCGCGAGGCACGACGCGAGACAAAGCATACCCGCAAAACTGGACTTGCAGAGTTACGAGACACTGCAGGATATATATTGGTCATATGCTAGGCATGATGTTTACCAGAGCATTGTGAGCGGCCATCGTCTTATGTGAGTACACCCGGTCTGGATCTGGAACTTGCGACTGACATTCAGCAGTAACCCCTACCGCAAATGGTCCGATTGTCCTCCAAGAGCACCACTCGGCCGAACCGATGCCCTCTATGGCTCCCACGATCACATGATTCTTCTCCTAGGTCGTATCGCAGACTTTACAGTTCGAGACCGCACTCGCAAACTTCGACAAGTGGAAGCGGATGGTGGATGGCGACCACGCCCGGGTATGCCTGGTTTTGGCAGTATGGGACCGCCCCCCGGCGGCCCACCTGGTCAACAACAAATGCATGCGGGTTCTGGAGGGCCTCCACCTCAGATGCAAGGTCCGCCGCCAGGATGGAAAGGACCTCCACCACCAGGATGGACAGGGCAAGGACCACCACAGCCACCACCTGGCTTTGGCCCCACCCCCGGATCGACTGGAGGACCACCCCGAAGCCAACCACCACCCATGCCCAATTTCTACGGCATGGCCCCCTCTGCAGGCCCCGGCCCCATCCTCTCCAGCTACGAAAACCCAAACTACGAACGCTCACCCCCCACCCCCAACGTACCCAACCCGCAACACGCCGACCTACCCACCTTATACGAGAAATCAGTCTCAGAATGGGAGACCATAATGGACGCCCACACATGCGTCTTACGAGTTCTAGAACAGAGCATAGGTTTCGCCCCTCTACCAGAAGACACCTACCCACCACCCGTACCAGGAGGCCGGCCCCACGAACACGGTGGAAACATGACGCCCTTCGGCCCAGCCATCCTCCACAGAAGCTACGACATATCCATCCTATGGGGCCTCGCCTATCTCTCCAAAATCATCCTTTTGAGATCCCACCCTGGCATGCCACCCGCCGCACAAATGGCCGCCGGAGTCTGCGCCTCCGTCACAGCACCTTACTGCATGCTCATCGGCCGTATATGGGCTAGCGTCAGCATACCCGTGACCTCAGACCTCTCCCCTTTCCTCGGCGCCGTGCTAACAGAATCAACCCTCTCCCTTTTCTTCGCTGGAATCACATTCCAGGACCCGCGGCAGCGCGAGTGGCTCATTACGCGTCTGCTCGAAACAGATAAGAAAACGGGGTGGGCGTCCGCGGGTATTATCGCGAAGGGGTGTGAGACGGCGTGGGAGAAGGCGGCGGAGATGGGGAGGGGGCCGCCGTATAAGAGGAGGACTAAGAAGGTGCAGCCTGTTGATAGGGAGGAGGTTGAGACTGAGGTTAATAGGGAGGGTATGAGAGGAAGGGAGAGGGAAGAGGGGCGGGTGCAGGAGATTGGTGAGACGAGGTTTGTGGTTAAGAGTCAGAGGCCGCCTTGGGCTATGAATCTTTTGGGGACGGAGGAGGATCTTAGGGTGGGGATGGAGAGGTTTGGGCTGTGAGGGGGAAGGAAGGATGGGAGGGAAGATGGGATGGAGAGACAGAATTGGGTGGACGAATCAAGCCAAGAATATGAGAGGAGGAGAAGGTACACGGAAAGCAGATCGCGTAGCACATGGGCAGGTACTCATCCAACGCGCCAGAAGCACAGATTTTGGAGCCGACCAAGAACGCAAGGAGCGAACATCGCCAGCTTTATCAGCATACCACAAACCCCGTCTCGAAAGGTTAGGCGCGGAGAACCCCTCTATGCCTTCAATTCCTATTGGGGAAGGACGGGGCCTACACGCCACACGCGCATCGGAGCATAACGTCTTCCCAACGCCCACAACGCACACCATCGCTTCGATGTCTAGCCTTTGACTCTATGCAACAGAGTATACACATCAGCCTACGATCACGCAACGAACCAACTCAGTGCAACGTATCCCACCAAAGAGAGCACTCACACACAATCCTGCCTCGAGCAAACCTTTCTTCCCGATTTGCTTGCTTCCCAGCGACACTCACACATCACGCTTAACGCGATAACGACTCTTTACGAACCCACACAACACAATACCATACCATACACTCATCATCTTAGAAAAGAACAAAAAACCTTGGAAGCATCACGGAGGCTTGGACATCCGTCCCATTGAAACCCTGAGGTTTAGAAAGCGTGGGAGGAAGTCTGAGGTCAAGATATACGTTAGCTTATTATCTTGTTATCGTGTTGTCATGTTGTCAGGACGATGGATATGTATAGTGTAGATAACTTTGCATATTTGCATATAGAGACGACATTAGCGTACCAGTAGAAGTCGTTTGAGTGTGTTTTTGTTGACGTCGGCCCCATCGGCTAGGATGTTTGGTTACCAATCTACCAGCAGACAGACAGACGCCCTAGGGAACATTGACACAGAAATGCGTGTAGGAGGATGTGAACTTTGAATAAAACCGTAAATTTGTCTACATATGCCGCCCCGAAAAAAAAAGGATCCCAAAATCGCGCCTGCTCGCTGAACATGAGTTTTTGATATCTTTGATGACTCGTGTCCGATGGTATGGATGGATGGATGCCACCAAACGCCTCTCTTCCTTCTTTGAAACACCCAGCAAGAATCATGTCGTGTTGTGAAGATCCAGATGAAACAAGCATTATGCTGCGTTGCCGTGTGATCTTAATTATGCCAAAAAACTCCGATATTGCGCCCAACCCCATAAGTCGTCGCGTTTGCTCGACGGCTTCTTTGCCCCAACTACTGCCGTTTCTTCGTCGTGTTTAGAAGAAGTAGTAAAGGAATCCTCCACCGGCAGTCATGAAGACACCGAACCACCACCATTGGTCGGCCCTGACGGCACCGGTTGTTCGCGCGTAGATGACTTCGTGGTTCATGGGTAGTTCGCCGCGCTTGGAGTTCTTGGATGCGGCGGTTTGGGTAACGAGGGGGTTGAGTGTCGTGGTGGGGAGCATCTTGGGTGACTTCATGGCGAGGTAGAGAGGCATCATGGGGGCGCCGTCGGACTTGAAGAGCGTGATGCGCGGGGTGCCTACGTGGTACTGGTCTGAAGCGACGTATTCGTATGCCTGGAGAGAGGTTAGTACGGCATATCTGGGTGTTTGGCAGATATCTCGACATACCTTAAACTTCTCGGTCGCGTTGTATCGGGTGTAGACGGCGGTCTTGTACTGGCACGGGTCGGAGTATAGTTGTCTGCCGTCCACCTTGATGGGCTTGAGGACAAGGCCGCCCGTTGCCGTTTTCTCGTAGCTTCCGTGTTGCCATTGGATTATGCCTTGGGGGCATTTGGGATCGGTGGCTGTAATGCTTGTTAGCGATTGCTCTGTCATGGCGTCTATCTGGGTATCGTTGGGGTAACTGCGGGCAACGTACGATTCGCGATTGCGCGGTAGTATGCCGATTCAAAATGGCCGTCCGCGGTAAAGGAGTAGCTGATGCCGGTGTGCTTGGGCTCGGTGAATTTCTCGTTGACAGGGTCGTAGAAGTCCTATGCGGGTGGTTAGTCTTGTCTCCTCTGCGGACATGGATAGAAGCGCATACAGGTCCGGTCATGGTCGAATTCGCCTTGCTTGTCCATGTGCCGACGAGCTCCGGAGGTACAGCAGCAGTTTGGGCTTGCGCATGCAGGACTGCGACTCCTGAGAGCAATAGGGCGGCTATCCGTGACAACATGATGCGTGCGGTGTGTGGGTGTCGGCGTGAGAGAACGAGTGTGGACGGTCGGTGGTGTGCGGAAGCGAGTGTGGGTGCACGAAGGCGGAGGGCGTAGGGGTGGGTAGATGAGGCGGACGTGGGTGGTTGTTGAGGGAGGATGTTTGGGAATGTTTGAGTGTCGCCGCCTCCTGGCTTGGGACCACCTGGGCAATCGACAGGGATCACGCGGCTACGTGCAGATCATCACCGGCCTCCGGTGGGCAAGCCCGACATCATCGCCCGCACCCGCAGCGGATCTTTTAGCTGTTTAGGTCCTTCTTTGCTTTGCGACGACTCCCTATATATTTGCCGATGCGATCAGGACATCTGTTGCTCTCTGCTGCAACCCATCTCAGAACCACAACACCAAATTCGACATCCGGAGTACCGGCGCTATCTTTGAACACTTGGAACGCCGTTACGCTTGCAATCAAAAGACGCTATGGCCGCATCACTAGCAGCTGTCAAGAAGGAATTGCGATCCAAGATTAGGCATGTCTTGAAAGGTATACCCGACGCGGTTGCTGCCACGCAAAGTACGTCATGCATTATCTTGTTGCTGCGTCTACTGATGCTCCCAAGCATCTAATGCAACCAAAACCCTACTGTCCATGCCCGAGTATAAGGCGGCGCGCAGAATAAGCGTCTACCTGTCTATGCCGGGCGGTGAGATATCAACAAGCGAGATCGTGCGCAATGCGTTTGATGAGGGCAAGAAGGTTTTCATTCCCTACACCTATAAATTGGACGCGCCCAAAGATGGTCAGCCAAAGTCCATCATGGACATGGTAGAGCTGCAGTCGATGAAAGACTTTGAATCTTTGGAACCCGACAAATGGGGTATTCCAACTCCGAGCAAAGACTCCATATCGTCACGTGCGAACTGCTTTGGTGGTACCGGCATCACGAATGGAGAGACTGATGGTCTGAGTGCCGGCCTTGATCTGATCGTCATGCCGGGTATGGCTTTCGACTCGCAGTTCGGCCGGCTGGGCCACGGCAAAGGTTTCTACGACTATTTCTTGACGCGCTGTCACCAGGTATCGCGCATGCCTTTTCGCGGTAAGAACTACTGGTATTGTGTATTTGGAGGGCTAACTAACCAAGTTGAAGTTGGCCTCTCGTTAACAGAGCAGTTCCTGCCACCAAACGAGTCGGTTCCCATGGACGCCTCTGATTTCCGCCTGGACGCCTTGATCACTGGTGATGGCGAGCTCCGTCGCGTGGAGCCTTGATATCGTCCCACAAACTTTTGCATGAGATCGTCCGCACTACATGGCCTTGTCTTCCTCCCAGCCTGGCGCATGCGCCGTGTCCATTATGTGTCTTTGCGACTGTGCGGGGGTGAGTTGGCATTCGCGCTTATTGGAGTTGCTGGATGAGAGAGATGTTGTCGCCCTTCAACAGGATCTGGCCGACGTTGCGCCTCTCCTCTGGTGTGTCCTTCTTCGCGAGGGTGACTTCGATGGCGTCGTCGATAACGAGGTTCATGAATTCGTCGAAACCCTACACAACTATTAGCAGCGGTCATATTGAGGTAGTTAGGCAGTCGTACCCTCAGCTTTCCCTCAATGCGCATGCCCAGGTTCTCGTACAGCCATACCGAGATGGTCGCCCGTGATTGCAGGAGCTTGAAGATGAAGTTGATAGGAGGAAGGAGAACTGCAAAGTTATTAGCTGCTGTCGCGGCGCATGCATGTGGGAGCTGTCGTACCCTTTCCTCCACCGCGGCCTGCACAAGTTAGCTAGTCGTCGTCAAACAGCGCAGATATACTGACCACCACGTCCAGTCATTGTGAAGATGTAAATGCGCGTCTCCGGTAATTCTCGTAGTCGTAGGGGCGGAGTCGGGGCGCAATGTGGGGAGAGGCTCGGAGGAGAGCTGTGGTTGCAGGAACATTTCTGGCGCGACCTGAGCGGTCACAAACGCCTTGGCACCAACGTGGGGATCTTCGTGCTGCTTTGACTATGCGACCGAACGCAACTTCCCGTCCCCGAACAAACTCACCACCACCACAACAACTGCCGCCCTGCCTGCCTCCTCTCCACTTGCACCTTCCTTCCGCTGCACCCTGGTAATAAGTCAGTTGATGCGCGCAATATAATCCACGCCCCGCCGCCTTGCTCCGAGCAGTATCCGCATCCGTCCCCCCACTACCACGCCCAATTCCCTCACCATGGCTGCCAACGGACAGCAGGTCTTCGACCCTGTGCTGGCGGCGCACAACACCATGTCGTCGCAGGCGGACCGCGCGCAGAAAGAGCAGGCACATCAGTTTCTGGAGCAGTTCCAGAAGTCGGTACGTAGCACGGGCACGCGTTCAGGAGCATGAGGGGCTGATATGTGACAGGAAGAGGCATGGACAACCACACTGGCTATGCTAGAGGCAAACTCAGCAGATGCCGCTGCCAAGCTTTTTGCTGCTACCACACTCAAGGGAAAGGTGAGTCGTCACTACTCCGTACTTGGGCTATGCTAACGTGTCAGATCGTATACGACCTCCACCAAGTGCCTCGCGCACAGCTGCCAGAGCTCCGAGCATCCATCATGCGGAATCTGGCGACATTCCACGCCGGACCCAAGCCCATACGTCTGCAGCTATGCGTGTGCCTGGCGAATCTGGCCATACAGATGACCGAATGGAAGGATGTCCTCAAAGACGTTGTCAACGCCCTCGGCTCAGATCCAGCAACGCTCCCTTGCGTCTTGGACTTCCTCCGCGTTCTCCCCGAAGAAGTCACGCATGGACGCAAGATCGCTCTCACAGTACGTCCGAACGAGTCGCGCCCCGTCATCAGCCCACGGCAACTATTCCCCGCGGCGTCGACATATGATAGTAGAGTTGTAGTCTAATATGTGGTGGTCAGGAACACGAGTTGACTATGAGGACGGCCGAGTTGATCGACGACAACGCCCAACAAGCCCTGGAGCTTCTCATACGATATGGCACATCTTCCCGTACGTCTACAGCCTTTCTTCCACTCCACTTCCACTGACTTTGAATAGCCGCTGCCGCGCAAAACCCACAGTTACTAAACTGCATTACTTCCTGGATACGCGAGATACCACTGGATGCCATCATAAACTCTCCCCTTCTCAAGATCATCGTCGAGGATCTGTCCCTGGATGATCCATTCGAGGCCGCTGTTGAGTGTTTGAGCGCCCTGATCGCCGAGACCAGAGATGTCGACGAGACCCTCCAGTCGATAATGGTCCTCTACCCCCAGGTCATCAACCTCCAAACCAAGCTCGCCGAGGCAGCTCAAGAGGAGGATACAGAAAAGTTCAAGGGCATCGCTAGGATATTCGCCGAAGCTGGAGAATCATGGGTCATTCTTATCGCTCGCCTGCCGACCGACTTCCGCGCCCTGGTACAAGCCATACTTGCGACAGCTGCATTGGACAAGGAGAGGGATGCCATATCTCACACGTTCAAGTTCTGGTATGATCTTAAGCAGTATCTCACCATCGACAAATATGCCGAAGCGCGCAACCAGTGCATGGATATCTACTCTAAACTGGTAGACATCATGATTGGTCACCTGGAGTTCCCCAAGCCGGAGTCTGGCGACGAGAAGGATCTGTTCGAGGGCGATCGCGACCAGGAAGAAAAGTTCCGCGAGTTCCGTCATCAGATGGGCGATGTGCTGAAGGACTGCTGCGAGGTCATGGGCGTCGTCGAGTGTCTCCAAAAGCCCTACGACCTCATGCAACAATGGGTGCAAACATATGGCGCTCAGGCCAGTGCAAACAGCGTGCCCGAGTGGCAGAAGCTGGAAGCGCCTTTGTTCGCTGTTAGGGCCATGGGTCGCATGGTACCTCCGGACGAGAACATAATGCTACCTCGCCTGATCCCCCTCATCGCAGGCATACCCGACCACCACAAGCTACGCTTCCAGGCTGTCATGGCTCTGGGAAGATACACCGAGTGGACCGCACAGCACCCCGACACGCTTCAGCTACAACTGGATTACATCATGGCAGCCTTCGATCATTCTGCCAAGGACGTAATCCGAGCCGCTGCGCTATCTTTCAAATTCTTCTGCAACGACTGCGCGAGCCTGCTGGTCAACTTTGTTGGCCCTCTTCAACAATTCTATGCGAAGAACCTCAACAAATTGCCGATCAGCAGTCAGGAAGAGATTACAGAAGGTGTCGCGTCAGTGGTCGCTAGGGTACCCAATGATCAGCTTCTAGCAACACTCAAGCTCTACCTCGACCCGGTCATGGCTCACCTCATCGAAGTTGCGCGACAAGCAAAGGATGAGGCGGATCAAAAGCTCATCGCCGACAAGATCAATCTCTTGACCATCTTCTTCGAGATGGTCAGGCCAGAGATTCCAGCCGGTCAAGAACATCCCGCTGTCAAGTACTGCCAAGAGATATTTCCTACTCTCGCTAACATGATCACGCACTTCAACGCAAGCATACCCATCCTCGAACGTGTCTGCCGATGCTGGCGGTACATGGTGCTCTCCTACCGTACAGCCATGCGTCCACTCCTACCAGATCTCGCGACTAAGCTGATTGAGGGCTTCGACAAGTCAAGGCAGGGTTGCTTCCTATGGGCGACGGCGTCGATAGTACGAGAGTTTTCGCAAGGTGTAGACGATGTCGACCCAAGTCTAGCAAACGACGTCTACCAGTTCTACGAGCAGCAAGCGAAGACCTTCCTACGGATACTGAGCGACCTGCCCCCAGAGGAGCTTCCTGACCTCATCGAGGACTACTTCCGCCTTGCTGCCGACATGGCACTCTACTTTCCCTCAGAATCGATCATGTCGCCACTCATGGACACTGTTCTCCTTGCAGCCTGCAGTTCCCTGACACTGCTCAAGGAGGATCCCATCATCGCAGTGCTGCACTTCCTACGCGACTTGCTTGGATACGGTCGCAACTCGTCGCCCTCATCTAGCTTCGACAACACGCGTCACGAAGTGCCCGAGCAACTGCGGAACCGCGTTAAGCAACTTGTCATGGGTGCTGGCGTTCAACTAGTCCAGCGCATCATGACTGGCATGATGTACAGCTTCCCTGAGGGCTGCTTCGCGGACTCTTCTGGCGTGCTCCTCGACCTGTTCGAGCTTATGCCTGAGCAGGTCGCTCAGTGGGTAGCTAGTACCGTTGGCATGTTACCTCAAGGCAGTATCACACCTCAAGAGAGCGAGCGATTCCTAAATAACATTCGACAACGTATCCAAACTGGCGATGTCAGGATGATAAGGACTATCCTACAAGACTTCACCACTAGTTACCGCCGCCGAAACGTTGCGCCCCGCGAAGGCCTCGGTAGACTGGAAGCTTCGCGGTTCAGGTTCTCCGGTTAGACGCTGGATGCCGAAGCACGAATTCTGTTCCAGAACGTGGACGCGCGGAAGCCTACAGAGCCACTCACACGTTCTGCGCTTCTTCTCCACACGGTTCAGTCTAACGCCTCCCGGTTTTAGTAACAAAGTGGTGGTGTGTTTGGGTGCGTGGTGTAGTGTGTATCGAATAGCATAATTGTACTTGAAGCGTTAGTGTGTGGGCATTTGCATGGAAGATCGGGACACGGAAGGACAGGATACCATCGGTGGAACAGAGTGGGGGTTATTGTTCAGATCTGCTTAGATACCGTTTACTTCTATACTTCACATCGTTTCGTCATCGCCGGTTGGCTATTCTTGGTCGTATGACGTGATTGCAGTAGTTTGACGTTCGCTCCTGCACTTCGAGTGACGTCGGACAGCGCTCCTTCTTGGCTAACAATGAGTGTGCAAGACGTCGATCGGATGGCAGCGACGACCTATCGTGGCCCCAACAAACAACAACTTCGTCATACCAGCTTCCTCGTCACTCACAATTTGGTCTATTGCTGAGCGCTTACCAATACCTAGGCACAGCCTTTCGGCTATCGAACAGCATCTTCTCTGAGCACCTATCACCTCAGTGTCCATCTCATCCTTTGGCCCACCGCCAGCAACACTACCTTGAACACCTGTTACCACCCGGCACACGCTAGCTTGACCTTCTCCGCTTCTCCCATATACCGTTACAAATCTGTATCTTCATCTGAAGTTCGTCGGCACCGAAGGTGACCACTCCACGTTAGGTGCGCGCCAAGTTTCATGGTGAAGGTCGTGAGATTAGAGTTGACAGCAGACTTCAGCAGGGCCGATTCGCGAACGTAACAACGTTCCCATTTACCTGCGGTTCCTGCGCACCTCCAGCCTGGTATTGGCAAGAACAATATCGGCAGAGCCTAAAGCTCGCAACCATACAAGAAACGACCATCCTGGATCCCCCATACGGGCGACCCGGCCTAGCGAGAGCTAACTCCACAGGATCCGGCACTAGACCCATCTCGATCAGATCAAGCACGTCGAGCGCATCACAAACCTCTACTCAAACTTCAAGCCGATCAAGGAGACACTCGCAGCCAGCTCTTCCCCCAACCCTTGCCGAGAGAATTGCACTAGGACCTCAGCTTAACCCATATCATAGCAAGAATCCTCATCGTCTAGACCGATATACCAGCGTTCGGGACGTCTATCTTGCTAGACAGGAGCAGCGTACAAAAGAAGCCGCGCATCAGGAAGAGAGACTCCATCAACTTCGGCTCGAAAAGCGCAGGGGTACCCGCCAATTTGACGGTTCAAGATCAGCTGGAACTTCGCCAGCCCTGAGTCGTACAAACTCAAATTCAGATCTCACTCGAACATCTTCCCTCAAGAACCTCGCTAGAGAACTGACGACGTTCGACAAGTTCGGGCCTATCAGGCGCGCAGACACGGGTGACTCTACCGCATCTTCATCGGGACAGTCGAGCAAGTCCAAGAAGTCGAACCTCTCTCGGGTATTGACGGCTGACCGCTATGATCGAGACGCTCAAAGAAATGAAGCACGGCAAGAGCGGCAGTTACGAGAGCCTGGCGCTGGAACGAACGGCGAGCCAGATTCTCCATCGCATGGAGGACAAAGACTCGGAGGACTCTCTGGAAAGCACGCGGACAAGAGTACTCGGTCTGTACCTTTCGCGGTTTCTTGCGCTTGAAACAGATTGACTGACTTGTCACAGCGAACGCGCGCGCGATATATGGACCGAATCGTTGTCTAGACGTGATAAGTTTCGCTCCGACTTCCTCAAGAAAAATTGGAGCTTGCATCGTCGAGCACAATCCTTCGAGTAGATCCTACGTACACTGCTGCTCTGCGAAAGAGGACTCACGTCTCGGTGCCATGGAACACCTGCTCGTCATCACCGAAGATCTGCTCCAGCGACTTATGGACGCCGAGGGCATCACGAGTAGTGGATGGTTGCCCGCCACGCCACAGTCACATCATGCAGCGATGTACGGGAGTGCGCCGGGAAGTGTAGCGGGTGGAGGAAGTGTAGCGAGCAGTGTGCAGCCAAGTCGAAGGGGCAGTGCTCAACCACAGGAGTAAGACCACTCGCACTCTTATGATGTCTGACCTTGGTATACTCACAAAACATAGCCTCCTCATCGACTACGCGCAAGGTTCACCACAACTAATGCAACAATCACCCCAATTCTCACCGCCCGCCCAGTCAATACCTTCCCAAACCCCCTTCGTCAACGACTTCAACACGCCCTGGTCGCCTCACCACATCCAAAAGCCCAAGCTCCCTAGAGGCAGCAGTGACACGGTCTTCCACACCACGGCCAACACTCCCAAGCCAGTCGTCCAAACGATCCCTAGGACTAACAGCGATATTATTCAGCAGCCTAAGCCGGTGCCAATCGGCCAGTTCCAGGGTCCTGGAAGAGGCAGGGTGCAATGGAATCTGGGCTCTGAAGGATAGAAGAGTCGGGTCTTGAGTCATCGGCTGGTCGGGGTCAGAGAGATGATGTGATGGATGCTGCGTTCCTTTGAACTGGGGGAGGATGGTTGGACTTGTTGGTTAGAGTTATTCTTATTACGCGAATGCTATCATTTCGAGCTTGGGTATGGTCCTAGAAACATTGCTTGCTCGAGCTCCTGTTGTGACTCACGGGTTTATCTAGAACGAGACCGTAGAAGCGATCACTCCGATCGCTGCTAGTACAACCCACTTGAGCATGAACAGTCATGCGATACATCACTGAATTCTGATAGGAATGATGGACTTGAAGCTGCACGAATACCTGGATCATGACTCACCAGCCTTCAAAAGACACAGTGAACCGTGCTACCAAAAGCAACGTGACTGTTGTATTAGCAGTGAAACAAAGCTTATTAGGTGTACCATGGTTAGATGAAGTTGGGGGAAGAGAGTGATGAGTCGCAACACCGTATTAGCGCGAAATCTTGGCGGCGCACCGCACACATTGAATTGCCCCACCGGCCGCCGCCACTTCTCACTTTCTGTATCATAAGGGACCCCGACTACCTACCCATCCGACACCCCCAACAACACAACCACAACCGCAAATATGTCCAAAACAGCAGGGTGAGTCTATGCGCACCTATTACCCGAATCCCCACGCCTCCCACGTCGCTCCTACGGCGCTCCATGTCGCCCACCAAGGCGCGAGCTTCTACACACACCTCTCCGGATTAAAGGACGTCAAGCTGACAATACTGCTACAGCCGCACCGACTGGGCGGAAGAAGAAGATGAGAACGACTCCCTCACCTCCCTCCCACCCCAACAAGTCATCAAGAACAAAGACGGAACCGAAACCGTAATCTCCTACCGCATCGGCGAAGACGGCAAGAAATACAAGACAACACGGCGCATCAAGAAGACAGTCGTAAAGCAAATCGTAAACCCCCGCGTCGCCGAACGAAAGCAATGGGCGAAATTCGGACAAGAAAAGGGCAAGCCCGCCGGCCCCCAAACAGACACCGTCTCCGTCGCCGAGAACATCGCCTTCCGCCCCGTCTCCAACTGGAAAGCCAGCAACGAAGATAAGGGCGACGAAGCGAAGAAGAAGGCCGAGCTCAAGAACGCAAAGATCAAGTGCCGTATTTGCCAGGGCGACCATTTCACCACAAAATGTCCCTTCAAAGACACCATGGCCCCCGAAGGCGACGTCGCCCCCGCAGAAATGCCCGACGATGCGCCCGGCGGCGCAGGAGGCAGTCTGGGCACCGGCTCTGGCGGCTACGTTCCCCCTCATCTGCGTGGCCGTGCGGGCGCAGGCGAGAAGATGGGCGGCAAATTCGACCGCGACGACAGCGCTACCCTGCGTGTTACCAACGTGTCTGAGTTCGCCGAGGAACAGGATCTGCGCGACATGTTCTCCAAGTACGGTCATGTTACCCGTGTTTTCCTGGCCAAGGACAGGGAGACGGGTCGCGCCAAGGGCTTTGCGTTTGTTAGTTATGCGGATCGGAGTGATGCTGCCAAGGCGTGTGAGAAGATGGATGGATGTAAGTTTCGATGCACAGAGCTTGTGATATTCGACGACGCTAACTTTATTCAGTCGGTTTCGGGCATCTTATCCTGCGTGTCGAGTTCGCTAAGAAGGCTTAAGCGGAGAGGATTTGTGCATGGCTCAATGACGTTGCAATTTGGCGTTCAGGGTGGTTTCACGGGCTATGACATCTGTAGACGTGTGTCTTGCATGCATGGTACATGATAGCTATCGTTTGTGACTTCGTACGTCAGACGAGGCGACTTCTCATGGATATCAAATGATAGAGTGCTCGCTTTCAACTCAGACTCTCATGTCGCTGACGTTCTAAGTCACATCAGCAGGTAGTAAAGACCAACTAACAAGCACGTACACTGGCCCCTTCCATCTCAACACATTTGTTCAAATATATCATTAACTTGATTCTCCCATTCCATCACTTTCATCTCTACATACACATATACACGTACACCGCACAACAGCCCAGATCGTCCGACAAGAAGGGTCGGGCCGCTGTTCCAAATCTAACCCGGAGCCAACACCTAGACCTTTTTCTAAGAGAATCTTATATCCTCCCGTATCATGAACGCCAGCTTTATTGTACAAGTTGGGCAGGGCCCGCAGAGTGGTGAGGAGGAGGGTCATGCGCTAAGATCGACTTCGTGTAAATGCGGGACAAACGTCGAACTGCAGTAGAAGGTGAAGAAAAAGATTGCTGCGCCTGGTTTCGCGGTTGGGGCTCGTCAGGGTAGCGGTAGAATGGTATGTATTTGCTGTGCGCAATTCGTTTTATCTTTGCTTTAGTCGACTTGTTTTAGGTCGGGCTCGAAGAAGACTTTTCGTGTTATCTGGTGGGCTGTTAGCTTTCATCGTGAAAGTACCAGGAATTGATCAAACGTACCGCCCATCCTCCCGCTACAGTCGCGCAGATACCCGAGCTAATAGCCATCTGCCTCGTCCCTCTTGTGCTCTTGAACAGCGCGCCGCTCAATGCGCCCGCCACGACGCTGTTGCTCATATCGTGCTTGCCGCGGTAGTACCCAATCGTGCTGTTCATACCATTATACACCATCGCAATCACGCCCGCGCTGTTTCCCAGAAAAGGACCTCGCCGTGTTATCGCATTGAGCACGCCGTTGATGCGCAACCGCGGGGGCATGCTGGGTGGGTTCTTTTGCAGGCCCTCGGCTAGTCCCCACGCTCCTCCTATCGTCAGCGCCGTTAAGTACGACACGCCCGTGCCGTAACATAAGTCGTCGGACCAGCCGCGTGAGGGCAGAGCGGATTGTGCGCCGGGCAGGTCAGAGAGGACGCTGTCTTCGAGGTTTAGGTAGTCGAGTGTGTCTTGGTTGAGGCCGGCGAGGGGATGCAGTTGTGAGGGGTCGAGCAGGAATTCTGAGGGGTTTTGGATGGCCGTGTTGGGGTCGAAGGGTGTGGGTTGGAAGGTGTCTTCTTTTACGAAGTCGGCATTTTGGGGTGAGGCGGGCGCGGGTGCGGTCTCCTTGGACTTGCGTCCGGTTATGGAGTCCCAGCTAGCATTGGATTAGCATTGATGTGACTGAAAAGACGCTGGATACTAGAGTTTATACATACATGGTCATGTTGAAGATGTCAGGTTGTGATGGCGGCGTAAAGAAATGTTGCGCCTGATTGTCAACAGCCGCACGAACAAAATCCCCCAGACGCCCGAAAAACCTCTATCAGACCGACGCAGCTAGGAGAAACAGCAGAAAGAGGCAGGTGGCAGATGCGCGGGTATGGGATAGCGTGGGGCGGCGTTCGTGATGCTCACGAAAAGTTCTGGCGAAGCAACTTGGGCAATGACGGTCTCTGTGCACGGCCCACCTTCTCGAAGCCTCCCTGCTTCCGAGCTCGGAAAGGAACGAGATCGGAAAGAAAAGTTCAGACAGCCTCACCCACTTCGGGATAACGACAAACAACAACATTGAACGATTCCGACCATGGCGCTCCCCGAATACAAGCAAAACTTCCTCAAGGACTGCGTCTCTGCCGGTGCATTGAAATTCGGCACCTTCACCCTCAAGTCCAAGCGCATATCACCCTACTTCTTCAATGCCGGCCTCTTCCACCGCGCCGACCTGCTCCGCTCCATCTCCTCAGCCTACGCACACACACTGAAGAACCATGGCGACTCGGACCCTTCGTTCCAATGGGACATTCTCTTCGGCCCAGCCTACAAGGGCATCCCCCTCGCAGCAGCCTCAGTCGACAAGCTCGCAGATCTAGACATGGCCAAGTACGGACAGAAGAGCTACAGTTTCAACCGCAAGGAAGCGAAAGACCATGGTGAGGGCGGCAACATCGTGGGCGCGAGTCTGAAGGGCAAGAAGATTGTTATTGTGGATGATGTCATTACGGCTGGTACGGCGATTAGAGAGGCTATTGATATTATCAAGAGGGAAGGGGGTGAGCTTGTGGGCATTATCGTGGCGTTCGATAGGCGGGAGAAGATGCCTACGGCGACTGATGACGATGGAAAGCCCGGTCCCAGTGCGATTGGAGAGGTTAGGAAACAGTATGGGATTCCTGTGCTCGCTATCTTGACCCTGGATGATGTTGTGGAGTATCTGAGGAGTTTGGGTGGAGAGGAGGATCTCAAGAGGTTGGATGAGTACCGGGAGAAGTACAAGGCGAGTGATTAGGCGTATCTGGTGGGGCGTTTACGAAGTTATGATTATGGGAGTATGGGTGATAGGGAAGGGCGGCTGCTAGAATACCCCGCATGCGTTGCGGTCAATGCTGCAAGCATTTCAAGCCCACATGTTCTTCTTGACTCCGTGAGACTGTGACGCGATCCTCATAACAATAAACGGCAGTGTCATTGGGGTGAGATGTTACATCAAAGAAAACACGTTGATTATTGTCATACTTCCATGGTACAGATACAGAATTATGTACGCGTTCAACAAAAGGGGGGTATCCTCTATCATCGCTCCTGGCCAAACGAACAAGATGCATAGTCACCTCGATGCATATCTGCATCCAATTCGAGAGATCTTTCGGGCAAGAATCGTCTGAATCCGAACCGTCTGAATCAGAAGAGCACTCCATAACAAGATCAAGCTGGACAGCTGGCCTGACTCCGACGTACCTGCTCCGCAAAACTCATCTCTTTGATGGCCTATTATCTTTCTTGTGTTTTGCGTCCCGAGAATAGACTCCGCTAGCTTCCTCTAACTGTATTCATCGTCGCTGGAACCGGCTTCACTGGGATCGAAAACAACGGGCTTGTCTTTGTCGTCTTTGTCGTCTTCGTCCGAGCTGATGCCGTTCGCACTTGAATGGCTTCGACAGGATGTTTGACAGATTAATCCGTAGTAGAGACTTGCGCAGTAGAGTCATGTTCGCCAGCATCGTCCGCGTTGACATCGTCTTCGCTAGCGTCGTCTGCGCTTGAGTTCTCTTCGCTGGGGTCGTCTTCGCCAGCATCGTCTTGACTAGCATCGTCTTCGCTATCGTCTTCGCTATCATCTTCGCTATC
The DNA here is from genome assembly GCA_023758005.1 of Alternaria sp. BMP 0032. Classification (NCBI taxonomy): domain Eukaryota; kingdom Fungi; phylum Ascomycota; class Dothideomycetes; order Pleosporales; family Pleosporaceae; genus Alternaria; species Alternaria sp. BMP 0032. The sequence continues at coordinate 409,628 of JAFVMD010000021.1, read as the reverse complement.
GCTATATTCTGATGAATCAGGATAGAAGCCGGGCGGAGTGTTGAGCGCAGGATGAGCATAATTCTTGGGGTCATAATCTGGCTCATTCTCGATAAGGTAATGGCGTTCCGAAAATGCGATCCACGGATCCTAGATACCGGTTAAAGCATTAGCTACCGACTTGCGTTTTCAGGGGTTGATCGCATGGTTCGAGGACTCATTTAAAGGTCATCATCGGGAGGTCAAATAAGCACCTACCTCGTGATATTCCTTGAGGATATAGTCATCCAGACTGTCCAGATACTCTCTCGCATCTTGCCTCCACTGTTCACTTCCACTCGTATCTCTGAGCACCTCGGTGAGGTCAAATTCTATGTCGTCGTACCTGTTAAACGGATGCCCCCATTTGAAACGCAAATGCCCTCCTTCGCGTTCATATGCCTGGAGAACAGGTCTCAGGAGTTCGATCCACGGGACCCACAAGTTTAACCTGACCTCCTGTTGAACCAATTCGATATGGAGACTGAAATTCCTCTTCTTCCTGATACTCATCAGGGTCTTGACAAGCGTCTCGCCTTCTGCATCGATGTCTGTATTGGATTCCCAAAGACAAACATACAGTGACTGCAAAACATCTGCGGGAATAAGTCCAACATCCCAAATATCTTGACAGACGACTCGTTCCGTTGATGCTATGGTGATATATTCAACTGGACCAAAGCCATCAATGTCGGGATAGCTGCCAGAATCGCTACGGTCGGGTTGTACCTCGTACCATTTCACCATAACTTCGTGGGCTATTTTCAAACCCATGAAGCGGCTTTGAATGAAGTGCGGTAACTCTGGTACGTCGCTGCGGCAATACTCAGGGTTGAGACGGTATTGCATCGACTCTTCATGATACTTGAATGCTTTGTTATCCCAAATATAGTCGAAGATCATCGCTCTCAGTTCGGTCGGTAGACGGGTCTCTATCTCACGGGCGAATTGGAGATTCCATAATTCGCTGTATTTCGTGACAGCGGCCGGCCATTCTCTAAAGCGAACTTAGTGATTAGTCTACGCAATTTCGGTTTCGTACGACGAAAGAAACTGACTCTTTGAGGATTTTCGTTTGCTGTTTTGCGGTACGCTTCTTTGGAGCCTCGAGTTTGCTGCGAATGCTGTACGTGTGTCAGTTTCCGCGTTTTCCGTCACGTCGGTGGTCTTACTCCACGAGGGTCTGGTACGCGGCCTGGACATCGTCCTGCTGGACCGGCGGGGAATTGGCAGAATGAATAGGGGGCGCCTTTGGCTTAGACTTCGGTTTGGTCCTTCGGGCCATAGCTGGAAAACAAAGAAATGGTAATCGAAGAGTTCACGTGTCTATGCGTGCTGTGCAAACCCGCGGGAGTGTTTGGCTGCAAAGGTGCGAGCGTCGTAAAGTTGGCGAGGGGAGGACGCGTCGCTAGCGCGTCTCAAAACGATTAAACACGCGTGTCCCTTGCTTCCCCATTCCCCATGACAAGCAACCCGCTTGCCGCGTTATCTTATAAATTAGACGCTCCGCAAAACACCTTACTTATAAGTTTTTATAGCTTCTAAAAACTTTTTAGCTAATTATAAAGCTAGTATATAAACTAAACTTTTTAGCTAATAAAAGCTAATTATATAATACTTATAGTAAAGCTTTTATAAAGCGTTTAAGAAAAAATAGTAAAACTTTTAGTAAATAAGTATTTTAAATTATAACTTTAGTAAAGTTTATTTATTAGTACTATAATACTACTATTTTACTTTATTATAGTATTAAATATAATAAAAAGTATAAGTTCTTTTTAATACTATTATATTTATTAAGTCTAATTTATATATAGTATTAATAAAAAAGTATAGTATTATAAAAAATAATATTTTAGCTCTTTAGCGTAATTACGTCTTACTAATCTACTTACTATATTCTACTTACTATATACTTACGCTAAAACTTCTATAAAGCTCTATTTCTTTATTAAATATACTAGTATAGAAATATAAGTATAATATAGTTAAGTAATATAGTATATAATTATAATATAGGTATATTTTCTAAATACTTTATTTTATAGTAAGTAGTAGTATATATATTCTTTTAAAAGTTCTAGAAATTAAAACTAAGCTATAAAGTTTAACTTTCTTAAACTTTTTATAAAAGTATAAAAGTAATAAGCTAAAGTTTAGCTTAGATCTTATAGAGAAAGAAAGAATATAAGTATTTTACGCGTTTTATCTACCTCTAGAGAGGTATTTAGAAGTTATATATATATCTTATTACTCTCTAGAAGCTCTATATAAAAGTAGAGAATAAAAAGAGCTATAACTATAGAGAAATAGTAATAAATATCTATAAACTTAAACTATTTAAAGCTATATCTAAAATAAAGCTATAAAGTAGTAATATATAGTAGTTTATAACTCTAAACCTAATATATAATAAGTATTCTAAGTAAATAGAAAAGTTTTATAAAAAAAGTCTTATAAAAAGAGTTTATAAAGAAAAGTCTTATACGTATATATATACTAAACTCTTATCTATAGTTAAAAAGTAAAAAAGTCTACTATTTAGCTTTTTCTTTTCTCTTATTCTTTTTATTCTATATATTTTCTAGATCTATAAAGCTTTATAAAGTTTTATAAAGCTCTATAATCTTCTATAAACTCTAGTACTAGTTATAGTTACGTCTACTATATGCGTTATATTATAGTATTATAGTATTATATTACTATAGTGCTATAGTACTTTAATAGTAATATTATAGTATTATAAAATACTATAAACTTTTATAAACTACTAGGCTAATAGCTAGCTACTAAGGCTTATAGTAGGTAAATTAGTTACTAGCTATATAGTAGTAACTTTCTTAAACTTCTATAAACTTCTATAAAGTTTTTTAGACTACTAGTAACTTCTTATAGCTAGTTATTTTTATAAAGTAGCTATAGTAAAGTATAAAATAAAGTAAAAAGTAAATAAATATAGTAGATAGTACTAAAGTTATACTACTACTACGCTTAAGTATATAGTAATTAGGTAAGCTACGCTTTTAATTAATTAATATATTACTATAATTCTAGATATAGAATTAGAAAAACTTTCTCTACTAGTAAAGAATATAAAATAGAAATAATATATAGTATTATAAAAGTAAATTATTTAGTATTATCTAAGGTATATACTATTTTATAGTTATAGTAGTAAAGTACTTAAACTATATAATAAGTAAGTACGCGCTTTTTAGCGCTTTATCTATATAAGAAGTAATATATTATTAATTACTATAACTAGCTTTAGTAAGAGCCTTATCTTTTATATATATTTAGTATTAACTAGAAAGATTATACTATAGTTAATACTACTCTCTAAGCTAGAGAATAAGTAGCTTAGTAATATACATTATCTTAATAGTATAAGACTTTACTTAGTTAATATAAAAACTTATACTTAGTTTTATAAGCTTATTAATAAGATTATTTATAGTAAGTATACTTATATATTAATAAAGTCTAAGTAGATATCTAGTTATATCTTCTAGATAGTATTAAGAGATATAACTTTCTAGTTATAGATTAGAATTATTATAATTAATAAGTACTATTTTATTATCTAGTAAAAAGTATTCTATTCTACTTTTATATAGCTAGGTAAACTTTATAGTATTTTTATATAGAATATTAATTAGTTTAGTTATTTAGTTACGCTAGACTTTAACTCTACTAAGTAAGTATTAAATACTACTAGTTTCTACTATCTAGAGCGTAATACTTATAAGATAGAGTTAATTTAAATAACTATTAATAGACTAAATATATCTATAACTATTATAGAAATACTATCTAGTAAGTCTATATTATAGAATTTTTTTTTCTTCTTACTACTACTATCTATAACTAGAGAGGCTACTATACTTATAATATAGCTTAAGATAATTATCTTTATTAATAAAAGAACTTAACTTTAGAACGCTATAGAATAGGCTATAATAATACTTATATATATAATAAAGAACTTTCTAGATAATTAATACTATAGTTCTAACTTATTAGCTAGAGATTAGTATATATTTAATATAGTTAAAACGTATACTACCTATATTATATAATATAATAAAGACGCAATATATAATAAGTTTAAGTATTCTACTTTTTATATCTATATTATCTTTATAATAATATCTTTTAAAATAGATATAAACTTACTAGATATTATAAGAGTTATAATATAGAATATACTAATTACTAAAAGTATTATAGACTTATAGTAGTAAATTAGTTATAGAGAGAAAGGTGCTAGATACACTAGCTAAGTATTTATCTTTCTTCTATACTAGCTTTTTAACTATAATAAAGTTAATTAACTAAATATTATAGTAGTTCTAAAGCTAAAGCCTTTAGCTTAAGTATAATAGTTTTATTATTAGCTTTTATCTTTATAAATAGCTAGTAGACTTTTATAGATAGTAATATCTAGTAATATTAATATATTTATTAGCTTATCTACGTTTTAGTTTATAGATAATAAAGTAGTGTTTTAGATAAGGTTATCTAAGAATAGTTATAAGTTCTAGTCTAAAACTAATAGATAAAGGTAAGTAAATATACTACTATCTTAGCTAAAAGTTATAAGTAATAGCTATTACTATTATAGGTTTCTTAAGTAGCTAAGTAAATATACTATATTTATAAACTAGTAACTTTATATAGCGCTAGAGGCTTACTATTCTAAGTATACTTAGTAACTAAAGTAGTAAATTAAAAAAGCCTCTAATATCTCTATTAGCTTTATAAAGCTTTATAGAAGTATACTTACTAACTTAATATATACTTAGATTAGAGTATTTATAGTATAGTAAGTAATAGTACTTTTATATAGAGAGAATTAATAATTTTCTATACTACTAAGTATATATATAAACTAAGTTATGTATATATAGATTAGTAATATATTAGTAGATATAAATACTAGAGCTAATAAAGACTTAGCTTTTCTAGATAGTATTAACTAGATACTATCTTTATATATATAGTAGTATTATAATATAAATAGTAAAGTAGTACTATTACTATATTAACTACGTAATATACTAAATACTTCTTAAGTAGAGTATAGTATACTTTTAGATAATAGAAGATAGTTAAGAATAATAAAAACTTAGAGTATACTATTAAAATCTTAGTTATTTATATATTTACCTCTACTAGACTAGTATATAAATAATAATATAGCTACTAGTATTATAAGAATAAATACGTAAGTCTAAGTTAAAGTATTTATTAATAGTCTAAATAGTAGTATTATAGCTCTAGTTTTATAAAATACTAGTCTTTAGATTATAGTAGACTATTTAGCGCGTATTTATTATAAATTTAATTTAATACTTTTACTAATAGTATCTTAAATTTATAAAGACGTAAGTTAGACTATATCTACTACTAGTCTAGTGTCTTTTTTATCTCTTACTAGCGTAGCTAGTACTCTAAGTTTTTATATAGTAGTAAAGCGTTATATACTTAGGTTAAGAGGTTAAGATAGCTATAATATAGTATATATACTATAACTAGTATTATATAAAAGATAGGCTACTAGTCTAAATAAAGTAGTAGAGATAGTAATAGTAACTTCTAGTTATACTATTAAGATATTAGTAATATTATAAAGTAAATATAAGTAAAAACTAATAGATAAGAGTAAGAGCGTATAGAAGATATTAGAGTAGTAGAATAAGCTAGTATTATAGTTAGGTAAGTAGACTCTATATATTAATTAGCTACTTTTATTTTTATTAGCTTAGAAGTTTCTAAAAGTTTATATAAGATTATAAAAGATCTAAATATATAGTTAGTTATTATTATTATATAATATATACCTTTTCTTTTATATTTCTATTATAGTATAGATAGCTATTTTATTTTATCTTTTAGTAGAGAGTCTAAAGTTTATTATTCTATTAGCTTATAAGTTTCTATAAGTTTATATAAAACTATAGAACTATTAAATATACTTCTACTTACTAATAAAATATTTATTACTTTTTTACTCTTACTTTACTAATATAGCCTAAATAGCTAGGTAATATATTCTTTCTAGTTTATAGTTTAGAGGCTGCTATTCTATTAGCTTAGTAGTTTATAGTAGTTAGTAGAAGGTAGTAGATATTTATATATAGATAGTGTCTAGTAATTTACTATAAAATTAGCCTTAGTAGTAAATAAGCGTAGGCGCTAGAATATAGTAAATCTTTTTAGCTTTTTTAAACTTTTAATAAATACTTATAAGACTTATTATAATATAAGTATCTACGCGCTTTATATACTACTATAGAGTTATAACTAATAAAGCTTAATACTTTTTTAATATAGCTAGTTTACTATAGAGTACTCTTTATAAGTACTAGTAGGTTTTCTAATAGTATTAATATAATATCTATACTAACTAGTATATAGTATAGTATCTAATATATAAAGTTAGTTAGTATAGACTCTCTACTAACGTAGTAACTACAACTTTTATCTATAGCCTTTCTAGCGTTATTCTACTATTATACTTACGCTTCTACTTATAGTTATTACTTCTATAGTATTAGCTAAGAATAAGAATAAAAATACTAAGATAAATAATACTCTACCTATTATTAATAATAATAATAATAAAAGTAGTTTATCTATTCTTAGTAATAATAATAATAATAATAATAATAGTATAGGTAAAGAGAAAGAGAATAAAGTAGCGTAGAAGTCTATTAGTAAGAAGAATAAAAAAGTTAAGTAGAAGAATAAAGTAAACTAGAAGTCTATAGTAAAGAAAAAAAAAAAATATAGTAGTAGTAGAGGTAGAGAAGAAAGAGAAGAAAGAAAAAAAGTTAGTTAGTACTCTTGCGTTAAACACTAGAATACTACTCTCTAGTTCTCTTATCTAATCTTCTAGTAGTATATTAGTAATAATATATATATAGACTAAGCTAGCGTTAATAGAGAGTTAATATTATACTTACTTTCTTCTAACTTATAGAAAGAAACCTACTTACTAAAAGCTTTAGCGCCTAGACTTATAGTATAGAAGTAGTTATAATAGTTATACGTTATAAACTTAGTCTAAGAAAGTAATTATAGACTATATTAGTACTATTATAGAAATAGACTTAGAGGTATAGCTTCTTAGTAAGAACTACTATAAGTAATACTATAAAAATAACTATAAGTATTAAGTCTACTCTAAGAAAAAAAAGTTATATATTAAGTACGCTCTACTAATATATACTTATTACTAGTTTATACCTAGTATAAGTAGCTACTCTTTTTCTCTATAAAAGAAAAGTAGTAGTATATTACTTAAAGAAAGTAATCTACTTTATAGTTACTAGCCTAAGTACCTTTTACTAAAGAGTTTACCTAAGTTTAGTTCTAGTAAAGCTAGTGCTAGTAGTTTTACTACCTAAGATACTATAAAGTAATACTTACTTTAGATAGTTCTAATTAACTCTAGTTATTTATATACTTAGCTTAGGTTAGTAAAGAGACTTAGTATAAGTATATATAGTTATTAAGACTAGTAGAAAGAGCTTCTCTTTAATTATAATAATAGTAGTAATAGCTCTAGTATTTAAAGTAGTCTAATAAGTTAGCTCTTAAGCTTTATATACATAGTTTACTATTTACTCTAGCTAGTTTAATATACTTATATAAGTAAAAAGAGCTAGTATCTAATAGAGACTATCTATATAGATTACTTAGTATTAATAATAGTATAGTACGTAAGAGTTAGATAGTTTAATAAATCTAGTAATCTCTTACTTATCTATTTATATATTATTCTTATAGTATTATATTATATAATAAAATCTAGATATAACTAACTATTACCTACGCTATAAAGAGCTATATTATAATATCTATACTTAAGCGCCTTTTCTTAAATAGTAGTAATATATAATTAGCTAATAATCTAATATAAGTGTATAAAAGTTTATAAAAGTTTATATTACTATACTTAGTAGTGTAGTTTATATATAGTAGAGAGATAGCTTATATATCTCTAAGTATTTATAAAATATTACTAGTTAGCTTATAAGTTTTAAAAAGTTTATAAAATATTACTAGTTAGCTTATAAGTTTTAAAAAGTTTATAGAAGACTTATCTCTCTAGGCCTTAGAGACAGGGCCTACTGCGTTATATCTTATAATATTATACTATGTTACAAACAATAAACAAACAAACTTTTAAGCTATTAAAACTAAGACTAAACTTAAACGCCTCTTGCTGCCCGCCTACACTACTTTCCTTTCTTATACAACTTTATAACAAAGACTTACAATCTATATTAACTTATTTATTACTACTAATAATACACAGATAACACCTAGAAGTAGTAGTTACTACTATATTACACGTAGTCTTTTTTAAAAGCGAGCGCTGCTACTACTACTACTACTACTTCTATTATAGTTATAATTACCTAAAAGCTTAAGAAAATTCTAAAATTAGTAGTAACATATTTATAGTACTACAAAAAGGCTATATATTCTCCGCAGCCTAATGCGCTAGCTAAATACTCTAGAAAGATCTTAAATACACCTATAGTCTATGCTAGTTACGCATTCTACTACAAGCTTATTAATAAGCTATTAGTATTGCCTTATTATCTAGATTATCTATCTTGCTTATATTATTAGCCTAATTATAAGTTCGTAGTTATTATTATTATTATTATTAATCGCTAGCCTATATATAAGCCGCCTAAGATGTAGAGGTAGATAGTATAATAGTAGAGAGAGTAAGAGACATCTCTACTTCTATCTTAAAAAGCTTCTCTACTATAGTTAGAATGTATAGCATCTAATTCTAGCGCTAATAAATAAGTACCTTATAGCGCATAAAGTTCTTCTAATAATTAGTCTACCTAGAACTTCTACTAGTAGTAATAAGATCTTACTAGCGTACATACTATACTCTAGTATAGGCTTTAAGCGCTATAGAATTGCTTATTAGCATAATAAAGATAGAGCTTAGGTAGTAGACGTTAACGCCTAAGAACTTATTAGATATATAGCGTACTAACGCACAATCTACATTAAATTTAGAAGCTAGCCTAGTATAGTAGCGTACTTAATCTATTATCTCTTTAAACTACTAGTTCTTAATAACATAGCTTATAAGCTTAAATTTACCTAGCTTATACTTAGTAATAACTATAGTAGTCTTAGTTACAGTAGTTATAGAATAGCCTACACGCGTCTTAAAGATAATAAGAGCTCTTATAGATAATATAGTTACTATATTAATAAGTAGAGAGAAAGAAGATATAAAAGATGTAGAAGATAAAGAAGATAAAGAAGATAAGAAAGATAAGAAAGATAAAGAAGATAAGAAGAAAGAGAAAGAGGTAAGTAGAGAATTTTACTTTTTATAACTATAGCTAAAGAGTTAAGTGTAATTACACGTATAAAACTCTTCTACTACTATCTTAGAATAGCTATTACGTAATAAATTTAGAGTTATTCTGCGCAGAATTAAAAGCTATAAACTACTATACTTTACTACTTTTCTACTCTACAGCTTTATTTTAGAAACAGCTTTAAATGCTTAAGTTCTTAGACGTTTATTGCTATTTCTCTATAGTTATAGCTCTTTCTACCTTTTACTTCTATATAGAGTTTCTAAGAAGTAATAAAATGCATTTACAACTTCTAAATATTCTCTTAGGAACATACAGAACGTATACTCTATTACACCTCTTTCTCTATAGTTTCTAGGTTAAATCTTAGCTTCTTGCCTTTATGCTTTTACATAAGGTTTAAGAGCGTTAAACTTTATAGCTTAGTTTTAATTCCTAGAACCTTTAAAAGAATATATACTACTACCTACTATAAAATAAGGTGTTTAGAAAATACACCTACATTGCAATTATATACTATATTACTTAACTGCGTTGTGCCCGCATTTCTGCACTAGCACACTTAACAAAGTAATAGAAGACTTATAAGCTAAAAAAAGCTAACTATAAAAGATATAATTTAAACTTAAAAGTAAAAAAAATAGTAACTTTATATATAAGAAATTACTTACTTAGTAGTAAAGTAGGTATTTTAGTTAAGAGCTAGAGGTTACTAAACTAGTAAAGAACTAATATACTAAATAGTAGTACTATATTAAACTATTATAGATAGAGAATACCTAAATTTAAAGCTCTATATAGTATATTAGTATAAGAAGCTAGTAGAAATATAAAGTTATAATAAGTAGAAGAGCTATATTAATAGTAGTAATACTAGCTTTACTAGTATAGTAATATAGTATATAGATATAAAAGGTAGATAATTAAGAAAGAGTAAGAAGTAATAAGTAATAAATATACTATTTTTAGAACTATAATCTTACTTATAGCTATTAAAACTTTAGCCTATAGTAACTCTATATTATATAATACTTTCTATAGTAATAATAATAGTAGTAGCTACTTTAAAATATCTACTTCTAACTCTTTTCTATTTAGCTTTCTATTTAGCGCTTTATACGCTATACTTTTAGTACTACTACTATAGTTTATTATATAGTAGTAATAGTAGCACTAGTAGTAAAATAAGCTCTACTAGAGTAAATTAAAATCTAGTATAGTTAGAGAGCGTAGGTAAGTATAGTACTACTATAGAGTTAGTAACTATATACTTATAGTAATATAGTCTACTTTAAAACTATATTTAGCGCACTTAGTATTTAGTAGCTATACTACTATTAATAATTATACTTATACTTATATCTATACTTATTATTTTTATACTTACTTTTTCTACGTCTTTAGTATATAATAATAATAATAATAATAATAAGAAGATAAAAGTTATACCTAGCTAGGTAGAGATCTTAGTTACTCTTATAAGTAACTTTATATAGTAGTAGTAAGAGTATAGTAGTAAAGATTAAGTAAGTAGATAAGTAATAATAGATATAGAATAGCTTACTTTTTTCTTTTCTTTATAAAGTATAAGTAAGTAGTACTTTTATAGTACTACTACTATAATATATAAATATTTACTAGCTTTAGAGTATTAGCTTTTATATTCTATTTTAGCTATTTAGAGTACTACTAAGAGAAATAACCTAAGTATTAGATTAGAGTAAGTATTATAGATTAGAGTTTAAATACTAGCTATAGTAAGAGAGTAGAGTTTAGTTAGTTAGAATTAAAGTTATTACTATATACTTCTCTTTATATATATTACTATATACTTATATAAGTAGTAATATAAGTAGAGAAAGCTAGTAAGTGTATATTATAAATAAGAGGTTATCTAGACTAGTTATAGCTTATTTAGGTTATATAAATAAAGGTAATATTAAGAGTTAAGATTCTATATAGTTATAAAGTTATCTATATCTATTTATAAAGCTACTTTATAAAGGTCTAGTCTAGCTAATAGCTTACTAGGTTAAAGAGCAAAAATAAAGAAGAAAAGAAGAAACTTATAGCTAGTTAAGAAAAAGTATAAGATTATTAATCTAATTAGTAATAATAAAAAGTAGAAAAAGCTTATAGCTAGTTAAAAAAAAGTATAAGATTATTAACTTAATTAGTAATAATAAAGAGAAGAAGCTTATAGCTAGTTACTAGAAAAAAATTAAAAATAAACTAGAACTAATTAAATTACCTAAGAAGTAGAAGCTAATAGTAGATTAGAAGCTAAATAATATTTCTAGACTTTCTAGATAATAGAAGCTCTAAGTAGATTAAAGGCTAAATAAAAAGAGCGTCTAAGAAGTAGAAGCTATAAGTAGATTAGAGGCTAAATAATATCTCTATAGCTAGAAAGTCTATAGTAGTATTAAAAAGAGTATAAGTAGAGTTAGGTTTATAAGTAGCGCTTATATTACTTTAATAAACTCTAAAGTAGTAGGTAAAGTTAAAGCTAAAAAATCTTTAGTAGTATTAAGAAGTATATAAGTAAATAACTTAGCGCCTTATAGACGTCTAGTATTACTTAGAAGCTTACTACTAGAAGTCTTAAATAATATATTATTAGTAATATCTCTAGTATTAAAGCTATAGTTAAAGTTAAAAGTAACGTTATTACTAAAGTATATTTAAATTTATTTTAAAAAGTAATAACTTTCTTTCTCTTATATATAGAGCTAGTAGTTTTTTATTTCTTACTAATAGTAAAGAATTAAAGAAGCTAAATAACTAACTTAAAGTTTTTAGTAAAAGAGTTAGAAAAGAAAAGTATATTATTAAGCTTTTTTACTTTTTATAGACTTTAAAGAACTAAAAAAGTCTAATAATAGGCTATCTTTTAATAAAATAGTAATAAAGTAGATATAGTGTTAAACTCTTATTCTTTAGTATAGCTAGTATATGCGTTTCTATATACTTAATAATAGTTTTATATAGTTTATAGTTATTCTTAAAATACTACTTATAGTAGATATATATAGTAAGATTAATAACTATAAAAAAAGTAGTAATAAAAAGAAAGTAGTTAATAATAGCTTTAGTAGTATAGTATATAGGCTTAAAAGGCGTAGAAGCTTATAGCTAGTATTATTAATAATAATAACTATAAAAGAGTTAGTAATAAAAAGAAAGTAGTTAGTAATAGCTTTAGTAGCGCTAGTATTAAGAAAATAGTAAAAAGTGTTATAACTAGTAACTTAATTACAGCTTATAAAGAGAGGCCTAGATATTAAAAAAAGTAAAAACTTTAAAGCTATTACTAGTATACTTTAGCTTATTAAACTTATTTCTAACTATAATAGTTAGGTTACCTATAAAAAGTGCGTTCTTACTATACTTCTTTAAAGAACTAAAGTACTCTAGCTTATTAAGCTTATCTTTAGCTATAGTAGTTAGGTTACTTATAAAAAGCGTATTCTTACTATACTTCTTTAGAAAACTAAAGTACTCTAGCTTATTAAGCTTATCTCTAACTATAGTAGTTAGATTACCTATAAAAAGCGTGTTTTTACTATACTTTTCTAAAGAACTAAAGTACTCTAGCTTATTAAGCTTATCTCTAACTATAGTAGTTAGGTTATCTATAAAAAGTGCGTTCTTACTACGCTTTTTTAAAGAACTAAAGTTAGAGATAATATTTATAGTAGAGAGCTAAATACTAGTATTATTACGCTAGCGCTATAGATTAGTAAAGTTATTAGATATTAAAACTTACTTATACTAGGTTTTATAATATAGATAAGCTCTTTTATATAGCTTAAAGATATACTATATATATTATATAGCTACGCTATATCTATAAAGATTATTCTTTTTTTTAAAGTTAATATACTTCTTAAGTATTTTCTTTTACTTAGTATAAAAAAGTTAGTAAAAAGCTTAAACTAGCTAGAAATATACTAAGTAAACTTAGAATTAGTCTTAAAGTTATTATTATTAGTAGTAATAGGCACTATATAATTAGCTATCTTTAGACCTAGTTAGAGATATTACTAGTACTACTATTATATCTTACGTAAAGTAATATTATTAAGTAAGCGCCTAGTAAATAAAGAAGTAACTAGTATAGCTATATAGTCTTTATTTATATATTAAGTTATATAGCTATACTTTATTAAATATACTTAGAGTAAGTAGCTAAATAGTTAAAGTCTTTTATATAGAAGTACTTCTATAGTAAAGAAAAAACCTACTAGCTAGCTAGTATAGGTACCTACTAAGCCTACTAGTAGAAAATAAAAAGTATTTCTATAGAGAAAGATCTAGGTTTAAGTTATAGTTTATCTATTTTTTTCTATTTTTTTTTATCTTATAGCTAGAACGCAAAACTTTTTAAAACTTATAAACTAACTAGTAATATTCTATAAACTCTTTAAGACTTATAGACTAACTAGTAATATTCTATAAACTTTTTAAAACTTATAGACTAATTACTTAGTAAGTTCTTATAGAGGTTATAGATAAAAAATTTATACTTTTAGTAGTAACTACTATATTAATCTAGTAACTAGTATATTAGTAAGGCGTTTATAAAGCTAGAGCTAACTAGTAATATTCTATAAACTTCTTAAAACTTATAGGCTAATTACTTAGTAAGTTTTTATAAAAGTTATAGATAAAAGATTTATACTTTTAGTAGTAACTACTATACTAATTTAGTAATTAGTATATTAGTAAAGCGTTTATAAAGCTAGAGCTAAAGAAAGTAGCGCTATATATACTTAATAATAAAGTATCTAGTTAGTTAGATATAGTCTTATCTTAGTACTCTAGTTACTTAGATATAGCTTTATTTTAGTACTTTAGTTACTTAGGTAGTTAGTTAGCTATAATAGTAATATATAGTTCTCTAGCCTCTCTAGCTCTATAAGTAATATTCTTACTCTAATAGCGCAAAGTAGAAGAAGATAGTATACTAGCCTAAAGTAGTAAACTACTAGAAGAAAGAAGTAAAAAAAAAATAGTAGATAATAGTAAGAATAGAGACGTATACGCTATACCTCTAGTAATATTATCTACTCTTTTAGTAATATTATAGAATAGTTCTAGTTTAACTAAAAAAGAAGTATATTTAGTAGCTAATATAGTAGGCTTCTATATAATAAAAGTTTCTTTAGTAGCTAATATAATAGGCTTTTATATAATAGAGGTTTTTTTAATAGCTAATATAATAGACTTCTACTAATAGATAGTTATTTAGTAGCTAATAATATTTACGTAAACTAAATAAGTTAAGATAAATTAAGTATAACTTTTTATTCTTTTATACACCTAGAATAATTAGTAACACTAGTAATCTTATAGAAACTTCTAAGCTAATTCTTTCTAATAAGTATAACACTAGTAATCTTATTAGAAGTTCTAAGCTAATTACGCTAGTAAGACTTATATATAGCCTTTACTAGCCTTAATATTAATTCTACCTTAATATAGTCTTAACTATATTTATTAATTTAAAGTATATAGTAAAGTACTAATTATAGCTATAAATATATAGAATAAAAATAGAATAGTAGTATACTTATAAAAGTAAAAGCTTAGAACTCTAAATAAAAAAAAAAAAAAAAAAAAAAAATAGTCTTAACTATATAGTAAGTAGATAGTAACTTTATTAATACTATAAACTTATATATACTACTATATACTTCTATAAACTTCTATAAACTTATAGAGTATATTATATATAGTTACGCTAACTAGAGGCCTATATAAGATTAAGCTAATTAATACTAGTTAATAGATATTTATTAGTAGTAGTATCTACTTAGCTATTATAGCTACTATAAGTAAAGTTAGCATACTTACTAATATTAATAAATCTATTATAACTATTACTAGGCGTTACTACTAATATACTATAAGGTAGAGATATTAGAGTATAAATATACTAAGTATTAAAGGTATTAATATTAGCTTTAAGACTATTAATACTATTCTATTAGATATTTATAAAATTATATATTTTACTACTAGCGTTAATAGAAGCGTAATAGCTAGTATACCTATCTAAGAATAGGTTCTAACTAAGAAAGAATATATTATAAATAGCTTTATTACTTATATACTTACCTAATATAGATTCTCTATACTAATACTTAAGTCTAGTATAGAGTTTACTTAGATACGCATTATAAAGAGCTTACTACTAGAATATAATATTAAAGTTATATATAGAGTTCTTTTAGTTATAGAGGTTAAGCTTATAACTATAGTTAAGATACTTAAAGTATAGATTAATAGCTTTAAAAGTAAACTACTATTTATACTAGTTTATAAGACCTAATAATAATATTAACTACTAGAGAATAGACGTATTTATAAAGAATAGATACTATTAATAATATAGTATCTCTTTACTATAGTTATACTACTTTACTTTTAAAAATATAATAATAAAAGAATTTACTAAGCGCTATAGTATACTAATATTACTATACTTAACTATATAGCGTAGTATTAAGAATAGCTTAACTTTTTATAAAAGCTAATATATAGTATAGAAGTTAATATTTAGACTAAAAGATATCTAAGCTAATAAAGTAAAGGTAGTAGATTAGATATCTTTAATAAGCTTTATAAATTATAGCGCTAATAAGTAGAATATAGCGTTTCTAACTACTTTACGCTAAAGATTTTACTTAGTATTAACTAGTAGTAGTCTATAGTCTTTTATAGCTATATAAAAGAGTACTTTAACTTATAAAGTAAACTTCTAAGTAATAACTAGCTCTATTAAGTAGTACTTTATATTATCTCTAGTACTATATAAATAGTTCTAACGTATTATATTAGTAATAAGAAAGTATATAGTATAAAACTTAGAATTAGCTACTTAATAGATATAGATAATAGTAGCTAATAAGTTTATCTAGATATAGAACTAGATAAAAAGTAGTTAAATCTACTACTATTTATTATATAGTAGCTCTGTATAATACTACTTTTATAAAGTAAACTATATATAGTTAGTAGTAAGCTAGTCTCTATAATATAATATAAGGTAATAAGTAAAGTTATTAACTTTATCTAGTTTATTAGCAGCTTTTAAGCTTAACTAATATAAAAATATATCTTTATATATAGTATACGTGCTCTTAATAGTGCTCTTATTCTATAGAATACTAGTAAATTACTAGTACTAAGTAATATAAAGTAGTAACTATTTAATAATAGAAAAAGCTAGATAAAAAGAGTTACTTATAAAAGTAGAATAGGTTAATATAAAATTATACAAACGTAAACTTCTACTAGATAATCTAAGTAGAGCTACTACTTATAAAAGAAGCTCTTTAAATTTCTATACTAGTAGAGCCTACTCTTATATAAGCTAGCGTAGTCTAGAAAGATCTAGAGAGATCTAGAGTAGTTTATAGCTAAGTAGTTATAATAAAGTTTTTTTTTTTTTTAGAAGTGTATTCTATATAAAATAGAAGATTAAAAAAATTTAGAAAATTATATAAGCGCTAAGTTTTTACTAAAATATAGCTTATATATTAATATTAAAAAATCTTTTTTTAAGCTACCTACTTAAACTTTTTACTTCTACTTATTATTTAGTAAGTATTTCTAAATTCTTTATATATTAAGATTAGTCTAGACTACTTTAGATTAGAGTAGATCTAAGTTAGCCTAGCGTAGCTTAGCTCTACCTTTTCTTTTCTTTTACTAATAAGAGTAGAAGTTTATTAATTAATACTATCTAGCGTAATTTAGCACTTTTTTATACTATTTATACTTTTTTTACGCTATTTAGAACTTTCTAGTAATAACTAGTAGTTCTTAATACTTATTTAGCCTAGTACTTCTTAACCTAGTTCTATTTATACTAATCTAGCTATAATATAAAACCTCTAAGCTTAGAGTTTTAAAGCTACCTATACTACTACTAAGTTTAACTCTAATAGCTATATTTAGTATAGTAATACTTTATATACTACTATTAAGAATAGTTAGCTTTCTTCTTTAGCGCTTTACTACTATCTAAAAGATAGAAACTATAAAATATAAGTTAGTATCTCTTTCTAGAGCTATCTAGACTATTTTATACTAATCTAGACTTTATAGAGTAGAATAGTAGTTATACTAGCTTATAAAATTAATAAAAAGAAGACTAAAACTCTTCTATACTACTATCTTTATAACTTAGTTAGCTAAGACTACTTTTAAGTATATAGTACTACTTTAGTGTAATCTAAGCTAATCTAGGCCTATCTAGCTCTCTAAGTACTTTATTTCTACTATTCTAGTAATCTAGGCTAAGATTTATATAATATATTCTAGAGTAGCTTTAAATACTATAGTTTATAATATTTTAGGTACTTCTAAAAATAATAAAGTAGCTCTAAAGAACCTAGTTAAGGCCTAGACTACTAAGTTTATAATATAAGTAATCTAGGTCTATTTATATCTATCTATACTAATCTAGATAGAAATACTATTTAGTATATTAATAATAAGTAGACTTTGCTTTACTCTAGTAAGTATATTTTCTTTAATACTAAAGTTCTTAGCGTTACTTAAAAGTCTAAGCCTAGCTATAGAGGTAATATTACTTCTAAGACTTTATCTAAGTAAGTAAGTATACCTTTATCTATTCTAGTCTAGACTTATCTAATTTAGTCTAAAAGAAAAAAGTTATAAACGCTCTAAATAAAAAAGTTAAGTACTTAGAAGCTAAGATTAAGTCTTTTATAAAGTTAGTATTTACACTTAAAAGTAAGCTATCTAAAGCTACTAAAGATAGCTTTAAAGATAATTATTTTACTTTCTTTTAAATTAGTCTAGTCTAGCCTAGATCTATCTAGAGTTACTTCTAGGTTCTTTTAGATTCTTTTATTCTAGTTTAGAGTTATCTAGTTATAGAGTTTAGCGTTTAGTATACTCTAGTATAAATTAGTCTAGGTTAAACTCTTTAAAGTCTTCTCTAGGCCTAATCTACTTTATTTTATTTTTTATATAGCTTTTAAGTATTATCTAGCTTTAATAGATCTAGATTAGTATAAGTTAGCCTTAGCCTTAGAAATATAATTATTAATTTCTCTATACTTATAATTTAAGATTTAGGTAATTTTAGAATTTTTTATACTTAGAAAATTTATTTAGTAATTTATAATCTAATTCTCTCTATAGCTTACTTTTTTAGAATACTAAACTAGGTTAATCTAAGCTTATCTAGCTTTTTCTAGACCTACTTTAGTATATTTACTTTTTATTAAAGTATTCTTAGAACTTCTTAAACGCTTTTATTACGCTAAGAGAGATTTTCTCTAAAAGTAACTACTAATTATTAAAGTCTAGGTAACCTATCTACTTAACTAAGTATATTTAGAAGTTCTTTACTTTTTACTTTTTAAGTATTTTATTTACTTTATATATATTATCTTCTACTTATAAAGTAATATAATAAAGTAGATTTTAGTCTTTCTAGACTAGATTAGTATTAGGCGCGTTTTCTAGTAGACTAATATAGAAAACTAAGTATATTCTACTATTTTTAAAGAGGTCTAGTTAGTAAGCTTACTTTTTAATCTATTTTATTACTTTAAGTAGGCTCTAGTACTTATAGTCTAGTTTCTTCTTTAGTTTTATTATCTAGATATTATATATATCTAGTATAACCTAATTACTAACTTTAAACTTCTTAAGCTTATAAGTTTTATTATATACTTTTTATTAGTATTCTTAGACTTTCTTTAAGTTTTATTATATAGTTTTACATACTTTTTTACATAGTTTCTAGTCTTATAAAGTATACTTAGATAGTCTAGTTAGATCTAGGCTAGTTAACTCTAGTATAGATAAAATTATATAGCTATACACTAGTTTAAAAAAGATAATACTAGTAGAGTTATACTTAGAGTTATTATACGTAAATTCTGTGTTAGCTAGTAGAGTTACTTAGTTATTTTACTTATAGTTTATATAGGCTCTAAAGTACTACTTTAGAACTTAGTTTATATACTCTATTTAGCTATTAGTTTAGAGGTAAAAGACTATTAATAGTAGTTATTTAGTTTCTAGATATTAAGTAAAAGTACTTTAGTATACTAATATAAATAGTACTTCTCTATTAGTAACTACTAACTTTAGTAGGCTATAAAGGCGTATAATCTTTTAATAGAAGGTTTTAGCTAGTTTTAGCGTGTTTAAATTACCTTTAGATAGTATAAAGTATACTATTTTAGAGAAGTAGTATATAACTATAAGTATACTATTATACTTTTATCTTTTTAAAGTGCTTAAAAGTAACTTAGTAATAAAGTCTATTATAATATTTTTCTAGATATTAGCTAGTATAGATAGTAACTATAGTTTACTATATCTAGTATATCTAGTAGGTTTTATTCTTATATAAGTTATATAAAACTAGTAGTAGTTTTTAACTATCTATTAAACGTCTAGCTACTAGAATTTTCTTATTATAAGATCTAAGGTCTAGGTAAACTTAAAGTAACTAGCTAGAGAGTTATTATAGTAAGCTTATAAGATCTTAATATAAGCTACTTTTAGAATATAAAGTCTTTTCTTATATAGAAGTATATTATTTAGTTCTATACTTTAGTAGCCTACCTACTATAGTTAAGTATTATCTAGTATTAATAGTACTTCTTTAGTAAGGCCTATATACTTATTACTAAGTATACTTTCTCTAATAGTATTATATATTAGATATAGTAGCTTAGTTTAGTTAGTAGATAATAATAGTTAATTTAGAGCTATAGCTTTAGTTATACTTATAATATAGTATAATAAGATATTAGGTAGAGATAGAAAGTATTTAACCTATAATTAGTAAGATAGAAAAGTAAAGTAAGTAGTAATAAGTAATTAGCCTAGTATTCTTATCTAAGAAAGCTACTCTTTACCTTAAAGAGCTGTTAGAGTACTTATTTTTCTTCTAATTATATAATCTAATTAAGTAACTAATTACTACACTATATTTTTCTCTTTAGCTTTTTTTACTTAGCTCTTTTAAGTAGCTTATCTAAAGCTTTTTTAGTAACTCTAGCTTCTCTAATAGTAATATTACTCTCTTACTATAAGCTTAATAATATTAAATAGTAATAATTACTTTCTATGTAGCCTAAATCTAGCCTAATTTAGCCTTAGCACTAACTTTATAGTAATATTTACTACTTAATAATAGTAGTAAACTTTCTTACTAGGTAAATTTACGCTATAATCTCTAACTACTAGTAGTAGCTTTTCTTATATATAAACTAATAGTCTCTTACTCTCTTTTCTACTTTCTCTTCTTACTACTCTTTTTCTCTAACTTTTTTCTAGCTCTTTCTACTCTTAAATAACTTTTTCTTACTTTTTAATCTTTTTCTACTTTTTATAGTAACTATTAATAGCGCTCTAGATAGCTATACTACTAGCTCTATTAGTAGTAGTAGTAGTAGTAGTAGAAGTAGTAGTAAAAAGTCTAACTAAAACACTTCTTTTAAAGGCTACTATTGCGCAAAAAATAGTAATACTAACTTACTTTTTTTTTTTTACCTTATTTAAGTAGCTACTAACTACTTTATTAAGTACTATAAGTACTCTACTTACTCTTTACTATAGACCTCTAACTAACTCTTACTTTAGTTAACTTTTATAATTCTAAAACTATAAATATTACTTTTATTTACTAACTAGCCTACTTTATCTAGTAGCTTTAGACTTAGAGTATTACTCTTAGCACTTACTTCTAAATTCTTACTATTTATAAAAATAATAATAAGGCCTACCTAACTCTAGTAGTTTTTTACTTTAAGAATAGGCGTATTCTCTCTATCTACTAGTTCTTTAGTATAAGTACTAAGTAAGGCTTCTATAGTACTAACGTTAAGGCTTATTTATACTTTTTTATTTTCTTTTTCTTTACTTTAACTAATCTTTATAGTAGTTATTTAGTAAGCTACTACTAGTAACTAAGTCTTCTTTAGTAACTACTACTATAACTAATACTAGTTTACTTAAGCTTAATAAGCCTTCTATAATTACGCTTAGTTTTACTACTAGAGTATAGTTCTTAACTTTAGTGCCTATAATAACTACGTACTAAATAGTAGTACTTTCTAATACTTCTTCTATAGTAAGTATAATATTCTATACTATATCTTTACTAGCTAACTCTAACTATAGCCTCTATCTCTAGAACTAATTCTATACTTTAGGCCTTACTCTTTATAGCTAAAGTTCTAGTAATAGTCTATACTACCTACTCTTAGCACTCTAACCTCTTTTTACTTCTTTATTACGCTTATTAGGCTTCTAGTATCTCTAACTCTACTCTTTTATTAATTTACTTTTAAAGTAATAGTAGTATTAGCGCTTTAGGTTTATCTTAGACTAGTCTCTTAAGTTTCTTTTACTCTAGTTCTTTAAGTAGTAGCGCTAGCTCTTTATTAGCTAGTAGTCTAGACTCTTCTAAAAGTTTTTATTATTATTATAGCACTAATAGCTCTAACACTTCTAGTTCTTCTAGTTTTTCTTTCTCTAAGCTTTAAGAGCGCCTTAGTAATATTAGCTTAGAATATTTAGTAGTAATATAGTAGTAGTCTATTAGTATAGCTTTAGTAGCTTAAGTAGAAAACTTAATTAAGTATTAAGCTAACTTTAGAGAGTAAATTAGTAGTATAGTAAATTAAAATCTAACTTTTCTCTAAACTTAGCCTTAAGCTTATATTATAATATTATTATACCTTTTTTTCTTTTACTAACTACTTATTGTAACTACTTTCTCTCTCTAACTTTCTACTCTAATTCTTTTTCTTTAGCTACTAGCGCTCTTCTACTAATAGCTCTATATAGTAATAGCCTTACTAAGTAAATTTAATTAGTATTTAGGTATAGCTTTAATTAGCTTTAAAGAATATTATTCTCTATATTTAGTAATAATAGTTTAAACTACTTTAGTTAATTAGCTCTTATAGTGCTAGTAAACTCTACTTTATTTAGATTCTCTAGGTAATAGTAGCTCTTATTAGGCTAGGCTCTTAATACCTAATATAGCTCTAGCTAGTAGTTACTTAGCTTTCTTACTACGCTCTTATTAATACTCTTAATAGTATTCTATACTAACACTAACTTTTCTTTATATAGAGAAGCTAGTAGTAACTTTCTATTATTATATAATTTAATAGCCTCTTACCTTAAGCGCTAAGTATAATAGACTATCTTCTCTAAATACTTCTTCTAAAACTATAGCTACGTAGTATAAATAGTAATTAGCTCTTTTTATAACTTAACTTTAGCCTAAAGTAAACTCTACTAGGTAAGCACTATAAGCTTAATTAGTAATACTAAGTTCTACTCTAGTACTAGCTAGGCTAGTAAATACCTAAGTAGTTTTTATAGTAATACTTACTCTACCTATATTACTACTAATAGGTTATTAACTTAGTTACTTAGTAGCTTAGCTAGTCTATAGATAAAGCTCTAGTATTTTCTTTTAATAAGTTTTTAAGCTCTTAAGTTATAAGCTAAAGTCTATATATAATAGATTCTAAACTAGTTAGTAAGCGCTTCTACTACTAACTTATTCTTAGTGCCTTTATCTACTAATAGCTTCTTAGAAATACCTTATCTATAGTAGATCTTTTTATATATAAACTTTATAACTACTTTAAAAGTAGTAGTTATTAAAGTATATACCTCTAGCTATTCTAATAGATATTTACGTATAACTAGAAGATACTTTTAGTTTTAGACCTTAAGTATATAAGTAATATCTAGAGTCTACTATATCTAAAGAGCTTAAAAGTATATTAAGCCTAGTTTAGCCTCTTACTTAGTACTACGTATTTACTAGTAGATATTATAGAGCCTAAGCTACTTTACTACTTATTAATATATATCTTTTTACTAGTATTACTAGCTTAATACTCTAAAGATAGTCTAGATACTCTTATAGCCTAGCTACTTATAAACTTTCTAGATTATAGTAGCTTATAAGTTCTTTCTATCTAATACTTAGCGCGTAGAGTAAAGCTTTATTACTTTCTAAAAGAGATATTACTCTTTTATAAAGAACTTAGCTACCTTTTTAATCTATTAGTATAGTTTATTACTACGTAATTAGCTTAGCCTTTATAGGCTAAAAAAGTACTTTATAATTTCTTTAGAGTTATTACTATACTTTTTTACTAGTATTCTTAGAGTACTACCTTTAATATTAAGTACTAAGCTACTCTTATTATACTTATCTAATATCTAGTTAATAAATAGCTTTAGATTATTCTTATCTTATTCTAGAGGCTTCTAACTCTTAGGCTAGAGGTATCTTAATAGCGCGTTAGAGATTACGTTCTTCTTACCTAGAATATAGATAATATTAAAGTTCTACTAGAGAATTATTACTAACTACTAATTTATTACTAAGCCTAGAAGATCTAATAATAACTAATTAAGCTACGTAATTAGAATCTTTGTATTAGTTTTAATAATAAAATAGTAGCTATAGAGGTAAGTCTAGAAAGCCTTTAGCGCCTATACTAGCGCCTTATATTCTAGCTTAGTTAAGTGCTACTTTAATTCTAACTCTAACTATAGTGTACTCTTAAACCTAATTATATATTATAGACTATTCTAGTCTACTTACTTAAGCTAGGCTTCTCTTCTAACTTTTAAAGTATCTACGCTAAGTATTAGTAAGCCTTCTTAATAATTAATTAGCGCTAGCGCTAGTAGTAATATAATTATATTCTTTAGATTCTTTATTACTACGCGCTAGTCTTCTTTTTATTTCTACTTAGTATTCTTTTATAATAGCTAGAAAAGTAGCTTAGCTCTAAGTAAAAAATACTAAACCTACTATTAATAGTATACTATAATTCTAATAAACTAGCGTACTTTCTTAACTAATTAATATTTAGGCTACTTAATAATCTTTCTAGTCTTATCTTAAGTAAAGTATTAGCTTTAGTAATTAACTTTATATTCTACTATAGCTATTCTAGGTACTCTTTAGTAGAACTTCTTTACTAAGACTATTACCTAGACGCAAGATAGATTAATAAGAACTTTATCTACCTACTAAGTATACTTAAAAATGTATTAGTAAATTCTAGGTAAAGCCTTCTCTTAGCTATAATTAGTCTTTAGCTCTACTACACTAATATTATTAATAAAGAGCGCTACCTCTAGAAAGTAGTTATTAAAAATCTTTATTATAGCCTAAATAAAAACTATAACTAAGTTAGTAGCTTTTATTAGTAGTATACACTAGCGTATAAAACTAATTAGAGTCTAGAATACTATTATATTATAGCTAGAGGTATATAATAGAATCTAGTTATATTTTAAGTATAGATTAAAGTAGTAATAGATTAGTCTTCTAGTAAAGCGCTCTAAGAACTTATTAGCTAAAGGTAGAATATACACATCTCTTTTAGTAATAGTGTTATACTTAACTATATTATTAATTAACTAAAAGTTAGTAGTAACTTTTAGCTACTTAATCTTTAGCACTAAGAAGTATAGATTTTAATACTATCTATTTTCTCTCTCTAGAGTACTACGCTACTTTTAGATTCTTACTATCTTAATAATAATTAGCTCTAGCTTCTTAAAATAGAGAAATTCTTAGACTTACTACACTTTATAAAGAATAGTCTAAATTTTATAAAGAGGCTAGATATCTTTATAGATTATTAATATATTCTAGAAGTTCTAAGCTAATATATTCTCTTACTAAAATATTAGCTCTTACTAAAGTTATACTTTATTTAGCTAAAGATTCTTCTCTAACTTTATATTAAGAAGTCTTTATAGTATTAACTAAGCTTTTTTTAGAAAGAGCGTAGTTTTTATAAAAAAAATATAGTTAAATAGCTCTAGGTTAGAGCTCTTTAAAGCTATACTTACTACTTAATAAGTAATTACTTTTTCTTTCTAATCTACTCTTTCTAGGTTTATTAGCTAGTTAGAGTAGAGTATATCTACTAGCTATATCTTATTAGTAATACGCTTATATAGTATGTTAACTTTAGTACCTCTTTACTACTAAAGCTAAATCTTCTATAGTATAACTTTCTAATATACTTCTTATAACTTATTATTAGTATTTTAGTTCTTAATACTTTACTTATAGCGTAGCTACTTATTAAATAGTTCTTAATACTTTAGCTTATAGTAATAGTATTTTAAAACTAGTAGCTTCTATAGTAATAAATCTAGAATTCTAAAAGCCTCTAGTAAGTATACCTTTCTAGTAGAAGTGCTTACTAGGCTTTTCTCTAGCTCTCTTTTAGTAATAAGTTTATAACTAGTAATAGGTTATAACCTAAGAATAAAATCTTCTACTTTCTATTAGTAGCTTTAATATAGTAAAGAGCTCTTCTAAAGGCGTTAAACTTAATTTATAATTTAGTAGTAGCGCACTAAGAAGTACTTAATAAAATTATATAATAAAGATTCTTTACTATTCTAAACTAAGTTAGTACTAGAATACTTCTAACCTAGATTAGTATATTAAAGGTAGTACTTATAAAGAGGTCTATCTCTTTATTAGTACTAATTATTCTTTACTTTATCTCTTTTAGTAGTATAGACTAGTCTATTTTAGTAATATAGATATTAAGTACTTTTACTATAGAGAGCTTTATTATATTAAGCTATAATCTAGTATTAATAAGCGCTTTACCTATCTCTCTATAAAGTAATATCTAGTAGATTAGTAGCTAGCCTTTAATTATATAGTAATACTATATTATTTTCTACTTTGCCTTAACTACTATAGGTATATCTAACTAAACTTTATTATACTTATTCTCTTCTTTCTTAATATTATATTACTAAAAGTCTTTTAGTTTATTTACTTTACTTACACTATACTCTTATTAGAGAGTCTACACTATACTAGAGTAGAGTTAGACTAATATATTACTAAAGAGTAACTTCTAGTAATTCTAATCTTTCTTAGTATTAAAGCTTTTGCTAGAAGCCTTCTATATACTCTATTTAAGTATTTTTTAAAGTAAAAACACTAGTAACTTATTTTTAGAGTCTTTATTAGTAGTTATTAATTATACCTCTATAGTCTCTCTAGACTAGTACTTAGTATTTATAAACTTTACTTTAGGCTTATAAGCTTTATTAATTATTCTTAATAGCGTCTTAGCTATCTCTAGAGTAGTAAAAAAGTCTAACTACTAAATTCTGCGTACTTTCTAGCTAAGTATTACCTTTAGTAGAGTAGCTTAGAAAGTATTTTAGATAAGCTTTTCTATAGCCTCTATAAAGAAAGTAGAGCTTTACTATTACTTATAAAGCTACTTTAGAGCTAGAATAATATCTTTATTTATAGTACTTCTACTAAGAGTATTTTAGAACTAGTTTTACTAAAAGTATAATTCTCTAAAAGATAGCTAGCCTTAGGCTTCTTAGTTAATATTATTCTATATATCTACTACTACTTAATACTAAAATATATCTATATTCTTCTTAGACTTCTCTATTCTAGCGTAAGAGTGTATTACTATTTTTTCTTTTATTATAGGTATATTAGCTAACTTACTAGTAATAGCTACTTTAGACTAAGCTTAGGTATTCTTTTAATAGGCTTTACTACTCTTCTTTAGAAGCTAACCTTACTATCTAGTAGTATTTACTTAAGACTCTACTATATATACTTTACTAGTATATAATATACTCTTAAAAAAGCGCGTAGTATTTTAAAGCGCTATTATTTACTTTATAAGTAAGTTACTATTCTTTAATACTTTAATAGTATAGCTCTTACTAGATTATCTTTTAAGCTTAGTAGTAATTAGCCTTTCTACCTTATTAAAGAGCGCTAGTAGAATAGTTCTTATTAGCTATTTAAGCTAGAAGTTATTAATACTAAATTACTTCTTTAGAGATTTAAGAATTTACTCTAGAATCTTACTCTCTAAAGGCCTTAGCGTAAATTCTTCTCTTAGAAAAATACTTTAAATATCTATAGAGAATAGCCTAAAGTAGTACTTTATATAGTTATAGCTATTAGAGGTAAGCTTATTCTTAGTATAGTACTAGTAGTTATTCTTTAAAAGGTTTATATTAGAGTAGTTAGTAATTCTATAGCTTTCTTAGCTATAGACTTAATAAGATATTAAGTTTTAGCTTACCTCTATATTATTAACTTAGAAGTTATATATTAGTAAGTAATAGAACTTAAAACTTCTATTATTGCGCTCTATAACTAGGTAGGTATTACTTTTCTACCTAATTACTAATTACTTATAGGCTTTAGTATAGTTTTCTTCTTTTAAAAGAAAATAGTGTATTACTATATTATTATTAGTAAACTAGTTAAACTACTCTACACTTATAGTGTATCTCTTAAAGTAGCGCACTAGATTCTCTACTATAGAGTTAACTTAGAGTTATACTATCTAAACTTAGAGCTTAGAGTAAAATACTAGCTAAATCTCTTATAGTTATAAAAGCTTTTTAAGCTATAGTAATTTATCTTTTAAGATAGTAATATTCTATTACGCAAGAACTCTACTTACTAATATATAGTTAGTATTAAGCGTATTTAGTTCTTTCTCTTACTTCTAATACTCTTAGATAAACTTATAGATTTTACTAATCTAGAAGCTAGAAGAAGTATTAAGCTTAAGTTAATTTTTCTTTAGTATTAAGTATATTACTTAATCTATATTCTCTCTAGCTAACCTCTAAAAGAAAAAGTAGTTTTTCTTTTCTTCTAGAACCTAGAATTAGAGCTTAGCTATAGTAAAGTAGACTAGAAAGTTCTAGTAGTACTTAGTAATTTTTACTCTAGGCTAGTAGTAATAGACTTTATTAACGTAGCTCTTAATAAAGGCTTAAGTACTATACTTTTAGCTCTTATTCTAGCTTATATATAGTTTAATAATTTTTTTCTTAAAAGCTATCTAGTTTATAGTATTACTAGAGTAGCTAGAGAGCTTTTAGAGGAAAGTTTTATAGTAATAAGTATAAAAGTATAGTACTTACTTTTTCTAATCTTTTTAGCTCTAGTCTACTTAATTATATTTAAACTTATACTTTTTTAGAAAGTTAGTAATATTCTTTCTATTAAAAATAAGCGTATTAGCGTTAGTAAGCTTAAAGTAGCTAATATAGTAGCTTTCTTTTTACTATTCTTTAGTATTAAGTACTATTATTATTAGTAATAGTAGTATTATAATTACTAGTATAGTACTTATTAGTATTAATTCTTATTTAATATTAGTGTTACTCTCTTCTTAGTGCTACACTTCTTTTATCTCTCTCTTCTAATCTACTATTAGAGCTAGAGCTATACTATTCTTAGAGCTCTTACTATTCTTTAGTATAGCTACTATATAGGTATCTTTTCTTTTTAATCTAGATTTAATATTAAACCTTTTTTTAGCTCTAAAACTTTTTTACTACTTTAGTATATTACTTTCTTAGTAACTAAGTTATACTTACTCTTCTCTTCTTAGATATAGTAATCTAGCTACGCTATAGTTTTTTTATAGTAACCTACTATCTTTAGTTAAATACTAAAAAACTACATATTCTTACTAATTTCTATTTAGTAGTTCTACGTAGCTTAACACTAAGCTCTTATACTATTATACTTCTTTAAAAATATACTAAAAATACTATATTACTATTATAATAGCTCTTCTACTACTAATTACTTTGTTAAGTGTGCTAGTGCAGAAATGTAAGCATAACGCAGTTAAGTAACATAGTATATAATTACAATATAGGTATATTTCCTAAACACCTTATTTTATAGTAAGTAGTAGTATATATTCTTTTAAAAGTTCTAGAAATTAAAACTAAGCTATAAAGTTTAACGCTCTTAAACCTTATATAAAAGCATAAAAGTAAAAAGCTAAGATTTAACCTAGAAACTACAGAGAAAGAGGTGTAATAAAGTATATATTCTGTATATTTCTAAAAGAACATTTAGAAGTTGTAAATGCATCTTATTACTCTCTAGAAACTCTATATAGAAGTAAGAGGTAGAGAGAGCTATAACTATAGAGAAACAGTAATAAACGTCTAAGAACTTAAGCATTTAAAGCTATTTCTAAAATAAGGCTGTAAGGCAGAAAGGTAGTAAAGTATAGTAGTTTATAGCTCTTAATTCTGCGCAGAATAACTCTAAATTTATTACGCAATAGCTATTCTAAAATAGTAGTAGAAAGGTTTTATACGTGTAATTATACTTAACTCTTTAGCTATAGTTATAAAAAGCAAAATTCTCTACTTACTTTTTCTTTTTTTCTCTTATCTTTCTTATCTTTCTTATCTTTCTTATCTTTCTTATCTTTCTTATCTTCTACATCTTCTATATCTTCTTTCTCTCTACCTATTAATATAGCAACTATATTATCTATAAGAGCTCTTATTATCTCTAAGACGCGTGTAGGCTATTCTATAACTACTATAACTAAAACTACTATAGTTATTACTAAGTATAGGCTAGGTAAATTTAAGCTTATAAGCTATATTATTAAGAACTAGTAGTTTAAAGAGATAATAGATTAGGTACGCTACTATACTAGGCTAGCTTCTAGATTTAATGTAGATCGTGCGTTAGCACGCTATATATCTAACAAGTTTTTAGGCGTTAACGTCTACTACCTAAGCTCTATTTTTATTATACTAATAAGCAATTCTACAGCACTTAAAGCCTATACTAGAGTATAGTATACACGCTAGTAAGACTTTATTACTACTAGTAGAAGTTCTAAGTAGACTAATTATTAGAAAGACTTTATACACTATAAAGTACTTATTTATTAGCGCTAGAATTAGATACTACACATCTTAACTATAGTAGAGAAGCTTTTTAAAATAGAAGCAAAGATATCTCTTACTCTCTCTACTATTATACTACTTGCCTCTATATCTTAGGCAGCTTATGTATAGGCTAGCAATTAATAATAATAATAATAATAACTATAAACCTATAATTAGGCTAATAATACAAGTAAGATAAACAATCTAGATAATAAAGTAATACTAATAGCTTATTAATAAGCTTACAGTAGAATGCGCAACTAGCCTAATAGACTATAGGTATATTTAAGATCTTTCTAGAGTATTTAGCTAGCGCATTAGGCTATAGAGAATATATAGCCTTTTTATAGTACTACAGACATATTACTACTAATTCTAGAATTTTCTTAAGCTTTTAGGCAATTATAACTACAATAAAAGTAGTAGTAGTAGTAGCAGCAGCGCTCGCTTTTAAAAAGAACTGCGTGCAATATAGTAGTAACTACTACTTCTAGGTATTATCTATATATTGTTAGTAGTAATAAATAAGTTAATATAGATTATAAGTTTTTATTATAAAGTTATATAAAAAAGAAAAGTAGTATAGGTAGGTAGTAAGAGGCGTTTAAGTTTAGTCTTAGTTTTAATAGCTTAAAAGTTTATTTATTTGTTATTTGTAACACAGTATAATATTATAAGATATAACGCAGTAGGCCCCGTCTCTAAGGCCTAGAGGGCTTCTACTACTAATAGACTATTAGTACTCTCTAGTTAAGTTACTAAAAATATAGTATAATAAGATATTAAGTAGAGATAAAAAGTATTTAACCTATAATTAGTAAGATAAAAAAGTAAAGTAAGTAGTAATAAGTAATTAGCGTAGTATTCTTATCTAAAAAAGCTACTCTCTACCTTAAAGAGCTATTAGAGTACTTATTCTTCTTCTAATTATATAATCTAATTAGGTAACTAATTACTACACTATAATAACTACTCTAATCTAGAGTTCTTTTACTTCTTTTAGAGTAACTATATACTCTTTAGAGCTATTTTTATTAGTTAACTATAGCTTATACTAGAGCTTTACTAGTAACTTTTTATTACTACTAGCTAACTTTACTATATTCTTACTTAATTTATAATCTAAGCGTCTAGATAGTCTATTAGTAGAGTTAGTCTATCTAAAGTAGTAGACTATAGTAAAGTAAAAGGCTACTAGCTACTCTACTTATCTAGCCTACCTATATAATAGTACTTTAGTAAATATAAACTTTTATAGGTTATAGTAGTCTATATAGAGAGTAATATTATAAGCTATACTTTTTAAGTAATACCTTTAGTATTTAAAGGCCTTTACTACTATAAAAAGTTCTCTATTATATATATTATAATTACACTTAGTAGAGGTTATCTTATATAAATAATATATAATTAGATACTATAGGTTCTTACTATTAAGTTTTAGCCTAGATTAGTTTAGAATTTTAAAGATTATAAAGTCTAAGGCGTTAGTCTCTACTCTATAGAGTAGGCTAGAGTTAAAATAAACTAGTATAAAGCTTATAGTAAATTTTTTTTTAAGAATCTTAAAGGCTTTAATAGTGTTAAGTTCTAGCTTAATTAGATATAATTTCTTCTATTATTAGTAGTAGCTTCTTTTACTTACTTTAAGTAGCCTTTAGGTAATTTAGTAAAAAGAAGCTACTATTTTAGAAAACTTTTTAATAAAGCGCTAGTAGTAGTTAGTAAAACTTAGAAAGATTTAGATATCTCTAACTAAGGTAAGTATAAGCTAGAATTAAATAGTATTAATATAATTAGTCTCTATTTTTACTTCTTAGAGAGTAACTATAAAACTTAAGTAGCCTACTTTTTAAGTATAGAACTTATACTTAGAGAGTTTTGTGTATAGTCTATACTAAATAAGTTTAGATAGTATTTTTTAAACTTAGCTAATATACTTCTTTTTATTCTATAAGTAGATAAGAATATTATTAAGATAGATAATATAGTAGATATCTAGTAAGTTTAATAGAATTAAGTTAATATAATTCTAAAATACTATAGAGGTATTAGTAAGGCTAAATAGTATTATAGTATATTTAAAGTAGCTATACTTTATATAGAAGGCTATTTTCTATTTATTATCTTTCTTAATATAAATATAGTAGTAGGTGTCTCTTAGATCTAGTTTAGTATAAATTAATATAAATCTAAGTTAATTAAAGAACTCTTTTATAAGTAGTAGTAGATAGTAGTTTTTTATAGTAATAGTATTAAGGCTATAGTAGTCTATATATAATTAAAGTAAGCTATTCTTTTTCTTTATAAATAGAATTAGCGCTTCTACTTTAGAAGTAAACTACCTAATCTATTTTTTAGTAAGGTTTTTATTAATATATTTATATAATATCTTAGCTTTAGTTACTAATAAGCTATAGAGTAGCTTATAAAGTAAGTTCTTTTCTTTCTTTAAGTTAATAGATATTTTATAGAGTCTATATTTAGTAAGAATAGTAGTATCTTTTTTAAAAAAGGCCTTAGCCTAGACGCTATAGTACTAATAGAGTAAAGTACTATTATTAAAACTTACCTAGTCTACTACTAGTAGAAATTTATTATTATTCTTATTAAGAAGAGTAGCTATAAACTACTTAGAGGTTTCTAAAGTAATTTTATAGTATCTAGCCTATTTTATAAATTATATAGACTTTAAGATAAAGTTTAGAGTAGGCTACTACTATTTTAGCTATAGTATACCTAGAATTATATTAAAACTTTTAAGATTCTTTAGATAAAACTTTTTTTATTCTTTTTAGGTAGTGTTATAGCTATTAGTTATAGTATACTTTATATCTACTTAACTTAATATAGCTAGTTTTTAGCTATTAAAGCTATAGAACTAAGTTATACTATTATAGTATAAAATGTATTTAGCTTTATTAGCTATAGTTTAGCTAATAAAGTTAGCCTTAGCGCTACTATTAAGAAGCGCCTAAATATAAATAGGTCTAGACTTATATAAAACTATACCTTTTATAGTAATTAGAGATAAGCTTACTATTTCTAGTTTAGTTTTATATTTACTACTTATAGTAGTAATAAAACTCTTAGAGTATATAATAAGTTTCTTAGACTATAAAGTTAAGTAGTCTAAAAGTATACTTTTTTTTTTTAAGTACTAGTAAAGTTAGAATATTTTCTTTTATAGTATTTTTTATAGTAGTAGTTATAGTATTTAACTTAGCTAATATCTTTTATACTTATTTAAGCTACTAGAGTTATTATAAGCTCTCTCTTAAGTAGTGTATAAAGTTTTACCTCTTAGCTAGATAGACTACGCTAGTTAGCATTATACTATATCTACTTAAAGAGTAACTAGTTTCTTTTAGTATTATTTATACTTATTTAGGTCTATTTAATTTAGAGTATAGACTCTAGAGCTCTATATTACTAGTTAGTCTTAGCTTTTAGCGCTACTAGGCTATACTACTTCTACTTAATATTATTTAGTTATTTACGTATCTTTAAGTTAAAAGTAGAGTAGAAGTTATAGATATAGTTTTTATTAGTATTATTAAGAGTAGCCTAGATATTAAGCTTTTTTTACTATATTTTAAAATAGTTAAGAAGCTTAGTAGAGATATAATAGCGCTATCTTATATTTTTAATTTTTTTTCTAGCTATTTACTTATATTTAAAGAGAAAACTAAGAAATTTAAGTATAGCTAACTTTAAAGTAGTCTAGATTAGAACTAGTGCTTCTAAGTTAACTATAATAGCTCTAGCTATTTTTTTCTAGTAATTAAGTTAGTAGTCTCTAAGCTATCTAATTATAAAATTAACTTATATAACTAGATTAGATAGAGTAAAGTTACTCTTAAAAAAGTATTTATAAGCTCTAGCTTAGCTATTAAGTTATACTCTATTTTTACTTTTAAAATAAGTTAAAGAGTTAGACTTTAGAAGTAGAATCTTAAGAGACTTAGTTTAGTATAAATTACTCTTAGTAAGTATAGTTAAAGCTAGTATTAGTATAGATAGAAGTAGAGCGTAAAGGTTACTACTAGTAATTATAGCCTTAAGAGCTTTATATTAAGTATATAAAGTAGTAATTTTTATATACTATTCTACCTTTAGTAGAAGCTATTCTTTTTATTTAAGTTTCTACTAGAAAGTAAGTAGTATTAGTTTTTTAATAGGTGTCTTTTTCTTAACTAGAGTTATTTTCTTAGTAGATATTAAAGCTTATAGCTTCTTTTTAGTAGTAGTTATAGCTAATAAAGTATTAGCTAGCCTAAGTTAGGTCTAGAAAGCTATATTCTCTACTACACTACGTACTTATAACTAAACTATATTTATAGTATTACTAATAGTTATAAGTAGAAGTTTATATTATAAAAGTAGAATAGGTTAATATAGAATTATATAAACGTAAACCTCTACTAAATAATCTAAGTAGAGCTACTACTTATAAAAGAGGCTTTTTAAGTTTTTATACTAGTAGAGCCTACTCTTATATAGGCTAGCGTAGTCTAGAGAAGTCTAGAGAGATTTAGAGTAGTTTATAGCTAGGTAGTTATAATATTACTATTATAATTAAATACTACTTTTACGCTCTCTAGATATAAGTATTAGACTATATTAGTAATAAGTAAGCTAGACATATAATGCTTAATATTATTATCTCTAGTTAATACTAAACTAGTTATAATATTATAAAGAGAAAGAAGTATAGATAAATTATATATATCTTAGATAAGTTTATTAGTAGGTAACTTATTATATATAATAAAGGCTATATTAATAAAAGCTTAATAGCTTACTATATAACTAGTATTCTTATATTATTTATAATTTATAAAGTTAATATTATTATATATAATAACTATATAAAGATTATATACCTACGCTTATAATTAACTTTACTACTAAAGTTAATAAATAATATATAAATAGAAGATTTTAGAAGATTATAGAAGTTTTAATAATATTATAGAAGTTTATATACTAGAAGTAGTTATATAAAAAAAGTATCTTACCTATATAAGTTAACTAATCTTACTTATTTTACTATTAATATAATAGTATATATAGTATATACTAAAGCTAGTAAAAACTTTAATAATATATTAGTATATACTAGATCTTTATAAATAGAGACTAATATAAGTAAGTAGTATATTTAATCTCTTTTTTACGCGTAAAAAGTATACTATACTAGTAATAAAGTAGAGTTACTACTATAGCGCTTTATAGTTTTTTAAAGCTTTTTTTTATCTTTTATTTTCTAAATAGTAAAGAATAAATATATACTAGATAGGTACGCGTTTCTTAATAGCTTATATAGTAGTATAGTAATTAACTATATTAATACTTATACTAGCTTTAAATATACTAAATACTTTCTTTTCTATAAGTTATAATAACTTATATTTATAAGCTAATAGTATATTCTTACTATAGATACTATAATTTAATTATAAAGTGCGTACTACCTTAAGTAGTATTTATTATTATCTTTTATAACTACTAGCTCTTATACTATTTATTATATACTACTTTATTACTTATATATAGATAAAGTTTTAAAATAACTATCTATATTATTAAAAAACTTTAACTACTTAAGTTAACTTATTATAGATTAAACCTATAACCTCTACCTAATTAGGCCTAGCTCTAATTAAGCAAGAAACTTTAAAAGTTTAACTATATAGATAGATTTACCTACACGTAATATCTTATTTTAATAAAAGTATATACTCTATAATTATAGTGTATAGGTGCCTTTATACTATATTACGTTAACTCTATAACTTTAGAATACTTTATATTAGGCTTAGTTATTAGAAATACACCTACGCGTAATATACTTACTATTACTACTACTACTAATTAAGTAAGTAATTACTATATTAGGTAGTATATCTAAGATTATTATTACTAATACTTATAA
Source organism: Alternaria sp. BMP 0032 (assembly GCA_023758005.1). Lineage (NCBI taxonomy): Eukaryota > Fungi > Ascomycota > Dothideomycetes > Pleosporales > Pleosporaceae > Alternaria > Alternaria sp. BMP 0032. Next base: position 373,508 of record JAFVMD010000021.1, on the reverse strand, counting down.
TAGCTATAAGCGCTACTACACCTGCGCGTAATAGTTAAGTAAGTTAGTAAGTAACTTATAAGAATTACCTATAACGTATTATATTATAATAATAAGAATTATATAGTATTACGCTAGAAGCCTATAGATAGAGAGACGCTAGACTTATTAAGTAAATACTGCTTATAAAAGTAATTACTAACACTAGTAGAGAATAGGTCTATCTAATAATAGATAAGTAAGTAGAGAGTAAAAGCCTACTTCTATAATAAGCGCGTCTCTATAGTAAGCTCTACGCTAACGTAACTAAGACTATTGCAATAGTACCTAATAACCTAGAACTAACTACCTAGAATACTACTACTAGTAGTATAACTTTTAGTTATATCTAAGACTAATTATTAATAGGCCTACTACTACTTCTACTATATGCGCAAGCACGCCTTTTCTATTAAAGAGAGAGCCTACTTCTAGCAGCCTATTCTCTAATATAACTCTTAGTATTAGGTAGTAATAACCTAGAGCCTATAACTATATAGAAGATAACTTCTATTAAGATTAGATACACTCTCTTAGAATATATACAAGACACTAACTATATATATTTCTATTAGACTATTAAGAATAAAAAATAGTATAAGTTCTAGAAAAACTCTAAGGTTAACTAGAAAACTAGTATATTCTTCTACTCTATTAGTATAGGCTAATATTGCACTAAGAGCAACGTTACCTAATATAATAAAGTTAACGTTACTATTATAAACGTAACTAACCTTAAGAAGAATATTATATAATACCTAGAGTTCTAGTAGAACTTTATTATAAACTTACTTATTAACTTACGCAACTACACTAACTCTATTTATATCTACTTACTACGCAATATTAAGTATAAAAAGACTATTAAAGATATATGCGTTTAACTAAGTAAAGTTAAGGCTACGCTTAATAACGCTTTATAAGCTTATAACCTTCTAGTAGAAATAGTTAGTAATATAGTGTACTATAAGAAAATCTCTAAGATCTAATACCTTATATTAGAGGTTAGTAGGCTTAAGAAAATCTCTATAGCCTATAATATCCGCAATAATTCTAGCTATAAGGTACTTATCTAAGAGTATAACTTAGCTTAAGCTAAGCGTAATAAGCTTAAGCTTTAGCTAAAGTAGGTTATCTAGTAGAATAATAAACCTAAGAGTAGCTTAATATATACTTAGCTTAAGAAAAAGCTTTACACTAAGAGTAATAGCGCTAACTAGTAGACTAATAAAGCTAAAGCTAACGCTAAATCTTATAATAAGTATAAGGCGTAGGCTAACTAGTATAGTATTAAGCTTTATAACTATAACGTTAAGTACTAGAATATAATAGATAATAAGAATAAAGTATATAATAAGCTTAATAACGTTCTTATAGAAGCTTAATAGAAAGCGAAGGCTATTACTAACTACCTTCTCTACTACAAACTCTAGTATAAGCTCTATACTCTCTTTTAATAAAAGCGCTTCTATAAGCTAGTTAAATAATAACTATAACCTTCTCTATAGTAACTATAATAACCTTCTATTTATAATTAAGTAAGTGTTAACCTATAATAAAGTAGTTATACTCTAATATAAGAGATAACTACGCTAACTTAGCTACCTCTATAGCTTCTACTAGCCTATAATCTGTACGCACTAGTAGCTACTACTATAGCACTATTTAGGCTACTACCTATCTCTACTTTAACTATTAGAAGTAGTAGCTATACCTATAAGCTACCTAAGCTTAAGACCTTTAAAGGCAAAGTTAATAATAACTATAAGTAATAGAGAAAGATAGCTATTGCTAAGTATTAAATATACTCTAAGAACTAGTAGGCTATTAATTACCTAAAGTTCTATATCTAGCAAAAGGCTTATAAATATATTTATAACGTTAAAGCTAAATACTTTCTTAATTTTCTTAAGGTTCTAGACAGCTAATATCTTATATATAACTAGAAAGCTAACACAGAGACTATAATTACTAATAGCTTACTAAAGTATAAGTCTAGATAGAAGTTTATTAAGTAGAAGTCTAAGTTTACCTCTTATATGCGTATCTTAAAGCATAAGAACGCTACGTAGATTAGGTACGCATAAGAATTTATATAATCTAGATTAGTAATTATAACTACTACTAGCTTCTATAAGAATAAGACTATCTACTTCTTTCTTCTCTAAGCGCAGTATATTAACTAAGATTACTAATAGATTAATGCTAGTTAAAAAGTAATAGCTACACCTACCTTAAAGACTATAGCTATAGAATATACTTCTAAGTTAGTGTTCTTCTAGACTTCTAAGTTAGGTAGATATAATAATGCTATAAGCTTTTATACCTATAGAAAGATAGCGTTTAAGCGTTCTAATAAGAATAAAAAGCGCCTAGCTAACCTTAAGTTATACTTTAAGTATAGTAAGAATAATTATTAGATATATTACTAAAACGCTCTATATTATAGTAAACTATTTACACTATTATACTAGATTCTTACGCTTATAGTAATTTATATTAACGCTCTAGATATAGCTAACTCTAAGACTAAAGAGAATAATAGTACTAATTTAAATAATAATAACTTAGTTAATAATAAAAGCTTCTACGTTAATAATATAAAGCTTCTAGACTATTTAAACTAGATACTTCTATACAGAAACGCGTATAGAAGCTTAACTAGCGTATAGTAAGCTAACACTAGCGCTACGCCTATAACTAGTTCTAATAGATTAAGATTACTATAGCTTTACTAGACGCCTTTAGAGTAGTTTCTATTATAAAGAAGACGTACTTTATTTTAGCTACCTCTATAGATAGTAAGCTCTCTAAAGACTTTAGCTAATAGCTAGAATTCTCTAGATCTACTATAATAAGACCTAAATATTAGTAACCTATTACTACTCTTATTAATACTAGTGCTAGTGCCTACTTTGTAAATTAGGCCTAGGCTAATAATTATTCTCTTAAGATAATTCTAGTTACTTAACTAATACGTTTATCTCTTATAGATAGTAGAGAAGTAGCTAAACTTATAATAGCTATAGATTTCTCTATCTAATATAGTAGTTATATATTTAATATTCTTTATTATATTATAAATATTAGAAAGTATAACGTTATTCTTAGAATAAATTAGATAGACTACTATTAACTGTCCCTTTATTTTAGTAAATAATAATCTTTTACCTTCTTAGAAGATAGTTATAAGCTAAACTATCTCTATAAAAGACTACTAAAAACTATCTATAATAATAGCGTCTACTATAGTTATATTAGAATTATTAAAGGTAAATATAAGATAGGTAATACTATTACTAAGAATAAGAAGAGTAATAAGGTTATTAAAGAGATAATAGTAGATATCTATCTTATCTCTACTACTACTACTGCTGCTATAGCTACTAAGTACCTAGAGTAAGTTATCTAAGTAAACTCTACGTATTAGACATAAATAAAGAAGCTGCCTAATAAAGATTATAAAGGTATTAGAGTTATAGCTATTTTATAAGAGAACTTTAAAAAGTATATAAATAAGATAGAGTAGCTGCCTATAAGTAGAAAGTAGATTTAAGAAATAGTGCCTAACTAGGTTCTTAATAAACTTTCTAATCTCTTTAACTTTTACTTTATGCACTAGTTACCTAATAGATATCTAGACGTAGACTACTCTATTAATATTCTTTCTAACACTATAACTCTAAAGTCTTATGTCTATAGGCTTACGCGTATTAAAACTAAAGCTATTAAGAAGTATATTAATAATATACTATAGAAGAAGCTTATTAAAGCTAGCAACTTACTCTACGCCTTACTAGTTCTAATTATCTAAAAGCCTAGAGATAGTCTTTGTATTTACGTTAACTATTATACTCTTAATAATATTATAAAGAAGAATTATAATATACTTTCTACTATAAAAGAGATAATAGCCTATATAGTAAAGGTAAAGATTATAATATTAGTTAACGTAGTTACTACGTTTAATACTATTTAAATTAAAGAAGGTAATAAGAAAAAGACTACTTTTCTTACCTATTATAGGCTCTATAAGTATAATATTATACTCTTTAGTTTATGTAACGCTTCTAGAACGTTCTAGAACTTTATTAATAAAGTACTCTAAGAGTACTTAGATATTACCTATAGTGCCTACTTAGATAATATACTTATCTATAGTAATAATAAAAAGAAATACTACTTTTATATCTTAAATATTCTCTAAAAGATTTAAGGCGCTAGGCTCTTGCTAGACCTAATAAAGTGTAAATTTAAAGTTAAGCGCGTAAAGTATTTAGATCTTATTCTTATAACTAATAGTATTAAAATAAATCTAGATAAGGTCTCTACTATTATAGAATAGAAGCTACCTAGATTAATAAAAGATATTTAGTTCTTTCTAGGTTTCTGTAACTTCTATTATTATTTTATTAAAAAGTTCTTCTATATTACTAAACTATTAATAAAGCTTACTAAGAATAGAAGCTAGTAATATTTTCTCTTATTATCTAAAGAACCTACTACTAAGGCCTTTAAACAGCTAAAGCAATCTTTTAAAGATACTAGAGTACTTACCTATTTTAACCTAGACTTAGAGATTTAGCTAGAAATAGATACATCTAATTTTATAGCTACTGCTATACTCTTATAAATATATAATAATATTCTTAAGCTAGTTACCTTCTTATTATATAAGATAACGCCTATAGAGTGTAATTATAAGATCTATAATAAAAAGCTTCTTACTATTATTTATACTTTTAAAGAATAGAGGTTTAAGCTATTAGAAACTAAAGATCTAATTCTAGTGCTTTCTAATTATTAAGTACTCTAAACCTTTATAGCTAATAAGCGTCTTAATTATTATTAAGCTTACTAGACTAAGTTTCTTATAGAGTTTAACTTTTATATTAAGTACTAGCCTAGTAAGTAAGGCACTAAACCTAACGCTTTTATAAAATATCTAGATAACTTCTCTACTAACGCTAATAATAAACGTTACTAATACTAGATCTAGACTATTCTTAAGCTCTTATAAGTAGATCTAGAGTATTAAGTTACTATTCTATAATACTACACTAATAGTAGTGTAAGGCATGCTCTCTACCTAGTAAATACCTAGTTTTATAGCCTAGAGAAGTTTCTAATTATATTAGTAATAATAATATACTAAGACTATAAGACTAATAACTTTAGTAAAGAGTATTTCTTTACCTTAGGCTTAATAAATAACGTTCGCGCTACCTCTACTAACATTAATATTAAAAAAGACGTATTACTAAACAAAGCAAATATACTCTATATAATATAATAGGTATATAATAATAATTCTATTATAAAGAATATTCTATAAGCTAAAGTATAAGAACAGCGTTATATACCTTATTATCTTATCTATAGCCTAAACTATATACGTTTAGAGCTTAGTAACTACTCTCTTTATAATAGTTTTCTATATGTTAAAGGTAAGATCTATATCTCTAAGTTAGATAAGCTCTATATACGTATTATTAAGTAAGCGTATTATACTTACTATAAAGAATATAGTAGAAAGTATAGTAGCTATAATACGCTTAATAGATAGTATTACTAGTCTAAGATAATTAATAACGTTGCATAGTATATAAAGAACTACCTATTCTATTATTACTCTAAGCTATACTATAATAGAAAATATAGACTTCTCTACCTACTCTCTATTCTAGAGAGGTATTAGAGTAGTATTAGTATAGACTATATTATCTACTTACTACTTTATACTAATAATAGTTATATCTACGTTAATATTTTTATAATTATTAATTACTTAAGTAAGAAGAAGAAGTTTATCTCTATTATAGACCTAAAGATAGATATATTAGTTAAGGCTTTTATTAAGTACGTCTAGTGTAAGAAAGAATACCTAGATAATATTATTAGTAACTATAGCGCTTAGTTTCTCTTATACTTCTAGACGCGCCTTTACTAGCGCTTAGAAACTTACCTAAAGCTATCTATAGATTACTATCTAGAAACTAATAGCTAAATAGAGAACGCTAATATCTAGTTAAAGTAGTACTTATAATTATATATTAACTATAAGTAAGATAATTAGGCTTTCTTTCTCTTTATAGTAGAGTTTAAGGCTAATAATATAGTAAATGTAAGCACTAGAATAATAGCTTTCTATTTTACTAAAGAGTATAATTCTAAAGCTAGTATTAAGCTACTCTAACTAAATAATAGTCTTACTACACCTACTAGGCGTAATTAAGACTATACTAATAAGTTTACTAAGAAGCTTAACGCTCTTAGATAAGCTCTCTAACTAGAGTTATAGTAGTTCTAGGCTAAGTAAGCCTAATACGCTAATAATAGTAGACTTTCTACTCTAGAATTTAAGATTAGAGACAAGGTTATACTAGATATAAGAAACTTCTATATAACTAGGCTAAGCCTATTACTAGATTATAAAAACTATAGACTCTTTACTATAATATAGGTAATTAATAATATAGCTTATAAGTTATATCTACTACCTAAGATAGGTAAGCTTTACAATATCTTCTACCTATAGCTTCTTTATCTCTATAAGAATAATCTTCTTTCTAGATAATATTAGAATACTACACTAGCTAAATTTACTAATTCTAATAATAAGAACAGCACTAACTATAAAGTAAAAGCTATTCTTAACTTACGCCTTAATAAGAGAGCCTATAACCTACACTTACGCAGAGCTCTCTTATAATACCTTATCTAGTAGTCTAACTACCTAGTAGATAATAATAATTCTTTCTAAAAGCTTTATATAAATCTTATTAGCTCTCTAAATATTATTAAATAGTTTTATAAACTAAAACCTATAAAGCTAGAGCTATATAAGAAGTTTATAATACTTATAGAAAAGTAGAACTTACTTATAATAAGTACTACATCTAACTCTAGTAGTTAGCTCTAAGAGTTGTCTAAACTATTATATAGTAAGTATTTACGTAATACCTTAGTACATAAGTAACCTATATTAAGAAGAATATCTCTACTATCTATTATAGTAGAGCCTCTTTTAGAAGCGCGTATAATAATAGTATAGTAATTATATAGTAAGCTAGCTATTACTACAAATAGTAGCGTCTAACTTATAGACATAGAGTTAGTTATGTAGACTAGAGGCCTTAGCTATATCTAGTTAATAATACTAATACGCCTATAGTTAACTTATTATATACTATTATAAGTAGTAACGCGCCTAAGAGCTAATATACTTATAGTGCTAGTCTAACTATATTATCTACGCGCTCTACTCTCTAGCGCGTTTAATATTCTCTACTACTTACTTTTATTATAGCTCTATTCTTTCTATTAGTAATAGACTTTATAATAACTATAATAATATAATAGCGTAATTAAGATAAGCTAGAATTATAATATATATAAGTAAGGCTATACTTAGTATAATACTTATATTATTTAGAGTTATAATTAGTAGGTAATTTTATATATATAACGCTTAATATTTAGACTTATAGTAGCTTTTGTAAAGTAAGCTAAAAAGAACTTATAATTACTTTAAGTAATAGAATCTACTCTTTTTTTAAGAGGAGGTTAGTGTTATAGATTAAACCTATAACCTCTACCTAATTAGGCCTAGCTCTAATTAAGTAAGAAACTTTAAAAGTTTAACTATATAGGTAGATCTACCTACACGTAATATCTTATTTTAATAGAGGTATATACTCTATAATTATAGTATATAGGTGCCTTTACAAACTTACGCTATATAAATACTTACTATATATATAAGCGCTAGATATAATAAGTTTATTTACTAGTATTATTTTCTATTATAGTTTCTTTAGTAGTATCTATTAACTTATTATTACTATACTTATTATAAGCTTTATTCTACTTATACTTTAAATATAGTATAAGTATATATATTTAACTAAAGTATTATAAGCTTAGAAACTAAAAAAAGAATAGTAGTAATAATATAGATATTAATAAAAGAAGTAATATATAAGTAAGTAAACTAAGTATAGTAATAATAAATATTTTAAATATAGTTAAAAGAGCGTAGTAAGCGCTATTAAATAGTATATCTAATATAATAAAGTAATATTATAGTATAAGTAAAGTATAAAGTTAAAGTAATAATAGTATATTATTATAACGCTAAAATCTATATTACTAATATTAGTGCTATTTTCTTTTAAATACTTTATAAAGATTTATATTAGAGCTTACTTATTAGTTTAAAAGTTTTATAGTATTTAATACTTATATTTTTTAAACTATAATTAGCTTAGTAGCTTTAAAAAGTTTTTAGTGCTATACTAGCGCGTTAGCGCAGCGCTAGCGTAAAGGTTAAATGTATAGAACCTTAGAGAAGTATATAATTTATAAGATAATTACTATATACTAATTATAGACTTTAGCTAGTAGTAACGTATAGATATTCTTTACGTATACACTAATACTACTCTACGCCTAAGGCGTAAACGCTAGTAATAGAGACTAGCCTAGTAAGAATACTAGAATAGTAGCGCTTATAGGCTGTAGACTATTCTCTATTAGTAGTATAGTGTAGATATAAAGTAGTATGCGCTAGAAACTCTACTTAGGTAAGATAAGATAGATATCTATAATAGAGATTAGTAAATTAGAAGTAATACACTATAGAGTAGTTTATAGCGTATACTATAAAAGAGTTAATAAAGCTATAATAGTATATTATTATAGTAAAGTGCTGTTAGAGAGCTATTATCTAATATTAGTCTAATAGAGGCCTATTAGTAATAAAATTATAATATAGAATAATAGGTATTAAATAGAAGATAAGTAACTTAGAAGACATCTACTACCTACCTATTATATAAGAATACCTATTACTATTATAATAGAGGTTACTCTTAACTACTTTTAACTATAAAAGATACTAGAATTAGGTATAGATAGTGTTATTTACTAAGAATTATCTATATAAGTAATCTAGATAGGTAAATGTTCTATGTATTTTACTACAAGTACACTTAGAAGGTATAGCGCGTTAGTATTACTTAGACGTAGCTACTTCTAACGTCTCTGTTGTTATTAGTATTAGTGTTAACGTCTCTAGTACTACTATTACTGTTACTACCTTTCTACCTTAGAATAGAAGGCACCTGCTACCTATTTCTTAACAGGCCTAAATTTTAACATTAATTACTCCTAACAGGCCTTTGTTAGCCCCTAATAGCTTTTACCTACGTTACGACATTAGGGAGCTATTAGGGGTAGATAGCTATCTTAGAAATATTAGGTATCCTTATGCTATCCTACCTCTAACTACCCCCCTACGGTGCGCGGTATGGGTGACGCTGTTGTATTAAGATGAAAAGGATCTTCGAGGTTCGGAGACTTCTTTTAGGCACCCAAATTGTGACAAGAAAGCGAGGTTTAAAGGCATATCCAAGAGCGCTTTCCTATCTCCATTATCCTTCGTTCTGTACTCTACTCATTCAGTGAACGACACAAACACGACTGCGAACTCGACATGCATCACCTCCGTGATGCTCTACTGAGCCCCTCGCCGGAGGGCCCTCCCGAACTCAACCACCTAGACAATGTGGCTCATGACATCCTAATGGTTCGCGAAGACGTGGCGCGTGGGGAACTTGACGGACTCCGCGGAACAGCCTTCTATAATCGAACCGGGGTTGTCAGTGAGCGATACTGCAGCTTAGGAGATGGTATAGACTCTCTTGTGCACCACATCCACTCTGCGTGGCACATGTATTACCAAGTTGCTTTGCACACGGCGTATGATACGCGCGAGCAGGACCGCTTGGTTCTCGATATTGTGCGAATCCAGGGATTGGGGCCGTTGACCAGGCCCGCTACTGGGCACTACGGTATCGACATCGCGCGAACAGTAGATGGAACGGTGTGGAACGGTCAGTAATATCCCCGTACAAACTTTATGTGAGACACACACTGACGTTGTACACCAACTTTTAGATCTACCCTTTCTAGCCACTGACATGACCGGATTCTGGATCGAGAACTGCGCGGCCTTGAAGAACGCCCAACGACTGAACCTCGCATCCTTTCTGGCCAAGCTGGCGTCGACTCGCGTTAGCAAAGATCGAATCTGTCAGATCGCTCTTCTGCTGTTCAGCTCCACTTTTGAGGGAAGAAGCAGTATCGACGGAGGGCAGCCAGACGAACTTTCTACACACCAGACGATCTCGACTCTCGATCTAACGCAGCTCATGCCGTCTGTGTGTGCGTGGATCAAAGAGGCGGGTCACGTTCTTGTCCAACTCTCTGAACTCTCATGGAATGATTGTCCCAGTCATATCGGACAGGGTGGGCAACACTTCCTTGAATCCGACTTCGGGAAGCGGTCACCGACTGGTTTCACCCCGTGGAGATGGATGTATTGGCTCAAACGTCTTCATGAAATTCGTCAAGAGGCGAATGAGGCAAATGAGAAGACTCTCGAGGAGCAGACTACGGAGGCTATTGACCGCATGGTCAGCCAAGTACACGATCGTAACTCGGGGATTCTCAGGGCGTATCAAGATGGCGGGGACTTCTTGAAGCTGGACGATCATTTGGCGTGTTTGAGGGGTAGATAGATCGAATGCAGGCTATGCAGTTATGACAAACAACTCTGTACACGTCCGTGCTAATGTGGGAGTAGTACAGTTGAAAAGAAGCCGGAAACCCAATATGCGCCTAAACAGCCCCACGCGCATGGATAACACGGAGGATAGGTAGGGGACGGTCCGCGTAATCCTCATCGGGCCAAAAGTGCTACATGAAGGCGCATGTTGCGCGGCAATCTCGTGCTAAGCACCTAACATATGGCGCGGCAATCTTGCCCGGGTGTGCTAGACACATGCAGTGTGGTAGGTAACTTTGTGCTAGGCGCGGCGCAGCAACCTTATACTAGGAAGGCATAGGCAACACCGCAACCTTTATTTAGGGCAATGCGGCGTGGTAACTTTGTTTGAAGTGCATGCGGCGCAGTGACCTTGTACTGGATACATGCGGCATGGCAGCCTTGACGATTACGATGATCCCTCGAGACAGTGAACGATTTTTGGCCTCTGGCTGGAACGCCACTGGAGAGCTTGTGCTCACTTTTAGAATCCTTCAGATAGAATATACTACATCAATTGTTTTGCTGTTCCCTCTCCGTCGTCCGCTAAAGGCATGAAAAGACGACGTCAGCTGCCTAGACATCACCTGGGCAAGCAGAAACGGATATGTATCATGGCAAGCAAAATTGGAAAACGAATGTGATTGTAGTAAGTTACGAGTATGGAAGGGGTGCTGCCTTCAAAAAGAGCGTCCTTTCTCATGCCTCCCGAGCTGCACTGAAAGCCATAGCCTGTCAAGTATTGCGAATCGCTCACTGGGGACTACCACCAACCATGCGCTTTCTATCTGCATTCCAAGACCCCGTCATCGGAAGACTCCCGGCAAACTGCAATTCCATATCAATGTCCATTTCAACAACATGTCGCGTAGAGAAACCACTTACTCCTCGTGAGGATGTAGCCCTCTCGATAGAACTTGCACGAATCGCCGAGCCTGTGCCTGCAGTTGTTGGGGCAGTTGCATGCACTGATAGCATCGGGGGCAATGCGGACGTCTCTAGTCTCGTTGAGGACCGCCTTCACTTCGCTGTTGGTTGTTGCTGGAGGGGCAGCCATAGCCTGTGCGGCGAAGAGGGCCACAGCGGTGGTAGCAAGGAGAGTCTTGAAGAACATTTTTGGGTTTGACTGATGATGGAACTGAGTTCAGATTTTGCTGTTGGTGGTAGATGGTTGGAATGATAATGTTTGCGGTGGGGAAATGTGAAAGAGAATGCGTCTCATTATATGCTTTCGAATTCCAAATACCAACTGCTTTCCCAACACCTGAGAAGGGTTCGGCTGTAGGCTATCAGGCCAGTAGATGTGTACCGCCGGTCCCTCCGTTGGTGGAAGGACGACTAAGACTCCACTGACCGACCGGCCCGTTCCTACTCGCATGCTGATGCATCATCCTGATCCTTCATGAAACTATCTTGATCCTTCGTTTCGCTTCTTCAGGCATCACATGTTGCTTTGGGGGGCGAAAGCGCCTGTTCCAAGTTCACATAGGAACTTGCATCGCCGATGCTGACCTGGATCTAGCTTAGTGACGGTGTTGTCTTCGTAATGCTGTCATGTCTTGTGGCGGCGTGGTCTTTCCAACAATACAGATGTTACTGTACTTGAATCTTAGAGCCGGACCGAATCGTTACAAGCAAAGATCTGCGATACTCCGTACGATGCAACACCTTACTACAGATCCAAATGCCACAACAGACCCTCGGAGGTCCTACTTTCCAAGCGTCGGTCCCATTCCCGGACACATTCGCAAACCTACCATACTCCGTGCAGCCTACACACTATCATGACTGCAATCCAAGTTGTCTCACATGGACTTGCTTGGAGGCATTTGATGCTGATCTTCTTCATGTTCGACTGAGCTACGCCTCACGACATGTCTTATGAAGCTTCGCACAGCGATAACGACAAAGTCTATTGACGCCTAGGCGACAAATGCTGCAGCATCAACCCGTTTCCTGGAACGACTCAGGTAACCAGTAGGCGGTGTCAAGACCTGAGGGTGCTGTATTGACATCATTTAACCATCAACCCGTTTCCTGGAACGACTCAGGTAACCAGTAGGCGGTGTCAAGACCCGAGGGTGCTGTATTGACATCAACTAACCATCAACCTCTTATTCTCATCACTTGAACGTACCACATGCCCATCTGCCTAGAAGTGTGCTTCTTGCTACATTCGTCTTTGCACCATGGACTCACCCGGCAGAGCAAACACGCCGGCAGCGAGGAGCTTTAGTGATGAGCTAAGTGAGGGCTCGAGCTGGCACTCATCCAGTACATCGAGTGAGGATAGCATGTCTCCGGTCACACCATCTCTCCGTGAAAGATGGAGAGCCTGGAGAGTTTCGGTAGCCTGGCGCCGACTGCCACTACCGAGGTTAATGAATTCGACTCGTAGGAAAGGAAGGGGTAGATGGCCATGGTGGAAGTACCTCCTGATCGTTGTTGGAGTATTGTTGGTCTTCGGTATCATCGTAGGAGCGTGAGTGGTCCTATTCGCCTTCTTATGAATCTGACTGACTCGAATCAGTGTGTATATATACCTCATCACCGCCATCATCCATAAGTTTACTCCTCCACCAAACTACAGCGGTCTTCAACACATCGTCGAGAACTGGAGGGCACCGGATACCTACGGTGCCCATGAAGCTGTCTGGCGAGACGACTTCAGCCGCGACATCGTGCCCAAGAAGTGCCATTCACACAATGACTACTGGCGATCTGTACCGCTCTTTAGCGCACTTGCAGCGGGTTGTACAAGCGTAGAAGCAGACGTGTGGCTGGCGGAGGACGGAGCGCTTCTTGTGAGCCACTCATGGGAATCGACTACGCCACCGCGGACATTGAAAAGTCTTTATCTGGACCCGTTAACGTGGATCTTGACGAAGCGTAATGTGTCCCAGGCATCTTTCTACCATAGAGAAATTGGGGTTTTCGAAGCAGACTCGAGCGCCTCAGTTGTTCTTCTAGTTGACTTCAAGAACGACGCGTATGCAATCTGGAACGCGCTCCTGGTACAGCTACAGCCTCTTCGGGATAGAAATTGGCTCACGTACTACGACGGCGAGAAGATGCATCATGGTCCGCTCACTATCGTCGGCACAGGCAATATCACCCTGGAGTCTGTCTTATCCTACCAAACCAATCGCTTCGTCTTCTTCGATGCGCCGCTTCTGTCTGTTGCCACCGGCAACACTACCTTCAACTATACCAATTCATACTACGCCAGTGTCAGTCTCAAAGACGCAATCGGCAAGATATGGTTCAATCGACTGAGCGCAGAGCAAGAAGGGACCTTGAAGACCCAGATTGAGATGGTACAGGAGACGGGGTTGCAGAGTAGATACTGGGACACTCCTGGCTGGCCGATCAGCTTGAGAGATATGCTGTGGTTTAAGCTTACAGAGTTCGGTGTCGGAGTGCTCAATGTAGATGACTTGGTGTCGGCAACGAAGTGGAATTGGCATCAGTGCGTCGTCGCTGGCCTGACCCTTTGCTGACGTCACGTGCCAAAGAGCCGTTTCGGGACAAGCTCCCGAGGTCATGACGCACGGAGCCCAAGCAGAGAGAGCGCCTCCGTATCACCACACCAGCATCAGCAGCCAACTCTTTCGCCCTTATTAGCATGCAGAAAATTGAATTTACATGGAAATCTACACTCTTGGTCGATTGAATGCAATGGTGACAGCTCTGCAAGCAGGGCAAGGAGATGCACGGACACGTATGCACCAACGCGTCTCTAGCGCGCCGCCACAACTGAACACATGCGCTTCACGGCGAAGAGTACACCGTCGCTTGTACGCACCTTCATATATTTCGCCGACACGTGCTATAGTCGCTCCTGGCGCTACGGTTACCGGAAGTGCTTCGACCTGTACTTTTCTGTTTGATCGGCAATGGAGCTTGCCTTGGCAGATGGGTCACTTCCGTCACATCCCTCCACACTGGAGAGGTGTCCTTGCGCCGGCTTCACCATGGCGGTTTCATGAACAACACACTTTTTGGTGGCATCACCACACCCGGCATCATTTCCCTCATCATTGCATGATACCTTAATCCGACTACATCGCATAACCTCCCATTCAGGCCACCCACTTGGTGCTGGCTGCTTACTTCTCACGACATCATTTCTCCCATTGTACATTCGATGAGAGACTACAGGTCTACGCGTTTATCTCACAATGCGTAGGATTAAAGTGCCCCGCGGGGTACCATACCAGCGGCCAATGTCGAGACAACATAAGCGAACCCTTATATATGCGCTTCTTTCGGCCGTCGCGTTCGGCGGGTATTACTGGCTGTACGCGCAGCCCACCGATGCGCTCGCTGTCGCATTCGAAGAGCACGAAGCGTATATGCACGATGGATCGAGTCTCGCGCGCATCAAATCCGAGCAGTCATATGATTGGCGAGAAGCGCCTTTTGTGAACACGATCACGTCCTACATACCGCTGCCGACTACCGCTCCTCGTAAACTCCCGCGCGTCCAGTCCGAAGACTTCCCCGAAACAAGCGCGCAAAGAAAACAGAGGGAACAACGTAGAGTCGCCGTGCGAGACGAATTCAGGCATAGCTGGAATAATTACAAGAAGTTTGCGTGGGCACAGGATGAGCTTAAGCCAATTACTGGTGAGGGCGAGGAGTCGTTCGGCGGCTGGGGTGCCACACTCGTCGATTCATTAGACACGCTGTGGATCATGGGACTCAAAGAAGAGTTTGAAGAGGCCGTGGAGGCCGTCGCGGCCATAGATTTTGGCAAGACCAATCTGACCACCGTAAGCGTCTTCGAAACGACTATCAGATACCTTGGCGGGCTGCTGAGCGCATACGACATGAGCGGGAAGCCTATCTTGCTTAAGAAGGCGATACAACT
This sequence comes from Alternaria sp. BMP 0032, assembly GCA_023758005.1. NCBI lineage: Eukaryota > Fungi > Ascomycota > Dothideomycetes > Pleosporales > Pleosporaceae > Alternaria > Alternaria sp. BMP 0032. The sequence goes on along the minus strand of JAFVMD010000021.1, from coordinate 358,008 downwards.
TGGAGAGATGCTGTATCGAGCGTTCGACACGACGAATAATACACCCTTGGGCTGGCTGAACGTGGAGGGCGTCAAGAAGGTACCCAGGCTGGCCTTCTCCGCCGAGAGCAACATTTGCTTTGCCTGTCTCGGCAGCTTGACCATGGAGTTCACGCGGCTGGCGCAGGTCACGTCAGAGCCAAAGTACTACGACGCGGTTGCGAGAATCACCATAATGATGGATCGCGCGCAGGATAGCACAAGGCTTCCTGGCCTATGGCCAACTATGGTGAATGCCGCGAAAGAAGAATTCAACCAATCTCGCTTCTTCTCCATCGGCGCGCTTGCTGACAGCACGTATGAATACTTCCCCAAGATGCATGCGTTGTTGGGCGGGGTGGAGCCTGCGTACGAGAAATTGTACCGCGACTCTGCGGAGATGATTGACGCATACATGCTGTTCCGACCCATGGTGCCTGACAAGTTCCACGGAGAAGACCTACTCCTGTGTGGTGATGTTTTCACACACGGCGAAGAAGCCAAACTCGATCCAACCATGCAACATCTTACGTGCTTCATTGGCGGCATGTTTGGTCTGGCAGGTCGCCTATTCTCTGATCCTGACCACGTGGATCTCGGCGCGAAGCTTACCAAGGGATGCATATACGCCTACGCCGCCACACAAACTGGTATCATGCCCGAGACATTTGATATGGTCGCCTGTGACTCCCGGAAAACCTGTCCCTGGAACCAAACAGCTTGGGAAGAGGGTGCGCTGTATCATTATAGCAGCAAATATGTCGAAAACTTTAACGACGCAGTGGAAAAGTACAAGATCCCACCTGGCTTCACCAATATCCGCGACAAGCGGTATCTGCTCAGACCCGAAGCCATCGAGTCTGTCTTCATCATGTACCGCATCACTGGTGACCGGCAGTATCTCGATGACGCGTGGGACATGTTCACCAGCATCGTTGCCGCAACTCGAACGCCATATGCCAACGGACAGGTCCGAGACGTCACATTCGTAGCGCCAAAAGCTCCAGGCCGGGCCTATAAATCCGTTCCTGGTGTGGGCGACGTACCCTACACACGCGACGACAATATTGAAAACAAGATGGAGAGCTTCTGGACGGCAGAGACATTGAAGTATTTCTACCTCATCTTCAGCACGCCGGATATGATTAGCTTGGATGACTGGGTGTTCAATACTGAGGCACATCCGTTCCGACGGCCGAAGCCGAGATAGAAGAAGGCTGAGGATGATGCTGGGGCTAGGGCTAGGATCGATGAACAGCGTAAATAGGATCGCTGGTATCACCTGACATGAGTGAGGGAACACCTCATCATCGCTATCGCAATTTGGTAGTGCGTAGCTGGAGTATTGCATTGGTTGGCGTTGTATGGTAAGCTTGGATAGCTTGGATGAACTCTTTACACTACATTCCACGTTGTCTCTCTTTCGCTTCTTTTCTGACCGCGTTCCCATCTCCAGCTGCCAGCGTTCCTTTGATCAAGAGGCACCGCCGAGCTAATCCGTCCTCCTCCGCTTATTGCGATACTCGTCCTCGCTCGTAGGTATTCTGAAGTCTTCCTTCCTCTTGATGCCTTCGCTGTTTCCTTCCACTGCCAAAATCGTCTCCACCGGCTCAACTGTCACGACCGGCTCATCCGCCTCCATCTTTTCATTTGCCAGTATCTCTTCTTTCTTCAACACCTCCTCTTTCTCCCTAATCTTCTTAACCTCTCCCTCATCTAGCAACTCCTCGTCCATCAACATCTCTTCCCCCTCAGAATACTCCTCCGGCTCCGGCGTATTACCCACTACCGTCTCGAACACCACCTGAAAACTGCCTTGTTTCACGAACCGCGAATCAACTATCCGATCCCACTCCTGCGCCACATACCTGTACTTGTCTTTCGTACTCAGCCTCGGGTTCACATGCACCACTCCTCTCGACACCGCCAGCAAGATAGGATCCTGGTACGAAGACAACTGCGGATGGTCTTTCAACATGCCCGTTATAGCGCTCCAGGCGGTTTCGTAGATCGCAGTCCGTGTACCCGTATATTTCCCTTCAAGACCGAGATACCACGAGTCGTCCGTCCAGCTAGGCCAGTAATCTCGCACAGCCCCGGTCTTCCCTTTGCGCAGGCGCTCGAGGAAGCCAGATGCTGGAAAGGCATCGCGCGACGTGCGGACGCCAGTGGGAGGTAAAACGCGTGTGGGTGTGTCGAGCGACGACCCGGATACGAGTGCGAGACCAGAGTCTTTCCACGCGCTGTCGAACGCCGGTTTCACTATGTCGTCGTGCCAGATTTTGAGGAATTCGGGGTCGATACAAGGTACCATGCTTGCGTGGGGAAAGATGACGAAGAGGTGCGGACACGATCCCATTCCCTCTGTCATCTTGTCTTGGCCGGGTGTTGTGCTTCCGAACAGCAACGCGCATTGCACGTCTCGAGCCGTGACTGAGTGGCCATGGAGGGACAGGTAGGTGGCGATGCGATGGGCGTCGGCTTCGTCGATTGGGTTCACGGATCTGTGGTTGAATGTGTGGGGGATCCATGGGGTTTGCTCCCAGGTTAGGCGTTTGGCGAAGGCGAGCGAGGTGGGGAGACAGAAGGACAGGGCGCTGGAGCATTGTTCTGGTTTTGCGGTGGGGGACAGGGCGGAAAGGCCGGCAATGGAACGCTCGTGCGTGGAGGACATGGTGGTGTTGGAGTTGAGGAGGTCCGGATGGACGAACGGCTACGCAGGAGGGGTTTTGTAAAAAACGTTTTGATAGAAAGTCTCGGATATCAGGGTAGGCGTGAGAAGTGACTAGAGCATTGTGGGTATGTATGTTTTGCCTGGAGACGTAGTGAATGGTGTAGAGGTTACTAGCCGATGACGCACATGTTCTTCAAGATTTGAGACAGCTGAGTGAAATAGTTTTGTGCTTGTATATCCTATCAGAATCGCCATCAGCCAGAATTGCGCTGGAAGGCAACAGCAGAGAATTCTGCATAATAAGTAGCCTCCCGAATAACTCGCTATCTCCTTTTTGAAGTGACAAGAATGATAGAGTGTTGAATCAACGACCGGGCTGCGTACAGTCGATGGAAACTAGTGTACTTCACATCTCAACGGAGATATTTCTCAGCTCCCATATACTTAGTAAGAATAATTAAAGGCCGTGGCAGTGGAGAGAAGCGACTCTCAAAAAGATTTTCCTGGTGTACGTGGTGCGACGCAAGAAGCTCGATCATTCCTCGAAAGGTACTGGGAACGTGTTTGAGATTGATCTAGGCTGTGAGCCTTGCTGCAAGAGCTGATATATTTCGACTTGAAGACATTGTGACTGGAGGATACAGCGCTTTGATTCTGATGAGACTTCGAGACGTAATGGATGATTCGTAGAGTAAAAGACCTCAGCGTTTGAGAGTGGACTGATGAGCTAGACGAGCTTGAGGTTAATTGACAATCACGACCTTGCTGCACACGTTCCGAGAGATGGGTTCCTGGATACATGCGCCATTTGGAAACTGGACTATACTGGCTATGTTGATGGCTCGTTGCTACATTGCATGACTTGTATGCAGAGCGCTTGCCTGCAGATCTGAGTCAGCGTGGAAGAATGCCAAGATGGCTGCCTGGATGTCAGCACTAAAGATCATCCTAGTACTACATGTTAAGTACACTGCTGCGCGCTTTTCGACACGACAAACCTCATTTTTCTTACACTCCATTGAGATGTCTTATTGTTCGTGGAAGAATCATGGAGGTGGGCGTTGCATCGACCGGAAACCAGTCTAACGGAATCCCGGGACTCGGCAGCTTATCTTCGCGCACCACGGCGACACTGCGGGCCTGACTGCCGTATTCTGGTCCACGACGCCGCTGCTCGCGGGAACGCCGTCCACATCTGCGTGCTTCAATCCACCAAGGCTTCATCTTGTGATGGACAAGCACGACCTAGTGGGCGCCACCCCCACTTGGCAACGCTTATCGTCGCATTCTCGAGGACAACGCCAAACGACGAGCGCCCCAATCGCACGAGACAGGATCGTCTGTCGCACGAACGCCGAGGAAACTTCCCTAAATTGCGTTGCAATTGTTCGGCGACACCAGGTCTGCCCGCGATTGGCTTGTTGCGCGGTCATAAGCACGGCGAATGCTTCTTCCGGGCGCATTCGATATCGTGTCTGCGGATGATGCCATCCAACCTGGTGGCGACACCATTCCGTTGTTTACCTAGGTATCGATCGCTATCAGCCTGCCGTTGCAACAGGGTGCCAGGCCATCCCCTTTAGAACGGCATCTCCGACACGGGATGGCACGACCTCGTTATCCCCGCAGTTTCCTGCCCAATATACGGTTGCAGGCTTCGTTTCTGATATGCCGGGTGTTCTAGAATACGAAGGGAAGAAGTGATAGGACCCACGGGTTGCACAGTTAGGTTACCTGCCGTGCCACCAACATCGCCTTGCATGATCTTTAGATACCCTTCTGTATTCGGCCGCTTCCTGACATGGGACACCTGCCCTTTCAAACCTAGGAGTGGCAGTCCTATCGCTCCTGCAACAGGGGCCTTATCTGACGTGCTATTGCGCGCAACCTCGCCGCAATCACACAGGTGAAGGCTACGATAACGCGTTTGCACTAGAACACGTGAGCAGTTGTATATTTGAGTAACAGTACTCCCCGCTCGGACAATGAACCAAACCACTACCACGCGCAACCATGGCAGCTCCTCTTGGTGACGTGATGGTTATGGGCCGCCCCGACGCCGTCGAGGGCAAGGTCGTCAGTCTCCCCAGCCACAAGGCTATCAACGACTTCAGCGAAAAGAAGCATGCTGCCCACGACGGAGACATGGACATCAAAGGCCCTCTGGACCCTGAGATCAAGGCCGCTCTTCCCGAGTACGACGGCGATGGGCACGACAAGGACGGTGACGGTGAGGACCATGTCATCGTTACTGGCGCCGACGCAGCAGCCTACCTACTGCCTATGCGAGACGACTTTGTGCCTGCGTTGACTTTCCGGAGTCTGCTTCTGGCCACCGTTCTATCCGGATTCCAAGCCGTCGTGTACCAGATCTACCAGGTATGTCAATATCTCCACAGGCTGCGTATCTTGAATGCTGACGAAACCAGTTCAAACCCACTCTCGTCACCATCCAAGGAACCTTCATCGTCCTCATGGCCTACTTCCTCGGCAGGGGATGGGTCAAGCTACTGCCCCGCGGAGACAAGTTCGAGGCTCGGTGGAGGGAGAAGGGCGGAGTCGGCAAGGCGCCCATGTGGATTACAATTATGTCCTTCTTCAACCACGGTGAGTGGAACTTGAAAGAGCATGCCATCACATCAATCACCGCGACTTCCGCATCGATTGCTGCTCCCGCCAGTCAGGTCTTCGCTGCATCTGACCTCTTCTACGACATGCCTTTGAGCCCTGTCACAGTCATCTTCAGCACCATTTCTATTGGACTCTTTGGATACGGTATCTGCGGTATCATGCGCCCCATTTGCGTATGGCACGTTGACTCGGTCTACTGGAGCAGTCTTCCTACAGTCAAGGTCCTCCAAGGTCTCCACTGGCAGAGCGTCAAGGATTCAAAGCCTCTCCGATGGTTCTGGATTGCATTCTCCTGCATGTTCGTCTACGAGTTCTTCCCTGCATACATCTTCCCCTGGTTGAACTCTATCTCGATCCCCTGTCTGGCTGCCATGCATGCGACTGGAAACACGGCGGCTACGCTTACCAACCTCTTCGGTGGTGCCTCAAACAACGAGGGTCTTGGTTGGTTCAGCATTTCGCTTGACTGGCAATACGTAAGAAGGCGCTCTGAAACACTCATACTCTGCAGACACTAATCCCTATGACAGATCACTTCCTTCCAGTCCTCGCTTCCGCTCAAGCTCCAACTCCATCAAGCTGCCGGATTCGTTTTCTGCTTTTTCATTATGCTCGGCATTTACTACGGCAATGCTTGGGGCTCGAAGGACCTGCCTTTCATGTCAACACGTCTCTTGACCCAGGAGGGCAAGCAGTACCCAAGCGAGAGCGTCTTCATCGATGGCATTCTGGATGAGAAGGCTCTCCTGCAATACGGTCTACCGAGGATTACTGGCACCTTCGCTTACGCCATGTTCATGGCCAATGCTGCGATCGGTGCCCTCATCGCCCACATCGTGCTCTTCTGGGGCGGCGACACAGTCCGAGCATTCAAGGATGCTAAGAAAGGAAAGTTCGACGATCCTCACCACGCGCACATGGCCAAGCACTACAAAGACGCGCCGCAGTGGTGGTACCTAGCCGTACTCGTCGTCAGTTTCGTGCTCGGTCTCGTCGTCGTGATCAAGGAGAACGTCACTCTCCCCGTTTGGGCCTACGTTATCGCACTGGTAATGGGCACGATCATCTCGCCCTTCAGCACCCTCCTCTACGCCCGCTTCGGTAACGGTATCGCAACCAACAACCTGTCCAAGGTCATTGCCGGACTGATCCTCCCCGGCCGCCCCATCGGCAACATGTACTTCGCCGCATGGTCTCACAACGTCATCAACAGCGCCGTGCAACTCAGCATGGACCTGAAACTAGGCGAATACCTCAAGATCCCGCCCCGCGTGATGTTCATGACACAAATCTACGGCACCGTTCTCGGCGGCTTCATCAACTACGCCGTCATGATCTCCATCGTAACAGGAAACAAGCACCTCCTCGCCGACACCGACGGTAACGCGTCGTGGTCTGGTGCAAACATCCAATCTTACAACACCAACGCCTCCACCTGGGCCCTCGCCGCGTACCTCTACAAGCAAGGGAAAGCCTACTCCATCGTCCCCTTCGGTCTCCTCATCGGCGCCGCTATCGTCCTCGCCCACCGTATCTTCGTTCGTTTCGTTCCCAAGATCGGTAACTTTTCTCTCCGCGAGATCAATTTCCCCCAGTTCATTCAGTACGCGGGATACATTCCTTACAACCAGAGTCAGACGTGTGTGCTTCTCAGCTGGACGATTGTGGGTTTCTTCACGCAGTTCTACCTCAGGAACTACCGTCCCCGCATCTTCAAGGACTACTCGTACCTTATTGCGGGTGCGTTTGATGGCGCGAGTTTGACTTGCTTGTTCATTCTGTCGTTTGCTGTGTTTGGTGCGGGAGGCCCGGCGATTCCGTTTCCGCAATGGTGGGGTAACAACGTCGCTGGTAACTACGATTTGTGCCCTGTGGCGGAGTAGATATGAAAGACGCTTTACAGACGGAGGTAGAGGCACGAAGGATGTAGTACACTGTCGCTTTAGATACCATCCACGATTATCTCAGACTACCATGTCCAACATGCTATCTACATATCCCCCTCTATCACTTGCAACACATATTCCCCATCCCAATCTACCACGCAACAGGCACACCATCATACCTAAAAAACCTCCCACTATCCGCCTCCTTCAACCCCCCCACAACCTCCAACATACTCCCCACACTAACACTCGCCTCAATCATCGCGCCCTCGCCCCCCATCCTCGTCTTCACCCACCCAGGATCCATACAAATCACCTTGACCCCCAGCTTCTTCAGATCCTTCGCCTGGTGCACCGTCAACATGTTCAACGCCGCTTTGCTCATACTATAAGTACAGCACTTTGTTATATCCGTTGCAACAGTCAGACTACCGAGCCCGGACGACATGTTCAGCACCGTAGCGCCGCGGGCGAGGTATTTTTGCAGTGAGGACACGATTTTGGCCGGGCCCAGCACGTTGGTTTGCATGTGCTCGGACATGCTCTTGGGGTCCAGTGTCAGACTCGTGTCGCTGGATGTGGCGTTTATGCCCGCGACGTTGAAGAGGTAGTCGAGCGATGCGCCGCTCTTGGATAGGATTTCCGCGACGCGGAACTCGATGCTGGAGAGGGAGTCGAGCGAGGAGACGTCGCATTCGATGATGTGGATTTTGGGGTTGGTCTTGCTCATCGCTTCCAGTTCTGCGACGTCACCTGTTTTCGAGCGTACGCCTGCGATGATGGTGTTGTCGCCCTTGGCAGCCAACTGCCTTACAAACTCCAGTCCAATACCGCGATTCGCGCCTGTGAGAAAGTAGGTTGCCATTTTGTGTGGTGGTTTTCTCGATCTCGATCTCGATGTAGAAGAAGGGATATGATGATGTGGTTTTGGTTTTATAATGATGGTTTGGGCGATTGGAGCGGAGGAGTCTGTGAGGGCTCTAAGGGGAAGAGTCGCTGGAGCAGATTTCCGGGGTATGGTGGGTTGTAAATGGGGGCGCGAGAAGTTTTGGGATGCGGACGAGCGACTTGATGATGTACTTCGCCTCCGCGGACGGGTGGTTGATGTGCTGGTGGATGTGGATGTGGTGTGCCGTGTGGCATGCATGGGGGCTGCTTCCACCGGGTAAATCATGGTGGTGACGTGTGGTGCGGGAGCGTGGGAGGAGGGGAAGTTGGATGCGAGTTTGGGCAGGTCGTTGGATATCAGATATTTAGTTAGCAAAAGACCTATATGTTGTTCGTCGATTTGGTTATATGTATATATGCACGTACCATCTGTTCGCTTGAAGGAGTTGGTTGGCGGACCCGTAAATCGGGGTCGGACGTGTCAGACCTGTCAACTCTGTGACATGGGGCTTCATGCGACACGGCGTGTCGACCAGAACGAGGCTGCGATGTTATGCTTTCGCGGAAATTGTGTCTCGAGTTCCCTAATTGTAAGGCTGAAATGGTCGTTTAGTCGTCGTGAGATTGGCAGGATCGAAATGCCTCGGGCGAACCCGACACCAGCTGGTGGGATTCGTCATGCGATGAACACGCGACCATTTCCTGGATTGTATCGACGCATTGGATTTGAAGATGAGTTAGTACATGTGGAGAGATGTGAATTCGTGAATTGCATAATTACTATTTCGTGCGTAACTTATAAATATTACCCGTAGCATTGGCACATGATGGAAGGGAAAGCATAGCTTCACGCTCTGATCGGCCACCGACAATATCACCGCCTCGACTGTCTGACGCGCGTATCGTGCCTTTCGTCTGCTATCTGGCCCACTCTTGATATCTCCACTTGTCTGCCACCTCCATATCCAATGCTCCGTCATCCGACCGTACAGCGTCGAGGTATTGTTTACTCCATGTGGTCAACCTTGCGCTTCTCGCTGGCGCCCTTCACCACGCTGGATAGATCGACAACTGTTTCGTGTTAGCAGAGGAACTGAACTTGACAAAGACATGGTCAACTTACGAGGTAGATCGAATGGGAAGTCGACACTGGCCAGCATAATGGCGAAGAAGATGTACCATCCACAAAGACATGTGACAAAGGTGAAAGCACCAGCAGCTTCGGCAAGTTTGACTGCAAGAGCTGCTCGGCCATTGGCAAGCTGGAGGTAGCTTCCGGCAAGGAGACCAAAGGCGGGTACAAGGGTGAAGAAGATAAGGAAGAAGATGAGGTTCGTGCGGATGGAGCAGACGAGGTAGACGAGGCATAGAATGCCCATCATGATGAGGAAGTATGCTATGTCAACCGTTAGAGCTGCGATTCCGAATCATGTTGTAGGCAACGTACCAAGACCGACATTAAAGCCCACAGACTCGAGACCTGTGCTGCCTTCGACGCTTGGATCCGCGTATGCGGCGTATGAGTTGTAGAAAGGCTGGAGAGTTGCGGCGAAACCGAGCCAGAAGGCACCGAAAGAGCAGAAGACAACGAAGGGGAAGGTGTTGCCGAGAATCCACTGTGGTAGCTGTTAGTGGTTGCCGTTGCAAGTTTCAGACCAAACATACTTCACCGAGGCCACCGAGGATCATGAGCAGACCACCACAGAAGTAATACCATCCGATGCTTGCAGATCCAGACCCACCAGCGCCTCGCCATCCCATAAGGGTCATGCTCAATGGGTGTAGCGACAATAGGAAACCGATCAAAGCGCTGTGCAATGTTAGCGTCCACGAACCCGAAGTGTGTGATGAGAACTTACAGAGGTGTTGGGTTACCGAACGTCTTGCGCAGATCTCCCTTTACTTTGTTCGGAGGTGACAGGTATAGCTTCTCGAAAAGCTCTGGCGAGATGGAGATGCTACCTGCTGTTCGGATTTGATGCAGCGCGGTACCAGAGTCGGCCGAAGCATCGAGGTGTGCGTGTCCGCCGTATCCATTGCCGTAAGCTAGAGAGTGTCAGCCGGGTCCGAAAGTACGCGTCGCAAAAGTGCCTTACCATCTTGCCGAGAAAAGTCCTTCTCCAAAGCGTTGGGGTTATCCATCATTCGTGTCGTCGACTCGTTCCTCGCAGTTGATCCAGCTGATAGAGTCTCCGCGTCCCGAGCCGTAGTCGCACCGAGATGGGCGTCGTTTGATGCGTACTTGTGGTCGTGGTTGGAAGTCATACAGGCGATGTGGTTATCGAAGAGACCGCTTCCGTTCGAGTTAGTATTAGAGGAAGATGTTTCGTGATGATGGCCAGTGGAGGAAGTGGTTGTAACTGTGGAGGTCTCGTAACGTGACATAGGAGGCTAGAAGATGGAGGATAGGCTTGATATAGGTGGGCAGACAATCTTCATTAAGAGTGTAGGTAACGTAACGATGGTGCTCCGCAAACCTTGAGGCACGGATTCCAATTCCAAGAAAGCGTAGCCGCGGACGAAAGCAAGGGATCATCACCAAGTATGTGGCAGGTGCAGCCAGGCCACCCCGGTAGAACAAGAGTTTGAGGACCAACCGCTGCGGCTCCGCGTTGGACCTGATGCACGTAGTCGAATTGGCGGGAGGGCAGATCTGCCCAGACTAGAGCTCGAAGGGCGGCCAGGTCATGATTCGCCGGAGTCATGAGGAGTTCATCCTTAGCTGCGGACGTGGCTTCCCTGGCGACGCATCCCCAGAAACAACAGTGGCGTTCCGTGCCGTCACATTGCACACCCCCAACGTTCTGCCTATAATACCGTCGGGGCTTATCCAGAAGTGCATGATAACGAGCGTCCGAATGAGCAATTGGAGATGGGGATTCCCATAACGAACTCTACGATAAGCATGCTTCTTCGTGAAACACAATTGAGCACACTCTTAGCCTCGCCGTATGGGCAAGACCTCGGCGACTCTAGTGCCCAAAACGGTCGCAATGCGAATGGTACGCATTGAACGTTGTAACGTGATCGTGATCCGACTCAGTGACAACCAGTAGGGGATCTGCAGCTGCAGGAAATAAGATCGGTTCTGCGGAGTCGAGTGGAGATGAAGCACGCGAAAGCTGGGGATGTGTGCGGAGCCTAGACTTTGGAGCTAAATGATCGTCGGGCCGTCACTGATTGGGGTTGACTTTGCGGGGAAAGCGTGCTAGGAACGCTAGATCCGGATGAGTGGTGCAGGCGTTATTCCCAAACGTCATGTCGCCCACGGCATCTCTGAAGCCGTGCATAAGAGTTCCTTTTGACGTCTCGCAAACGACTCGTGTAGGCGACATCGATTACTGATGGTGTGGTTCCAAAGTGCAATCGCGTGCAACGTTGCAATTGAGGCAGTTGCAGATCTGTGTGACGAGAATGACCAACTGCTTCGACTCAGTCCAGAACATATGCAGTCCGGCCTCGTGCGGCGAAGCTGTTGTGGTTGCATGTGCATCCTATGATCGATATATCAGTTCCGCAGTTGGTGTCAAACTGCAAGGGAGGGCCCAGAGCCAGCCCCCGCGTTCCACTACCGAGGTGTGCGTGGTGGCTTGAGATCTGGTGTGACTGGTATCGAGCGTAGGGCATTTGGCGAGTAGCTTGCGCTCATCCGACCACGTAACGGGAAGGCGGCGGATTGATTCCGCGAGTAAGCCCGCCTAACCCAATCCGGCCTACGATGGGGGAAGACTGGTGTTTTTTGAAACCAAGCCCCGGGAATAGGTAGACGCACAAACACTGGGCTCGTGGTTGGTGTGAACTGTGGCTGGCATATCGCATAAAGTATTCCGGGGGGTTGCGATGTTTCGTGCAGGCTCCAGTCGTACTCGAAATGAAAGCCTGGTTGACCGCACGTCGCACGACGATTCCCGCAATTCGTTCCGATTAACGCGCTCTTGCAACCTCTTAGTCGGTAATAGGCAAGTCTGCCAGGTGTCCAAAGGGCAGACCGCATCTTCCGTGGATCCGAGCCATCAGCATCCCAGTCAGACCGCGACCCAGGATCCTAGCGGCGTATGCCGTGACCCCTCTGATCCGAAGGGCTTCGGGCTTTTCGCGCTCACAGGGGACGACGCTTCCGGACCAGCACAAAGTTGTCCATAGAATCTGCATCGCCTTATCCATTGTGAAAGCATGCACTTGCTCTGGCGGATATCTCTTCACTGCGTACAAGCTATCGGCAACCGAAATCGGCAATCGAAGAACGTGACACGAGACTGCAACCAAGAGTCCTATGCGAAGTGTGGAGCATGCGGCGTTGAAGGTTCAAGTCGGTGGCCTTCGGAGGGTTTCGGTCTTCGGTGCTTTCCAGTGTTGGAGTGCCGAAAGCTGGTGGGAACGTACAAGGAGATACAGATCGTCGGTACATTCGGATGTTCGATGGCTCAAAGTCTCGTGGTTGTTCGCACCTTCTGCTCCTGGGGGCCCCGTACTTGTTCAGCATGGACAGGTGCGCGTCGCTCCTGCCTAGTGCCGAACGACTATCATAAACTCGTTCGCCATGATCGCGAAATGTACCGATGATCGAGTCGAGCAGATTGCGTACAGCGGCGATTAGTTGGTTACTGTCTTTGCAAATGGACATGTATTCCGCGCCAGTCAACATGATGCAAGGTCAACAAACGTGCTGTTAGGAGAGGAAGGTGCATTGCACGTGCTCTCAGAGAAGATGAGATGGATCAGTTTGAGAGAAGGTACCAAGCCGGCACGTCATTCTCTTTATACCTGCGCATATGACGAGATGGATGGTGGTGATGAGAGGATAAGTAATCTCACCCGGCTGGTTTGTTCGCCTTGTTCCCCCTTCCCCGACTCCGATCCCGCTGGATGATTAATGCGACAAAGAATGAGAGCTTCAACGGCCGTATGGTCATCCATAGCGAACTCAAGCTCCGCCAACTTCTTCGATAACCTTCTTGAGGTTCTTTATGTCATGCGCAAAACGACCCAGGAACAAGCCATCGACGCCCTCGGCAATCTTCGCAAAGGTGCCAGGGCCAGCACTTCCTCCGTAGACGATTCTTGTGGTGCCCGCTCTGCCAGCAGCCAGCTTCCTAAGCTCTTTCGTAACATTGACAACGTGGTCAGGGTCAGCGGGCTCCTTTGCGCCAATGGCCCAGACAGGCTCGTAGGCCAAAATTACCTCAGTATCGTCCGGGACCGCAGCCAGCACTGACATGACCTGGGGTTTGCACTCTTGTATAGCTGCACCGACAGCCGCTGATGCGACGCTGTGGTGCGTCTTCTCGCCAATGCACACGAGTGGTATGAGGCCGTTCCTCGCTGCTGCACCGGCCTTCTTCGCGACCGTCTCGTCTGTCTCACCGAATATGGCCCTTCGCTCCGCATGTCCAATCTCTACTATGCGCGCACCTGCCTGGCGCAGCACCAGTGGGCTGACCTCGCCGGTGTATGCGCCCTTGTCCTCCCACATGGTATCTTGGGCGCCCAGCATGATAGACGAGGACTCGAGGATGCGGGCAGATTCGGTGAGCGAGACGAAGTCGGGGATGACGAAGAGATCGATGCGCGAGTTCCAGGCGTCGCCGTCAAGTTGCAAGACGCCGCGGACGTAGGACAGGGTGCTGGGCAGGTCGAAGTACATTTTCAGCGAAACGCCGACAATGCGGCGGGGGCGCGTAATGGGCGGCATAGCTGCGGTCTGTGTATGTGTATGAAGAATGTTACTTGTAGAGTGTCTGGCAGCTTAACACACTCTTGCGCAACGATGATGATCCGGGGTTACCGCATAGGGTAAACCCGGGGAAGGGATAATTCGGCCACCAGCGGTGGAGGGGAGCTCGTGTGGGACGGGACACGTTTGTGGGGCTCCATGCCACATCCATTACCACATTCAATGCCACATTATAATATGCGCGCCTTGCGGCCTGCCCAAGCGCTCTCTGCATCTCCTGTGACGACGCGCGCCCACCGCATGCACATGTTACGTATAGCCACCGGATCGTCCAGTGGTGCCAGAGCAGCCATGGCAGACCGCCGAAGATGGGCCACGCTTGGCAGGGCTGGAGGGCTCCGATTGTGCCTCCGTACTGCGCTAACCGCTTCAACGTCAACCTTCCGCTAAGGAAAACTGTACATCAACGCATCACTCACCTCCCGCCTACTGACCGACCGCAAGACAGCAGTGGTACATGTCGCGGACACTCGCAGATCGCTGGGCCCGCAAACGATACTTTGGATAGCTCGTCAACACCGCAGTACGCAGCATCCTTGCACATTTCCCGAATTCCACCGCGGGGTGCATATCTCTCATATACATTTCACTAACGTCGGGAGAATTGACGCAGACTCTACATTTTCCTCCCTCTTCTTTTTCTAGTTGTCCTACACCTGTCCATCATGCACATCTCTCAGAAACTCGCCCAGGCGCGGGAGGAGGGAAAGCCAACCTTCTCCTTCGAATTCTTCCCGCCCAAGACAGCGCAGGTACGCCGCACCCTGATGTCCCTGGCACAAGGAGCAGGAAGCTGATTTCATCTAGGGAGTCCAAAACCTCTACGACCGCATGGACCGCATGCATGGCTTTGGTCCACAGTTCATCGATCTCACCTGGGGCGCCGGTGGCCGCCACTCCAAGCTGACCTGCGAGATGGTCAAGGTCGCACAATCCGTCTACGGCCTCGAAACCTGCATGCACCTCACGTGCACCGACATGGAAAAGTCCAAGCTCGACGACGCCCTCCGCGATGCATACAACGCCGGCTGCACCAACATCCTCGCGCTGAGGGGAGACCCGCCGCGTGAGAGAGAAAAGTGGGAGGCGACGGCAGGTGGCTTCCGCTATGCCAAGGACCTCGTAGTATACATCAAGGAGAAGTACGGAAACCATTTCGACATTGGTGTGGCCGGCTACTCCGAAGGAAGCGACGACAACGACAACGTCGATGAGCTCATCGACCATCTCAAGGAGAAGGTGGATGCTGGAGGAACCTTCATTGTCACACAGATGTTCTACGATACCGATCTCTTCCTCGAGTGGGTCAGGAAGGTTCGTGCCAAGGGCATCGACGTTCCCATCATTCCTGGTATTATGCCGATCCACACATACGCCGCATTTTTACGCCGAGCTCAATGGACCAAGTGCAACATCCCCAAGAACTGGACTGAGGCGTTGGAGCCTGTCAAGAACGACGACGTCGAAGTCCGTGAAGTTGGCAAGACTCTGGTTGCAGACATGTGCCGGCGACTGATCGATGCTGGTATCATACATCTGCACTTGTAAGTAGGTGCTCGAGACTGGAAGATCGCCGACTAATTCCCATATAGCTACACCATGAACCTCGCACAAGCCACCCGCATGGTCCTCGAAGAACTAGACCTCCTACCAGACCCCGAGTCACCGCTAGAGAAGCCCCTTCCGTGGCGGCCTTCCCTGGCCCTCAACCGACGCGACGAGAACGTGCGACCCATCTTCTGGCGCAACCGCAACCGATCGTACATCGCACGCACACAAGACTGGGATGAGTTTCCCAACGGTCGCTGGGGAGATTCTCGCTCGCCTGCGTTCGGTGAATTGGACTCATATGGCATCGGTCTGAAGGGAACCAATGAGCAGAACATCAAGCTATGGGGCACTCCAATGTCGATTAGGGATCTGTCCGAACTCTTCGTACGCTATATGGAGGGAAAGCTCGATTCGTTGCCGTGGAGTGAACAGCCCATCACGACTGAAGCTGGATCCATCACTGATGATCTCATCGACCTGAACCGTCGTGGTTTCCTGACCATCAACTCCCAGCCTGCTGTCAACGGAGCCAAGTCCTCGGATCCTGTCTTTGGTTGGGGTCCTCGCAATGGTTACGTCTACCAGAAGGCATACCTAGAGGTGTTCGTCTCTCCAGAGCACATTTCGGAGATCATCACACGTCTCGAGCGCGACCCTGAGTTCACATACTACGCGGTCAACAAGGATGGCGACTTGAAGACGAATGCTCCCAACGAAGGACCAAATGCTGTTACTTGGGGTGTCTTCCCAGGCAAGGAGATTGTGCAGCCAACCATTGTCGAAACAGTCAGCTTCCTCGCCTGGAAGGACGAATTCTACCGTCTCGGACAGCAGTGGGCCAACTGTCATGCTGGTGTCAGTCCTTCACGTTACGTGATCCAGGATGTTGTAGACACCTGGTACCTCCTGAACATCGGTGAGTATATTCGCTTAACCATCAAGCTCTGTCAACTAACATCCTACAGTACACAACGACTTCCATGCCACTCGCGGCATCTTCCCCATCTTCGACGGATTAGAAGTCAAGGATATGGATAAGCCCTTGATCGACCCCAACAGCGTTGACGTGCCTGGCACAAACGGAGAGGAAGCGACAAAGCCAGTCAACGGCGAAAGCAACGTGAACGGCACGAACGGCGAGAAAGTCGGACCTCGCAAAGAAGAGAACCCAAGCCTCATCGACGCTGCCAAAGCAGCCGCTGTCGAGGTCACCAATGGCATGAGGAGCCTTGCGATGTCCAACTAGGCTTGCTTGGATTCTACAACGACACCCTGGTCTCACTGTATTCAACACATTAAGACCCAACTCATGAGGAGCTTCCCTCGGACAATCTCCACTTTCACTTTGGTCTTCAACAACATACGCAACGGAGTCCTTTTTTCAACAGGACTCTTGCATCTCAACAAGCGCAAAATTCTCCGACTCTTCATACCTTGGCGCAAATTTGGTTATAATGGGTGCTTTCATAAAAGTGAAAGCATTACAAAGCATAAGCATATGCATCCGGGAGGCGTCAATTCAACCCGACGACCGTCACGCAAAAAATCAAGATTATGGTGCGGGAACCCTAAAAAAGTTCAAGAAGCATAGTTAGTGAAGGAGGAAGAGGATGGTGATGTAGGCATGGCCTGCCTTTCTGAGATACCCGATTGCTGCCCTCAACGGCGGCGGTCAATTTTGATGATTTACGTTCTTTAACATTGTGGTATGTATGTTGTTGATATAGATAATTGCATCTTATCTTCACCTTTGATACTTGGTTGAGTTCATCGAAGACACTTGAGAACATGGTGTGGAAGTGATCGTTGTGCTGAGATAATTTGTTTGTCTGTCATTCTACCGTGTTGGCATGTATGATTTCTTTGTAGTAAAGTGAAAGTGTAAAGTATTTTGACAAGAATCGAACCCAATCGCGCCATCAAGACGTCTTCATCCCGCCTTTCCTTCCTCCGATCATCCAAATGTTAAGGGGGTATTGGGCATCTAAGCACCAATTCCACTTCCAGCACCCTCACCAGCACCAGCACCCTCTCCATCGCCCTTACCACCACCGAACAATCCACCAAGCCAGCTCCACCAGCCACCAGACCCGTTGTCACCACCAGGACCCTGCTGGCCATCCTCCTGACCAGGGAGTTCAGGCATACCAGTTGGCTTAGGTCCACGCGTCATCGTCTCCATGGTAGTAGGCAGACCAGGCATGCCAGTACCAGGCAGACCAGGGAACCCACCTGAACCACCAGGCATACCAGTCGGCATAGGGAAAGAAGGAAGGTCAGTCGGGAAACCACCCGGTCCACCTGGTCCACCAGGTCCCTCAGGCGCACCAGTAGGCGCGCCCGGGAACCCGCCTGTGGGCGCTGGGAATCCTCCACCGGGGCCCTCGGGGGCGCCAGGAGTGGGAGTGGGTAGTCCCGGGAAACCTCCTGGAGCTTCTTCACCGCCGGCGGAGGGGGACTCAGTAGGAGTAGGTGCGCCGCCGTTCTCGGGGTCTGCGAGAGAGAAGGAAGGGAGGGGCAGGTCGCCGCCTTGGCGCGGGGCGAGCTGGTAGTCGATGGCTAGGTTGCGGGCGGCGCGCGCGCGGACGGGCCATGAGGGTGGCATGTTGCTGGAGCCGCCTGGACCGCCTGGGCCGCCTGGGAAGCCGCCGGTGGGCATGGGCATGGGGAAGCCGGGGGGTGTTGGGGCGCCGGTGCCCATGGGGGGGCCCATGGGAGGGAATCCGGGGGTTGGTGCGCCCATGGGAGGGAGACCGGAGGGAGGGCCCATTGGGGGGAAGCCTGGGGTTGGGGCACCCATAGGGGGGAAGCCTGGGGTTGGGGCACCCATAGGGGGGAAGCCAGGTGTTGGAGCACCTGTTCCCATGGGAGGACCCATGGGAGGGAAACCTGGAGTGGGAGAGCCCATAGGTGGCATGCCCATGGAAGGGAAGCCAGGAGGAGCTTGAGGAGGTGCCTGGCGGGTGTCCTTGGTGCCGAAGATGGCGTCGAGGTAGTCGCCGAAGGGGGCGGCGGCAGCGCTGCTCGAGAGAGCGAGGACAACGGGGACTGAGTACTTCATCTTGACGTTTGTAGTGTAGAAAAGTCCGTGTGGATGTTTGAGGCTGTTTGTTGAAATGTAAAGATAGTGGCTCAGCCAAAAAAGAATGTATATACCACTGGGATATCTAGAGAGAGAGAGAGAACTTGGGTAGAGGAAAGAAAGGCCTGCCCGAAGTGTAAGAGAGGGAAGAGAGAAAGAGTGCTGGACAACTGATCTGTGAAGAACTGTGTTGATGATCCTACAAACTGAGGCCAGAGAGCCCTAGATATATATCTTCTTGTTTCGTTTCGGAGATTTCCAGGCCATGATCTACCCATGATCAACCACTCAATTCATCTCAAACCAGCATACCCGCGGGCCCGCCGGCCCCAGATTGCCCAGTCGTTTGAAGTTGCTGGAGCTGGGAGAATCACTATGAGCAAGCGTCTGTGCGCCCACCTGCTAGTTACAGATAAGATCGATCAAGACATTGCGAAGACGCGGCGGCGCGGGCTTGGTAGGTCAATCTCTGCAGGTCTAGCCAGGAAGCGCGTCTGCATGGCCTGATTCGTAAATTGTAGTATGGGGATTTCATGCCGATCGCTGTGGAGTTTCATGACCTTCTCCAATGGAATCGTTGTGCGCGCTATAAAACAAAGCTGTAAACAGGTGGGTGACAAGGGCCAAGTCGGTAATTTGCGTAAAAGCAAGGCTGCGATGGCCATGGATAGATTGGGTAGAAAGCCAACATGTTTCGAGGGAGAGGTCGAGATGCGAGCGGGAGGGCCGATCGCATGTTGATGGTAGTGGTGGGTCTGTTTCAGGCGTACGCGTACCTCGACGCCAAGAGGGCATGTCGCTAGCTGATTGGCGCAACCAGATGCCGACCATGGTTGCTCTGTAACAGGAACGGGCACATCGTCTACTTGAGCATCGGGAGACCTGCTTGGTGTTTGAAATGTAGTAACGGCGTGATGTGTGACGTACTGCCGTGTGGGACGCAGGCCTCGGCAATGAACTACGTCAGGCATCCAGAGGCATCGGTTCATATCCATCCAATTCTCCTTGCAGCATATCCCCAGCCGCTCAACAGTGCAGTCACACCTGTGAAGGCGATCAACGCGCCATATCCGCTGCCATAAGCAAAGCCTGCACTCCAATCACCAGCATGTAGCAATGCTTCTGAGAGCGGACCACTGCACAAGTTGCCTACTCCTTTCCCAGCCGATAGACATGCCCATACAAAGCCAGAATCCGCGCCTCTACGCTTCTTTTGAGTATCTGCGACAATTGCACTCCAAGCGCTCGACTGACAGCCAGCAAAGGCACCGTAGACAATGCAGAACATGTACAATGGCGCTAGTGATGTAGAGAACCCCCATAGGAGAAATATGCCGACCGTTGACCCCAGTGCGGAGACCATAAGACAGGTCGTGACATGGTACTTGTCAGTAGCGATACCCATGCACAGACATCCGACAAACGCAGCGGCGTTGACGAGGATGATAGTGACGGTACTTTCGATGCTACCTGCGCCAATGGACCGAGCAAACGTGGGTAGATAGATTGCTGGTAGGAAGAACCCAAGACTTTGAATGATGTTTCCGGATTGCAGGATGAGATAATTCGAACAAGTCCAGAACGACAGATCAAAACCCCTGGACTGCGATGTTTGCGATAATGGAAGTCGAGGCTTGAAGAAAAAGACGATCGGAAAGTTGAGGGCCACGAAGCTGAGCGCGCACACACGTAGAGTCGTCCGAAACCCGTATGAGTGTAGAAGCCATTCGAGTATAAGAGGGAGGATGGCCCCGCTCAATCCTAGACCAGCCATGGTGGCTCCATAGGCAAAGCCTCTTCTGCGTACCCACCACTCTTCGATGTTGAACAGAATTGGAGTCCATGCGAGGCCGCCGCCGAGTGCGTACAAGATACCTTGAGTGACAATGAGGTGCGTGACGCTCGTTGACAACGAACCAAGACCCAGAGCGAGACAGACGACAACTAGACCAACTGGAGTCGCCCAGGTGCGGAACTTGGGAAAGTATTTGAGCACGGCAAACCAGAACGCAATGTCCATGTACATGATGCCCTGGAGGAGTGTTAGAATGGTAATCGGTAATGATTCCTACAACATACCATTGCGCAAGCACCGACAACGGCTATGTTGCTTTGACCGGAGAACTCCTCACTAGTAGCATAATACTCTTGGAAGACACCATAGCAGGAAGGAAACCCCCAGATCATGGCTTCAAGCATGAAGCAAGCGAACAGACAGAGCCAGGCATCCTTACCACCATCGGTGGGCGGAAGAGAGAAGCCATTGTCGTCATGAAGACGTTGGTTATCATCTTCATGTAGTATTTCGATGTCCGTTGTCGCCGCCGAAGGCTGCTGTGGGTAAGTGGTCAAATCGACCTGGGTGCTATGAGTTGAAGCCATTGAGTGCTCGAATTTGAGGTCGAATCGATGGCGGCAGACTCATACTTATTTACAGTCTCCATTGTATGTTGAGATAAGTAGCGACGGCGTTAGCTTGGGAATCACTTGTAGGGCGTGCTCGATGTACGGTCGAGTGGGGCTCTGAGGCCCTGGGCCCGTCGGAAAGCGCAAAAGTCACGACAAGAGCCCGACCGCGGAGCCATAATGACTCAGTCTAAGGTCCGATAGGGATTGTACGGTTAGTACTGGCGCTCAGCTGGTGTGGTGTTTGGTGCTCGTCTTCCACGTAGAGAAGCGAGGGTGGATGACTCTTGGGGATGATGCAGGGGCGCCCGGGCGGGAAGCGGAATTGTGGCGCGACGCGACTTGTGGATTGACGCGCCTTGACCAGCGCTTTCACCATCTCGAAACGTTTGACGCATACGACCATCACGATGCATTCCCAATAACGAACAGCCATCAACTATACATATACAATAATAGAACGCCCCAAGTACCGCCATGGACGAATCGCCACGATCTTCTAAGCGGAGAAAGCTCGACACCCCGAAGCGCACCGAATCGAGCCCGTCAACAAAGCAGTCAACGAGAAAAGCCTCTGGCAGGCTTGCAGCCCGAACCACGACGAATACGAACGGCGACTCTGTACAGAATGTGGAGAAGAAGCCAGCGCCAGTGCGTAAAGGCCGGGCGCTGAAGGGCGCAACAAATGGCACTGCGACAAAGCGTGCGGCAGAAGAAGAGATTGACATCTACGATGACATCGAGGGCGCATTGAACGTCGAAATATCCTCACGACCAACGCGGGTCCGCAAACCTTCGCAGAAAGCGCTCAAAGAAAACACCCCAGTCGCGGCGCAGGACAAGGAGGAGACGCAAACAAACACACCACCGAAGCGAGGAAAGGGGCGACCTACAAAGGCGGAAGTTGCAAGTCGGGCCGCTTTGAAAGAGGCATCGACGGATGTCATCGCACCTGCAAAAGTTGCAAAGGCTGTACGGAAGCCAGCAGCGTCAGCGCGCAAACCAGCTGCCCCACGAGCGAGTGCGCGCAAGAAGAGAGAACCTAGTCCTATCCCCGAGGAGGATGAGACGGATGAGCTGCAGAACGAAACCAAAGTCGCTAAGATCTCGAAGCCACGCTCCGTACGAAAGCCGGCTACCAGTACACGAAAGAAGGCAGCAGCGACAGAACCCGAGTCGGAAGAGGCAGTCGCAGCCACGCCTTCCAAGTCCACCAAGCGACGAAGACCAGCAGCAGAGCAAACGACCATACCGGAAAGCGAGGACGAACTCGGCGATGGCTCTCCCACAAGCAACAGGAAGCTTACTGCTAGTGCGCGAAGACGCTTCAACCGCACCGATCATATCGCCAACAACGACGAGGAACGTTGGTCGAATGCGGAAGAGCAGGTCAATGGCCATGATGAGGATGACATGGAGGTAGATGGGAACAGCATCTTGGACAGTTTGCTGGATCCCACAGAACCTAGTCCCTTCAACAAGCCTACGTCAGCACAGAAGGATAAGGAGAAGCTCGCTCTATCGGCCATCTATAGCGATATTGCGCCGGGCCGCGAACTTGATCTACTGAAGACAATCGTCATGGAACGTATTACCGGCAAACGTCCCTCGCCTCTGGTTGGCTTAGACGAAGAGTACAAGTCTGTGCACCAACTTGTCGAGCACACTATCACCGCTGGCGAGGGCAACTCGATGCTCGTCATCGGAGCCCGGGGTAGTGGAAAGACGGCACTTGTCAACAAAGTCCTTTCTGAAGTCTCCAAAGATAACGGCGGCGAATACCACGTCGTCCGACTGAACGGTTTTGTCCACACAGACGACAAGATTGCACTCCGTGAGATCTGGCGTCAGCTAGGGAAAGAGATGGATATCGAAGAGGACGGCAGCGGCCCGGGAAAGAACTATGCAGATACGCTAGCGACGCTGCTCGCTCTGCTTTCCCACCCGTCCGAACAGACTGGTGAGGTAACGGACGAAGTCGCCAAAGCCGTCGTTTTCGTCATGGACGAGTTTGACCTCTTCGCTCAACATCCTCGTCAGACGTTGCTTTACAATCTCTTCGACATCGCGCAGTCACGAAAAGCGCCTATCGCGGTCTTAGGACTGACAACACGCATCGACGTGACTAACAGTCTCGAGAAACGTGTCAAGAGTCGTTTCAGCCACCGCTACGTGCATCTCAGACTGGCAACGACATTTACCGCGTTCCAAGAAACATGCAAAGCGTGTTTGTTAATACAGCCCGAGCAACTGAGCGTCGAGGAACGAGGTATACTAGAAGGTGGCACCAAGACCACACCAGCCAGGAAGGGAAAGAAGGGCGATACGAAAGAAGACGCACTATCCCAATGGAACACCAACATCTCCGTAGGCCCACCCCACACACTCCCTACCAAACCACAACCCAGCTAACCTTCCCGCAGAAACTCTTCTCAACCCCCACCTTCCTAACCACACACCTAGCCCCAACCTTCTACCTCTCGAAATCCGTCCCCAAAATCCTAACCACCTTCCTCCTCCCCACCGCCACCCTCTCCCCAACCACGCCCTTCACACCCACCACCACCCTCTCGTCCCCAGACTCAAAACTCACCCTCATCCCCTCCCTCTCCCAGCTCTCCCTCTCCCTCCTCATCGCCGCCGCGCGTCTAGACATCATCCACGACTCCGACACTTGCAACTTCAACATGGCCTACGACGAATACGTCACCCTCGCCAGTCGCGCGCGCATTCAATCGGCGGCAGGCGGGCTGAGTAGTAGTTCTGGCGCGAGTAAAGTGTGGGGCAAGGATGTGGCGAGGCGCGAATGGGAGGGGCTTGTGGAACTGGGGTTGTGCATGCCGGTTTTGACGGGAGGGGCTGTGGGTGCGTTTGGGATGGTTAGGTGTGATGTTAGTTTGGAGGAGGTGGGTGAGGTGCTGAGGGGGGTGAAGGGTGGGGATAAGGGGTTGGAGAGGTGGTGTCGGAGTATTTAAGTTTTGTTGGGAGGGAGTGCAGGGTGTCTGTGTTGGATGGGATGGTGGATGGGGATGGATTGTTGTTTGAATAGCATAGCCGGATGGGGTTGGGTGGGTTGTTCTTTTGATAGGCATGGCATAGCATAGCGGGTTGGCGTATTCGCGTTTTGAAAAGAAGGGCTACAACAAAAGACTACGTTTGTAAGATAAGCATAGATCGTATATTATCATTTCAGTATTGAATACGTTGCCCATGTTTTCCCTCCACGCTCTACAGCCTCCACAACACCCTCCTAACACCCCCAATAACTAGCCCACCGACTCTTCCCACCCAACACCCCCACAAACTCCCTCGCCACAACCCTACTCGTCTGCTCACTCGGATGCAACGGATCAAACCACATAAAACTATCCGGACTATCCGTGCTCGTACAATTACTTCCCTGCTCATCACACAGACTCTCCACTCCTTGGACATTCAACGGCGCGCCGGTCCCGTTCAGATAGCTAGACGGGTTATAGTACATATCCGTCATGAGCGCGTTGACGTCAAAGGAAGCTACCTTGGCATCTTCCCAGCGCTCCTCGATCTCCGCGGCAAAGGGCGTGCGGTAGGCGTAGACTTGGTTGAGAGCTGCGACGGTGTTTTGCATGCGGCCATGAACTTCTGTGAGGTTTTTGCCGGGGGTGTCGGGGTAGTATTGCGTCGACTGGAGGCCGCCTTCGCCGGGTCGTTGGTACTGAGGCAGAAGGTTAAGCGGCGCAAGATTCATGACGACGAAGTAGCGGCCGCCGTTTTCGTACAGGCGGTCGATTTGCGAGTATACGCAGTCCATGTAGTCGGCTACGGTTTTGTTCGGGGATTGGCTGTCGGTTAGGAAGGCTCCGTTGCCGAGGTCGTTGGTGCCGATCCAGATTGCGTAGACGGTGGAAGAGGGCTTGCCGGTGAAGAATTGCGTGCCGTTGGATGTGGTGGCCGTGGAGTCGGCGATGAAGGCGGGGAGTTCGTAGCCTGCGATGTCGGGGAAGGGGGCGTCGATGGCGGAGAAGTAGCGGGGCGTTATTTCGTTGGAGCATACGGCGCCTGAGACGGCGTAGTTGTAGAGGTTGGTTTTGGAGTAGATGCTGGCGTAACGAGCCCAGGAGAGGCCGCCCGAGGCTGTTGCTAGACCCTGGTATTTCTTAGCAAAGATTGAGATCATTTTCAGAACAGTCGACTTACCACAGGCTGCTGCCATGCTACGGGTGGTGCAGAACCATTGTTGTTGATGAAGTATCCTAGTCGGTTCTCATCCGTGTAACTATCGCCAAACGTCACCAACGTCTTGAACTTCCCATCGCGCCAGCCCCCTGCGACTCCCCCAGTAATCGCTAAATTAGCGACGAGCAATCGAATCGACCAAGAAGACACCATTGAGAGATAGCCTGGTTACCGGTGACAGCATCTGCGCCGAGAAATACGCAGGTACTTATATCGCTAAGCAGGCGGAGGCGGGCGGGATTTCTCCAAAGCACTATTCATTCCTTTCCGCCGATGCATGGGGCTAATCCAGGTCGGCAAATACTTCATGATTAATCGCAGCTGGTACGCGGGGAAATTGGGGACGCGAGCCCGGTTGTTCATGGAAAATGATGCCGGTCGCGGGAGCTATACGCTTTACGGGTGTGGACGGTCTGGGATCAGGCTAAACAGGTGTGCATTTTCGATCCGAGGCTGGTGTCGATGAACCGGAGATTGAAACCTGGGCCAATAACAAACACGTCGCATTCTTGACATGAACTTGCATTGACCGTGGTCTTTGTGTTGATGTTTGTCAGCGATACACTGACAGCTTTCGATCTGTGATGCTCGATATGTCATCGCTAATTTACGCGCCGGATTGTCATCCTAAGGCACCGTTGCGACCATCCATGAATGCGTTGAGATCACACGTGGCTGGTGGGTCTGGGGCAGACTAGATCTGGGGATGTGTAGTGACGTCGTTGTTGCTTCATAACGTTCTGGTGTGTCGGTCGGTTGCCGCCGAGCGTGCTTAATGTTCCTCCAGCCGAGGTCTCGATGCACAAAACCCGGGATCGCAGTGAGAACCAGAGTTCGGTGAGATGAGCGAGATTATTGTATGCCGTATGTCGTTCACACTAGTTCATGTGTACAGTCTGCGGAGGTACGAAGGGCACATTCCAATGTCGAAGTTCTTGCTCGGATACTTCGGGGAAGGGGCGCATTAGAAGAATGGCGCAAGTAGGTGTTGGCCTGTCTCATCGGAAGATGGCCCGATCGTGTGTTGTCTTTATATGCTTCTTCTGGAGCTGAAGGCCGAGGATTTGTTTTTCCTGGTACAGTTTCGATCTGTCGCTAGGATGCTCAGATCGTGTACTGAATGCGGATCGACATTTTGACGAGACGACCTTTGTGCACGCCAATACTGACATGGAGGTGTCTCGCCTCGAAGCCGTTGGTTCCTTGACCGTGCCCGCTTCCCCGGTGCACGCGTCTTGCGCAGGCTATCGCTGGTGGATGCGTCTAACCATATTGGACCAAAGCACTCGATAGTCCAACGTCGATAGCGGTAGTGCTGAGATGGGAACAACACCGTATAGAGTTTGTAGCGAGAAAGCAGAGACTTCATGTAGCGAAAACTTCGGCAAGCCGAAGCCTGGCACAATTGAGGGGACTCGATGCCGATGAAGCGGCATTCGGCTGTCTCGTCGCGAAGTCGCAAAGGCGTTGGCGTCTAGCCAGGAAAGCGCCCCATTAGAGCGCGTATCTCGGTACCAGACTGTCGGGGAACTGGGCTGCAGACAAGGAGAGGTACCGATTAGATCCCATTTGCATCGGACGGCTGTGTTTACCCCCCTTCCTTCTCGATCCGTGGGATCAAAGACGCAATCTCGACGGTTGACGTAGGTGGAGTTGAGCGTGTTGGTTCCTTCCTCACGACGAACCCTCACTCTTCAGGGCCTCTAGCGTCCCATAGCCTGGTCCCTGTTCAGTCGCCCCACCTTCCCTCGTGTGTTTGACCCTCTTTGCCTTTCCAAATTCTCATCCTCAATTCCATCTGTGCATGTATCGCAGCACCCGTGCCGATGCTGTGCTCCCCTGCTGCATACCATCTACCGATTCGCCCCATCTTCTGTTTGACCAGCAGTCCTTCATCGCGGTCTGGAGCTGTCTATTTGCAATGGAGACAGCTTCCACGATGCTACAATCACGCGCCGGTCTCCTTGTCATCAACTCGACAGATCCGTGATGGCATAGCACGGCAGCACCGCTGCGTCGACCAAAGGAATAGCTCCTGCAATCGGCGCCGTCTCTTGGCCGGAGGCAGTGACGAATGTGCTTCTGGTTTGCCTTGAGTTGAGAAGCTCGAAGGAACGGAAGGCACGACTGGAACCCTCACCACGAATTCTAACCTGGAACTGTGAATGTTTGGAGGACGTTTGAAGTGCACATCAGCCCGGCTAGTTTGAGGGCAGCCTGTTGACAGCTACTGGATAAGGTACAATCGCATTCACTACCCGAATCTGAGCATACAAGTCTGACCACTACAGGAAGAATCTCTCTCTACCGCCTATGTCGACCGACCCTCTACACCTCGTGGGTGCACAAGCTGCACTATCATACGTCCTGCGGCATCTACTATACGCTATGCAGCCCACATTGATGCGAAGCAACGCACACGATATCACCGAGTGCTCTTCCGGCCCCTGGCAACATACCTAGAAGCGGATTAGACATACTCCATAAAACAGGACGGGTCATCATTACAACTCAATGTATAGGTTCAGTTCCACATTCTGGAGCTCTGCACGAACTTCCCGCATAAGGTCTTCGAACTGCGCAGCTGTCCAATCCAGTTTCGATGTGAACGGCCACAGCCCAAGTGACTCAAGGAGGTCACCAATCATCTGGACGGATGACGCGTAGTCAGCACATACCCACCTTCTACAACTGGGACGCATACGTACTTCGACAGAGTCTCTACCGATGCTAGCTTGGGTCTCATCTGTATATCGACTGTCAGTACTGCTCTTCAGTAGGATGTTTCGGAGTACTGGGTGATGGCCAACCGCAGTGAAAGATCCATTCCCTCCCACGATCGGACAACATTCAACGTTGGAACACAACGGGAGACTTACTTTTCGACCAGTCACCTATGTGAAGCTGCACTATGTCGACTTCGACGTCTCGATATCTGTTGTCGAGCAACAGCCGCTTCAATCGTCGACCTATCCGCGGGTCACGGTCCATGTCCGCCATGGCGCCCTGGTATTCCTGCCACCATCTTCGCACAGCATTCTGGTCCGTAAGACGTCCATTGTGTGATTGGACAATCGGCAAATATTCCATTATCTGCACCCAACCTCCCGGCCGTAGCAATAACCTCATATCTCTGATGTATCCATTCCATCTGCCGCTCTTCATGCCTGGAAACACGAACCGCGAGTGGATGAGATCGTAGTGATTCGCTTTGAATATCTCGGGATCACGAAGAGGGTCGTTGAGGTTATGAGCGACCAGGTCTAGGTTCTCGGGTCGGTCCATCTGCCTAGACATGGGACGACTGCTCAGTTTTCGTACCCGCATGCCCTATGTACAGGCTTAACTCACATGGGGAAGATATCAAGAGCAGTTACCTGAGACTGTTAACACGCTACGATCGATACGAGCCACATTGGAAGTACCAATCTCATCTTATATGGCTGTCATGGGGTCAAGTACGCACCTCACAATCCTCAAACTCATCTGCGCATTGGACAGCCCAGTCTCCGCCGCCGTAGCCGCACTCCAATATCGCTTCGGGCTCCCCCACTGGTATTCGAGGGGAGAACAGTCCATCGCCGAAGATACGGGACACAATTTCGTGCTGAGCTGTCAGTCTGCTCTCTTCGCGGTCGTCGAAGGCCACCGGGGCGTAGTAGACACCCTCGTCGAGGGATGTTCTTTGGAACTCTCGGCCGTGGACGCTAACTGTTTCTGTATCTTCGCTCATTGTTACTCACGTCTCGAAGAACACGGCAGGATACGCAGGCAACAACAAACGATGGAACGGGCGGCCCAAGACGAGTTGTGGTGTATGATGGCGATGATGCGGACCTCATGGAAACAGCACGACGATAGCCCGACGCTGTAGACTTTGCGATCAGCATATCGCTGTGAGCTGGCAACAAGCTCGGCAAAGGCGCAAAATTATCCGATATCGTGGCGAGAGGAAACGTCACTAAAAGCAGGCTGACGAAGTGGCCGCAAGTCTCGAATCACGAATGACCAAGGTTGATCACATTCGCTCTCCATAAAACCAGGCGCTATCTTTCCAGCTTGCTTCTGAGCATCAGGACAATCCCCACGATTCGGTGACATATGTAGCTAGAGAGGCTACTGCATCGGCGGGAGCAATATCCGTTTTGGAAGGCGGAAAGATGAGCAGATCGTTTCACTGCTTCGATTCAACATCCTACTCGCTAAGAGTCGGATCAAAACGAGGCGTGTCGCCACTGCGGACTGGCAATCAGGGGTCCACGTCTCCCTTACAAAGGACTCATCCAAAGACCTTCACAGCCATACTGCTACGAAGCATCACCAAATCTCGTATCTGGCTCGTTGCAATTCTTGACACATCGGCATATGTGGTAAGTATTCAACGTCAGGTGAGACAGGAGGAGGCCCACCTCCGCCTACCTGGATTTTCTTCACTAGGACATCTCTGCTACTCATCTTAGACAAAAATGCCACCGGAAGCAATTCCGCTGCACCAGAAGCGATTCGCCGTGAAGGCAAGCATTGCTTGCGCTAGTGTATAGATTCGGTCGTTAATGGGCACGTGGTGCATGCCCGGACGGATGGCCCCGCTGACAGTCTTCTCGAAAAACGACACCGCTGACATGGCCTCGGGATACAGGCCCATCAAAGCCAAGCCACAACGTCATTCCTGTGGCTGTTGGACGTGTACGTTATGACTGGACGCAGCGCCTAGGGGTTCCTATCGTCGCCACGGCTATCAGAAACTTCGATGATTAACAGGCCAGGTGTTGCAATCCTGCTGCCCTGTGCGTTCATTAATCCATGGATCTTAACATGACAGCTGCCGGTTGATAACTAAAGGCTTAGTGTAGCCTACTCTCGGCCAGCTACATGTTTAGGCAGAGAGCATGCCGCGCAATATTCTCCGACTTTTTTTAACGTAAGGACGACAACTTCACACGGCGCCGATGTTTTCGAAAGGGAAACAGCCAATCAACACCTTCGCATCACAGCCCACGCGCATTCGATGGATGCGATGGAAACTCCAC
This sequence comes from Alternaria sp. BMP 0032, assembly GCA_023758005.1. Classification (NCBI taxonomy): domain Eukaryota; kingdom Fungi; phylum Ascomycota; class Dothideomycetes; order Pleosporales; family Pleosporaceae; genus Alternaria; species Alternaria sp. BMP 0032. The sequence continues at coordinate 327,890 of JAFVMD010000021.1, read as the reverse complement.
ATGTATGCAAAGACGGCACAGTCGTCGGAGACGGACCAAGCCCCCACACAACTTTTGACTTGTCGAAATGTATACGGTTTGTTGACGCGACATCGTTGTCATTTGATCACTCAAGGGCGCCAGAATTTGGATAACGCTGATAGCAGAGGTGTTCTAGCAAGAACGTGGCCTCCAGATGTCGATTCCGACCAGAAATCAACAGGTATTTGTATCGTGACAAGAGAAGAGTTCATCCGACCCGGATCAAGCAAGGAAGACAAGACGTACGGGTTACACTCACCCGCATCTGTGCGTGTTTCGTGCCCACAATCGCACATCGAAAATCTGCATCATACGATTCTTCAGGCTGGTATGTCGACAATGATTACTACTCCTATAACGCCTCCTCGCGAGCTTTGCCCATTCTGTATTCGGCTATGTCATCGACTCCGATACATTAGAAAGTAGTGCATCATATAGCCATCACAAAGCGGAAACTTTTCAACAATTTCACTTGCACCGGAAGAATTCGCGGCTCGTTCCTCCGGGAAACTCTTGAGCACTTGTGTCGACTGAAAAACGCGACTCAAAGAAATACAAAATTTACATCCGGCCACAGACTGAGCAGAATATTGTCGTCTGCCTCACTATATGATATCCGTCATGTGGTAGTCGGTGTGATGTCGGTCACGGTAGCGTCCGGCGCACATTCCCCTGCCCAATGTCTACAAGTCTTTGACTCCGCTAATTCGACGCCTTACACCTCTACTCAATGACAGTAATGAAACACGGCATGTAATAGGTGCACTGCAGTAGATCTCAACGCTCGGTAAGGTAGGTACGCGAATACTTACGGCGGTCAAGTCCGTCAACGGGCCGAACCGCGCATGATGGGAGCCAGCGTAGCAAGAATGGTACCCAGGACGCTCATGTACGAAAGCGCTGTGGAGTCTCTCGGCCTTGACTTTGAGCGAGCGAGCAAGTGGCCGGTAACAAGCGGTGACGACGAGGGTCTGGATCCGCGTTGCCTTCGGCATAGTGCAGATGTTGAGTGGGTTGCAATGATCCTGGAGGAGAATCGTGTTTGCAAAGGATCGATGATGTCGACTGTGCTTAGTCGGGTGATAAGGTTTGGGCCTGGCATGTGGGTATTTGGCTACGCGGGCTTGCTGCGCTTGAATAGCAAGCCTCGAATAAGACCAAAGTTGAACAGCAGGCTCTATATTATCTGATTCAGCAATGCTCAGTAGGTTGAAGTCAATCAGAATGCCATCACGCAGCATGAAGAGGTCTACGAACTCCTCTGTACTGGACATACTACTGTTGCCAGTGGGCTATTCGGTGTATTGTTCGGGTAGGACGCCCATCTTCTGGTAACATAACCAAGACGAAGAAACCGTCACTTGCAGTGCATGGTACAGCTGTGATGGAAAGACACATCCCCCATCGCATCTGTTCCGTTTCCAATACACCACGATATCGCGATATCTAGGACGCGTACGATACGTGTTCGGGCCTCACGCGGCCCATTTCGCAGCCCCACATCCGCTCAAGAATCATCATCTCCTCGAACTTCTCCAGCCAAGACTGCACGCTCTGAATGTGCCAGTGTAATATTGCGCACTTTCTAATCACTATCATGTGATGCCCCGGACTCGTCCAGCTGATGATGGGGAGCAAGACGCGGACATGTGAAAGCGTGAGGTGCACGGTGCGCAATCCCCACACATGACCAACTGCCGTCGGGACCGAGGTAACTCGTCATCATCAACAGCTCGGCTGCTTTCATGAGACACGACCGGGTCAGATCGCGAACGACCTTACTTTTGAGCCATCCTCCACGCATCCAGCCACCTATCCTCTCATCCTCACACTTTCCAAATATTACACCTTTCTATCGTGGGATCTTTGCTGATACCCATTTGACTTTACAAATACCTTTGTTGCTTGCTTGCATAGGAGATTCCTCAAGCGCAACTTCTTTCCGCGAAAGAACGAAGGGGTAGCCTCTTCGAACAGCACAGAAAACACATCATGGCTGCGCAGGAGCTGCGATATGATGGCCAGACCGTTGTGGTCACGGGCGCTGGTGGTGGTCTCGGTCGCGAGTATGCTGTCTTCTACGGCAGTCGTGGCGCGAACGTCGTTGTGAACGACTTGGGTGGCAGCTTCAAGGGCGAGGGCGCGGGCTCAGCGGTATGTCTCTTCAGCTGTAGTCCTTCATTCACTGCTAATTCACCCGACAGGCCGCAGACAAGGTCGTTGACACCATCCGCTCCGCTGGCGGAAAGGCGGTCGCCAACTACGATTCGGTCGAGAACGGAGAGTCCATCATCAAGACTGCTATCGACACATTCGGCCGCATTGATATCCTCATCAACAACGCTGGTATCTTGCGCGATGTCAGCTTCAAGAACATGAAGCAGGCAGACTGGGATCTGATCTATCGGGTTCACGTCTATGGAGCATACAAGTGCGCGCATGCCGCGTGGCCATACTTCAGGAAACAGAAGTACGGAAGGGTCATCAGCACCGCGTCCGCTGCCGGTTTGTTCGGATCTTTCGGACAGACAAACTACTCTGGTATGCACATGCGTTCTGTGAAGAAATTAACGTCTGCTAACTTGAACAGCTGCCAAGCTCGCTCTTGTCGGTTTCACCGAGACACTCGCAAAGGAGGGCTTGAAGTACAACATCCTCTGCAACGTCGTCGCCCCGATCGCCGCCAGCCGAATGACCGAGACCGTCATGCCTCCGGATGTTTTGGAGAAGATGAAGCCTGAGTGGATTGTCCCGCTCGTCGCTGTCCTTACACACAAGTCGTCTACCGAGACTGGAGCTATCTTCGAGGCGGGCGCGGGTCACGTTGCCAAGCTACGATGGGAGCGAGCCTCCGGTGCTCTGTTCAAGGCCGACGAGACCCTCACACCCGAAGCTGTTCCAGCCAAGTGGAAGGACATTGTCGACTTCTCCAAGGCCGAACACCCACAAGGCCCGGCAAACGCGCTTGAGCTCCTCGAGCATGCCAACCAGCTGCCACCCAACCCCAAGGGCGAGCCCCTTGACTTCAAGGGCAAGGTCGCTCTTGTCACTGGTGGAGGTGCTGGTCTCGGTCGCATCTACTGCTTGCAGTTGGCGAAGCGCGGTGCCAAGGTCGTCGTGAACGATCTTGTGAACCCCGACAACACCGTTCAGGAGATCCAGAAGCTTGGTGGAGAGGCTGTTGGCAACAAGGGCGATGTGCAGGATGGTGAGTCTGTCGTCAAGACCGCCATTGAGACGTATGGCCGCATCGACATCCTGATCAACAACGCTGGTATCTTGCGCGACAAGGCGTTTGCCAACATGACCGACGAGCAGTGGGACATCATCCACAAGGTTCACCTGTTCGGTACCTACTCCTGCACCAAGGCCGCCTGGCCTTACATGCTCAAGCAGAAGTACGGCCGCATCCTCAACACCACCTCTACCAGCGGTATCTACGGCAACTTCGGTCAGGCAAACTACGCCTCAGCCAAGTGCGGTATCCTCGGTTTCTCCAAGTCCCTCGCTCTTGAGGGCAAGAAGAACAACATCTTCGTCAACACCGTTGCTCCCAACGCCGGCACTCAGATGACCCGCAGCATCTTCCCAGAAGAGGTTGTCCAGGCCCTCAAGCCCGACTACAACGCTCCTCTCGTCATCCTTCTCGTTTCCGACAAGGCTCCCGAGCCAACAGGTGGCCTATACGAGATGGGTTCTGGTTGGTTTGCGGCGACCAGGTGGCAACGCTCTGGCGGACACGGCTTCCCCGTGGACGTCAAGCTCACTCCCGAGGCTGTTCTCTCCCAATGGGAACGCATTACCAACTTCGACGACGGCCGTGCCGACCACCCCTTCGACAACGCCAGCGGTCTCAAGTCTATCATGGCGAACATGGAGAACACGAGCAAGAAGAACAAGAAGGAGAAGAAGCCTACCAAGAGCAACGAGGAAGTCCTCGAGGCTCAGAAGAAGGCATTGGCCGCTAAGGCTGAAGGCACACCCTTCGAGTACACCGAGAGGGATGTCATTCTCTACAGTAAGTCAGCTTCATTTCGCAAGATGAACTACAACTAACACCATCTGCAGACCTGGGAATCGGCGCCAAGCGCACCGACCTGCCCTTCGTCTACGAAGGCGACGAGAACTTCCAAGTCATCCCCACCTTCGGTGTCGTGCCCCCCTTCAACGCCGAACCCCCCTTCTCCTTCGACGAAATCGTCCCCAACTTCGACCCGCGCATGCTCCTCCACGGCGAGCAATTCCTCGAAATCCGAAAGTTCCCCATCCCCACCGAAGCCAAGCTCGTCGCCGTACCCAAGCTAGTCGAGGTCGTAGACAAGGGCGCCGCAGGGCTCGTCGTATACGGCAGCGTAACCAAGGACGCGAAGACAGGCGAGGAGATCTTCTACAACGAAAGCACAGTCTTCATCCGCGGCTCTGGCAACTTCGGCGGCCAGAAGAAGGGCGCTGACCGTGGCGCCGCAACAAAGATCCACAAGGCACCTGAACGCGCCCCCGACACCGTCGTCGAGGAACGCACAACCGAAGAGCAAGCTGCTATCTACCGTCTCTCCGGCGACCTCAACCCCCTACACATCGACCCCCAGTTCAGCAAAGCTGGCGGCTTCCCCACACCCATTCTGCACGGCCTGTGCAGCTTTGGTATCTCCGGTAAACACGTTCTGCAGACGTATGGCCCGTTCAAGAATATCAAGGTCAGGTTTGCGGGTGTTGTGCTGCCGGGTCAGACGCTCATTACCGAGATGTGGAAGGTTGGTAATACGGTACTGTTCCAGACTAAGGTTAAGGAGACGGGTAAGCTGGCTATTAGTGGGGCTGGTGCGGAACTTATGGGGGGTGGGAGTAAGTTGTAGATGTGAAGGAGTGGAAGAGGGGGAGGTTTATAGGTGCTGACGGGTGTTGATGCCTTGTTGTATATATGTAGTGTTTATGTTATAAGTTCATCTTCCAGAAATATGCGTTCGACTTAAGCCTCAACCATGACCACCGCTTTTATTCCGCACAAGGCCCTTATTCGTTCCACCGTATATGATCTTCCCACGTTGGCCGCCGTATTTTGGGAGAAGGAGGAGGCTTGAAGTCATTCGGCTCAAGATAGGTCCCGTAAAAAGGGTCTCCCCGACCCAAATGCGGAAGAGCGTTAATGAAACTGTGCATGTTGGAGTCGCTCATGTTGAAGTCGCTGTCATCACTCAGAGTGTCTTTCTTGGGCTCGACATCATCATTAGGATCGTACCCCGACTCGTCGGAATGTTCCACGTCCGCTATGTTGCTAGCTTGATGGTAGACCTTGTGTCGTGAGCGAAGCCGGCTGTCCTGTTTGGATTGAAGAGCCGTGTTAGTGTGCGTGTGGATATGATGGCAGTGATGAAGACGAGCACTTACAGAGTTCAGATAACGTTCTGCTTCTGCGCGCCAGTCATCATTGCCACTCTTCAGCGCAGGAAGCAAGTCCCAGGTAATCTTCGGACAGAGACTTTCCTTGTCGTAAGTAAAAGTAGCTTCAACGTGTGCGCCCTCGCCCTCAAACACAGTGAACACATGCCGGAGCGCATCAAAAGCTGTAGACCATGAGTTGAAGCTAATGTTCCTCTGCCTCAATTGGATGATCAATTTGAAGTCGGTTTTGCGCTTGATGCTGAGGAGCGAGTCGATGCATTCCTGAGTCGACTCGCCGTCACGACTCGTGAAGAGACTCTCGATATGGAGGTCAAGCGTCAGACTGCGAAGGAACTTTGACGGATCCAGGCCAACGAAAAAAACACATCCCTGCGTATAATGTGCTGAAGCTCAATAAGGTCCCCTATGTTCCACATCTTAGGCCACCATGTACCGATGATTCTGTACCACGCCTCCACAACCTCTCGAGCTGTTTCCTGGCCCACGTATCCCGGCCTGACGAAGGAAGGGGTCCAGGTATGCATGTAGCAGGGATGCAGGTAGACCGTGTGTCTTGTGCCTGGCTCGTGCGTCGAGGCTACCTTTTGGCATTCTTCTTCCTTGCCTTTAAGTGCGCCTCTACACCGGCGGTGGACGAGGTAGGCCATCGAACCTTGTGTTGATTGAAGTGTAGGCGCGTCCCATATATGCTTGTACACCATGTTGCGCAGTTCCAAGGGAAGGCGCGCTTGCATTTGTTCGCAAAAGGCAAGGTTCCATGTTGCGCAGACACGGCATATCGCTTTCACCAAGGGACGGTACCTATTTGGCAGACGCCATATTAGATTAACGTCGCGATCTACTGAGCATGTAGAGCTTACTTTTTACGCAATCTTTCGTTTTCACGTCGGATGCGCGTCCGTGGGCTGAGCTCCTCCAGCGGTTTTGGATCATCGGTCATTGCCGTCTCCGTGGCTGGACTTAGACAGCCTGATCGGGTGAGTGCATAGTGGAAGTTGACGCACAGTGGCTGGATACATGAAGTGAGAAGGCGCTCTAGTGGCGTCGGAACAGCTAGCGTTGCGACGACATGACGTCGGGAATCTCTGCGCTACTTCGCTGGCTGACATGCGTTATTATTCTTACGATGTTGTATCTGATCACAATCGGGCAAGGTAATGTCTTCTTCCTCGTATCTTCAGAAAGTACATATCTATAGTGAACGCAGCTCTTGTAAAGATACTAAAGCTTCACGAGCAATGCTGCCCAGTTCAACAAATTGACAAGCTTCCTGCCTTCTAGTCATCCCCCTCACTCGCGCTATCCAGCTCATACCCCTCTTCAATCTGATCCTCTCTAAACATAGTTCCATAATATCGCGGCGGCTCATAAGGGGTCCATGGAGGTTCCGGAGAAATAGATTTGCCATGTTCATCGCGGTCAGAGTCAGTTTCTTCATAGCCTAGGTAATCGTCTGACTCCCAGTCATCCTCGCTGTAGTCCCTGCTCTTAAGTTCCCGCGGGTCGTAGTCTGCGTCGTTTTCGATGCGATAGTGTTTGTGATGCTCACGTACGCGGGAATCCTATATGTTTGTAAGTCACTATGTGTGAGGCAGCAAGCGATGTAGAATTAGTGTGCTTACACTGTCGAAGTGACGAGCGGCTTCCTCTCTCCAGTTGGATTCGGGATTCTTCAACGCGGGAAGCATGTTGAACACCAATTTCGGTTTAAGATCTTGGGCGTAGACAAGAAGCAGCCTTACGTCCGCGCCTTCTTCCTCAAATTTCTCGATCATGGGTCGGAAGATGTCGAAGACGGTGAACCAGGGATTGAGTTGGAGGTATGACTGCTCCAACCGCAGCCTTAGTTTGAAATTCGCCTTATTCTTTATCTGGAGCAGCGCGTCGACAGTTCGTTTCGATTCGCTGGTGTCCTTGCCCTTGTTCCTTAGGAATCCGTCGGTAGTAAGCCTGAGTGTCAACTTGCGCACAACAGTTGTAGTATCCAAACCGACAGAGAAGGCGTCGCCACGGATAACGTAGTCGAGTTCGTCTGTGGTTCGTAATTCCCATATGTCGGGTTTTACTCTTGAGATCGACTTGTACCAGAATTCGACAATCTCCAAGGCCGATGCATCCCCTACGAATCCAGGTCTCATAAAGTATGGAATTTGTCCATGTTTAGGGCAGCTGTCCACTGTTCCCGGGTGATGCGTTTTTACTAGAGTGTCGCAATCTATGTCGCCCCCAGAGCAATTCCACTTAGGATGATATGTTATACGAGTATCTTTCAGTGTCTTGTCGTCCCAGACGTATGCATATACAATGTCGCGAACTTCACGAGGCAAACGCCGTTGCATTTGCTCGAAGAAGGGGCGACTCCATGAGGCGGTGAACGCCGAGAGAGCTAACGGAAGGTGTCTGTGTTGGAGTCTTGTATGAGGTCTTTGCTCGAGTTCATAGAGATCAAGACTTACTCGCGCCGGACGTCTCTCTTGCGCTGTCGCGCTCTTGCTTCTTCGATTTTTAATGCTTTGATCTGCCTTCTCAATGCTGAGATAGTTCGCGTAGCTGTACGAATTCTGGGAGGATTCAGCACAAGGTGCACCAGTGAAGCTCTAGGAGCTTTGCGTACGTATCGTTCGCGTCTAATTCCATACCCTTGATGCTGCAACTACGTTAGAACTGATCTGACATGAGGTGCTGACAGGGCCCAAAGACCTACGCGCGAAGCCGCTGCACTGCGGACTCAGCCGATAGCTTCCAATCGATCATAGCTGCTCTCTCCATGGCTGTTTTTGGGTGGCGTGATCAATGCGGATGAACCTTGGGGGTTGAAGTCTTGTCGCTAAGAATATGAGGTGGCACGGTGGATAGGCGCTCGCGCTTTAGTGGCATCGGACCGGCTAGCATTCCGAAGATCCGAATCCCGCACTATTAAGATGGCCGCAGTATATCATCCATACAACATGGTATATGTCAGTGTTCACGAACGTCTGATGGTTGCGAGAGATTTATGTAGCATCATATGTATTGAAATGACTGAGGAGCTAACTAGTAAGGGTGGTAAACCCGAGTGAGAAAAGTTATCACGTGATGCTATTCCGGCCTTCTCAATCGGAACCTGAATCTGGGTCGTACCCAGGTCCATCTACGTGCTCAGACTCGGAGGAGGCACCCACCCAGCTGGGCGCGTCGAAGCTCTCCCAGTATTCGTACATGTCTTTGATTGCCTCACTTTCTTCCATTTCGAGATCCTCTAGCAAGTCGTTCTTCCATTGTATGAGGTCACTTCCGTACTGACGTGGCGAAGACACTGCACCTGGATAATTTCCTCGACCATCATGGCGATACCTTTCAACACTGTCATCGCTATCGCCTTCATCGCTGTAGATGTCTTCATCCGTCCCGTAAGGAGTATCGCCATCTTCGGGACGTGAAGTGGGGTCATAATCGTCGTTGTTTTCGATACGATAAGCCCTGTGTATGTCGCACAGACGTGTAACCTGGTTCACGCATATGGTCAGATGAAGTGAGTAGGATATGGATGACGGGAAGATCTTACATTGTCAAAGAAGCGTACTGCATCCTCTCGCCAGTTGGATTCTGGATGTCTCAGAGCGGGGAGCATATCATACTTCGGTACTCGACGTGGGTAGAAGCTGTCGTACACGAACTGGACCCGCACACGACCTCCCGCTTTCTCAAAGTTGACAACTGTATCCCTAAATGTGTCGAAGATCCGCTGCCAAACGTTGAGCCTAATGTATTTTTGGAGGACCCGAAGAGTCAGCGTGAAGTCCCTTTTCTTCTCGATGGACAGAAGCCTTTTGAAGTGGAGCTTATAAACATGCTCGCCGTCTGATTCTTCTTCGAGGATCGCGATTGTTGAATCAGCGTTCAAAACGACAGCTAGCCTTCGCAAAATAGCTGCAGGCTTCAGACCAACATGAAATTTGTCTTGATGAAGGAAAGACGGTATGTCAGTCACATGTATTCCCATTGCATAGTAGTCGTTGCCGCGAGCCAAGCGACTATACCAAGCTTCGATCATTTCAAGGGCAGAGTCTTGCCCGACGAAAACTGGCTTTATAAAGTATGGTGCCAGGTTGTGATGGCAGCCGTCAATCGCATCCGATTCGACGAACGTCGTCATGGCTTTCTTGCAGTCTTGCCGCAAACTCCGGCAACGAGAGTCCATGATGGGTATCATACTTCTGTTTGTATCGGCCAGAGTTTTACTGTCCCAGATGTGCGCATAGACCATATCTCGGAGCTCGCGGGGTAGACGTTGTTGGAACATTTCGAAGAATGGAAGACTCCAGGCTGCAGAGTACCGCCGGATAGCTGACGGAAGATTCCTGGTGGGTAGAACTACATTAAGCTGGGGATGATCTCAAGTTTCCGAGCTCTATGCACTTACCGGAGAAGCGCATCAATCTTCTTTTTCGTCATCTCTTTGCGTTGTTTCTGTAACGCATCGAGCTTTGCATTAGTAGCTACGATTTCATCTTTGACTGAGTTGACCCTGACGCAGTTTTTAGTACAGTTTTAGAGATTGGACAATTTCTGGAATTCACATACTCTTTCTGAGCATCGAGGTCCTTCCGCTTGATGCTGCCAGCTCGTTAGCACAAGAGCGAAGTGGGGCCGAATAGTCCGTCTCACTCGCGCAGACAGTCGAGCGCTGATTCCAGGTCTGTATCCATTGTTGCGGCTGTATATGGCGATGAGCTCACACTGTGGGAAGCGTGGGGAGTGTGAGACGTACGGCCCTCGGGGGAGGGGGTCAAGAAGTTAAGAGTTGGGATTACTGTATGTTTATCGACTGCGGGCCTGCGGCACAGCGGCAGCCTCGGAACATCCCGATCCCTTGTTTTTGCAACAACCTTGAAGCGCAGCAAGCTGCAACTACCGAAGGAGACTCCGCATCCATCCATTAACGTTTACGTCCCCGCCTTCCTTTCTAGGACTTCCCTGCAGCCTACAGCTTTATGACTGCTCCAACATCGCGTACCACTTACAAGCCAGACTTAAACGATCTGCGTCTCCCGGAGCCATCGCAACCACAATTCTGTCTCGACAACCCTCTATCAAAATCAGCAGGTCGTAAGCCTGTGTCTTCGAGCAAATCCCAGTTCCAATAATCCTCCTGCCCATGGTCTGGATTGTAATCCAGCTCGTCCTCCCCTCGATAATGTCTGTCCTGATTTTTAATGCGACATTCACAGATCTAATCTGCTTGTCAGCATCGTGCTTGCGTGATGATAACGAGAGGGCTAGTATTACCGAGTCTAGATATTTGATCACGTCCTGCTTCCACGTCGCTGGATCATAGCCTCTGATGATACTGTTCAAGTCCACAAATACATACGGTGTGGGATGCGGGCCCTGACTACAATGTATAGCCTGGACGTCGACGATAGCACCATCGTTCTCCAGAGTCTTGACTATAGGTTGTAAGAGATCGAAGAAGCCGGGCCAACAGTTCAATCGGAACTTGGGAGTGCATATACGAAAGTTCAGTCGGAAACCAGCCTTCTTCTTGATCCGGTAGAGAAGATCGAAAGTCTTTCGGCGTGTATCTGCGTCTGACCACTTGCAATACGGACTAGCGAGCCTAGACGTGGTCTCGTCGAAGTCGATGGTGAGAGTCCTGAGGACGGTTGTTGGGTCTAGACCGACTTGAAAACGGTCTTCACATATGGTTTCTTGGATCGACTCCCTGGTATCGGGGATTGTGAAGGTATCTGGTGTGAGTGTAGCTGCTGCTTCGTACCATGCCTGCACCATCTCCAGTGCTGTCTCTTTGCCCATGAAGTCGGGCCGAACGACATGGGTATAGCATCTCGGATCGGAATGGCCAAGAGGTCCGGACTGCTGCCTTGGCTGTCTTGCGGAGTTGAGATACTCCACATTCCAGATCTGTGCATATATCATCTCGCGAATCTCGATAGGCAGTCGCTCTTGCATCCTAGCAGAGCATAGCATGTTCCAGGCTCTCGATAACTGCTCACAGGATGTGTCGAGCTCGCTATGTATCAAGCAACGTCAGCGCTGAGCAAAACTGGGTAGAGCTGGCGACCACGTACGCCTGCACTTCCGTCTTCTTCTCCGCCGCTGATAGCCACTCATGTTTTACTGCTGTACGCTCCCTTTAGATGCTACATTAGCTTGTATGGCTATCAAGTCTGGTAGTTTGGCATCTACCTCTCCTCTGCTGCAGCTTTTGCCCGTTTGAGGCTAGTCAAGTAGGTCAGTTGCTCTGAAGTCCAGGCAGCAGTGTATGAGTGTGGAGATACAAACATGAACAGTCTATTACACGTGTCGCGCACATCTTGTTCCAGGTCGTATGAACTTTTCATGGTGATGGTGTAGCGCGAAAGAAGATAAGATGGCAGTCTAAGTCAAAAGCATTCATTCTCCTTCGGAAGTCGTGAAGTGTAGATTGTCTTCATGTTCGTAAGGCGAAGTCACGCTAGACTCGCGGTTTGCCCCACTTACGCGTACTTCATGGGTGGCCTCACGATTGTTGAACGCCTCATGTGCCAAGCTTGTACATTTGCATGTGGTTCAAAAAGAATTAGGTTGGAATGGTATCGGCACGGTGATAGCCACGAATCCCTCCTCCCAAACGAAGTAAACCCTTCTTACCGCCTACCATAGGGCGCAAGAGATTGTTGCCAGGCAGCGACAACAGGATCAGAGCCTGGATTATCTTCTTCACTGCGATAGTAGCGGTGCCATGGTCTCAGTCGCTCATCATCGAACTAAATGACTTGTCAGATACTGTTCCATAGGGGAGTTGCAATCGTCTAACCTCCTCGAAATAATCGATCAGACCCTGCTTCATGCTCTGGTCTCAGGTCGCCGGATCGTATGTTCTGACCAGGTGTTCAATATCAGTGCGAACACCCGATGTCTCATCCATGCAATCCGTGTTGTTGCCACTGTAATCGGACTCAACAGTGACATGACCTCCTTCTCGTTCGAACACTTCAACGATAGGTCTCAGTAGATCAAGGATTTCGGGCCACATCTTGAGACGAATGCAATCGTGGTAGATAATGAAATTGAGCTTAAAGCCAAATTTCTTCTTAATGCGAAGAAGGAGGTTGAACGCGTTTTGGCGCGAGGCAGCATCTTTGAATGCGGAGTGTTTGTGACCAAGCACAAGGGAGGTGTCGTCAACTTCGATATTCAGGAATCGCAGAGCAGTGGCAGGATCTAAGCCTACCCCGAACGTATCTTTGCATATGACCGTGTGGAGGCCTCTTCCTAGGTTGTAGCCGCTGAGTACGAGCCAGGTCCTTGGCATTGGGCATATTCTAGCCGCGATCTGGTGCCACATCTGGACATTCTCTTTGGCAGCCTCGGCTCCTACATACTCCGGTAAGACGACGTGTGAGATACACAAGATGCGATTGGACTGCAACATATGAGTATTTGCGGATTCGCCCATAGCCTTCCTGGCTACCTCAGAGCCTTCAAAGCCTTTCAAGTAGTCTTCATCCCAGAATTCGGCATTGATCATATCTCGGATCTCGCGCGGTAGACGGTCGTGCATTCTGGCGTAGTAAAGCTTGTTCCAGGCTTTTGAGTGTGATTCGTACGATGCTTCCAGTTCTTCGTTCAGACTGTGTCTGTAAGCTATTGCTCACCGTGAAGTTACAACTTCTCGTAATCATTAGAACTCACGCTTTCCACTCATTCCAATCATCGTGACTCCAAGAGTAGCTACTTGCCATCCATAGCTCACTTAGGTCTACCATTAGCTACTTCAAAGTCTTTGACAACATCTCTTATGAACGTGCTTACTCGTTCTGACGACGTTTGAGCCTGTGCGAATTAGTCAAAACGGGCAGCGACTTAGTACGACAACCACCTACTGAAAGACTCGGCCCTGTACGCGTCGTAGTTCTTGATGGAGCTCACGAAGATTCGCCATGTTGGGTGTTGAGGGTAAAGAGAAGTGGGATGTTGTTCGAGATTACAGGTTTTCCTTCCACGCATTCTTTGTTTGGTTCAGGCTTTGTGGAAGCGAGTCGACGACCACGTTCATGAAGGACTCGGAACCAACCGGAGCGCTACCGCGTGGAGCGAAACCAACAACACAGATGCCGCCTGGAACCTCCCACTAAACGAGGGCGAGAGCGAAGATCGTTGGAAGATTGTCGCGTGGCGTCATGTTCACGTGCGCCACAGCGCATCCGCCATCTTCGCAACCTGCGCCATCTCCTTAACATCATGGACCCTCAAAATATGCGCACCACCCCTGATAGCCGCTGCCACCCCAACAGCAGTCCCCCAGACCCTATCTTTCGCTTCCTTGACCCCCGTGATATCGCCGATAAACTTCTTCCGACTCGTGCCCACAAGCCAAGGAATGCCTTCTAGACCCGGATACCTCATCAACTCATCCTGTCGGCGAAGTAGTTCAAGATTATGTTCCTTTGTCTTCGCAAAGCCAATACCAGGATCGAGAACAATACGCCAGCGCCTGACACCCGCATGTTCCGCAGCAATAACGCGCTCGACGAGTTCGCGGCCTACGGTCTCTATGATGCCGTCGGGGTAGGATGTCATTTCAGGACTGGTCATGGTTTCCGGCGTGCCGCGCATGTGCATGAGACAGACTGTGCAGCCAAGTTTGCCCATGGTGGAAAGCATCGTGTCGTCCATGGCACCTGCACTGACGTCGTTGATCATGTTTGCGCCGGCGTTAATGGCGGCTTCGGCGACGCTGCCGCGGTATGTGTCAACGCTGATTGCGATGTTGTTTGCCTCTGGCATTGAGCGGATCAGCTTTACAGCTGGGATGACACGTGCTAGCTCTTCGTCGGCGGAGACCTGGACAGCACCGGGTCGTGTTGACTGTCCGCCGACGTCGACGATGGTGGCTCCGGCCGAGATGTGTTCGCGAATGGTGTTCGCTAGGGTTGCTTCATCGATATTGTAATTTTGGCCGCCATCTGAGAATGAGTCTGGTGTGACATTTAGGATAGACATGATCCTTGTGTTATCCGCTATCCGAGAAGACGATATTGGGGATAGATCTGGTCCAAGTGGCGTCAGCGGCACCAGCGGCACCTCTGATTTAAGGAGTCTTTTGAAATGGCGTTTAATTTGATTCGAGAATGGGTAATCTTCACGCTGATTGCGCAAAAGTCTAGAGAGGATCAGCACCGTTTTACTGGCCAGATAGATGATTATCTTACTCAACAAGAGGGCGTAGAACGAACTGCCTCTCGAACATCAACGCATGCGGGATCGTAAGTCTTTCGCTGGAACTTTTCTCGTTTCCATGAAGTAAAATGTCCAAATCAATATTTCTGGGTCCTTTGTCGATGACTTTAACGCGGCCCATGTCATTCTCAACTTTCTGAAGCGCGTCTAAGAGTTCGATTGGTGACAGACTAGTTTCTATCTGTTTGCGTAAATTTGACGTTTGAAAGAAGGGACATTATTTATCATACCTGACAGGCACCATTGACGAAGTTGTCCTGATCGAGTACGTACATGGCTTTGCTCTCCCACAAACTACTGGTTCGTACGATCTTTATTTTTCCACTTGACTCCATCTCTCTGCATGCACGTTCAATCATGGCCACTCTGTCGCCCATGTTGCTCCCCAAAGCAACGACGGCAAGTTCCTTCTTACGGTAGCCAGGCTTACCAGTAAAAACTTTCCGCACATCTTGCGATGGAGGCTCGCGCGGAACGCGAGAGTCGGAGGGTGTATCACATTCCTGGCGTTGAGTGGGTGACGAGTGAAAATTCGATCGATTAGAGACCTTGCTGTTGATGGTACTAATTGTGAGCGCGGCATGGCGTGGATACCGTGAGGAGGCGGCCCTGAGCGTGGCTAAACATTTGGATGCATTAGTGAACATGTTAGCATGTGACGCGGTGGGACAGACAGAGGCAGGCGCGCGATGCCGACACCTGGGCAGCCTTCCCCGGATGGCACTAGACGGTAAGTGGTTAGCGCTCTCCGCGTGAGACATGCGTCGTGCCTCGGCTCACGGCTTACAGAGAGTCGACCAGGACTCCTCAACCATAAGAAAGGGCCCGACTCCTCAAACCTTAAGAATTCGCCCGAATCCTCGATCCACTCGTCTTCCTTCCTTGCTGTTGAAATACCTCGCATCTTCCCTTTCTCAACCGCAAACCTCCATACCGTCGTCATGGCTTCTCCACGTACGCATCCACGCCTCATTCACATGTGCCCAGCTGACAAACCTCAGAGCAAATTCGCACCAAGCTTACCGACCTGCTGAAGATCCAGCACCCCGTCATGCTTGCGGGCATGAACGTGGCTGCTGGACCTAAGCTCGCCGCCGCCGTCACCAACGCTGGAGGTCTTGGTGTCATCGGAGGTGTCGGATACACACCCGACATGCTCCGCGAGCAGATCGCCGAGTTGAAGGGATACCTGAACGACAAGAACGCGCCATTCGGCATCGACCTGCTCCTTCCCCAGGTTGGAGGCAGCGCGCGCAAGACCAAGTACGTACTGGGCGATCCATCACATGCCAGAAGGCACGCGACTAACGGCATATAGCTACGACTACACCAAGGGCAAGCTGAACGAGCTCGTCGACATCATCATTGACTCCGGCGCCAAACTATTCGTCTCCGCCGTCGGTGTCCCACCCAAGGCCGTCGTAGAGAAGCTACACAAGCACGGAATCCTCTACATGAACATGATCGGTCACCCCAAGCACATCAAGAAGTGCCTCGACATCGGCGTCGACATCATCTGCGCACAAGGAGGCGAGGGCGGAGGACACACCGGAGACGTTCCCACATCCATCTTCATCCCAGCAGCGGTCAAGATGGTCGAGGGCCACAAGTCGCCTTTGACCGGCGAGCAGGTACAAATTGTAGCTGCCGGCGGTATCTACAACGGCCAGTCGCTCGCTGCGATGCTCACATTCGGTGCCACCGGTGTCTGGGTTGGAACACGCTTCGTCCTCTCGGAGGAAGCCGGTGCGCCCAAGGCCCACCAAGAAGCCGTCCGCACAGCTGGCTGGGACGACAACATCCGCACCATCATCTTCACCGGACGCCCACTCCGCATCCGCACCAACCCATACGTCCAGAACTGGGAGGAGAACAGGCAACAAGAGATCAAGGAGCTTACCGCCAAGGGCGTATTGCCTGTTGAGCATGATCTCGAGAAGATGGGCGACGACCTCGACGACGAGACTATGGACAACGCGCGGCCGTTCCTGATGGGTAAGGTCGCTGCCGTTGTTAACGAGAGGAAGAACGCGAGGGAGATTGTGGATGAGCTCGTCACAGATGCGGTCAAGTGGTTGAACATTGGCAACTCCATGATCGTGTCCAAGTCGAAGCTATGAGGAACCATTTTACGTAGTTAATTTTGATGCATCTTTCTCTGTTCTCATTCAACGCCCATGATCTTTCCCTATCTGCAGAGTACATGATTCAGATTGATTACGTCTGCAAGATAATGCGCCTCGGTATAACCTTGGAACTAGCCAGCGAGCTAGTGCTGACTATCATGCGGCTGATGCCACCGCACATGCCCCGATGCCGCGGTCAAAAGAGCATCTTTTGCGAGGTCGCGTTATCAAAGCAACCACCCCGGGCGATGCTGCACCTCTGGGATTGCGCGTTTGTGTCAAAAACCTTTGGACGCTCCCGAGGTCTTTGGTGTACTAGCAGCGGAACCTCACCCTTTTAGGA
Source organism: Alternaria sp. BMP 0032 (assembly GCA_023758005.1). Taxonomy (NCBI): domain Eukaryota; kingdom Fungi; phylum Ascomycota; class Dothideomycetes; order Pleosporales; family Pleosporaceae; genus Alternaria; species Alternaria sp. BMP 0032. The sequence continues at coordinate 310,772 of JAFVMD010000021.1, read as the reverse complement.
CTAGCGTTTCAGCTTCTTAGGTGTCACAACTCAAACTTCGGTGTTTTGCACGATGTTACGTTACAACCACGTAACCGACGTCATGGCTACACAAAGACAGTGGTTTTTGCAAAGGCGCGAGGCTGCACTGAAGATAGAGCTTGCGGCCGCAGAAAGGCGGTTATCCGAGCATGTCATGCGCTACGAGATGATAGAAGGCTATCTCCAGGCGCTCAGCGACATAGGAAAGAGGGAAAAGGGAAGGAGAAGAATCGTAGCGGCTATGAGCAGGCATACATCGTCAGTAAATTCAGTGCGGAGCATACGTCGGTAATAACGCGCAGACAGCAAGTGGGAGTACGAAAGCGAGAACGGGAGGCTACAAGGGCTGAAAAGGGAAGCAATGCGCGCCCAGGGCTTGTCCAGAGGAGGGTACGCGATGTCAACACCATCTCGTGTTCTTATCAATTTACTAAACAATCGGCGGCAGCTCATTCGATCAAGTCGCTCAAGCACATGCGCAGATATCTTGTCTGTGCCTCGCTACTAGGATGCAAGCCTGCCTACCACGGGAACTGCGTGATTTGATATACGACTACATCTGGGATGACAGTTATCACCGACTGGCATCGTGCTATATGTCTCCGAGTCCTACTATCGGACACGGTTTTAGATGGACGACAGCTCACATGCATCCCAAGATTGGCCGTACTCCGCGTGACACCAAGCCCATCGTCATAAACCCTGCATACGTCGACCTGGACACGGCCCGAGAGGCCCTGGAGGCGTACTACCGCATTTCTGCGCACCATGAACACGCTTTCCTGGTCAGATGTCCTGAACAAATGCATACCATACTGCACGAAGATGCGTTTAAACTTGGTGTACTACCCGCAGAGCATCTGAGAGAAATGGATCTATATCTTACACAGGAGCGATCTGAAGTGTGGCTACCCTGGACGATCGATGAAAACAAACTCAGCAAAGCTTTCACGCAACTCACTGAAGGTATTCGCCGGAAGAAAGACTTCAAGCTCAACATCACATTCATCCAGACCGAGATACGACTGAAGCAATGGGACTTGCTATTCCGCATCCTAGTTCCTCTTTGGACTGCTTTCCAAGCTGCAGGAGCGGAAGTGCATCTATACTGGCATTATACAAGGGCACTTGAGCAAACAGATATGCTTAGATGGGTGTTCAGTCTTGATCACATTGTTAGCGTGTGGACGCCTGAGTTGGAGTGGAAAAGGGAGATTATCGAGCATATAGAAAGGGAGGGGACCTTGTTTCCGAGAGAAGCCAAGCATTTTCGGTGGGAAGATCGAGAGGAAGAGGAAGATGAGTCTGGCTGAGGCTAGAAGAAGTGCACTAGATGTGACGATGGTCATTATGTAACTGATGACAAGTCCCCATCTAATCCTGCTGAAAAGCCCCCAAACTCTCATCATTCCAGCTCAAAAACTGTCCATTGAACCCCTTTACTTCCTCCCCCTTCGCCGCAGCCAACCTAGCCATGACATATCCCGGCTGCTCTGGCTTCAGCAGCCCTCCATCTTTCTTCAAACCACTGAACTTGGTCCTATCTTTCTCGCTCATACGTTCGTGGTGCACTTCGCGGATCTCGCGCTGCATCTCTGTGTCTACAACACCAGGGCGGATCGAGATGGTAGTAATGGAAGGCTCTTCGACTGAGAGCGTGAGGGCGAGGTGGTTCAGCACAGCTTTTCCCGCGCCGTAGCAGCCCCAGCCTTGGTAGGCGGATGTTGCGGCGCCGGAGGAGGTCAGGAGGATGGTGCCGGAAGTCTTGCGGAGGGAGGGCAGGGCGGCTTGTACCTAGATGAAGCAGGGGGTTAGTCTATTGCATAAGGCCAGGATAAGTAATGTCGATGTTCAAGGTCTGAGTAAGCATCGTCGATAGAAGGAAAAATGAACAGAACAGAACGAGACTTCGACGTACCATACCAACCGCACTAAAAACATTAACATCAAACCCCTTCCTCCACTCCTCGGGACTACTATCCGCCACCTTCTTCACCGGATCCAGCGTCCCGTGATTCACAATCAGCGAATCAATGCGACCCCACCGCTCGTTTGCCAGATCAACAGCTTTCTGCGGGAGTGAAGCATCCGCCATATCGCCAGCGAGTACAGCCACTTTCTCGTTGCCATATTGGGATTGGAGGGCAGACAGAGCCGATTCAGTACGCGAGACGAGGACGACTTTGTGGTTGCGGGAGAGGAGGTGGTGGGCGATTGCTTGGCCGATGCCTACGAGAGTGGGTTAGTGAGGGAGTTGTCGGTATGAAAGGCTTTTTTGGTTTCGACGATGCATTTCGTGTGTGGCTTTTGTTAGACGTCCGGAGGGTTTGCAGACTACGAAAGTGTAATGCATGCTGGACCAGAACAGGAAGCTAGGCCATGAATAATTCAGTGAACAGGTACATACCGCGAGACGCTCCTGTGAGTATAACGACCATTTCCTTGGATTCGCTCATTGTCGCTGTTGATTGGATGGCTGAGATCGTGACTTGGAATTGGGAAAAGTTATATGCTCGTGTTGGAGGGGTACGTCATATTAGTCAGCTTCTTGCCAGACACTGCCCAAACGGCATCTTTCTAGATTACCTAGGTACTAGCCCTGCCAGCAACTACAACACTGCGACAACTACATTACTCCGACAGCTGTAAAAGTGCGACAGCTTACAATACTGTGACAGCTACACTACTGCGACAACTACAGTACTGCGATAGCTTACAATACCGCGACAACTACACTCTTGTGACAACACAACCAACACTCTAGCAAACAAGACCCAAGCTATTACAATCATATTAATTCTTGCTAATCGATACTACCTCTACGATACAACACGCCCACCGCGCTTTATACAAGACCCAAGCTCAGCCTCGCAGTATGCTGTCAAACCGACATCGCAGTGCCTTCCGGGCAGCTCGCAGAACCACCTGACCCGCTTCCCTTGGAATCCACGGTGGAAGTGCTGCCGCTGACCATACCTCATGCTTACCCGGGTATACCAAAGCTGGGTTTACATTCTCGATGAAGTATTCGACTAGCGCATGACAAGCAGGACAGCACTTCTGCGATACTGGTAGGGCGCTCATCTTACCCTTTAGTGCATCCGTGGTTGTTTTACTAGGGAGCTGCAGGTGAGCCTTGCTTAGTGGTGCAGACGCGGAATTGATATTATCGACGTCTAGGATATCAGCCCGCTTGTTGGCTAGTAAAGCAAGACTCAGTAGGACTGTTTCGCAGTGGTAGGTACCGGTGAAGTTTGTAGCTTCTGCTTCTTCGTTTTCAAATTTCGCGGAGTAGCCATGGCCATTTCTTAGCAGCCATGTTCTGATCTTTTGGCATTCGTTCGTTGTGAGCTTCTCTCCAGATGGCAATGTGAAGTTCTCCAGATACCCCTTTATGATCAATCTCCTGTCCTGGTGCTCTTGACGGGTTTCAAAGTGTTGGAACTTCGCTTGCTGCAAGTAGGTTCTGAGAACTTTGTTGCGGGGTGCCTGGCTGCCTTCACTCCGGAGATCCAGGATCGCTGTCCAGTGTAAACATATCAGATCCAGCCATGCCATTGCTGCGTGCTCCCACTGCTGTCTCTCGGCAAGAGAGTCGAGCTGCTCGAATTCGGGGTCCATCGTTTGTTGCTTTTCAAGTGGGGTCGAGGATCCAGGGAGGCCTTCGGTATCTTGAGCAATGTCGCCGGTCTTCATTGCGTTCTTTATCATATGAACCTTTCTCAAAAGCCCTAGGTTTGTATACAAGTACTCGCGGAGCGCCTTCTTGAACTGTGTCAACACATCAAGCCAGAGACCTGCTTGTTTCGAAAAATGATCGAGATAGTGACCTGCGAGTGCAATCTCGTCGCTTGCGGGACTTCCTGGAAGTGCGTCGTAATTGCTGATCTTGAACAATTGTGCGTTTCGTAGTGCAGCTGCGAGCCACTCGAAGCAGGCAACTAGGTTGTCGAGCACAGCACTAAGAATGTCCTGCAAAAGACTAGCAGTATGTTGGTTGTAGACAGTCGATTCGCCGGTGTTCAGGAGGTCCTTGAACTGGGTGAGTGGTTTGATGATTTTTCGGGTATTTTCCAGTGCCTCTTGAGTACGGCAGGGCAGTCTGTCTGCATTGGCTGATGACCGACGTTCCAGAAACCCGATCGTTGCAACGATCACTTTCCGCTGGATTTCGGTAAAGTTTGAGTAGAGAACATCGCGGGCGTCACCCAGAAGCAATGACCTGAAGTGGTAACCTTCCTGCAGCATGAAGTTATCAAGGTCACCGCCAGGCTTGCTTAGATAGTCGTAAAAGTTGCGGTCTTTGCTGCCTTTCTGGATGCGCGAAGCTATCTTGGCGGTCGAGGTCAAGAGCACGTAGTTACGTAACTGGTCTCTGGCCAATGCAGTTGTACCCTTTGATGTTTGTTCGTAGGTTGCCTTGATCAAGTGCACGAGATTGGCTGCATGCTGAGAGAAACTGACAGTTGTCCGGGGATGCGTCACTCCTTCCAGATGTCTCTCTGTCTTGGAAAGCAACCAACAGCCGATTGACTCTCCCATATCATCGGCAGTAGTGAATGGAATATGGACTTGTAGGGCAGGGTGATGCTCTTGCTCGTTCAACGTCTTGCTTCGCTGTTCATTGCAGAGGCTCTGCACATACCCAACAGCCGCTGCGGGACCTGGCTCGCTCTCTTCTTCCGCTTCAGAGGCAGTATCATCTTCTGTGAGCAATACGCTGCTGTCATCGCACACTGTTTGGAACAGAATCTCTCCTGCGTCTGATGCTGTCACGGCGACAACTTCCACATCACGGACCAACAAGTTGGTAAGCTTCTCTGCGAACGGGTATAGCTTGTTCTTTGAATGCCCGGAATCGGTAGTATTCGTACTGACCGTGGCCTTCTTCTTCAGAGGATTCGTCCAGGCCAGTACAGTTGTGAGGAAACGAAATTCGTAGAGTTCCTCCTTGGTGAGGAACTTATCCTTGAGCCCGTACTGGAATTCGCTCATCGTGACTCGTACTGCTGCAGTTGGAAGCTTACCGCAGCTAGAGTAGTTAGGGGGTGGTGTGCTGAAATAGTTCGGCGTCAATTCCGGTTCAAGTGTGCGAGTGGAAGTTCAGCTCAGCCGCGATTTGGTAAATGTCCGTGGTTTTGGATCGTGAATGCAGAAGCCTTGGAGGAAAAAGATGTTCCCTAGTACTGTGTTCACAGTAGAGTCATACTTGGCTACCATGGTTGAGTACCTAGGTATGGATTCGACCACCCTTACGAACCCCGGCATACCATTGTTTAAGCGAACCGTTCCATGATACTGGTGATGAGTGTTAATCGTTTGTCATTCCAAAGTCATTATCATAGGAAAGCCATATCCATCTATCTACAAATACTTCATAATCATAACTCCGTCGTCACAATCCCTAAAACCCGCGCCCCCACACCTTAATACCCATAAGCCTTGCTCGTAGCCCTCGGCCGTCCAGCCAACGTAGCGATATCGTCCGGGTTAACAGGCGCCTGAGGCCTGCCACTCAGCGTATCAACCGTCTCCTTGAGCGCCATCCAGAACTCATGCTTGGGGCGGCGACGGTGCCACTCAGTTTCCCTCTTCTCCACTTGCTCCATGGGCGAGAAGAGGAGCTTGCTGCCCTTGATACCGATGACGCTGATGGACATGGAGTCGTCTTCGATCTCGTCGGGGTCCATGCCGGCGTAGTTTTCCAGATGTTGCATGGCTTTGATGGCGAACCTGACGGCGCGGACACGGTCCATGGGGGAGGGGATGGTGCCTTGTTGGAAGTGGCCGGGTACTCCGTGACGGGATTCGAATTTGCCTTGGCCGGCTTCCGCGATCATTTGGGCGATGATTTGCACGTTGTAGGTCTTGGATGCCTTTTCGTTGACTAGGATTACCTTACCAGACCTGCTGATACCCTTGTCCTTCTTGAAGACCTCGCGGAGGTGGTCAATGTCGCGGTCGAGCATCTTGAGGCTGATGCCTTCTTCGGGGGTGTATACGCCCATAGCTCCGATACTGAGACCGGCGACTGTTGCGATGTAGCCTGACTCACCACCTTGAGTCTCGATAACGAAGACACGACGACGAGATGCTGATGCCGATTGGCGGCAGGCATCGGAGTATTGAATGAGGGCGTTCAGGCAGGTATCTGAACCGATGGAGTACTCTGTTCCGGGGACGTTGTTCGAGATGGTGGCAGGGATGATGACCTACTCATTAGTTAGTATGTTGCTTGTCAAGTGATTGAGACAATATTGCCAGGTGGTCCGCTTACCATAGGAATCTTGAAAGACTTGTAGTACTCTCGCGCTTTCCTCAGCTCCGAGACAGCTGTGAAAGCCTCGAAACCACCAACAACGAACAAGGACTGAATGTTGAACTTCTTGAAGACGAACGCAACAGTCTCGAGATCCTCACTAGGGAGCCCACGGTTCGTTCCGATCTCAGATCCACCCTTGGAGGCCCAGGTCTCAGCGTCAATCCACTTGATGTCGCGTACTGCGCCCACTGGCTCATCAGAGTGGTGGCGGATTATGCCAGGGAAACCGTTGTGGAGCGCGACTGGTGTGTGGCCGCGGGCAATGCAGTGTGCAACCGCAGCACGGGTCGCTGCGTTCATACCTCCGGCCGGGGCACCTACGTGGATGATACCAACGCGCATACGCTTGTTCTCTGGTAATAGTAGGTCTGGCTGGTCTTGTGCGGTGGTGATTTGGTAGGCTTGGTATTGTTGCTCGAACTCAGTGTCACGGAGTTGCATGGCCCTTGAGAAGTTCTTGTTCTCGATAGCCACAGCAACTTCCTTGGTCTGTGCAACAGCCTCGAGGAGTGGCCGTCGGACGATCTTGTTCTCTTGCATACAGATGACCGGGCTGGGTGTGTCGGGGGTAGCCTCCAACACCGCCTTGACAGCTTCAACACCTTGGAGTGTCGCAAGCATACGGTCGTAGGCGCAGGGTGTGCCTCCACGCTGAACGTGTCCGAGAGTTGTCACGCGTGTGTCGAGCTTCGCCTCCTTCGCCAGAATGTCCTTGACCTGCTCTGAGGTAATCTTGTTCAAGTTGCGATCAATGGCACCCTCGGCGACAACGACAATAGTCTTCCTCTTGCCCATTTGCCTCTGCTTCTTGATCTGTTTGCACATCTGTTCCTGCCAGCCTTCGCTTGGTGGGTTCTCGGGTGTGAAGACGAAGTCGGCGCCTGTTGCGACACCGGCGCTGAGTGCGAGCCAACCGCAGTGTCGACCCATAACCTCGATAACGAAAGCACGCTGATGACTGACGGCGGTGGTGTCAACTGAGTCGATGGCTTCGCAGATACGTCCGAGTGAGGTGTAGCAGCCGATGGTAGCGTCGGTCATGGAAAGGTCGTTGTCGATGGAGCCGACGAGACCGACAATGTTCAGGTGCTTGAAGGGCTCAACCTGTTCCTGTGTGAGCTGCTTCTCTTCCACCAGCTCCTTCAGCAGCTCCGGCCACTCCGCGCGGAACTTGTCAGCACCTGTGAGAGATCCGTCACCACCGCAGATAATCAGCGCATCGATACCCTTGATGATCATGTTCTTCGCGGCCGTCCGGCGGCCTTCGCGTTGCATGAACTCCATGCATCGTGCTGTGCCAATGAGGGTACCACCTTCTGACAGGAAGCCTCTGACGTCTTCCCAGTGCATCTCCTTGATCATGTCTCCGCCCTTGACTAGACCGTCGTAACCCTCGTATATAGCGAAGGCCTCGCAGTTGTTGTGAATGGCCATACGCACTACAGCGCGTACCGCTCCGTTCATGCCGGGCGCGTCACCTCCGCTCGTCATGACTCCAATGCGCCTCTTCTTGCCATCGAGGGGCGGCGGGATCTCGGTGGGCGCCATGTTGTGAGTCTGGGTGTTGTGGATTGGGGTATTAGGCGGGGTGAGAGGTGTAGGTTGAAGTTGAGGTGGTAAGTGGAGGCTGGAGGTAGTCGCAGCTGGATGCGAAGGTCCGAAGAGATATTTGGCCGTGGGTCAGTATGAGGTCAATGTGGATTCACCTGTCTAGTTGGAAAAGTTAAGACGCCGAGAAGAAGCGGGTCCCTACGTGTTGGGAAGATTCAGGTCTCAACGGTGGTTGGAGGGGTAGCTTTGCCGAGTCCTGGGTGGTTGTGAGTAGCAGAGGTAATACGATTAGTTGGTGATTAGATGACCTCTACGTGGTGTTTATGTATCATAGGCAACAGTTGTAGGTATTACTCAAACTGGCGATAAGGTGATGGGAGTCGGAGCATGGGTCGCGGCGTCGCGCGCATATGACGTGGGAGCTCCAAAAGAAAAGAGCTCCCCGGTCCGTCAAGTGGGGTCACACCACTCCGCCGATCAGCCCGAGCCTCGAAGGATCGTCTGGCGAACTCCAACACCGGCCACCGGCACGTTCCTGGCATCGGACAACCTTTTCGTTGCTTGAATCGGCGGTAGCTGCATGCCAACAATGGCCAAGATGGCGAGACATTGCCTGCGCCACGGTCACCGTACGACTACTGTGACATGTTCTTCTTAGCCATCACCCCACGCGGCCTCTTCCGGCGAAGGCGTCCCAGCATCACGATCACGAAGAGGTCCGATTGGCCGCGAATTACAATGATTTATTGGTATCACTCTATGTCAAGCCAAACGTGCCCAATTGCTGTGCAGATGCTCAATCACCTTTTCCTCACGAACCCAAGCGTTTCCAAGCGCATGCTATGACTGCATTACCAAATCCAAAGACTCCAACCTGCAAACATCTATCATTACCACCTCAACTCTAGAAAGCGCCAACTTCCTGACCCTCCCTTGCCAGCGTCTCAAACACCCTCGGTGGCAGCTTGTACTTGATCAATCCAGCAAAGACCATGAGGTCCTTTGCCTTTTGCAGGAGCTGATCAGCGAGGACCTTGCGCATCTTGTCCTCGAACTGTCCGGACAGAAGACGTTCACGGTGTCTCGAGCAGCAGCCAATGCACCAGAGAAGAACGTTGCCAATGTTGCGCGAAATCTCTTGTGGGTATGAGTTGAAGCTGTTGGCGGTGGCACGGATGTCGCTGACATTTCCGTTGGCTGACAGAGGAAGAATGCGGAGGTTCTCGATTTGCTGCGGAATGTTAGTGACTGATTCTGAGAGACAGTGAAGTGAGAACTTACGCCGAGTGCGGCCATGAAGTCCCCGGCTTCAATGATCTTCTTCGCGTTGTTGAGCTGAAATAGTATTCCAACTGTGTCGCGGTTCATCTGCGACACCTTCCTCCACCATAGGCTGTTCGCGTCATACAACGCAAGGACCTTTTGCGCGAGCTCGACAGGATCGTCGGTTCCGAGCATGCTCAAACTCGACGAAGTCATATCAGTTCGTTGCTGTTGCTGCTGTTGTGACTCCGCAGCTGTCAGACGCGGCTTCAACGGCTCCAGACGAAGTGGCTCTTGGCCGAGTTCTACAGAGAGTGCCTCAGCTAGCGCGCGATTCAGGATCGTCACGACACTGTCATACTCGCCGGCAAGATGGCAGAGCAGGATGGCGTCGTTGATGCGTCCATTGTCGTCTGCCATCCTCGCAGCTTCGCTAGTGATGGTGTTCAACAAGCCCATCTCGCCGTCTAGCTTGAGCAACGGCACGCGTTCCTGGATAAGACCCGGTGTCGTCTCGCCGTTAGATTTGACGTCGCCCAACAAGGTAGAGAACTCGCGCGTCTCGAGGACAAGTTCGCGAAGAGCTTCATGGCAGAGCTCTGCCTGTTGTCGGCCTGCTTCACCTGGTAGATCAGCATTCATGCAGATGAGCACCAAGTAGTCGGCCGCAGCATCAGCTCGTGCAGCACGGAAGTCGCTTGTGTAGTGGCCGACGATGCGTCCAAAGTTGAGCTGTGGTTGTTGTCGCGTAGTGAAGGTCATGATCTCTCCACCTGCAGTCGTCCAGTCCGACACACGGATGAGGCCGTAGTAGTCTAGAGCGACTGCGAAATGAACCGCCGAGACGTAGTTGTGGGTGTACAGGTAGTTGATAGCTGGCTCGAACAGGCCAGCCAGGGTAGCGAGATAGAAGTAAACTCCATAGCCACCCGATGATTCAGCGTCGTCGTTCATGAAGTGGCGCTGGCCGATGTCTTTGATGACTGTCCTCAGTTCTTCCAAGCCAAAGATCTCGCCGGCGTTCTCCTCAGCGCGGTTGCCTTCGCGAGCCAGGTTGAACTGCAGCCATACCCAGTCGTCCATGTTCTCCCTGATCGGCTCCAGGTTGCGCTTGCTCATATCACATCGACCAACGATCTTGTAGCAAGCCAGTCGGTAAGGGTCCTCTGGCGTCTTCAAGCGGGTCCTCTGGGCATGTGTGTGAGCGACCTTCTGTTGCGTATCGGGGTTCAGTCTTCGGTCCGGATCGCTGGCGTATTGGGATATCGCCGCCTGGAAGTTTCGGTCGGTGTTCTGGAAGAAGTTCCTCTTCTCTCGTACATATTCAGCAGCCTCGGTAAGCAGACCACCCTTCAGGAGGAAGAATATGATGATCCAGGGAAACTCTTCACCAGCTTCGCCTATCCGTTGGAATAGCTCAGTGTCTGCGCCAAGCTCCTTGAATGCAGCCTTTGCTCTCACGAAGCCTCGGATCTTGTTGAGCATTGAGGGAACACCACCAACAAGCGCCTCCGCGGGGTTTCTCCGTAGGACGTCTTCCACTTGCTCCAGGAACCTGCTTTCAAGGTACTTTCGAGACCCGTCGAGTATGCGCTTGCGCATGCGAACGCTAGCAGCAGAGTTTGATTGTTCGTCCAGGTAGTCTCTGGCGAAACTTCGCTCTTTCGGTTGGTTCGAGCCAGGGTTGGATGCCTCGAGTTCGGTCTTCTCGCCGGTGATGGAGATGAGCGTTCCGTAGGCGCGTGTGAACTGCTCCGAGTATTCTGTGCCGGCAGCCTTCTCTACATCAGAGAACGCATGAAGTACCGAGAATGTACTCTCCCGCAGCCTGGACTCGTTGAGCTTCTTGACCTCTTCCATAAACTTCTCTTGCTTGTCACGAGCGTATCGATCCTGCGGAGCAGCTTGTCCGCCCATGACTGACTTGTCAGAAGAATCGCGCCCACCAAGAACGCTCTGGGAAGCACCCAGAACAGGCGGTCCAGCAGCAGATGCTCCAAAGGTCGATCTTCCGTTGACAGATGCACCATTGGGACCCATGGAACGACCCTTGCGTCCTGTTGCGCGTCCAAAAGCTCCGCGAGCTGTGCTGCCGAATGCGCCGCTCTGGGATGCTGCCATGTCTTCGCTCTGTCGGCCAAGCCCAAAGTGTTCGTAGATCCTTTGCCTCTGCTTGTCCCATTCAATCTGAACGTTGTCCTCGAGGAACGTGTCGAAGTCGCGCTTAGATTGCTCGAGTCCTTCCTGAATAAGTGCCAGGGTTGATTGCGAGTGCAGATTCGAGATGTAGCCGTCAACGTCGTTATCGAAGAGGTTCTGTGCCTGACCAGGTGCAGCGAGTCCGGCCTGCGAAGAGAATTGGTTGAGGTCGCGGAGGGTGCTACCCATCTTCACGCCTGACGCGGAGAGTAGGTAGTGTCTGAAATCGGTCAGCATGCGATCACACGTCACGGTCATGTTCAACTTACGCAGCGCGATCCTGTGAGCGGTCCTGGACCTGGTCGGCTGAGGGACCGCCAGCGCCCAGGTTGCGCACCTTGCGTGCGATGTCTCCCAGGCCCAGCTGCAAGGACGGCAGCTCGTCAAAGTTGGTCGTGCCATTCTCGCCAGCATTGCGCTTTCGCCCTCGCTCGAGCAGATTATCGAAGTGGGCTGAGCGACCGGTGCCAGCGTTTGCCTGGGCCAGTGACGTACCCTGTTGTTGCTGCTGCTGTTGTTGGGGTTGCTGCTGGTTCGAGGTAGCGCCGAAGAGAGACGATTGACCGAATCCGCTCGTTTGTTGCGCGTTGTTGGTCGTTGATTGCGACGCCGTGTTGTTGAACAGTCCAAGGCTGCTGGGCTGCGCTTGTGTTTGCGGCTGCGAAGTCGATCCGGCGCCAGCGAACAGCGAGGATGTCGTGGTCGTAGCGGGCTTTGCTCCGCCCAATCCACTGAAGAGTCCGCCCCCTAAGCCTCCACTGCTTGGTGCCTGTGTCGTACCAGATTGCGCATTCGAAGTGCCTCCGCCCAGGTTGCCAAACAAGCTTGATCCAGTACCGCCTGATCCGCCGGTTGCTGTGCCAAACAGTCCTCCGCCGGATGCGCCAGTAGAGGCGGGCTGCGAGCCTCCAAGATTGCCGAAAAGCGACATGGTGGTGTATTGGGCGGTGTTGTTGATGGTCCCGAAAACAAACCTGGAGAAACGAGATCGCGTTGTTCAAGCTTGAGAGCTCGGACCCTCGCGATCCCTGTCTTTCAGGTACCGCGTCGTGTGAAAGGACTAGTACCACCTTATCTTCTCAAAGCACCACGGGATGTAAGTACGATCTTCGCCGTGAAGATACCTTAATTCAGTCTGGTGAGAGGGGGAAACCAATGTTTGATGGGAAGTTGGCAAAACAGGCCCAAGATCATGCCCAGCTGTTTGAAGATGAGCCCGATGTGAACGGGTGCATGATCCAGTGGTATGTAAATTTGTATGCTAAAAGACGCCGACGCACAAACGACTATACGTATACTCGCGCTCAGCCATGCTGTGTAAATCGACGTCGCCTTTGCGATCTGTGCTAGCAAACGACAAAGGATGTAGGTTCTTCAAAAGCGAAGACTTGTCGTGGTAATATCGGAATATTGCTATCACTCCCTAGCGATACACCACTTGGACAATATGGCCGAACATTTATCCCATCCACCAATATTCCAGCCTTTCCGGGATCCGTGGACACACACTGGACCAGCGAAATACTACCGGGGTCATGACTCTCCGCCTAATGGATGGTATCAAGACGGGCGAAAACTACGCAATGTGAAAAGTTCGAAAGCTTTCATTTGGCCAAAAGACGGCAAAAATGGTTCCAAGTTGGGACGATGGAAAGATATCCTCAAAGGCACAGGCCCTGACATCTTCGTCACCTCTGCGGCCGATGCAAGAGACTTTGTGGGCAACCGTCCAGCACGATCCCAGTGGTCCAAACATGTCCACCTCGACCCTTTCATTCAGGAACGCGGCTTCCGTGCTTCGAAATTTGCTCCCTGGACAGAGGGAGGTATGTTGCCGGGTGGACGCTCACGTAAAGAGGCGTACGACTTCCGGACCAGAAAATATGTAAAGCGGCATCCCCGAATGTGGACGGACGCGATATGGCAATCAGAACCATATAAGAACAGAGAGTACAACTCGTTCCCCGAAGCTGTTCGATACGGAAACGGGCTTTGGTGGCAAGACCTGCAACACGTACCCCATGTGTTGGGTGGTCCATTCGAGAACGAGCTTGGGAGAGATCATCTTCATCCTCGTCCTCATCCTTTCTTTGGTTTCTTCTAGACATCTTTCTCCGAACAAGCCTGTTCAGATGCAGCCCTCATGGAAAGCCTCCCATATGGTTTCGAGAGCATCAGTCGTTCCAGCGACCTGTTTACTTCGTCGCGCAGTAGGCGTCAACGTCGAGTTATCCAGAAGTTTCCCGCATTTAGCACACGACGTTCCTTTCACAGTCTTGTACGCAGCAATCATATCCTGTAATAATTAGCATCCACCCAAAACATTTCCATGCCACACAATCCCATGTACATACCAACAGATACTTCAAATCATCTGGATTTGACCGTGATGCAATACATCTTGTGATAGCCAAAAAGGGCTCAGTTGTCCCCAGACACTCTGCGTTGAGTTTGTGCCGTCCGTTCGTATCGCGCTCGATGCCAATGCGGAATTTAAGCATGACAGAGCCGGAAACGAAGCGTGTTTGGATGCTGCGATCCTCATCATGTGTCTCGACCTTGAGATTCGGATGCGCTTTCCGAAACTCCACCACAATCCTCTCGATATCCTCGTCAGTGACAATAGCACCGGCATCCTCTTTGTTCTCTCCTCCCTGGCTCTTCGTTGACTCTTTCGCCTTTCGTGCTCGTTCCGCCCAGCCATGAGAAGGTATCGAGACGCTCTCTGACAGATCCGCATTTGCGCCGAGGCTCTGCTTGACGTGTTCGAACGTGCTTTGGATTTCTGGTGACTTCCACTGGCTTTTGAGTGAATCGAGGTTCTTCTGAGAACCGAGTACGCCATCGGCGTAGAGTTTATACGTCGCGGAACTGCGAGGGCGGTGGAAGGGCTCGATGATGCGGGGGATGGCCAGGCGCATGTCGCTGATCTGTCGCATGTTAGCATCACTTATCCAGAGAAGGTGGAATGATATCCTCACCTGCGCCTGAAGCTGCTCCAGTTGTGCGAGTGCTGCTGTGCATTGCGCCTCGTCCCAGCCGGCGCCGGGCTGCGCTGCAACGTCAGGAGCACCCATGGAATAATATTAAGGTATAGTCAAAAAGTAAAAGCGATGATGCAGAAGCAATCCAAGGGCGAAGATGTGTGAAATAATAAGGTGCGATAATGTGAATGGGTCGAGGCTTGCGGCGATTGAAGTGGAAAGAGCGACCCGTGGTTCAAGGACGCTTGACGATCGGAAGGTCCACCGGGCGCTCCTTCCCCACTCGCCGAACGCGTCTACGCGTAGTCACGATGCGAACAAAGGGTGCCACATGGGTATATCGCATGGCCTTTATGTGTGAATCATGGCATATGTTGCCATAAGCACCGAGTTCAAGTAAACGTTCACTCAGTTCAAAGATGGCGTCTTGTACAGAATACTGATTGACCATATTTGAAGAAATGCGTTGCGCCTAGATATATATACAGTACAATCACAAGCTTCTCTATAACTTGGACTTCTCCTTTACAACACTCTCTTGAGGGCCAATGAGCGGGTCATAGACATTCATACCCAGAGTGTCGTGGGGCACGGTGGCAGTGTGCATGCTGAGTCCTCTTGTATCAAGCATCGAAGGGTTCAGGTCTGCAATGCTCGAAGCACCAATAAGGCGCATGTTCATCTCCATCTCATCCTTCAGCAGCTGCATAGCACGGTCGACACCTGGCAGACCGTATGCTGACATGGCGTAAAGGAAAGGCCTGCCGATGCCTACACCCTTGGCGCCCAGTGCAACAGCCTTGATAATGTCTGTTGCACGTCGAATACCGCCATCGATGTAAACTTCGATGCGATCTTGCCAGCCGCGTGCGCGAAGAACTGGCATGACTTCTGCAAGTACCTCAACGCCGGATCGAGCGAAATCGAGTTGACGACCACCGTGGTTGGAAAGGACAACACCATCACAGCCAACCTCGACGGCGCGGATAACATCCTCAACACACTGTACACCCTTGAGGATGATGGGCATCTTGGTGATGCTTCTGAACCACGGGATATCTTTCCAGCTGAGGCTCGGGTCAATGAAGGACGAGATGGCTCGTGCGGCGCCTTGACTCCGGTCAACATTGTCGCCGCCGGTGCTCTGGACGTTGCTGCCGACATCGTCGAATTTGCTTCGCATGTCTTTCTCGCGACGACCGAGTTGCGGTGCATCGACTGTGATGAAGAGACCCTTGCAGCCGCGCTTCTCGGCGTGCTGCACGATACGCTTTGTGACCTCCCTGTCCTTGTTCACGTATAGCTGCAGCCATTGGACTTGACCGTCTTTTGCTTCGTCCATGATCTCGTCGAACGAGCATGACGCCAGTGTTGGTATCATCTGGACAACGTTGTGCTTGTGTGCGCCGCGCGTAAGGACGACCTCTCCCTCTGGGTTACCGAGCTTGCCCAGCGCTGTCGCGGTGACATAGAAGGGGATGTCGACTTTGGTGCCGAGCATTGTGGTGGACATGTCGACCTTCTCGACGTCGATGAGTACGCGTGGTCGGAACCAGATCTTGTGGAATGCGCTGTGATTTTCGCGTAGTGTCTGTCAGATGTCAGCTCAGATAATGGCAGTCGGTGAGATAGTCCTACGATTTCATCGTCGGCACCACTGGAGTAGTATGCCCATGCTGTCTTCTTCATGACCTTGCGCGCAACGGCCTCAAAGTCCATCAGGTTGTAGCATTGCTCGAGGATTGGCATCCGCGCAATGCGCTCCTGCCTCGCTTCCTCATCTGGATCAACCTCCTTCGCTTCTTCCTTGACGGTGTTCATGTCCACCTCGCCCAAGTGCTTCGACTTGTCGAGGTACTTGTCGAGCGTGTCGGGCGGGTGGATTGGCTCAAATGCCTCGGTGCCGTCCTTACCAGCATACTTCAAGACAATCTTCTGGCCTCCGGGATGCTCGGGCAGGAACTCGGTGACATCGTAGGCGCGACCGTGGATAATGACCCAGCATGATTCGGCGTTGTTGTGCTGGGCGACCTGCTCACCGGTGAGCTTCACCTTCTGGGTGTTGTTGCTGTCGTGGTTCATCGTGGCGGCGGTGTGTCGAGCGCGAAATGTTGAAGGGCAGGTAATCAAGACGCGAAGATAGGCCAGAAAATATATGGAGCCGATCTAGGTTATTTCCAGACACTAGAGGGCTTGGACGAGCGGAAGGGCCAGGTTGGTGACGGCAGCATGTTTGGGGTAATAGCTCGGTACATTCATCCCCGCGGCCTTCGGATGCTGGTCGCGGAGACGCATCTGAGTTAGCACCCTAGCCCATGAGCCCGAGGCGAGATCGATTCCGGGCTTGTCGCATTAGGCATCCCGTCTCGGTCCTTCGCAGGCGGTTTTCTTGAGGATATATGTGTCGGCCATGGACTGTCGTTCGTTGAAAGAACTTAGTTGGGGTAGGTATTAACGTTCTCGTCGGTCGCGTGGAAGACTCCGTGCTGCTCCGAAACGCGGGGAAGACGACAGCTGGCTGGGCATGACGTGCATTGTTGACTGCCCGACACACAGCATCAACATGGCGCGTCATCCCCTGGATGATTATCAGTCCCCAGGGCTGCGATCACGATGGGCATTCATATTCCCATCTGGGACGCACCCTTCTCAGATCTGATTCACATTGGCTTAAGGCGCCTGTCACATGGCTCCCCTAGCCAAGAGAATCGGTGCAAGCGCCAAACGCAGCTGGGCTGTCATTCGGGCACTCACCTCCTGCCTAATATTCTCAGATACCCTCTACGTCAATCCTCTGCCTCTTCTCACATCTGCCGGCGACTCTTTCTCACTGCTCGCCATGCAACTTGTTCTCCCGCCACCTCCCACGCATTTCCTTTCTTTCTTGCTCCGAGGCACCGCGACCGCGCATATCTGAGCCGACCCCACAACACCGCCTGCCGTCCCATCCCTGCACCGCCAACACCGACGTAGACAAATAGATTTGGCGTAATACGGCGATATGTCCAACAGTCTGGAAGCAAAGATCGTGGTTCTCGGTAGTCAAGGAGTTGGAAAAACTTCTCTCGTCCACCGATATGTCAAAAACGCTTTTACGCCTCCCACGACACAGTCCACCGTGGGTGCTTCCTTCTTGACAAAGAGGGTTGTGGATATCGACACCTCCACCGTGGTTCGGTTACAGATATGGGATACCGCCGGCCAGGAGCGCTTCCGGTCCATATCCAAGCTGTATTATAGGGGTACGTTAGTATTGTTCCTTTCGCCGGATCAAGTCTCATATTGTGTCGCAATACACATCGGGTCTCTTTTCGCTATCTAGATACCCCACATTCGGCAGCCGAGTTCGGATCGTCTACTATGAGCAAACGTTCAGCGCAGAGCTAACAATTTCTCTAGGCGCAAATGCTGCAGTACTATGTTACGACATCACCGATCCATATTCGTTCGAGGAGATGGGCCGCTGGTTCAAGGAACTCAAGACAAACCTTGGAGAGGACGTGATCCTCCATGTGGTAGGAACAAAGTCAGACGTCGTAGCCGAAGACCCTACCAAGCGAAAAGTGCCCTTTGAGCGCTGCATCGAATACGTCGCCGAGAACCTCCACCCCACACAGAACGGACAACCACACAGTGCTGCAGCAAGCGGCTGGGGCTCTGTACCGGCAGCCTTCCATAGCGGTATGGCTTCGCCACAGAGCAATCGATCGAGCGGCTTCTGGGGACAAGACTTGGGTTGGGATTGCTGTCATGAGATCAGCGCCAAAGACGGCGAGGGTGTAGACGAGGTCTTCCGCGTCATCACCCGTAAGCTGGTGGAACAACAGCAGAAGAAGCTCGAGGAAGAACAACGGCAGTACGCCATGGCTGGCGTCACCCCAGCCATGGACAATAACGGCAACGTGGCTGGATATTTCGATTACCCTGGAACGGGTAACGGAAGTTTCCGCTTAGGTACAGGCGACAAAAGGCGAAGCTGGCTGGGCTTCCCCACTACACCCAATGTCGCTGGACATCAGCAAGATTGGGAAGAAGATATCAACCGGGCGCAGAAGAGCAAGAGCGGCAGATGTTGTTAAAAACTGCCCAACTTGGCTCTTCGCCGCATCTATGCGCTTGTTCGTACCTTCCATCATCACTTTTCTTTCTCAGCGGGGTGTCATCACGACTAGATTTGTTTGAGGACACCCGCTCGCGTTTTCCTAGCTCTCTTTATCACGCGTCCCATCTCACGGCCATGCATATTGTCCTTCCTCGATTGCATATCGGTGGCTTAATTTGTTGTTTCCTGTCTGTCCTTTGTAGCGAAGCGTTCGAGCGAGTTGTTTTGTATTGCATTTACAGCGGTCATGAGCGTGTTCTTTCTTTGGTTTCTATCGCGTTGTCTAATGATCTTCTACTAAGAGATATGCGAGCTAGACGACGTCTTCAGCGTTGGATGCACAGCACCATAGTGGCCATGGCTAATGTCTACATCATGATCTGTGTTAGTGTGCCTTGATGCAACCCCCCTAAATTGATTGTAGTCGCTCAAAATGGCTTTTCTTGTACGCGCGTGAATATGCGGACAGCCACCACGGGGGGCGGAGTGCAGACGAAGTACTGATATATCCGAACATTGCATGGGGCTGAGCGCGGTCATGGGTCTCACCGGTTCAGCTGGTGATTCAGCGTCCTACGCACCAACTTTAGCTTGATGTAAGCTCAGCCCCATTGCAATCGTAATGATGAATCTTTGCATCTTTGGGACGCCACTCAATACATTTGGAGGCGGCGTTCCGCCAAAGAAATTTAATTTGGTTTTGCCAGAGACGAATCTTACGACATTCACACTGTTACTCGCTTTAACACATTCAGCAGACCTTGCTGTATCTGCTCACCTTCGGTAAGAAGGCGTCACCCCTTCTTGAGAGGATGTCTTCCGCAGTGGTTAGATTGAACCCTGACGCACCCAGGGTATTGTGACAAACAGTCTATGGTAGTTACGTGGTTAACGCAGCACAGAGAGAGCCAGCGTATTCAACTGGAGACATGGTCGAAATGAGGATCGTAACAACGGTCGGCGACAAGAAAACTGTCTCAACAGGCGAATTCTGTGTCATGACTGGTCGGTACCGCATGTCGGGCTATCAGTATCAACTTCGAAGCTCCGATGGGACAATTTACGGTGCGGGCGCATCGACGGAAGGTGCAGACGAGGGCGCATGGGTTAGCGAATTGGCAATCAGGCATGCTCCAGTAAATGTAGTCATCAACCTTACATAATTCACGCCACAGTGTCAGCCTCTGCTTTCTCTGCATTCTCTTCTTTTTGCTCGCGAAAATCTAGCTACACTCTCGCGAGTCACTCTATGTAAACCGGCATGGCCGATGCGATGTGGAGAGCTGGCAGCGGCTTGGAGCTGAACGATATCGAATCGGCAGTTGAGGCTCCAGGTAACCTCGGAATCTCATCATCGCAGCACATCAAGATACTGGAAGATCTAATGATAACTAGCCGTATCCAATAGACCATCATCAGAGGAAATAGATGACATACTTAGGCAGACATATTCAGTGCCTGGTATGTGCTTAATGACCTTTAACAATACGTCAGCTGATGTTAGCGTCTTTACAGGATACGACTACCCGCGAGGCTATCCCCGGCAAGCAGCTTTCCAATCGAATGAACCGAGTTGGTCGATCTATCGTGCCTTTGGCTACCTCCACTCGCGCGTCATCCTCCAGCTCCAAGACGAACTTCGCGAGCTGGAAGACGAACTGAAAGATCTAGACGACGATCATGCCTTCTCGGATGACCCCACGGAGAATTCACGTGTCACTTCACGTGAAGCTGATCACCGTGCTGCCCAGAGAGAACATGAGAGCCAGCAGGGTGGGGGGAGGGTCGTACTTAGCGACCGAGCCATACTTTTAGCCAAGATCGAAGACAGACTGGTCAGATACGACAAAATGCTTATAAAAGCACGTGAGATGGTGGAATTCCAGCAACCGAATTACCGTGACTGGCGGAGTTTGCGAAGATGGTTCTGGAACAACAAGCCCCTGTCCAACGAGCGAGAAGAACTGTTCGTTCAGATGAAGGATGATTTGGTCACTTTGAAACCAAGAGATGATTCCGGGAGATTGGATAGTTGGATCGATCATGCCGTTGCGCGATTACCCAGATGGATGAATGCGGTGAGTACCTGTATCCTCGATGCTTTCGGCAATTCGGAGAGGATGAGGCTGATGTAACAGTTTTAGTTCTTCACCAGTAGTGGACCCAAAAAGTTTGACAAGGATCTCATCGTCTATACGCGCTCTGATCGGATCGAAAAGCTTGCCACTCTGGTGGTTGTACTCATCATCATCTTTCTGCTGGCTACGCCTGTCTTCATCATGTATCGCATAACGTGGAACAACACTCGCTCCAGCACGTTTATCAACATCGGCCTCTTAATCGTATTCTCACTGTTGTTCGCCGCATCGATGGGACTTCTGACAAAGGCAAAGCGAGCCGAGCTCTTCGCCGCGACCGCAGCATACTGTGCTGTGCTCATTGTCTTCATTGGGAACTTTAGTAGCAATGCGACGTAAGCAAGTAGATAGCTGAGAATGCATAACGTGTCAAATTGCGCATGCCAAAAAACCTTCGTAATAACGGAACGTTATACTGAGACTGGCACAGAACCGTCAACATTGCTGAAATCAACCCTGAAGGTCGTCTACGTCATCTCCAAAATCCGTAGAGCACAAAGATCATGAGCAGTAGAAAGAAGAGAGCTTTGTTCGGCATCGACCGCGACTTTAACTTCGCTGGTCTTGACCCCCCAATCATGGCGGTGATCTTTACGTCCTTATCATCGCTAACTTCTTTGTCCGGCCGCAATTGTTGTATGTATTCTACGACTGCTCTAGATCTGTAATGCTTTGCTAGTTGTAATGGAGTACGCTTTTCGTCATCGACAGCATCGAGCTGATATTCGAAGCCTTGGTCCACGAGATGCTCGACCGCTTTGACATTTCCCCACTGGCATGCATGATGAAGCATTGTATGACCTTTGCTATCCACGGCGTCGGGGTCGAAGTGCCGAGCAAGGAAGAGATCAATCGTGGACACTCTGCCGCTCTCTGTCGCATAGTGCAGTAGGGTACGGCCATGGTAGTCGGGCATGCACAAAGTAGCAGCTTCTGGACGAGCAAGAAGGAATTCGATGAGATCGGTGTTGCCTCGCTGCGTGGCGTAGTGAAGGATAGATTTTCCCTGTGAGTCTTTGACTGAGAGTTGTCGCATCTCCTCTTTCTGGGAACATCTTATCAGCTCTTGTACAGTAGATCTGCTACTCCATGCCATGTAGTGGAGCGCTGTTTTTCCTGTGTTGTCTTGTGCCCATGTATCAATATCGTCGGTATGATACTCAAACATATACGCCACGATAGGGTTGTAGAACATGTGTAGAGCTGTGCGGCCCTCGGCATCAGGCTGACTTGGATTTGCACCGAGTTGAAGAAGATGTCGCGTGCATGTATAGTCACTTCCTTGTTTCATAGAGATATGCAGGGGCGTTCTGAATGCGTCAGCTATGTCATTGTTCTTCTACGAGTGTGTTACGTACTCGCCGCGGTCATTTGTGACATTGATGTCTGCTCCGACATCCTTGAGGATGGATAACATGTCCTGTCGACCATACCGTGCCGCAGACTTTACACGTAGTCAGAAATCATGCCGATAATGTTGGGAATTGTTACTTGCATGCAAGAGAGTGTATCCACCACGCGTCACTGCGGATATAGTGTACGGCTCGATCGTTATCATACGCTTCAGGTGATCGGTATCGCCCATCTCAACTGCTTTGAAGGTCGAACTGTTCGACGGTACCAAAGATGACAAGCTAATGTCGATTCTCAAGCTTAGTCTCAACATCGACCATTCGTGGTACATGATGTACAAGACGAAACTGAACCGCTGGCGCATGAAATGATTGCAATCAAACGTCATCGCCAGGGCTTGTCCTTCGGCGGAAAATCTATCCTGGCCCTGTTGCGACCATCGTCGTGTTATTGTCGGTCCATGTCGAACGTTCAATATCATTGCGCCTACATCGAGCTTCCACCTGTGATGAGGCAGTAGACCTAGCGTCTCGATGCATTTGGGTAAGCGAGCCAGGAGACGCTGCTCATATGGGGGAATTATGGCACCCGCTCTCGAATTATCGTGCTCAATAGCGATAACTGGCATACTCTCCACGGCGTGACCCATCTGCGGCGCGATCTTGTCGCGATTATGCACTTGGGAACAAAGCCGCATCTGGTCTGTCGCCGATAGTTGTCCTGAGATCTGCATCAACATAGAACTGATATCATAATCAGCAAGAGTAGTCAACACGCTCAGACTTGGGCTCACATTTGGGCCGCACTTATCGCATGAGATAAGATGGTGTTATAATGCTCGAGGTTGTCGAAGAATCGTCTTAGATGACGATCATGGAGCAGCCACTTGCAGATTTCTTTGACACGGGCTGTCTTCCCTCGACTTAGAGAAATCCTTCGTCTTTCGATATCCACGTTGATGGTGTTGATCTCCTGGACAAACTCCTGCATACACTCGAAGTGTGTAGCCAGCTGCAACTCTTTTGGAAGCTTGTCGCAAATCTTTAGGAGACAAGTGATATTCTTCAGCAAACGCTGAAGCTTTCTGTTTTGCCGTTCTATCTCCTTGGGGGCATCTTTGAAATCGGTAATGAGGCTGTAAAGAATTTTGCAGGTGCCTCCGGCGGCACCCAATAGGGTCAGAACGCTCGCCGATGCTGATAGTGGATCCATATGAACTGCGTAGAGTCTACTACTGCACACAAATATTCTGGAGGGCTTTTCACCGTCGTAAGATGCCCAGGTATCAAGACGACGTTTTGGGGTGCGGGGCTTGGAGCCTGGAAGACATCATCATCCAGCTCAGCCTCCCAGGACATGTGAGCAGTGGGGGTGGCACAACAGCTTTGGGAGCTGTCCATTGTTACACAACAATCATCAGCCCCCTGTGTGCTCGTCCGCCGTGCGATCGGCCGCGCACTCTGCCACGGGAGCCTATCGCCTTGCATTCTAGGCCCTTACCGGCAGCCACCCTCATCAAGGCTGTTAGAAAACAGGACGGGGAGAAGCGAATGCAGAAATCCCAGACAAGGCAGAATGAGAAAGGCAGAGCTAGGCTGAAGTACGCCTTGAGTAGACTATATCAATAGCAGTGACCCATCCTCCTTTTTGTTAATACAACCCGCCTTGATCAGCCGGTGCGGACTCCAGACAACCTCGTCGCTATAGGTTTGTCCGATCAATCACAAGTCACTCCTTTCATCGCTCCAGCCCCTAAGATCTATCTCTGTAAGCATCGCAGTGACATCGAACGTTGCAACAATGGCGAAAACGGACGTCCCAGAAAATTCCTGGGCTCAGAGCAGTTTCGAGATCGGAGATGAAGTATGGTATTGGCTAGAAGGTATGTAGTGGTTTGGCATCACTTGTTGAAAACCAAAGCTGACTATACGAGACGTCTGGCAGGAAGGAACCGTCCGAGATGTTGCTGGAACAACTGAGAATGGAAAGAAGTATGTAGTCATGCGTGACGCGATGGAGAACTCGTCGGATACGTTCGGTATCGAGGACTTATTGTTGCGCATCTGAAAGCCATCAATGTATTAGCAATGGGATAGGCTCGCACAATGCGACCATGTGCGGCTCAATTTTCGCGTGCACTCATCTGTGCTGGTAGATGTGACGATTGTGATGGATAGCTACCAACAGATGATTTTGTTGCGCTCTGGGCTATGAGTGCTGTTTCTGTGTAACCGGCTTTTGCTTGTCTTGAGTCAAAAATTGGGCGGATCGACCAGGTGGCGGGCACGCGACAGGCACAATAACGCCTACCGCAGAGCACTGAAATTCTCGCGGGACGGAATGCAGCTTACAGCACTGCTAAGCTGCAGTCACAGAAATTACATACCTCTATATGCTTGTAGCGCTTTCTGCGCGCTTCAAGTAATTGGTTTGGGCGGTCGGCGTTAATCTGCTAGGCGCGTCCACAGGTGGAGGGATGGGCCGAGGCGGCGCGCCATCCTAGGACGCAATCCATCACCCTGCGTCATCCGACCTCGCGCTAGGACATCCGACAGAGCTCAAGCGCGGTCCGTGCTCCTGTGTCGCAAGAAGTAACACCACGGGCCACCACCCACTACGACTTCTCGAGGGCGAGTATGCAACCAGGAAAGCTCTAACAAGCTCCGGACTAGAGCTGCCAGATTATTCATTGCTCAATGAACCTTCAGATCTGCTGGCCGCCGTCGTTGCCCCTAGCAAACCAGCTGTCACCGCCAGCGCGCTATTCGCAGCATACACCCACCACCTGCGCAAACCGACTTTGTACCTCCTCAGCATGAAGCCCCCGAGTATTCTGGATCAGCTCGAAGAGTTTCCCTTGAAACGAGCTGCCACCCACCCACCTACGGTAGCGCAACTGTCGCGTCCTTCTCATGCGGGAGCGTGCATGCACCGCATTACCCCTCCAGGCACCGTTGATCTGTTGGAGGTGCTGTACAAGATTCTGCTCTCGAGAGTCCAGTCAGATGTCACCTTTGGACCTGAACAGCTCCTCAAAGCCCTGTAAGTGTTGCGCTCAGTCTGATAATCGCGCGTGCCTGTACTGACGATAGCTGGACAGGCGCGAGGAGCTTTCGAAACTATTCCCTCGTCACGAATCCTCGACCCCCACCAAACAACCTCCCCAACCCAACAGCCTTCACCCCAATGCAGATGTCACCGTTGTCGGTTCCAACGCCGCGTTCTCATCCTCTACCCCGAGCATGCCGTCCGAACCCAACCGCTTTCAACACTTCGCGCCACGCTCTCGGACATACTCGATCTCGAGCGACGTCTCAACCCACGACGATCTCCATCCCTGTTATTGATATACCCGAGTCTTGAGCGTTTTGTGGCGTACTGCGGATACCTTTTGAACGCCGATAAGCATTGGATTTGGTCTTTGGGTTGGGAATGCGGGGGGAAAAGTTGGCGTGCTACATAGCAGCATACATCGGCGCCTTGTTATTGGGCATATACTGGGAAGGTGCACGGCGTGTTCTGTGCAATTCGAGCGCTTCTAGCGCGTCTGTGTGTCAGCAATTGTTTTACTTTCTGTGCACATATTCGAATAGCTTGTTTGCAGTTCATGGAATTCAAGTGCAACGTTTTACGATACGGATTCTATCCTGCACTTACTCACGCCTCACATACACATACCAAAATGATCATCGTCAGTAGAACATCCATTATGGTCGTTGTCTGAAGCGCGAGACCCACAATAACGTCGAGACTACGGTCACAAAAGCCACAACACCAAGGAAATAATCCAAATATTCTCTTTCTCTTCTCTCCAGCCTTCCGATCCACCGTGGGTGCTTCTCGGGGCAAGACTGTTTGCCAAACTCTGTTTCGAGATTGCGAGCCTCTTCTCCGTTCCCCATTGCGTGACATGCCTCGAATGAAAGCCTGACACAGTACAGTGTCAAATCGTGCTTCTTACCAAGACTATCCTTGATCACCTCCCTCCATTTATCCAAGGATTTCTTGGCATTGTCAAGATCCCCTTCGTCCCTTCGCTTGAGCCTGATCTCATTGAGTCTACACTCGAAGTCGCAAGTGCGTTGCACGTTCGCGTGTTCGCCCTCTTTGCTAAGTGCCTCTAGGACTCTTTCGAGAAAAGCTGCGGCATCGTTCAGGTTTTCCGTGCTGCCAAGTCTCACTAAGATCTTTGCTTCGTCATCGTCATTCTCATCCATCAACGTATCATCTGTGGGAAACCATTGTCGCAAAGCTTTCCGCAAATCGAGACAGGCACCATATGCAGCCTTCCACCGCTTCATCGCCATTCTGTTCCTACCATTGGACTCTAGTTTATCCCCATGCGCGAAGTTGAGTAAGCTCTCCTCGCGCTTCATTCGAATCGCAAGCTTTCGCATCTCTTGTTTGTCGTCCGAATGATAGTCATCATCTCCGGACTGTTGTAGCACTGCTTCGTTATCCTCGAGCTTGACCGAAATCCTCGAAACTTCTTTGAATGCAGTCCAGGCCTTGTCGAACTCTCCGCTCTTCCAGAGAACACGTACCATTTGGTGACCTAACTTCCATGCACGTAGGCTTCTTCCTTCCCATATTACTGTGTCGTCGCTGCTTGCGACCTTTCTCTCTAAATCTTCGACTAGGGCCTTTGCCTTGCCCAGGTAGCGAAGCGATTGTCCATCTTTTGGTCGAGAAAGATACGCCATCGTGAGAGACTCGGCAAGCTGGAAGTACAAACCACGTCGGCGCCGTCGTGATTTCTCATCGGCTTGCTCATTTTCTCCTTTGCCCTTGCCGTCGCCTTTGCGCTTGTTGTCTTCTTCCTCTAACTTTGAACAGTCCTCTAGTTTAAAGTGTCTCTTTGTGAACTCCAGAACTTTGATAGCATCTTCAAAGCGGTCTTCGTGTATGAGCACGTCCGAAAACTGACTGACCGCTTGAACCGCTGAATCATAGAGCGAGAAAGAAATTGGCTCCGGATTTTCCTTAGCGAATTCGACAAACCTGTTGAAATGGGGCATGAGAGCTTCCTTGAAGCTGGCGAAAGACTTGTGAGCTCTAGAAGCCTTGGACTTTCTCTTGTTCAGCTCTGCCTTCTTGCTGGAAGTGTAGCTACTGAACAGCATAGATAGTAACGTGCTGTAACGTTTGAGCTTGATCTGCGGCGTATCGTTCGTTGCCATCCATGTCCGCACCGCTAGGTTTACTGTCATTTCGACCAAATATACCGGATGTGGTCGGCCAGTGCTCTGTATGCGAACGAAGCAGCAATCAACCAACTTCTTGAGCCAAGTGTCCAATATTCCAGGTTTTAGCTCACTGTATTCCACCCGAATGAGCTTTGAATCGAGACCTCTGGTATTATCGAACAGACAGAGCAGTACCAAGACGCTGATCTCGTCAGACCACTGATCCTCATATCGTAGAGATGCCCCCAGAGTAGGTATCAGGAGTTGCTCAGCAAGGTTTGGTAGTAGACGTTCCGTTGTTGTATATCTTTCCTTCTCGAGACGTTTGCACATCTGTCGGCACGTCATCTTCCGGTCATTCATGTCTCGCGATATACGTCGTATCATCTCAGGCCAGTTGAACTCTTGCAATAGCGATTCGGCATATGTGCTATCCTCCTCGATGAGGGCTTTGTCGACGTATGTGCGAAACAGTGCCATAGCCCTTTCAGGATCAGGGGGCTGCATCTCGATCAATGGGCTTTCCTGCGTCTTGTCCACAAGTTTGTCAACCAGATGAGTGTTCCGTGTCGTGTATAGTATCTTGCCGTTCTTACTGGGTAAGAAGCGCCTCATGTCTTGGGTTGCCGGACCATCAAACCCATCAACAACCATGAGCCACTTCTTCGTGGAATTCTCGAGATGAGACTTCACAAAGTTACAAAGCTTTTCCCGAGAGCTAAATTGTGGATCTTCAGTCTTGAAGCTGGCTGCGATGGCTGTGTATGAGTCGTGGAAATCTTCAAGGCTGTTCGCGCGCACCCAGAAGACATCTTCGGTTGCAGAAGAACCCCTCCAACTAGAGCCATGCGCATAATGAAGGGCCGCGAGGGATTTTCTATACAAAGTCAGCCGAGGATCAAATCTGCACAGGATATCATTCATTGTACGCACCCAACGCCTCGAAGTCCAACGAGTGCCAACGAATTCTTTTTTTGGTATTGTTGAGTTATTTGTTGGAAGATGTGTTCCATATCAGCGATGAGAACTTCGGTCTCAAGTGTGGGAAGAGTCGACACTGAGCGCTCGACTGCACAGGCTCTCTTTTCCTCTTCGGTCGTCAAGCCGTCGCTCCATCCATTCTCCAGTAATGTCTTGCGGTACTTCTTGCTCCTGTTGGCATTTCTTGCTCGAGTCATCGGATTGTGTGTCAACTCCTTGTCTTCGTCTCTCGCTTCTTGGATTACGTCTTTGAGATGTCTGAAGACGTCTTCTCTACTTTTCCCCGATATAGCGATTGAAAAGAGATCGACATCAACTTCCCATGAGAATATTCGACCTTCACGTGGCTTCAACATCTCTTGTATAAGATCAAGGAGTCTTCCAACAATCTTGTCTCGCCCCCTGAGCGTCGCTATCCATTCTGTGATCTGTTTTATGCTATTGCAGAAGGCGTGGCTCATCTCTTCCGTGCGACCCTCAGCACGTAATCTTTCAAAGGCTTTCAGACCAGATGGACTCCATCCATGTACCAACATGGTTGTTAAGAGAAGGAATATGCATCCCAGCGACCATACATCGTGAGATCGACCGTGATTCCAGACTTCCAATGTATCTTCCGAGAACTCTTTCGGTGCCCAATAACGAGTACTCGCTACATTTCGGGTAGCCGTGTCATCCCATGGCTTCAGATTCGAGGCTCCAAAATCGCAAATCTTCCAGGCCAGCTTCCGTTGCGATCCGAACTTCAGAATGTTCCTTGGTTTGATGTCTCCGTGATATCCGACCTCGTAGTTGATTTTTCGATGTATGTAAGCCAATCCAGATATCAACCCTCTCATAGCATCTAACACGTCTTGATAGAACTCGTTGTGATCGTAGGTCTTCATACAATCCGGTTCTTGGTTGAACCATTCATGCATGCTCATTTCCGCTAGGGGGAAGACTAGATACAGACATCTTGTCATGTCCTCCGGGTTCGTGACCATCTCTATACCGGCAGTAAAGCTTGCCATCAATGGCAATATGTTGTCGTGTCTGCGAGACCTCAAGAACTTCATTTCTTTCATTACTCCGTCCACATCGGCCCGACGCTGAGACTTCAAACGTATTTTCTTGTACGCTACCACACCGTTCTGATTGAGTCAGCAATCACAACACTACAGTTCTGGTTTCTAAGTGGCGATCCTTACTTCATCATGGCCATCCAAGCCCTTGAGATAACTTCCTTCAAAGATCACTCTACGCACATCTCCGAATCCACCAGAACCAATGCGTTCCGGTTGATCCTTGAACGGGAACTTGAAGAACTTTGGGTCGAATTCAAAGTGAACAGCCGACGAAAGCACTACAGGAAACACCCATTGCATCTTGTAGATCTCCTCCGCCACATCGCCCAATTCTGGAAGATGCTGCAACCTCTCTAGTCTGCAGTGAGTGCTACTCGCTTCTTGGTTAAAGATGTCGAAGAGCGAATGGTCATCCAATTTGGGCTCCCTGTTCTGCAAGCCGATTATCAGATGGGTCTTGTCGATCAGGAGGAGGATAGCGAAAATCTTTCTTGCACGAGTCTCGATAAAGTCTGCAAGCTCCGTGGGATCCTGGAGAGATTGTGTCGGGGGATGAAGTTGCAGCTGGTGTAGGAGCCTTTCGCGAGTGAATAGTTGTTTGACGAATCGATCAGAGATGTAGCCTCCCCGATGCGGAAGACCATTCCGCTTCTTCGTTTCGTCCATTTGGTCATTCAAGGCTTCCCTAAGACCAATAGTGAGCTCCATATCATCCATAGGTATGCTACGTCATGGGAGTTTGATGACACTGGCGGATGCGGTTAGGTGCGAGTCAACCACCATCACCGCCGCGCATGCCCTCTGTTTGCGTCTGTTGACGGCGTTGATCCAGGTATGCTTTTTTGATCGGATTTCGGCGATAGACGGAGGGGAAGCAGTCAAGCGATGCTATTGATGGGGGGATGGGGTGGTGCACAAGGCTGAATGAGGCACAAGAACTCTGCAGCACTCACCTTCGGGAGGAGACACCCCATTTAAGTACTCCAGGCGTCTTATCGAGGAAGAA
Organism: Alternaria sp. BMP 0032; assembly: GCA_023758005.1. Taxonomy (NCBI): domain Eukaryota; kingdom Fungi; phylum Ascomycota; class Dothideomycetes; order Pleosporales; family Pleosporaceae; genus Alternaria; species Alternaria sp. BMP 0032. The sequence goes on along the minus strand of JAFVMD010000021.1, from coordinate 280,599 downwards.
AGAGCCTCGCGAATGCGAAAACGAACGCCACTCTGCAGGCCAACAGTTTCCGAGGAGCTTTGAGTAGGCACGATTGGCAGTTCATCCAGCCGCTGCTGAAAGTATCGATTCCAGCCTCGTGAGGCCTGCCGATGTCCCTACACTCTTCTTTCTTCTATCTACTTCGAATACGAAGCGGATGCTGCTAGCAACAGCGTTTGTACGAAGGATCTTCTGGAAATGTCGAGAGTCGGTCGTCCACCTTCGTGTCTGAGGATGTGAACGCAAGAATGAGGGAACTCGAAGGCAGACACAGGCGAAACGCGTGTGGGTGCCGTGTAATCAGGAGATGTGGCAGCACACTGTGTAACAAAGGGCACATTTCCAACACGCCTGTGGGTAGAGGGTAAGCCTATCAGACGCCTGAAGGGTCTTAGAAGGCCCAGCCGCATGTTTGCTGTCCCGAAGGTGGTGTTGGAGCTTGCAAATGATTGGTCAGCCTTTCCACCCTTGAGCGAAAAGCAGGCATAGGATGTCGCGCTGATCTCAGAGCAGCTTTGAGATCCATGAAAGTCTTACAGAAAAGGACGGCGGACCGTTTTCCGATTTTCCCGTGTTCTCAGCCGCAGTAGTACAGTCCGGATGTCTGCAAACCTCAGGACCCAGGCACATGTTTGACATCTTCTGGACGCAAGCCCAAGCTCCGGGAAGACCTAAACTCATCAACACCTGCATCGAGCTAGGCGTGAAGTGCTACCGACATCGACCCAATCTAGGGTCTTTGTCTCAGCCGCATAGCTTCAGCCTGACGGCTACCTAGAAGATGGCAATCTGATGACATATTCATCATTAATGACAGGATCTGCAGGTCAGAAAATAAGAGGCCCAACGTGTCCACTACTATATACATTAGGAAGATTGCAGAAGATAGACGTGGTGAATCAGAACTTCATACCACGATAGCTATACGATCCTAAAGTCTCAGCTCTATCTTCCCCGGGTTGAAAGTGCTAGAATAGCCGGAGTGGGGGTATAGTCACTACAGGAGCTGATGGTCAGCCGGCAGCTGCATTATCGGCTCCGCCCCTCGGAGAAGCAGCTACTGGCAACATTCAGGGCGAGGCCATTGATTGTCGAGTATGACAATCCCTGGAGGAACAAGCCTGAACATCGCATGTACTTTGAATGCAAAACGAGTAAATATCAGATGGTATGCGAACACGACCAAGGACGGATAGATGGGGGTGATCAGTGAGATTCATCCATGGACGCGAGGGATTGAGGAAGAGGGGCCGAGAGTATAGACATGCGGTACAGGTGTGGAGGCTGATCGAAGCCGTCAGGCCGACGGCGCAAAGTTCCTATTCAGATGCTTGCCGGTACACATGTCCATAGCATCAACGAGACTTTTGTGGCTTCGAGCGAGCTAGTTCGGCTATCCGCTTTCGTACGTGGTATGTGTTCATCGAAGAGCGTGCATGTATCGTGTAGAAATCGAGGTTGTATTGCTAATCGCCTTCTGTAACGCCGTGTCCGATGCTGTGATGTATGTACATGGCACATCTATACAAGTGTGCCGTCTGGCTCGCCCGGTAGCCGCTTGACACGCCTCTGCTCCCAGTCGTCTATGTCTTTCGCCTGTAGTCTCTGCGCAATTGTCAGTACAGACCCATAGGTTACCAATTTGCCCAGTATACGCACGTAATACTCATCCTTCATGTTCACCTTCCTCCGCTCTCCTCTCAGGCCCATAGCCTGTTCATGTGTGATTTGCTGGTTCTTGCGATCGTATCGCTCGTATCGCAGCGCCGTGGCGGGAGTCAACATGAACGACCCGAGAAGTATCGTAGACAGGAACGGTAGGCCGAAGAGTAGGAAGGGGTGCTTTTGTAGCGACTTTCGGTACTTCGCGGCGAGCGAGTTGGGGAGTGTGGCGCTGAAGGATTTGGAGGTGAAGGGGCCAGGCATGGCTGCGGTCTAGGGCGTGCTCGACCCAAAATTGTGTAATACGAGTGTTGGTATGCGTGCTTGACGTATATACCGTTCGAGGTTGCGGGCGCAGTGCTTTGGATGAGGGTGGTTCGATGCTTCCATGTCGAATTGCGGAGTACCTAGCGCTCTTTCCCGACATCGGGCTTAGCGCGGTCCCGTGACTACGTGATTTCGCGTCGATGGAAGCCCATGCATCTTCTTAGCAAACCCCACACACTCGTCAAACCACCGATCATATCGCAAACTGCGCGATTGCAGACGGAGCCACGTATTAATCACGCGAAACGACACTCTTTTAAGGCCCACGAGCGCCACGCCGGAAATTGCAGACAGGAACCCCACCAGCATCCAATCAGGCGAATCCACCGTAGATACCATCTTGAATCAGTCAAGACTGCTACGAACGCTCGCTTGAGTCTAAGGACCCAGCATCATCGCCAGCAGCCAGCCGACAAGAATCCACTCCTTCCTTACCTATCCGACATGCCACATCGGTAACGTGCATCATGGCCCGCAAAGGCGGGAGCTCGACTCAGCGGATGGCACCGCCACCTGTGACTAACGGCAACTCGAATGGCGTGCCCCCACCGTCGACCATTGCGGCCCAAATAGTCAATAACGCGTCAAACGTTCATGCGTGGCAGGGCGAGGCAACCAAAGTCAGCTTTGGTGAGCTGGTCAAAGAGTTTCTCCAACACCCAAACACGGACGAGCCCGATGCACAGCTCGTAGCGCTCATAAGTGTCATCGCCGAAGCAGGACTTGAAGGGTTGTTCAAAGATGATCCATTCGCCCAGGACCAGCAGAGACAGCAGGGCATTGACAGTATTGCCGCGCTCACTTTCATCTTGCAACAAAAGCCACATCTGCTGCTGAGCGTTAGAGAGACCGAAGATGACAGCATTTCTCGCCCTCCGCTTATTCTCTGGTTGGTTCCTAAGTTATTGGGCCTTTCAGCACATGAAGCACTCACCTATGTGCACGAACATGTACATCAAATACTGCATCTCTGCTTAAGCGCGCTCGCACGAACATCTGCCCTCTGGCGTCCCGCTGCAGCAGTCTCACAGCTTTACAGATCATGTGCGCACAGTAAGTACTACCCTGATTTTCATTATGCGAGTACTCACGTCTATCTAGCTATTCTGACAGAGCTGCGGTCCATGGACGATCCAGCTTCGGCAGCTGTGATGTCTTTCAACCTACTCCTACCATCGTCAAGCAGCATCAGCGACTTTTGGCCAGACAGCCAACAAATCATTGCTTTGCCCCATGATTTGCAGCGAGCAGTTACTTCGCGACTCGGAGCTATTCATGCCGGTTTTTGTCTTCTCACCACCTTGGCGTGTGTTGCTCCGCCCCAGGGCAGAGCGTCGGCGACGCCTAGTTCCCTAGATCACCATGTACCATGGATCATCGACAGTGCTCAAGATTTGTTCAAGCATTTTCGGCGTTGGACGGCAACTTCGGAGACAGGCATCCTCGTCAATGAAATCACGCTCGCATATTTGCAGCTACTCGAAACTCTGTTCCTTCCTGCAGGCGCCCCCGGAGACCGTTCATTGGAATCACTGAAGAATGCGCAGTCGCTTATCAATGGTCTCAGCGATCTCGTTGATGGTTTATCGACAGCGCCAGAGTTAGCGTCAGAAGTCATCCAGGTGCGACTGGCCATCATCCTTACCCGGTTACGCAGTGTTCTTACTTCGCCATTAACGGACGACTCAGCCACACGACGTCGAAAGAACATGAGCAGATCGGTCGTTCTGAACGACGTTGAGGCTATCGTAGCTAGAGCCTGTCAGGATGTTGAACACTTCTCTCAGCTTCACAAAGACTTGCAGGTATGAGTGAAATACCACAGGTTTTGTCCATGCTGATCGAATCTAGCTCTCCCTTTGCCTCTGGACGGCACCAGGTATATGGCCGATCCACATTGCGGACATACGAAGAGAGCTCTGCGAGGGTGATACTAGCAGTTTCTCGGATGCTCAACTTTCCGAAGAATCGACACCAATCCTGAAAGGTTTCCGGATGTTGAACTTGGGCAATGAGGAAAGGCCTGCGAAGCGGCGAAAGAAGCTCCTGGATACTCCAGACATCAATCATACCACCTATGAGCGACTCGTGATGATACTGAATGGCAGTACCCATGACTCCCCGGTTCTCAACCTAACCAATCTCCACAATATCATTGAGTAAGTTGACCAAGCTGACCTTAATGTACACTGCTGACAGCTGCAGGGCAAGATACTCTTCTATGATGGACGACGATCAACAAAATGAACGTGTACAAGTGGACCTCATGACAGCGTTTGCGAAGATTCCATGCGCCGGTTCCCGGTGTCTAGAACTATCTCAGTCTACGTCGCAGTCAGTGCATTCGCTTAGCTGCATGTTATGCGATACGAATTCTCGCCACGAACGGAGCGCCATGACATACTGGAACAAACAGGACGATAGAGAGAGCTGGAAGGAAGTCATTGCCGCCATGCTTACCATAACTAAAGAGCCCGCATTTGAGGAATCCCAGCAAGCTCGGATACTAATGGCTGTCGCTATTGGCCGTGTCTATAACCACATCTCTGACTCTGAGTATCTGTCTCTCGAGGTCTGTGAGCTAGGGCAGTGGCTGCTTGCATCTATGAGTAGATCCCTGAGAGAACTGAAGCTTGCCGCAACAAGCTCCTTGATGGTATTCCTACGAAACGATATATCCAAAAACACCCGCAGTAAGAATCGGCGGTCATTCATTGAGTTCCTGGACGCTTTAGCGCAGCGCGACGTTCTGTCCGATCAGGAGACGCTTATCATCGCGTATGGTCGAACAGCGTTGACGTGTGGAGAGCTCGAGCTACCCATCATATTACATCACTTGGTCGAATACTTTGGTCACTCCAACGCACTGGTGTGCGGTATGGCTTACCGCGAGCTTGAAACCATCGCCAAAGGGTTGTCCATGTCCACGATGCAGCTCTTAAGTCCTTACTGGAAGGTCATCGGTTTCTCGGTGATCAAAGACTACATCAAGAAGCCCCAGAAAACGCAGCAATTGGCAGATCTGATCGAGCAAAGCGTTCGCCAGTTGTTGGTACTGACGCAAGCGGATACCCTTCCACATCTTGTTTTGAGCAAAAGAAGAGATATCATCGAGAAAATCGCCCAAGCACGGAAGGCTTCTATCATCGACGTCTTGACGTATCCAAGAGGCAACCTCTCGAAGATACTTGCTCTATTGCTATCACAGCCCGTTGCCGACGTTGAAAAGACAGCAATGGAAACGTTAGCAGCCATTGAGCCTGCTATCCGAGAGAGCAGCAATAACAGGCTTGATTCGTGGGTGGCCCTAGACATCACTGGTGTCGCTATCGAGATACTCAGGCTGGCTGCAGACCAAGAGGGAGTCGGTAAGAAACCATACTACAGCGCTTTCAGCACGCTGGCGTCGCTCGCACCCGATACCAAGTCAGGACAGCGCAAATCGACGTCAAAGTCCAAGAACCTAGATGCCTTCTGCGAGACGCATATTCTGGGCATCATCGCCTATCTTTCGAACGTCATCGCGGCTCCCAGCGCCCAGGGCAAAGCCGCACAGTATACGATGCCCGACAGGAAAAATTGCATAGCTGCTATCGGCGATCTCATCTCACTTGCACGCTTTAGCGTAAATGGCGCGTTACCGCAGATCCGCGCTTGTCTTCAATCAGCCATCGGAGATCCAGACCTATGCGACGATACATTCACCGTTTGGACTGCGTTTTTGGCAGCTCTTGATGGAGATGAAACAATGCTAGTCGTGGATCAAACCTTTGCACTGATTGTACAGCACTGGTCGTTGTTCTCTTCAGACACGCAGCTCAAAGCCCATAAAGCTGTCGGAAGCATCATAAGCCAGTACAACCCCCAGCTTCGAGCTCGAGTCGAATATCTTCCCTCACTGGCCGGCATACCAATGTTCTCCAAGATTGAAGGCGAGTTGGCAAAGTTCAGAGACATGATCGAGACCATCAAGGTCTTCCAAGCCTTTAGCAATAGATGCAAAGACCAGACATCAGTTGTGGTGCGTCAGGCTCTGATAGAGCTTGTGCCTTTTCTGGATGCCAATCAGCAGGAATTGCATCAGTCGATAGTTGGCCAAAAGCCTCTTCCGGTTTTGGCCGCGTTGACGCGATCACTCCTCGATGCCAGCGTTCGTTTCTCGGAAGATCACTCCGATATCACGATCCTTTGTGCTCAGTGCCTTGGTATCATCGGTGGTCTCGATCCATACCGAGTGGAAACAGTCCGTGAAAAGAAGCGCGTCTTGATGCTTTCGAACTTCGCACGGAGAGACGAGGATATCGATTTCGTGGCATTGCTTCTCGAACAAGTCCTGGTCAAGGTCTTCCTTTCTACCACAAATGCTAAACAACAAGGCTGGATCGCGTATGTTATGCAGGAGATGCTCAAGCATTGTGGGTTTAGTGCACTCCGTGGAGCAAAGCCCCGATCTTCGCAGGCTAGTACAGAGGCCCAGCGCTGGAATGAGATCCCAGAAGCTGTCAGAACTGTATTAACTCCCTTCCTTGATTCGAAATACTCCGTCAATGTGAACACCTCGATACAATACGAGGGGGCGACATACCCGATATTCAACTCAAAGATCAGTCATGGCACCTGGCTCCAGACTTTTGTTCACGACCTGCTGCGAAAAGGGCAGGGTGTGAACGTTGAGATGGTATTCCCTGTTCTAGCCAGAATCATCAAAGGATACGACCTCTCGATAGCTACCTTCATACTTCCATTTGCAGCTCTGAATGTCATCGTATCAGATAACGATGAGAACATGGAGAACGTAGGACGAGAGCTTTTGCAGGTGCTGCAGGCCGATATACATACCTCGGAGCAGCACGAAGTCTCGATCATCAAGCAGTGTAGCGAGGTAGGATCTTACAGCTACTCCATCGAATGCATTTGCTAACACCTCTCAGAATGTCTTTCAGACATTGGATTATCTTTCTTCGTGGTTACAAGAGAAGAGGAAATCCGTTACTGACGCGAGAACGATGGCGGGAAAGACGGGTCGCGGTGTTTCCGAGGACGACGAGATGAACGCCATCAAGCAGCTCAGTCGCGTAGAGGGAGTTCTCCAGCTCATTCCTGCGGAAATCATATCTCGAAGAGCTGTAGAGTGTGGTTCGTACGCTCGTGCCCTGTTCCACTGGGAACAGTACGTGCGCCAGCAGCGGGACATGAAGGCTGAATCAAACCAGCCATTCCACGAGAAGGACGAACTGTTACAACATCTGCAGATGATCTACGCGCACATCGATGAACCGGATTGTATCGAAGGAATATCAGCCCATCTCAAAATCCTCAATCCCGAGCAGCAGATCCTCGAGGATCGCAAAGCTGGGCGGTGGACGGCGGCGCAAAGTTGGTACGAGATTGCACTTGCTGAGAGACCGAACGATGTCGAAACCCAGATCAATCTCCTCACTTGTTTGAAGGAATCTGGTCAATACGGTGAGTCAGTACGTGCATACCTCACGAAGACAAGCTAACGAAAAATCTAGATTCCATTCTTAACTATGTAGACGGCTTCCATGCGACTAACTCGCTTTCGAGCAGTACGTTACCTTTCGCAGCAGAAGCCGCTTGGTCTACTGGCAAATGGGAACAACTCGAACGCCTTCTTACTGCTACCGGTAGCGTTGATTCCAGCCTTTTCGCGGACTTCAATGTTGGAATAGGTAGAGCGCTATTGGCATTGCGTCACAACAGCCGCCCAGACTTCCAGGGCACCATCGAAGAGCTACGAGAACTCCTGGCGAAGAGCATGTCTCCATCAAGCACAACGTCTGTGCAGGCATCGCATGATCATCTGGTCAAACTACATGCACTGTACGAGGTTGAGACTTTAAGCGGTATGGGTAGTGGGATTGTAACAGACCGCGAAACCATTCTCGAAAACTTGGACAGACGCTTGGATATCATTGGGGCGTACACATCAGACAAGCAATACCTTCTGGGACTACGTCGCGCCGCTATGACGCTATCTCGGTTAGTATATCTCACCTGGCATCCGTTACGGACAATAACAGAGAATAGCATCGAATTCGCAAATCTCGACGTTGCTTCCGCGTGGCTCACGACCGGAAGGCTGGCTCGCAAGGGAGGTTTCATGACTACAGCTTTCAATTCAGTTCTTCACGCTGAGCGACTTGGAGACAACGCGTCGAAAATTGAGTACTCAAAACTGCTATGGAAGGAAGGCCACCATCGCAAGGCGATACAAAACCTTCGTGGCGCAATTGGCAGCAACGCATTCCAGCAGGAAGACACAGTGCCAATTAACGTCTCAGTAACCACAGCCGGTCGAGGCGAAGAGCATTCGATGAACAAGGTTAAGTGCCATGCTCAACTATTGCTCGCTAAATGGCTAGACCGCGCGGGTCAGACACAGTCAATGTCCTTGAAGGAAGAGTATGTGACTGGAGTGCAAACATATCCTCGCTGGGACAAAGGTCACTACTACCTGGGTCGATGGTATCTGAAGCTACTCGAATCAGAGAAGCAACAGCCGATAACAAAACAGAGTTCCGAATACCTTGCTGGTAGTCTCATCAAGTTAGTCATCGAGAACTTTGTCCGCTCTACGGTATACGGGACGAAGTACTACTACCAGACCCTGCCTAAGATACTTACGCTGTGGTTGGACATGGGTATGGAAGTTATGAGCAGCACACCCAAGACCGCCAAAGACAAGGAGTTTCACGAGCATCGGCTCAACTATCTCGACCACATCAACAAATACCTCAAGCGCTACGCCGGAGAGCGGATGCCTGCTTTCGCATGGTACACCGCTTTCCCGCAGATCATCACACGCATCAGCCATCCGAATAAGAGCGTTTGGGATGCTCTCCAGACGATCATCATACGAGTTGCGTCGACATATCCGCAACAGGCGCTATGGGCTTTGCTCGCTGTTCTCCACTCTACACAGGACGACCGCAGAGCTCGAGGCGCTACTGTATTGCAACGACTACGCGTAAGTTCTCGATCTGGTCAAGATCAGAAATCAGCTAACAAGAAGAAGGACGCGTCGAAGCGCAAAGGGGCTGCTATCGATCTCAAGGCCCTCATCATTCAAGGGCAGCGGCTTACTGACGCACTACTGGCGGCTTGCGATGCCCCCATAGAATCACGGATAGCACACGTGAGTCTAGCAAGGGATCTGGGGTTCCAACACAAGCTTGCTCCCACGCCGTTGGTTGTTCCTATCGAAGCCAACCTACTTCCAAATCTGCCTGCTGGCAACGACAGCCAAACTATCCGCCGTCACAACCCATTCCCAGCCGACGCCATCACCATTCAATCCTTCGACGACGACGTACTAGTCCTATCCTCCCTCCAACGCCCCCGAAAGCTAAACGTCCGCGGCTCAGACGGCCGCTCCTACGGCCTCCTCTGCAAGCCCAAAGACGACCTACGCAAAGACCAACGCCTCATGGAATTCAACGCCATGATCAACCGCGCCCTCCAAAAAGACATCGAGTCCAGCAAGCGCCGCCTCTACATCAAAACCTACGCCGTCACGCCCCTCAACGAAGAGTGCGGCGCAATCGAGTGGGTCGAAGGCCTCAAGCCCATGCGCGACATCATCCTCCGTTTCTACCGCCAAATGGCCATTCCCATCGACTACGGCGAGATCCGCCTCCTCCTCAACGAAGCCTCGTCGTCCCCATCCAAAATCCCCATCTTCACTGAACGCATCCTCGGTAAATTCGTGCCTGTGTTACATGGATGGTTTGTTGAAACATTTCCTGAGCCCGAAGCTTGGTTCGCGGCGCGTCTGCGATACACGCGGTCCTGCGCTGTGATGAGTATAGTCGGCCACGTCCTCGGTTTGGGAGATCGACACGGCGAGAACGTGCTGTTAGAGCAGGGCGACGGTGGTACTTTCCACGTCGATTTCAACTGCCTCTTCGACAAGGGTCTCACATTCGAAAAACCCGAACTCGTTCCCTTCCGCCTCACACACAACATGGTCGATGCCATGGGCCCCCAAGGCGTCGAAGGCCCCTTCCGCAAAGCCGCCGAACTGACCTACAAACTGCTCCGCCAGCACGAAGACACGTTAATCACTATCCTTGAAACCTTTGTGCACGATCCTACGGCTGATTTCCTGGGAGGCAAACGTCGTAAGAAGATTGTTGGCGTCCCGGATACGCCGCAGGAGGTGCTGGATATTACTAGGACAAAGGTGAATGGGTATCTCAAGGGGGAGAGTGTGCCGCTGAGTGTGGAGGGCTATGTTGACGCGCTTATTGCTATGGCGATGGATCCGATGAATTTGGCGAGTATGTATATTGGGTGGTGTGCTTTCTTCTAGTGTTGTTGTGTTTCGTTTTAAAAGTCGGGGTAGGCTGGGAGGGGTGTATGTCAGTATCGTTAGTTCGTGTTTTGCTAGATGAGGTATTAGCAACGCAGTATGTTCTTTCTGACTCCATTCGCGCACATAACATGCGCAAACCCGTTAGTAACCCACTCCCACACCCTTCAGACAAGACTCCGTGCATATACAATTGGCATTACAATACGTAATTGTAAAATAAAGGTAGGTACTCCCATTCTCTTTGGAAACCGGATAAAAAAAGACCAACGCCTGTAACACAAACTCGTTAAGAAAAGAGGTTGATGCTACCCAAAAAGGGACTCGCTCGAGCGGATATTCAGTCGTGTAAGCATCGTCTTCGTGCGATCGTCTCTTCCGTACCCTCGGACCCAAGCTTGCTTCTTGCTCCCATCAGATCAAAGCCGTAGCATTTCCGACCCTCGACATCCATAGCATAACCACTGCCCCTGTGTGCCTGACAATCTCAGTCCAAAATGTCCATCTCCTCTTATTCCCTCTCTCTCCCCGACTACACCTCCTTTCTAGCAGCACTTCCCGCCCATACCCGCGTTTCCGTCACCTTGCCCGCTGACATCGACCTTGGGAGCAGCCGTCTGATCCGTCCTGGCGGTATCGATAAGGCGCTTCTTGATATCGCCGGCGAGGCTGTAAAACGCCTGGTCGACGTTGATGTTGCTCTTGGCCGAGACCTCGAGGAAGGGGATGCCGAGTTCGTCGGCGAGGGCCTGGCCCTGTTCTGTGGAGACGGCGCGCTTCTCTTCCCAGTCGCACTTGTTGCCGATGAGGATCTTGTTGACGCCTTCCGTGGCGTGTTGCTCGACGTTGGAGAACCATGTGCGGATGTCTGGGTGCTGTTAGTGTTTTCTTTGTTGAGACATTCCGCCCTGTTAAGCTGGGATGATAGAAGGTGTGTGGGTGGGCGGCGGGACGTACTGTTGAAGCTCCTTTCATCCGTGACGTCGTAAACTAGCAGGATACCCATGGCACCTCTGTAGTACGCCGTGGTAATGGTCCGGAAGCGCTCTTGACCGGCGGTATCCCATATCTGCAGCTTCACGCGCTTGCCGTCGAGCTCGATGGTGCGGATCTTGAAGTCGATACCGATGGTGGTGATGAACGAGGGCGTGAACGAGTCTTCGCTGAAGCGCAGCAGGCAGCACGATTTGCCTACGCCCGAGTCGCCTATGAGGAGTAGTTTGATCTACGCGGGGGAGGTTGTTAGTGTGGGTCTGTGTATAGGCGGTGGAGGGGCGTTCAGGGTCCAGCATGTATGCGGAAGCTGGGCAGGCGCATGTCAGAAAGAGGCATAGGGCGAAGCTTACGAGAAAGTCATAATTCCTGGAGCCAGCCATCTTGATATGGAGTCGTGGGGTGCGTTATCGAGCGGAGGTGGTTGCGGAGTTGGCGCCCGCCGGTTTGGGGTGTGCGGTGGAGCTGGCGGTGGCTGCGTGGTTGCGGAAGAATGGCGGTGATAGACTCGAGCCTGATGATATGTTGTATGCGTGGGAACAGGCGGGCTTGGGGTGAATGTTGCTGTGTGGTTAACAGCAGGCAGCGAAGTAAACGGCGTGGGAGCGAGTTCACAGGTGCTGGCCAACGTTGGACGTTAGCGCCAATAGTCCGCACGGGCTTCACCACCTCCGTCACTGCAGCTGTCGTCTGCGAGTGACGAGCGGCGGCTGGCTTGGTGGCAACTGCGCATCTGCCTTGACTCGGCTGTCACTACCGGCATCACCACCCAGCACACGAGACACGGTCATGTGCTGGCGTTGAAGAGCCTCATTTCCAGGTTTTGTTTTGCGCCTCGGTACATACCCACACGATACTTGTTGAGCTAGTCTTGGATAGTAGACATCTGATCTGTCATGTTCCGCCTGCACCTATTGAGAACACGGTTCTAAAATTACAAGCTTCTTCGTATGTTTGTATTGAAGTGGGTATGTACGCTGATCATAAATGCGCTGTGACTGGATCATCCCAGTTGCAAAGACGCCCTCAAGTAAACCATTTTGAGTACGCCCACCTAATGCGCTCAACTACTTTTTGCTGTCGCTGCAGCCCACTCCTCACATCAACAAGCTCATCTATCTCTACCAGGAAGTCGTGGAAGATGCGTCGGGGTAGTATGCCGCTCGCAGCCTGTCGCAGGAGATGCACTTCGCAGAGGAGGAGACCGTGGTCCTTGTAGGAAATTTCGCCGTCCTCTGTGGGTGTTGCGCTGGTAAGGATGCGATCGATGTTGCGCAGGATGAGCAGCATGCGGCCCTGCCTCGCCCACATCTGGACGCCTTTACGGCTGCTGAAGACGCCTCGGAGGTATCGGTAGACGCCGATACTCACGAGAACACCAGGCGTCAGACCGATGAAGCCAAAGAGCAACTCCTGGCTCTTGAGAATGCTGTCAATACCGCTCATCGCAACTTCCACGTCAACCTTGGTCTTCTGCACTTGGATGAGCAATGCGCTGGCTAGGTTACCGACTATCGCGCCCTTGACTGGACTTTGGATGTCCTTTTCGTAAGATCTCAAGACCGTTGTCAAATCGCCTTCCCGGACCTTCGCCCTGATGTCGGCGATCTGACTCTCGTTCAAGGCGGGGCCTTCAGGGTTCTTAACCGCAAAGTCAATGACCATGCGCTCAAGGCTTGCGCGGTCAGACTCCAAGCTGCGTTTGCTCATGATGGAAACCTCGCTATCTTCGTTGTGGCGGATGGTACCAATGATCCTCATTGCAGGCTCCACGACCCAATTCGTCCAGAAGTCGATTACAGTCTGTCCGAATTCGCGCACCCAGGCCAGAATCTCTTCTTTCCGGTTGACAAATATACGCAGGATAGTGGTGGAGGATACGAGTAGCATGGTGGCCGGTAGCCAATAGCGGATAAGGAGAGATGGACGTCCGTTCTCCTTGACGACAGCGTTGAAGTCTGAGGTGTAGGCAGGCAATGCTTCCTGGAGCAGGTACTGAAGTCGCTCCGCTACATCCGCTGGTTTAAGTGTGGTTGCCGTTCGTTCTCCGGTGGGTTCGTGCAGCGAGTAGAGTTGATCATCTTGAGTAATGCCAGCAACAGAATCGTCAAACTTATTGACGGATATCTCTGCAGCGTTCACGCTTTGGATGACGGCATCCATCAGCGCAATGTTCTTTGCCATTACGCTCTTCCATCTGTGTCCGCTTTGTGCGCCGAGCAGTGGGGGAGATTGGGTGCCATCGTCGTGTACACTGGGATGGTCAGCAGTCGCTCACGGTCTTCGCGGATGTTTGATAGCAAACCTCTCATTACCCAGCCCTTCGCCTAGAAGCACACCGAGCGCATTCGCATTGATGAGCCGTATCTTCCTCAACGCTGCGCGCTTCCTCCTGCCTTCGTTCCTGACCAGCGCCAACGGGCTCACGACCCTTCGCTGGATGTTGGCAATGCTGCGCTCTTGCACTGCATCCTTGACAAGGCCGTAAAACTGGCTCCACCCATCAGCCAATTGTCCGCCCCTCGACCGCACATCGCGATATATCTCCTGCGACCATTTCCACACCCGAACCGGCGATGTTTGTATCGAGTATAGCCCAGCGAATCGGTAGGTGGAGAGAATGTCGTCCCAGTACCACAGGTCGTCTTCCAACGGGATAGTCTGTTCCAATATCGTATTCAGAACCTGTCCGTACACCTGCGTCGTCGCCTTGCTGACTAGCAGCCATTCCAGTTCATGTTCGTAGCTCGCATCCTCGTAGCTGCTGGCGATGTTGGCACGCTGCAGCGTCTCGGATATACGTACGATGGACACCAGGCTGTGTTTGGATGACGCGGTCGTGGAGAGGGACTTGATGAGGTACTGCAGGTGCGCGATTCGTGTCGTCTTGGTGGGGTCGTGGGCTTCCTCGGCGGTGATGGAGAAGCTGCCTTGTCGTGTCGCCGACAGCTGCAGCCGGTCGAGCTGGCTGTCAATTCGACGCACTTGGCTACAAGTCTATTAGCCAAGATAATTGCATCATATCAATAGTTTCAACTTACTCAACCACGAAAGACATGGCTACCGGCGCGTGGGCTCTCACATGGAGGATGCGGCGGGATTATTTTGGTACGAGGGGATCTGGAGATCTGAACCGGGATGACGCGCCCCCACCCGCTGCCAATGACGTTCTAGGCCTGCCATCAATCCATCACCGCCAGTTGCACGCACTTTCCATTTCCTGCCACATGTTTCCTTCTCTCCAACACACAGAGACGAGCCAGCTACAAATGCGATGTTTGTATGTGACATGCTCCGACGTCTACCACTCGATAAACCTGAGTAAACCTACTCATCCGATAACGCGAACACATAAACGCCTTTTAGGGGATCAAGCTAATGCAACTGGACTTGAAAACTAAATTGGTATTCGAGTGTATTTGACACGCCATTCCCTTATCCGATGCCTATCGCTCATTCTAACGACGGTGCCTTCTACCCCAAGCAAGTCCGCATGACAGTGAATCTACCATCGCTCGCAGATTTCTCTATGACGTCGCAGCGATTCTTCTATAACAACAAACAACTATAGCCAGACTATTGAGCGGCTGCAACCAGACCTGGCTGCTGGACGCTTCCGACGACCGTGCCACAATGCACTCGCAGCAACACCATCTCGAACAGGAAACTCGTCTCCGACCCAAGAACCAGTCTAGCGGTCTCCCCTAAAAGCAAACAAAGGCACACAAAAACGGCGTCCATCCAATTTCCACAGCCTGTCGGGTTCGAAACAGTGGTAGAGGTGCTAGCTAGCGACGCGAGCGCTCATTCGGACCGAGGGCTGATCAGCGACATCGTCCAAATCCGATTCCATGGAACGCAATTGCAAAGCGCTTGCCTCGTCGTCGGAGAGGCGGGCGCTCATTGGCTCCAGGACGGGACTTGCTGAACGGGAGAGATCAACTTGCGGCACAGTCAATCTGATACCGTTTGGCTGGTCAGGGGCTAGCAGGGTCCCCTCGTCGACAAGCGAGTCGCGCTTTCTGGGGAGCTTCTGGCGCATGCCTAGTTCGGAGCCTACGCGCTCGATGCTCTTGAAGTACTGCGGAGTGTTAGAAGAGAACTAGAAGAGAAGGGTGTCGATGGGCGTACCTTTACGGTCTTGACTTGCAGCTCCAGTGTGGCGTCTTCGTCGACGACGATCATCGGGTGCGGGTGCATCTGGAGACTGGACAACGTCCACATGTGGTTCACGCCGCCTTCGATGCACCGCTGAAGAGCTAGGGCCTTGTGTGCGCCTGTGATGATGATCACGACTTCGCGCGCCTGAGGAACGTTAGACTCTGTTGATGGACATGTTGGTGTGACTTACATCAAGAACAGTCTGCACGCCCACGGTCAATGCCATCTTCGGCACCTGATCGAGGTTGTTTCCGAAGAACCTTGAGTTGGCCAGAATGGTATCGTATGCAAGAGTCTTCACGCGGGTCCGAGACTTGAGGCTGGAACCGGGCTCGTTGAAGGCAATGTGTCCATCTGGCCCGATGCCGCCGAGAAACAGCTCGATGCCACCAGCGCGTTGGATCTTCTCTTCGTAGTCATGGCATTCGACTTCCAGGTCAGGTGCGTTCCCGTTGAGGATATTGATGTTCTCGGGTTTCACGTCGACATGGGAGAAGAAGTGCTTATACATAAAGCTGTGGTAGCTCTCGGGGTGATCACGCGGGATACCGACATACTCGTCCTGATTGGGTCAGCATCACTCTATATCACGCTGCTGTGAGACATTGGACGCAAGGGTGCGGCGCCATATGCAGGGCGGTAGTTCGTACCATATTAAACGTGACCACATTGCGGAAGGAGACTTGGCCCGCTTTGTGGCGCTGTACAAGATGCTCGTAGATCAGGACAGGGCTGCTCCCAGTAGGCAGACCTAAGACAAAGGGTCTTTCTGGTGTTGGGGCAAAGGTGTTGATGCGCTCTATGCTGCGGCGTTAGTCGATATTAAGACACAACGAAGGAGCGAGGAATGCACCAATGACATAGTCGGCGATGTATTGGGACGCAGCCCTCGGATCGTCTCGAATGATTAGCCGCCTATAAGCGGTAAGCCGGGTGTCAGAAAACAAAGGTGTGCATGCTCATACATGATGTATGTATCGTTTGTGCTACTTGCAAGGAATGTGTGCGGAGTGAGGGGTCCAAGGTCATTCCTGCAGCGGGATGAGGGCGATTTCTATGAGGACTTGAACAGCTTCACGTCATTCTGGGGCAAGGTAGGATCGTGAGCTCGATCATCATCCAACGTCTCTTCATCGAAATGACAACGGCCAAACTTTCCGCATCTGAACACGTTCTCTGCAGCGCTCTCTGTATCGGTCCGCGTGGTCGCGGTGCGTCATGCAATGGACGGTTGAAGGTGAACGTAGTGGTACAACGCGCCTATCTGCACCACCTTAGGCCGTGGACCCCAGTTCGCTGCCATGTGCAATGTTACAGGAGCATGGCGGGGCGTGGTCATCACCGTTGCGTGTGATAGCAGTGGGAACTGAGCCGGGCGTGGGCCGCAAACTAGCCGTCACGGGCAGCCAGCAACGAACATCACGATAGCAGGCGTCACTGATAAGGCCGGCGTGCTGATGGAGTCGCAAAAGGACAATGTTACATTTCTGACTCGGGTGGTGGCGGGCGGAGAGCGTTGCACTTGTGGCTCTAGTGGGCGCCTTCTAGCTCGCGCAGCCCACTCAGCCCAGGACCGGGGGCTCAACCAACAATGTGGTCGCAGGCGCATGCAGATCCATGCATCGTCGATAAGCAGGCCTGCAACGCCCCGCTTTGACCTTCGATGGCTGTCCCGAGAACCACTGACGACGGCCGTCCGGGCACCTGTAGCCGGCGCTCAAGGCTGCTGACGGCGTTGTACATACGGCTGGCGCTGCGGCACACGGATGCTTGTTGCCCTTTGTGCAGTGTCAGCCTGCGCCAGCGAATCCTTGACCGACGGCTGTCACCTTTGTGTGGGCTTGCAGTCGTTTATCTCTTTGTGGAGGCCAGGCTGTGTCGCGTGCTGTGTCCGCCTCGCTACCCCGATGCAGGTTGGCTGGGGAGATTTGGTCGTGAATGGACCGTGTGAGGACCCTAGCTGACGGTCTGCTTAAAACTGACTGCCCCTCGCCTTCACCTTCGTATCCAAACCCTCGTTTAATTATAGTCTGCTGCTACCGTCGTGTGGTCTGAGCGCGAGCGTCTAGTATCTTTATTGTAGCCTGTCTGCCCTCACCTTCTGTATCAACGACGACGTGCACATCTCCGTCTGTCGCAAGGCTCAACTCCGGATCGCGCGCTAAATCGCCGGCACAACACCCACACTCACGGGCATCAACATGGCGACCACCGAGGAAAAACAGCCTCCGCATGCGGTCAACTCGCCAGAGCACTCATTGACTGACACCAACTCAAATGAGCTCCCTGCCTCGTGGAAATACAGACGCTTCACCGTTCTCGGTTTCAAGCTGCCATGGTTCGCGTCACCACCCGTCCAGCTCGTCATTGTCTCCTTCGTCTGCTTCATGTGCCCGGGCATGTTCAATGCTCTGAACGGCATGGGCGGTGGCGGTCAACTTGACCCGACTGCCAACAACCGGGCCAACACGGCTTTGTACTCGACCTTTGCTGTTGTCGGCTTCTTTGCCGGCACCTTTACCAACAAGCTTGGCATTCGCACTGCTTTGTCTTTTGGAGGCGTCGGATACTCCATCTACGTTGCTTCCTACCTGTGCTACAACCACACTCAGAATCTGGGCTTCACTACCTTTGCCGGTGCTCTTCTCGGTGTATGCGCCGGTCTGCTATGGTGCGCTCAAGGCGCCATCATGATGGTAAGTTTTTGACTGCACGAAGTGCATGTGAGACATATACTGATACCGCTGCAGTCGTACCCGCCAGAGGATTCCAAAGGTCGCTACATTTCGTGGTTCTGGATGATCTTCAACCTTGGCGCTGTTATCGGCAGTTTGGTATGTTTACTTTACTTTGAGACCCTGAGAAATCTAGTCGTGAACCTGACGCTAACTCTACCAGATTCCCTTGGGTCAGAACATCAACACCAAGACTGCGGGCACAGTTAACGACGGCACCTACGTCGGCTTCCTTGTCCTCACGATCCTCGGTGCTGCTCTCTCATGGACCCTCGTCGACGCAAAGGACGTCATCCGCGATGATGGATCCAAGGTCATTGTCATGAAGCACCCGTCGTGGAAGTCAGAAATCGTTGGTCTCTACCAAACCTTCTTCACCGACCCGTACATCATCCTTCTTTTCCCCATGTTCCTGGCATCCAACTGGTTCTACACCTACCACTTCACCGAGATCAATGCTGCATACTTCAACGTCCGCACCCGCGCGCTCAACGGCGTCGTCTACTACATCATGCAGATTGTCGGTGCCTACGTCTTTGGTTACGCGCTCGACATTAAGGGTGTCCGCCGTACCACCCGTGCTAAGGCTGCGTGGGGTGTGCTTTTCGCCACTATCATGATTATCTGGGGCTTTGGATACATGTTCCAGAAGACCTACGACCGCGCCTGGGCAGAGGACGAGACAAACGAGAAGAAGGACTGGTCTGACGCAGGTTACGCCGGCCCCTTTGTCCTCTACATGTTCTACGGATTTTCCGATGCTGCCTGGCAGACATCAGTCTACTGGTACGTTCCAATCACGCACCAACATATTAAGATCGTCATGCTAACAAACATCAGGTTCATGGGTGCGCTCACCAACAACAGCCGCAAGCTCGCCAACTTCGCTGGTTTCTACAAGGGCATCCAGTCGGCTGGAGGTGCAATCACATGGCGTTTGGACGATACCAAGATTCCCTTCATGACCATGTTTGCTAGCAACTGGGGACTGCTCGCAGGCAGTTTGGTTGTTGCTCTACCTGTCATTCTCTGGAAGGTTGAGGATACCGTTGCCATTGAGAAGGACATTGCTTTCACCGACGAGACAGTCGCGGAAGTCGCCCCCAAGGCGGTTGTTCACTCAACGCCTGGTGACGCCGAGAAGGTCTAGTCAGGTCTTTGCACGGTTTTCATGATTGGGACTTCATGGGTAATGACGGTGTTCTTCAGCGGTACTTGTTAGTTTATGATACCTGGGCTCGAGTTGCATCAGTGGGAATATGGTCGATTCATTGCAGATTTAGGGAGGTTTCTATATGATACTGCAGTCATAGACTTGCCAGTGCAGCAGATCGGTTGGCTCGACGTAACGGTAGTGCTACGAACAGCAATTTACCGATGTTCCTAATGAATGAACAATTACCTTCATTATCCCCGTGCTCAAACTTGATTGTTGATGCAAGGGTATGCAGTGTGGAGGTGGCACAGTCACGGCGTGGTACACAACAGCCGTTTCATCTCGCTGACATCCAACGAAAGCCAACAAAGTACCGAGCGCCTGTTACCGATGAATTTGCAGGACCAGTGGAATGCGCAGGGCGAGGTCAGCAACCTACGCCCCGACACGACCTGACACGTACGCGCCGCAAAGAACCCAATCCTCCTCTGAGACAATCCTTTGCCCTACACATCCCCCATCGTATCAAGCGCATCACGGGACCAGAAATGCCGAAGGCTGATAGCCCCTTCCAGACTACCAAGCCTTACGATGCATCTGTCACCGAGCCGGACCGAGGTTGCCACTGCCCAGGACGCCTGATAATAGATCTGCTAGACCGCGACCCACGCCCTCTCCGGATACGATGTTTCAACGGGGCCTCACGAGTCCTCGAATCCACCCTCGCGGGATCGACATGCCGAGGAGAGCCACGAGGTAAGTGACGGTTACAACGGAGTCGTGCAGCAGGGGCGCTAGGTAGGCATGTGGTGTCATCTATTCCCGTGATGCTCGAGCAGCTATCATGCAGGAAGCCTAAGTGCGCTGAGTAAGCGCTACATAGACTATCTTTAATGTTGAACTCTCCATTTGGGTTGAAAGTATTCAGAGACTCAACGGCCGCGAAGTTGCTAGTCAGATCTGATCGAGCCTTGGCACTAGACAGCGGGAGGCACGTGCTCTCCGCTCGTCATGCATCAAACGCCGTCTGGTCTTACTGGCTGCTCCGTTTGGAGCCCACGTGAAGCTCTGCGATGATCGCCACCGGCGCATAAAGCCTGCAATATGGTTGAATCATACCGCGGCTAAGTCGTCCACCGAAGTCCCATCGTAAACGCTTACGGCAGGATTCGCGTCCCAATGCGCTAGTGGACGTCGCCGCCCAGCAGATGTAACCGTACCGTAGCAATGGCCGCTCGTCAAACTTCTACGAGACCCCACCAACCCTCGACATGCCAGCAACGCCATGTTTCCGCATATCCATCCAGCGTGCCTGGCGCCAGCGACACGCTGTTGACTGCCGCCCACCGCCAATACATCAGGCCTTTGCGGCTTCCTTCCCTGTTTCCCTTTCCCCTTTGGCCCCCGCGATCGCCCATACGTGCTTGCCTGCCGTGCCCCAGCAGCAGGCCTCGCATACCAGTCCCCGGAGCAATACCTAACTACGTTCGCTAGTGGATACAACCTCTTTGATGTTCTGACAAGCCATACAACTATGCTTAAGAGCCTTTTGCGACATCGGTTCACTAATGCTCCCGGCCCGCGTCTAGTCTCCGTTCACTACGACATTTTCAGACTTTGAACACTCTCGCTGGACATTCGCGATTTAATAGAACGTCTACAAACAACATTCGTTCGCAAGTCATACCATCGTCACCGTCTGCTGGACTCCCCGTGCCCCTCCATGCCACCTCTTCGACTCAAGCGCAAGAGCGGCCGCGTCACCCTCGTTCCAGAGTCAAACAACTCTCGTGACTTGCATCAAGCGTCAATCGAAAACAACAATCGTTGCTGGTACAAACAATTCATGCTTGATTTCTGGGAAGGGCTTCTCGCGGCTCTCGACAGGATCACCATGCTACCATCGCTTCTGCACTCTGTGCTCCCGTCATCAACTTCACGGAGACGTGTACGGGATGGACTCAGGACTTACGACCGCACAATGGACGACCTACTTCGCGAGATTCAACGCCTGTTAGAGGCACCACTCGCAACTGCCAAGATGCTGGACATGTCCACGAGGCTGCAGGCGCAGTTCGCCCCCAAGTTGCAGTCGAGCGATATCTGTATGCTGCCCTCATACAACCACAAGCTACCTTCCGGATACGAAAAGGGAACCTATCTGGCTCTTGATGTCGGCGGCTCGACGTTCCGTATCGCTCTGGTGGAGCTGAATGGCAGACGACCAGATGCCAAGAACATGCGCATCGCTGTCATGAAAAGCTACAAGATCGACGAGAAGGTCAGGCAAAGAAGAGGGAACGACTTCTTTGAGTGGATGGCCGAGAAGATTCAGGATGCGCTTGCAGATCCTCTTCTGCAAAATTCCACCGACACGAAGAGCTTTCCTATGGGTCTGGCATGGTCATTTCCTGTTGAGTATGTTACCGCAACGCATGTAGTATCGCATTGACTGACTGTTGCCAGGCAAACATCTAGTCGGAGCGCAAATCTCCTAGCCATGGGGAAAGGGTTCCGTGCGACAGAGGGTGTTCTCGGTCAAGATTTGAGCGAGTTAATCATGGCACCATGCAGAAAGAGGGTAAGACTTCGTCATCAACCCAGTATTTGCAATCACTAACGCCTTCAAGGGTCTGCCCGTACACATGGACTCCATCATCAACGACTCATCAGCAACCCTACTATCACGTGCCTACGAAGACCCTTCGACGCGTTTTGCCGTAATCTTAGGGACTGGGTTTAACATATCCGTACACCTGCCCGTCTCATCACTTGCGACAACCAAGTACAAGGGCTACCCACAGCAATGGCTAGCTGAGGCTACTCACGTGCTCGTCAACACCGAGTGTAGCATGTTCGGCAAAGGTGTCTTCCCAACAACAAGATGGGACGACCAGCTAAACGACGCGCACATGCGACCCGACTTCCAACCTTTCGAGCATATGATCAGTGGTCGATATATCGGAGAGATCGTTCGATTGATCCTAGTAGAGGCCGTTCAAAAAGCCGGACTGTTCAGCGGAGAAATCCCCGATCAACTGGCTGAGACCTACACCCTCGACACTGGCACCATTGCCGCCATGGAGATGGACGACTCCAAGAACTTGACCAGCGCCACAGCCCTCTTCCAGTCCAAACACCCTCTCAGCAAGCCACCCACCTACAACGACATCCAATTCGTCCGCCAGGTCTCGCAACTCGTTTCGCATCGCGCAGCCGCTTTCCTCGCAACGGGTATTCATGCATTATGGGCGCTAAGAACGGAGTCAGAGGGCTTGACTCCTGCATCCGCTGGTCGGATGAGCATTGGTTGCAACGGCTCTGTCATTGAAAAGTATCCCTGTTTCAGAGAGCTGTGCCAGTCGCACCTTCACGAGTTGACTGCTGCATCTGGGGCGGGACCAAATTCAGTTTCGTTGGAGATTGCGGTTGAGTCGGCTATCTACGGTGCAGCTGTTTCTGTCTGCTGTCTCGAAGGACAGTGAACATAACGCGAAAGCATTTTGACTTCATACCCTTCTAGCAACATCATTGTACATACATTCTCAAGATCTTCTTTCCTTCTCTTCTTCCAATTTAGAAACACTTTACAGCCTAGCATGGAGACGTTTACGAAGAGCATACGGGGAGCTTCATTACACGGTTCCCTTTTGGCGTTTGTGGGGATACATGGCATCGCATGCTTTCGGGCATATGCACGACCTAATGAAACATGTTCTAATCTACATTCCCTCATTCTTCATGCTAGACACGTGATACACACACACTTCCTAGAAATGGAAGGGAGACTATACGAGCAACAACGGGTTCAACCACCAAATCCAGACAACACCACAAACCGGCACCCGTCCTTCTAGAACACCCAAATACGATAATCGTACGTAATCAACCTCCACCCCTATCTTTCCATTTCCACCAAACGCAAGCCCACTCCTACCTTACCCACAACGCACCGCCGCGCCTCCTACCCACCTTCCAATACCGCGTCTCCACCCCCTGTCAAGCAAGAACGGGGCAAACCAAACCAGACCAAACCCAACTCGGTACCGAGTCTCCGCCAACCGAAGAAACCCGAAAAAGGATTCTAGAGCGTATAACGTAGATAGGGAGGATGTGGATGTAGGGGTACGGCAGTAGGATGGCCAGGGTAATGAGATACGATAAGCCACGTGGTGGGTACTCGTTACTGCGAAAATCTGCAAACTGTGAAATTGCGCAATAGTTCAGAAGGATTGCTGGACCCACTTCCCGAGGTTGCTAGTTGTTACCCTTTTTGAGGGTAAGGGAGAGTATGGTGGCATGCGCTATCAATTCAGTCTTGTAT
Source organism: Alternaria sp. BMP 0032 (assembly GCA_023758005.1). Classification (NCBI taxonomy): domain Eukaryota; kingdom Fungi; phylum Ascomycota; class Dothideomycetes; order Pleosporales; family Pleosporaceae; genus Alternaria; species Alternaria sp. BMP 0032. The sequence goes on along the minus strand of JAFVMD010000021.1, from coordinate 256,885 downwards.
CCCGAATGCTACATCGTGATAACCCCGTCTCTCCATCTCGCGAAATTCCACCTCTTCCGGAAGTTTCGGCTTGTATCTCTTTCGGCATTTCTCACGGTACATGTTCGGCCGGTCGGAAGACGCATTTCTTCCGCTGATAACGATGGTAATGGTGGTAGTGGTGGTAATGGGGATTGGCATATGCAATGTAATGCTACTGTTACACTCCTCCACCCCTCCTCTCCAATCCTAATCCTACTCCAATCCTTACCCCAACATCAACGCCAACGTCAACGTCAATGTCAATGTCAACGATCAACCCCGAACTCGGTCGAAAACCAAGCCCGGAGATATCACGGTGCGGCACGACGCAAGACGACGTCGGCGACGATGGGGTGTGGATGCGCGTAGAGTGGCAAGTTGCAGTAGGGTTGGGTGGATGGTAACGGTAACGGTAACGGTAACGGTGGCGTTGCAGTGCGCGGTGCTAATGCATGTCTGTAACTACAACCACGTCGGCGAGGTCGGTAGATCTGGGGTTGTGGGTGCGATGCGATGTGACATATGCCATGTAGATGTCATGTTTCTTCGATAGGGAAGGTTGTAGTCTACTACCTCGCCGATCGCTGACGAGGTGCTGATGGGGGTGCTATCGTTACATTTCTGCGGTGTGGATGTTGTGCATCGTGTCTACTCATAGTGAGTAAGCGACACGGATGTTGTGACAGGAAGACGGCGGCATGTACGAGGTGACGTTGCGCCAGTGGGAAAGTGCCGCGAGGGATGAAAGGCCGAGTGAAGATCAGGAGATGTGTGATGAATACGTGGATATGGATACAGTTGGGAGTAATGTGACATGAGAACAGAATGGTATAGTAATAACGTGCCGAGAAGGGGTAAATATTGCCGACGTACAAGGTCCAAGAGATGTGACGGTAGGCCGAAAGATGTCGTGCTACGGACTGTGCGTTCACCTTGTCATGAGGGCACAGCATAATACAAATATCAATCACGGAGTGCCATGATGGTAAGGTAAACGCCCAGTCCGTGGCGCAGGTGTACGTCCAGCTTTGTACCTGCCTGCTCTTATTCAATGTCCCCCGAGTTCCTAACCCAAGACTCTTCCGTACCTGGAAATAACTCTTTATACCAACTGCCATTCTTTTCCTCATAAAAGTATTACAAAATGATTCAAACGAATCAACGCAAAGGGTATCATAACAAAGAAAAAGAACCTACAACACCAACCCTCAACCCCAGGCATCCGAAAAGTACCTCTTCGACCGACTCTTCCCTGCATCTGCCTTGGAGTCCTGCGGGAAAGGCGTGATGTGATGAACAACATGGGGACGATAAACAGCATCAACAGGCGGCATCCAGTCATCCAGACCAAGCGGGAAGTATTCGTAGAGCAGATCAGCACTCTCATCTGGACTGTTGATGATGCCGATTGAGAAGGATGGGGGCCGCATGGGTGTCGCGCGTTTTCTTTGATGGTCGTTAGGTGACGGTGCTTTTTGGGGCTCGTCATCGGTGAGGGAGAGGGTGACGGGGGCTATAGATGCGCGATGCGGGGGCACGCTTCGTGAGATCTCGGGTGTCGATTGGGCGTAAGGTGTGGCGTGTTGGAGTTGGGATGAAGGTGGATCGGGTGGTATTGCTGTCATGGCGCCCGCTGGTATCTTCCAGTCAAAGTCGGGTGAGGGCGGCATTTCGTTTGCAGTGAACTCGAATGGCATCTGTAGTAAGTCCATGGGCTTGGACGAAGTCGCAGGTGGGTTGGGTGTTTGTTTCGGTGTGTTCTGGTTCGTGTCGCCAGTTGGCGTTCTGCTGGGTTGCTGTGGAGTGTGCACTTTGCGTGCTGTTGAACCGCCACTGATGGGCAGGTCCTTGCGGGCCTGGAAGTTGCGCGGGCTCCTTCCCCGCACAATGATTGCGCCAGAGTGTACTTCGCATATTGGTACTTTGACGCCACTGGCAAGGGTAGCTATCACCTTCAATCGCACAACAAAGTGTTGTTGTAGCTCCTTCCTCCTCCCATTGTTTGCAGTCGCTATCCGGAACTGCAGTCGCTTCCAACTTATAGGGAAACTAACATACTCCGAGTCCATGTCCTGCCCGGTCGACAGATCGAGTGGGTATGTCGGTGGCTCCTTCTCAGTTTTGTCTTCGGTGGACGTGCTACCCGTGGCCGGCGTCTTCCACGGGACCGATATTATCTTTACGGGATTGCCCTCGAGTGACTCGGTTGCGGATATGGTGAGTTCTTGGCCAAGGATTGGTATCTGGTCGCCTTGGTCGGTCATGAGGAACTGCAGACTCCGGGGAATCGTAATGGTGCCGGTGATCTGGAAGAGGTTCCTCCGGTAGCAAGTCAATTCTGACGGCGCCTGTACATCAGCTGCGGTTGCCCAGGGTGATTCGGCCAGAAAGAACATGCCATGTAGCTGGGCCGACATGGATATCGACACCCTTTGCATGGCATATGTGAGGATGGTATACGGTACGACGGGTAGCGAGAAGCTGAGGAGCTTGTTGTTGCTCTCGATGCTGGGACTCTCGGGCACGCCATTCTGATCGTGTGGGTGTATCGACTGCTCGTAGCCGCTCTGGACGTCGGAGAAGGGGTCTTCGTATGTGCTGGGGTAGCGCTTGAGTTGCGGGGGCATCTGCTGGAGGTGGTATGTCGAGTAGGCGTCCTCGCTTCTGCGCAAACATGTCAGTAGCTGTCAGGCAGGTGTCGCGCACTGCACCTACCCAATGAAGGTCTCGGCGTCGAAGTTGGAGCGCTGGTCATACTGCAGCGGCAGCGGCATGGCCATCTGCTGGTCGGGGCCGGTGACGGTCTGGAGCGGTATGTACGACATGGTGTTGGTGTTGAAGTGCTCCATGGCTTGGTGCAGCCTGGCCCGGGTCGAGGAAGAGGTCGCTTCCGAATCGGCGCATACGCGCAACAACAGCTATGGCGCGGCGACGAGGAAGGCGCGACCGAGGATGCAGTGGCAGGCACGTGGGAGTGGCCGTCGGCGGGTGGTGGTGGTGAATCGGGAACGCTTGGGGCTCTGGGGTTGTCGAGGTGGAGAGATGCGGCAAGGCGAGCGAGCGGAGAAGATGGGGGACGAGACTGCGTGCGCGCTGGCACTGTACAGCGAGGAGCGACACCGGACTAGACCGCACAGCAGGGCTTGGAGCGGTGGCTCGCGGGAACAAGACCAAGCGATGGCCTCTGTAGCTGTCTTGCTGAGGTTGTGCGACAATGCATCTGCATCACATGCGCTTCTGGCCACGGTCGGATAGGCGCGCTGCACAAAGGGTCCCGTCTGCTGTGGGGCTCGGTAGGGGATTTTGACGGGAAGGATAAGCTTGACTACCCCAGGCCACGATGCCAAAGATTCCCAGGCACACTTTGTATATCTTTGCTATGATCTACGAGACACAGAGCGCTGGCACGCTGACTCCTTCGGTAGGGCTTCTCGAAGGGTCAAGCCGAACGGTGATCATCCTACGCCATCCCCCCAGTGGCGTCTCCTACTCTAGCTATGGACCCGCTCTCCAGCTGTAAAAATAACCCTGAAAGCCTTCAGCACCTCTAATCCGACGTCGCCTATACGGGACGACATCTGTGTCTGCATTCTATGCTTGTCTATCGAAATCTGCCATGCCTATCGATTCGATAGCGGAGAGGCGCAGCAGCTCTACCAGGCCAAAGCTCGCGGATCGCCTTACGACAGGGCGGGATCAGCCGAGTGAGCGCGTCGGAAGGGCAGCTCCTTCGAGGCCTTCAGCGACCGTGATACTGAATCAGACGGCAGAGCTAATGCTGCAAACATCAAGAACCACGGGCTGCAGCGTGAGAGACCGCTGATCTTTGGGTGTAATGGTTGGGATTATGATCCTGCGGTATGCATGCAGGACAAGCACGAGGTACACGGAAACGCCGACGGACCCTTTGAGAAAACCATCCGATCCGAGTACATACGGCCCACGACCTGAAGGGTGCTTGCATGGTATGACATCAGATCATGGTACGAGCGATACAAGTAACCAATGGGATGCCAGTCAGTCCCGGAGAGCAAAAAGCAACTAGCACACGCACCCAAAATAACCCCCAAACACCGACCAAAACATTATTAACCGAAGTGGCCAGGAACATGAGTATCTGGCAGAGGTACCGAGCAATCAAGCAGGCGGGATCATAGTCCAGGTCGCAGCATCACAGCTGACTTCCTCAAAGTTGTGCATGACATCGAAGCCCATTGCCGAGAAGCCGTCGAAGTTACCGTCTCCGTCCATCTACTTGAGTTAGTACCTTGCCGTGACCAAGATTAGACGGCTACTTACATAGTCGAGCAAGCATGCATTGCATCCCAGCTGCTTGATCTGTCGCATGCCGAGTAGGATCAGCCCCTGCAGTAGTGTCGAGTATTCTCCTACACCAGGTGATATGACGGGCGAAGAGATCCCCCCAGCCGCCTCGTTCAGGTCCTTTAGTGGGGGTATGTATTCGGCAAGTCGTGAGTGGTTGTTGTATAGCACGACAGTGCCCACCAACGCACCATCTTCTGGTCGCTTGGCTCGGATGATGCCACAAGCCGTCGGGTCCGTAAGCGCAAGTTTGTACACCTCTGCTAGACCCTGGCGGTTGCTCGTCTTGATATGGTCGAGTATCGGTCCCGCATAGTCCCACCCGTACACAAGATCAAACTGTGCGCCTGCGCTCGCTAGACTCTTCGCCATGCCAGGCGGTGGATTCCACGTCTGCAGATTGCGCGCTACCATGTTGCAGACAGGACGGGAAAGTGCAGCACCCCAGCCTAGCTGTGCAAACCATGATCGGAGCCGTTTCCGCTCGTTTCCGTGTCCGGTTGGGATCCCAAGATACATACTTGGCAGACGTGACCCAAGCTGGAATCTCTTGATACCTTCTTTCTGCAACAGCGTGCGAATAGCCCGATTGTGTAGGGAATGGCCGATGGAGAGCTTTCTCCTTGCTGGGTCGACGAACAAAGCTCCAATTACACCAGTGCCCGTAGCCTTGAAGAAGTACGTTGAGCAGAAGCCGTACAGAGCTTGTGTGCTGCTGTTTCTAACAACAAAATGTGACTCCTCCACTTCTGGATGATGCAGGATGAATGAGCTCGAAGTTGCACTCGACATCTCCGACCGTTGGTTTGGTGCCGTTTCCTCCGCGACAGCTGTGACCAATGTGTCCAGAGCATTACTGTCTCGCTCTTCGTTGAATATTTCCACGAGCCAATGTTGTTTTGATGGGTGAAGCTTTTGACTCTTGCTGATGGTTCCTGGTAGTGTTCCGGAGGGGGATAGTTCGCCATAAAGTACCCTGACCAGGGAGTTGAGTGCAGTCTCCGTGAAGTCATAAGTGCCTGATGAAATTAGCTTCTTTGACCTTCGTTTGGACACGGACATGACTTACATATGTAGGTCCCAATGGTGTTGTCCATTGCGAAGTCGTACGGTGAGGAGACTGCGACCACAATGAGTGGTTTCTCACGCCTCTCTCCACCCGTTGTGTACTGCATGTTGCATATCATTGAGACATGCTTTGTGAATCCGTGCTGATACAGGTTGCGGTTTGCGTCAGCCGTAAGGACGATAATAGCACTCGCCCGATTGATGAGGTTTTCATGAACTGGACGGACACCGTTCGCAGTGTACGATGTGTGAAGCAGTCGTCCGTTGCGCTGTCTAGCAAGAGAACGACCCAGTTCTTTGAAGACTCTTTCTCCGCTCATGACTGAAGAACTCCGGTCCCAAGCAGCTGGCTCGGGCGAGTGACCCGCTGCCCCATTGGCAGCGTCGGATATAGCTCGTGATGCAGCGGATGCCGCCAAAGGCTTCACTAATGGTGTCAGTAGGAGAAGCTCCTCCTCGCTTTCGAGTATGTTCGTCAGTGGCAGAAGCCTATTCTTGTCGCGTACGACTGTGATGGAGCTGTTGTACGCTTTCGTTGACAGTGCGGTGTGCGAAGGCTGTAGCTTTTCCAGATAGTTGATACCTGGCGGGTTCAATGCTTTTTCCCAGGATGTGCACTTCTTCTTCATCGCCAGCACACGTCTGAGTGAGTTGAAGATACGTTCCTTCGAGACCATTTCGCTTTCTATGCCGGTCTTGAGGCCCTTCAGCCCTTCTTGTTGGAGTGAGAACGACCGGCATAGGAGGACTACGTCGCAGCCGGCGTTAACTGCCATGACCGTGCCGCCGCCTACACCGATGTTGTGACTGAGAGCATCCATTTCTAGACACTCGGAAACCACTACACCGTCGAATTTGAGGTCTTTCCGAAGAAGGTCGTCGACAACTTGTTCCGACAGACACGCGTGCATCGCGTTGAGCCCCGCTGAGGACATGGCGCAACCACCGACCATCATGGAATCAAGACCTCTTTCGATGGCCTTCTTGAACGGAACCAAAGCGCTTAAACTTAGTTGTTCTAGCGATTCCGTGATGATCGGCACGTCAAGTGTTGAGCCCAGAAACTCCAGATTGCCGTACGAAGGGAAGTGCTTCCCCAAAGTCACCACGCCAGCGTCCTTGTAGCCTGCCATAAAGGCGCATCCAAAGGCGGATACCTCCTGAGGATCATCGCCAGCCGTCCGTACCCCCAGCGGCTGATTTCGCGCGTTCGTGAGTACATCCAAACATGGCCCGAAGATCCAGTTGATGCCACATGCTGCAATCTCCTGTGCAGTCGACTTGGCTACTTCAAAGGCTAGGTCCGTGGAGCCGGTTGCTGCCATTCCCATGTTACTAGGATACTGGCGGATGTAGATGTCATCGAAAAGGCTGTTGACGCCGCCATTCTCCTGGTCGATGCCGATGGCCAGCGGAACAGGGTGTCCAGCATCGTGGGCAATCTTCTGGAGCTCGTAGATAAGCGCAGTAGTATCTTCGGCGGCTATGACAGGTCAGCCTGACCATGACAGACCGAAAAAGGTGGATAACCAACATTTGCAATTCTTGGCAGTAAGTAGTATGGAGCCAACATGATGTTCCTCGATCAGGGTACGAATGTGAGGAGTGACCGAGGTGCCATCGAAGCCCATCATGAACAGTTGGCCCTACAGCACCTTTGTCAGCGAATCCAGTCGCAGCATGGGCGGAAGCGACCCACCATAGTCCTGCATCACGGGCAAGTTAGCCTGACCTGTGGTCACATTGCGCAAACCTCAGGGAGCCTGAGGGGAGGAAATGCGCCCGACGCGAAGCTCACCTATCGAGGTCATCCCAGACAGGGTCCATGTTTTCGACCTTGCTCATAATGACAGCGCCGGTCGCGTCGCGTCGCAATGAAGTCTGTGGATGCGACGTGGGATTTCCGGGTGGGCACCAAGACTCCGCCGGCGTGACTCGCAGATCGGTAATGGTGGATGGGAGATGGGGAGGATGGCACCGTAGCATTCACGCTGTTCGCGGCTGGGGTACGTGATTAGCGAGGCGCTAGAAGCATGCACCCCCGTCCGTCGTTACACCATCCTCGTCCCTCTGCTATCAGCGACATCCACTCTGATGCCACCTCACATGCAACCGCAATCCATCCGGTTTCTTCGGCGGAATGTGATCATCGCTGTGTTACCTCGATCTCACGACGTCGGAATCCACATCCAGTCACCTTGCGCAGTCTTACAGCGTGCGCTCCACGGCAACGATACCGGCCATGGAAGGCAAGTTTGCCCGGCCGTGATGACTCAATGGCATCATCGTAGGAATATGAGCGTAGGTATGCAGTTGCGATAGAAGTAGTAGGTAGGCGACAGATCCTTTGCAACGGTTGATGAGTCGCGCCTGCGCAGTACCAACCATTCAATCCATCCTATCATCTTCATTTCTGAATCACATCTCTATATTTCTATCATTATACTTCGCAAGCTTCCTTCATTCATTGGTCCTCTTGACAAGACCCACGATGCCTTCAATCGTGCCAATCCCCGACTCCCCCATACGAGAGGACTCATCAGGCGTGATAAAGTTCACAAACTGTCGCCTCGTAAAAAACAACGCTCTAGTCCCCCAAGATCTCTGGATCAGTTCCGCCACCGGAAAGATCCTGAACGGCCAAGAAATCCTGTACTCGTATCGTACCGCCCCCGAGCAGATCGTTGACTTAGGTAAGCTCTGACTGTATGCAGCACATGTGAGACACATACTGACTTCGTACGTCAACCTCCCCAGGCGGACGCATCCTCTCCCCCGGCCTCATCGACACGCAACTAAACGGCGCCTACGGCTTCGACTTCTCCGTAATCCCTGAAGACCGTGATGGCGGCGCATCAGCCTACGCCAAAGGCGTCTCGCGTGTAAACCGGAGTTTGGTAGCAACAGGCGTAACATCCTACCTACCGACCCTCACCTCCCAACTCCCCTCAGTCTACCAAACCGCCCTCCCCTTGCTCGGCCCCTCAGGAACATCGCGCGACGCAACGCTCGGCTCAGAATCCCTGGGCGCCCACTGCGAAGGCCCGTTCCTCTCCCCCACCAAAAACGGCATCCACAACACTTCCGTCCTACGCACCCCTGGGGTAGACAACTCCATCAGCAGCCTAGAATCCTGCTACGGGGCCTCGAACCTGCTCTCCCCCTCGCCCATCTCCCTAATCACGCTCGCCCCCGAACTCCCCGGCGCACTATCAAGCATCCCATTCCTAACCAGCGCCGGCATCCGCGTCTCAATCGGACACTCAGAAGCGACCTACGAAGAAGCGAAATCCGCAATAAAAGCCGGATGCAGTATGATAACGCACCTCTTCAACGCCATGCGGCCCCTCCACCACCGTAACCCTGGTATCTTCGGTCTGCTGGGCACACCCTCCTCCTCAATTACCAAACCCTATTTCGGGATTATTGCGGATGGCATACACCTACACCCCACGTCTATAAAGATAGCGTGGAACGCGCATCCAGACGGGCTGGTGCTGGTGACGGATGCGATGAGGTTGGCGGGTATGCCGGATGGGACGTATGAGTGGACGAACGGGTCGAAGATTATTAAACAAGGTCCCCTTCTCACCCTTGAGGAGAATGGGAAGATTGCGGGGAGTAGCATTCAGCTTGTGGATTGTGTGAGCAACTTTTTGAATTGGACGGGTAGTACGGTGCCGGAGGCGCTGAGGGCGGTCACGGAGACGCCTGCACGGATGTTAGGGTTGGAGGGTGTCAAGGGCTGTTTGGATGAGGGGGCTGATGCGGATTTGTGCGTGTTGGATTTGAAGGAGAATGAGGGTGGGGAGAAGAGGTTTGTTGTGGATGAGGTGTGGAAGTTTGGGGTTAAGGTTTTTGAGAGGGGGTTGGAGGCATGATTGCGAACTTCTTTTGTTGGATTGCAGCGAAATCAGATTGTATAGAATAGATTACGCATTCAGACGGCATTCATGGTGTGGTTGACGTTCGCTGTCAAGTCAGCATGAGCATCACAGTACCAACATCAATAGAAACCCTTACAATATAACTAATGTTGTTCTTCTATCTATCCCTTTTCAATAATGAACTCACGCGAAATTTGTACTCGCGGTTCTGAACTCCCCCATGGCAATATATACAGAAGCAGCGCCGCGACAATATGCGCCAGTGTAGCCTCCAAAACAAAGGCCTAATCTCCGTCCCAGAGACGATACAGAAATGCGAAAGCTATAAACATAGCATGCTACATGTTTGACTAGACAAAAAGAGATGAGTAAAAAAGAAACCGAAATATGCCAGTGATGCGTAGAGACTCGTAAGTCAATATTAACAAAACGCCGTGGAACACCAAACAGGCGAAATGGACCCAATACCCGTGTGGAGAAGAAAGGAGATCGACAATCATGCTGTGACATCGTTGCAAGAAGAAAAGAAGCGCTCTGAGCCAGGTCCGTCGTTTACTTGAACATCCATTGACAGTGACAAGCATCATCAGGGTCCACGCGGCGTTGAAGATCAACAAGGTTCTCGCGTTTGCTCTTCCTATCGAATGTGATGGTTTGCGAAGGTTGAGCGGCAAAGTACTCTTCGTAGCTGGGATCTGACTCTTGTAGCCATATTCTGATTGGGCTGTCGTTCGGGCTAGGGGATGTTACTATCTCGCCATTATCGAGCATGAGCATCTGTTGACAGTATGGTTGTGACGCCCCGGGGAGCCGACGTTCTTCTATTTTGACGATCCGGGGATAAGGTGCCATGCGAGGGGCCGAAGAAGCATCTGACTCGGAATCTCGGGCGCGAACGGGTGACGGGGCGGCCAGGTTGACAGGGGAATTTGTTGGAGACGCTGTAGTAGTTTGTGTAAAGGTGGTAGAGACACTACTCTCAGTCGGCACAACGACAGCAACATTTACAGCCGCATCGTCAGTTGGGTCGGGCGTGGGTGTAGGCGTGGGCCATTGGGTAGGGAACGAGGTAAATGTGGCTGCCGTCGAGTTGTCGTCAGCGTAGATGTAGCCCTCGATGTATGTCTCGTTCCAGTAGCAATACCAGGGCGTATCACCAGGTTGAACCTTGAAGCGCTGTCTGTATTTCTCGTCTTGTCGTTTTGAGAGTCCTGACCCGGTACTAAGCTCGGTGGGTGACAAGATGACTAGCTTATCGTATCGAGCAGAGAAATGATAGGCTGGACCATAGGCTTTGAAATCCAGATCGAGTACCAACTCCATCGGCTTAGTATCAAGCACAGGAGTCTGGAGGCCATATAGTATAGAGTTCGACGGCACCGAAGGTCCGCTACCCATGGACGCAACTTGTTGAATCTCACCACCAATGACGGTATCATTAATGGTTATGACGAGCGGAGCGAACGTCATCCTGCATGACCATGCAGAATACTGATTTGCTTGTGTTAAGCATCCCGACTGTCCGTATTGCGGTAAGCCCAGAGGAAGGGCAAAGGATCCTGTTGGCAGTGGCAAGAGGCCAGACGGTGTTGAGATGGGAACGGCGTCGAAAAGAGATCCATTTTGACCCGTAACCTGCGGTTGTCTAGCGAGAGTTAGTAGATGTTTTCGTTGATGGATCGTGAGTACTTACGCTTCCTCATGAGGGCTGCCATTTTCATTCTGGTCGTCATCATCATTGTGTTTCTTGGCAGCAAAGGTACCAATGGCTGCTCCGAGGGCGACAGAGAATACTAGTATGAGGACAAGAACCACAAGCGCGACGCCCATAGGCACCCTTCCCCATAGCTTCCTCTTACGCCAGCTGACCTTGCCTTCGACTGGCTCCGCCTTCTCCGAGAAGTGGTTCTCAGACGCCAGTAGAGATGCAGAGGACGAATCAGAGGGTTCTGCTGGTACGGTACTGCTTTGTGCAGCGGCAGAATTGGTAGCCGCAAGATTGCCGGTTTGGGTTTCCGGTCTCTGAGGTGGCAACCGCGCAGGTGTGACGGACGGGAGCAAGGGAACGGCAGGTAGAGGGGGCGGCGAGAACGAGGTAGTGCTCAGCGGTGAGACAGGAGATGCGGGTGTGTTGAAAGGATCCTCTGCGTCAACTTGGACGGGCGCGGGTATGACACGCGACGACGCGCTTGCCTCGGCTGCCAAAGAAGCCTTGGTGGGTCCTTCCTCTGGATATCTCGAGTACGGCGGCAGCTGCTCGGTGTGTCCGTCGGGTCCAATGATATCCTGCTCCTCGCCATCCGGTCCAAGCACTCTGTGGTAACCATTGTTCAGGCCCGGAAATCCCACGGGAATAGTCGACTGGACCTGAGGTGGAGGTGGCTGGGCTGGCTCGTCTGGTGACTCTTCGTCGACAATGCCGCTTTGCGAGTACATGGCATAGGGATGTGTCGGCCGCTGCAGTGACATTGATCGATGTGGTTGGCGTTCTGTAGAGCTCGTTGCTACGCTGAGTGGCCGTGCCATTGATAGCTGCGGGTACATGCCATATGGGTGGCTCGGGCCCGTCTCGAACGGATTCTCGGAATTACTCGTCGTCGCAAAGGATCCCGCAGAGCTCACAGAGTCGCGATGTCCAAGGGGCCTGTGGTGGCTGGGCCCTCGGTTGAGGGGCGGTCGGCCACCATCTTGCGTCATCGAATCCCGCACCTTGGCCGTGCTGTTTCGCGTTGCCGTCCTTCGCAGGTCGCTCTGGTGATTCTCGGGCGCCTTTGATGTCGATGGTTGTCGTTGCAGCGCGTCTATCCGGTCGTGATTTTGGCGGTCGCCCTGCCAGGGCTGGCTCGCGTTGGCTGGTCGGAAGCCATCCGAGACGGAGGGCATGAAATCATCCTCGTCGGGGTCGATTTCGTAGTCGTCGTCAAAGACATCGGGGTTGCTCGGCTGGCGCGGTGCTTCGTTGTTGTCGCTGCTGCGTCGGTCCATGACGCCGAACGGTCCCTGAGCCCCAAAGGCCCTTCCTGGTCCCCCTTACAGTCCTCCCCGATGGCAAAGCAGGCGTGTCGTCAAAGAAGTAATCGAGGTAGTGCGCGATCGGTAGCGATGAGCGTCGCGCGGGTAGCGAATGTGGCGAGAATTGGCGTGTGTCGTGTCGTGTCGTTGGTAGTGTCGAGAGGGTGTATCAGGTTTGGCAGAGGTTGTCCTGAGACGCTGGCGCCACTAAACGGCGCACGGGCGAACACCCAAGCCTGAACATCGATAAGCACCCCTTCGACATCGCATCCTTCGGCTCTCTGACCAGCTCACCAAGCTTCTGACATGTGCACTTTAGTTTCTGCCATGTACCTGCACCTTCTGCGCTTAATTCCCTCCCGTCGTTCTTGAGTCGCTGCGAGTCCATTTTCACCCCTCTCGCATTAATATAGAGCTACTTTAGGACGACCTGGCCTTACCTCATGTGCTCTGCCGCTTTTCTGCATCATATTCACGTGCACTCAGCGTCATGCACGGGATCGCGGGCTCTACGATATGCCACCAGTCGATTGACCAGGGCCCAACTTCCCTACCGTCGGGCAAAGTGCATCTTTCTGATCAGACAGAACATATTTAAAACAGCCATTAGGCACGATGCCCGACCATGACATGGTGCATCCGGGATCGTGGAAGGGGCTGTCATCTGGCCCGCGACATCGACATGGCGGTGGACATTCGGTTCCGCACAGGTTCCCGGACTATAATACGTGTTGACAATATGGGACTCGTTGTCATAGACGATGAAGGTAGCTATTGTTGCATATTGATCTTTCTGCTCAGAGCTGCTCAGGTCCCGTGTGCTGTCATCCGCCTGATCGTCAGTGACTCCGCTCCCGCTCCTAGAAAGAAGCTTTGGATAGGGGAGTTGATGCCCTGTCACCATACGACATTTTGGATAATAAAGTTGAAGAGCGAACCGGGCACATGGTACTTATGTACTTGTGCTCTGCATCGGGGAGCCCATGTCAACCTTCGGCCATGACGACAACGGCGAGGAATGCCTAGGATGGCCCAGCCTGTTCGCCCACCGCAGTTGAAGGTTTGGCCGGGGCTCCGACATGCGGCTATGGGGATATCAATTCACCCGAAAAGTCGTACCTATAACGTCAGTTGTTCTCATCCTAACGCCACTCCCGGATACCTGCATCGATTCCATTCGTCAGTTGAAGTCTGGGCCGTGCTTGACATCCCTTATCCGACTTGGGATGCTCCTGAACTGCTTTTTGTCATTGATCGTCTAAGAACACGACTGCACACTGAACTTAGAGTTTATATGCGTTTACGATACCACCTTCCACAGAAGAAGCCAAGTGATCTCGGTGGATTACTACCTATCAAAATCATCCCGCCCACCAAGTACGTCGTAGATAGCGACCGCGGGAAGGCAGCAGCCTGGCTAAACGCGAATGCCCTCATTTTCGGCCGAGTTCTACTGAGCATGTGTGATGCCCTCAGCACAATGGGCAACTCGGGTCCAAAGCAATAGCGGCCTCCTCGTCCGATGTTATTAGATACCTTGCAATCCCTCATCCAACATAGATACCGCAGCACCGTGACGCGGCATTACGCATGCCGTGGAGGCTGTGTTCTGGCCAGGACGTAGGTAGCCATGTTTGTCGAGTATCGCGGATGAGGTTGCTAGGGGGGACTTGTTGTGATGGGCTGATGGTTCCTGACTAGCTAGTAAATCCCTGCATGCCAAGGAGCACGGCGATAGGTCGTCGAGGGAGTACGTCCTCCGCCCGGTGGAAAAGGGCCAACTCACGATGCTGGGGGCGCGATGAAGTGAAGTGAAAATATACGTTCACAGAGCATGCAGCTGGGACGAAGCGAGCAAGGCGGCATGCAGGCGTTTCTTTTTCGCCAGACGAATGCCCCGCCATGCCGCCGGCCTCGCAGCCAGACCCTGAATGCCCCGAGAAGAATGTACCGAAAATCTCAGGGACTAGCAGACACAACACTGGGAGCGCGTGGGCCGCTGTTAGGATTGTTGAGTGCTAGGTCTGCACAAAACCCGTTACTTGTCCCCTTTGCAGCCCTGTACCCACGGCGTGCTAGCATTGCCACGAAACTGATTGCCGCTACTAAACTGCACCTTGCCATTGTCGCGTAGGATTTACTCGTCAAGTACTTAAGGCGGTGAACTCCCCTCCCTCGCCAACGCACTCCCTTTCTGTTCCTCACACAACACGATACACTCCTGCAAACATGGCTGCTCGTCCCTCCAACATCGGTATCAAGGCCATTGAGCTTTACTTCCCCAGCCAGGTACGTTGTTGCTGTCGTGGGCGGTGTCGCCGTCCCAATGGACATGCGCCCGCTGCAACTACGCCCTCTACACCAACACGCACTAACAACTCGCCCACAGTGCGTTGACCAGGCCGAGCTCGAGAAGTTCGATGGCGTCTCTCAGGGCAAATACACCATTGGCCTCGGCCAGACCAAGATGTCCTTCTGCGACGACCGTGAGGGTGAGTCCAAGATTTTCTGCTCGCGCGACCCCGTGTACCCCGAAGAGGAACTGACAGGTGCTCAACCCAGACATCTACTCGCTCGCCCTGACCACCGTCACCTCGCTCTTCAAGAAGTACAATGTCGACCCCAAGACCATTGGCCGCCTCGAAGTCGGCACCGAGACTCTGCTCGACAAGTCCAAGTCGGTCAAGTCTGTGCTCATGCAGCTCTTCGAGGAGTCTGGCAACTACAACATCGAGGGTGTTGACACTGTCAACGCCTGCTACGGAGGAACCAACGCCCTCTTCAACTCCGTCAACTGGATGGAGTCGTCGGCCTGGGACGGCCGTGACGCCGTCGTGGTCGCTGGAGACATTGCGCTGTACAAGAAGGGCAACGCTCGCCCGACTGGTGGCGCTGGATGTGTCGCCATGCTCATTGGCCCCAACGCGCCCATTGTTATGGACGCTGGCCAGCGCGGCTCCTACATCAGGCACGCCTATGACTTCTACAAGCCCGACTTCACCAGCGAGTACCCCGTCGTCGACGGCCACTTCTCCGTCCGCTGCTACACCGAGGCTGTCGACGCCTGCTACAAGGCCTACAACGAGCGCGAGAAGACCCTCAAGTCGCAACAAAACGGAAACGGCGTAAATGGCAGCAGCGAGCTCGAGACTGCTCTCGACCGCTTCGACTACATGGCTTTCCACGCACCTACCTGCAAGCTCGTCGCCAAGTCGTACGCGCGTCTGCTCTACAACGACTACCTCGCCAACCCCTCCAACCCCATCTTCGCTGAGGTTCCCGCTGAGCTTCGCGACATGGACTACGCCACTTCTGTCAGCGACAAGACCGTAGAGAAGACCTTCATGGGTCTCGCTAAGAAGCGCTACGCGTCTCGCGTCCAGCCCAGCATCCAGGTCCCAACCCAGTGCGGTAACATGTACTGCGGCAGTGTCTACGGTAGCTTGTGCAGCTTGCTCGCCAACATCAGCAGCCAGGACCTCGAGGGCAAGCGCATTGGTATGTTCAGCTACGGAAGTGGTCTGGCCTCGTCTCTGTTCTCCTTCACCGTCAAGGGTAGCACCGAGAACATTGCTAAGCAGCTCGACATCCAAAACCGTCTCGAGAAGAGGCGTGTAGTCGCCCCTGAGGTTTACGACGAGGTAATTCCTTGAGATCTAGATTGCCACAGAACAAACCGCTAACATTTCTACCAGATGTGCAACCTCCGTGAGCAGGCTCACCTCCAGAAGGACTTCACCCCCAAGGGAAGCGTTGACACCATCGTTCCCGGCACCTACTACCTCACCGGCGTCGACGGCATGTTCCGCCGCTCCTACGAAGTCAAGCAGTAGACGCGCTGTCTGCCGCATTATACCCACCACAACTTCATTTCTTCCTTCGCTTGCATTCTGAGCATTTGCGGGAGTCATCTCCATGATTCAGCTTAGACTCAAAAGGTTGCATTATTTCACACTTGGCGTATGGGACAGTGGCCCCACTTTGCCGACCGCAGGGTTGTGGGAGGGGTGGTACACGAACATTTACGATGGATGATAGGGATGGGAAGGATCATACATGTATATTGTCTAGATCTGCATGGTGGCATGACAAGAGTCGTGCCATCTTAATATTGGCTTCTGAATGAGGCATCGACACTGTAGATAGACTAATGCGATGTTTACAACATTACCATGGTCCCACAACGAGGTAAAAGTCTTATCCTTACCGACATCGGCGCCGAATTCCAAGACTCATTTTCATCTACTTTGAACAGGGTTGATGTATACTAATCCATTTGGGGGGTTTCTTGTCTTGACCATGGATGAACGAATCGTACCTCGGCTCAAACTTCAGCTCCGCGTCGCGATTACCGCCCCGCTGCGAACCTTGAAGCTTACGACAATACTTGAGCTTCTTTCTCCTTGATTCAAGCATTGCAATTGCGCATCGTTGATCGCAAACCTTTCGTACCAAACACATTGTGCAACCATCGCCAATTCCATCATGGGCAAAGAACTGGGTCCCGGCGTCGGCTTCGAGTTTCCCTCGTATGAGGTGTCCTGGCTCAAGCGCGATCTCCTGCTCTTCGCGAACAGCATTGGCGCAACCTACCCGGATGAGCTGCACTTCCTCTACGTAAGCAACTCCATCACAGCTCTCACACGCCTGAACCATACATCCCAAGCGCAATCCCCCGAGCTATCCAACACCTCTAACACCACCCCCAGGAACTGCACCCATCCTTCGCGGCCTTCCCAACCTACCCCATCATCCTCCCCTTCAAGCACACAGACCAAGAAGTCATCGACTTCTACGCGCGCAGCAATGCCGAGCCCATCGAAGGCGTCCCCAAGTTCGACACCAAGCACGTCCTCGACGGCGAGCGCAAGATACAATTCTTCAAGCCACTGCCCGTGAGCAGCGAAGGCCGCAAGTTCGAGATCAGAAGCAAGGTGCTGGGTGTATACGATAAGGGCAAGGCAACCGTTGTCGAGACGGAGAACAGGCTTGTTGATGCGAAGACGGGGGAGACGTATAGTAGAGCTGTTGGCAGTGGCTTCTATGTTGGTCAGGGTGGTTGGGGTGGTCCGAAGGGTATGTCTTTCCCTTCTCCTTGACCCTTGCCGTGCTCGCGATGGAGTAGGCATGACAGTGTAACATAAGACTAACGCACAACAGGCCCCAAGCAACCAAACTACCCCCCGCCGTCCCGCGCTCCCGATAGCACACACATCCACCAAACCACCATGGAAACCGCCCACCTCTACCGCCTGAATGGCGACTACAACCCGCTGCACGCGGACCCGGAGCCAGGCAAGAAAATGGGTTTCGGCGGCCCCATCATCCACGGCCTCTTCTCGTGGAACATGTCTGCCCACGCTATCCTGAAGGCGTTCGGTGCATCCAAGCCTGAGAACCTCAAGGAGTTCCAGGCGAGGTTCGCGGCGCCGGTCAAGCCGGGTGATAAACTGATTACGGAGATGTGGAGGACGGGGGATCGCGATCAGGATGGGTTCGAGGAGGTGAGGTTTGTGGTCAAGGTTGAGGGCGGGAAGACGGTGCTTACGAACGGGAGGGCGTTGGTGAAGTGTGAGGGGGGAAAGGCGAAGTTGTAGGGTAGTATTTACTTGACCGGAGACGTTGGACGTGTAGCGATCATATGAATATGAGTATATATCAATTGTACCAAGTCCAAACCTAAGCGCATACCGTCTTGAGCTCTTTGATTAGACATCTGACATGCATACCATCGACCCCGCCCAGAACGGCTAGATCCTCCGTCATCACAGCACTTCCCCATTCAGACACACAATCAATCAGATAAGATGAACGTGCAGCTCACGTGCGCGACAGGGATGCGCGCGCCTCCGCCCCGTCAGGGACCCAAACTGAAGCACGAAACGCAACACGATGGCTCAGCTCCGCGCTTCATGGCTCTTCGGTGTTTGCCTGATGGAGTAGGGCCAACTTGCGCAAACGTTTCACTCGAGACTGCGGGAGTGAGATGAAACGGGAAGGGGATTGAGGAGAACGAGAAAGAGGCTGGCACTTTTGGAAGGAGGGATCTTAGCTGTTCGTCTCTATATCCATTGCGCTTCGATCTCGTACGGTTACTCAGTCTTTGTTGGGACCTCGACGACAGCTCACAGTTCTGCGCCCGCGAGCGAGACGACGCGATTCCACGCCGCATTCGACGTACAGACACGCCCTCTAGTACACAACACAACGAACCGCACGCGCTCCTCCATCAACTCCCACCACCCACCACCCACGATGCTCCTCACGCTACCCGCCACGCTCCTCCCCCTCCTCCTCACCCTCACCCCAACACGTGCCTACAAACCGCTCTCGGACGCCTTCCTCCGCGCCCTCCCCTCCCCCGACAACACCCTCTCCGCAAAAGACAGCTCCCTCCTCTCCCCATTGCTCATCCCACGCGTCCCCGGCACCCCAGGCCAAACCCTCGCGCAACACCATCTCTACGCCTACTTCACAAAGGAGTTACCAGCCTGGAACTTAACCTGGCAAAACAGCACCTCCGTGACACCCACATCCAAGTTGCCCCTTCCCTTTGCTAATCTCATCGCGCGCCGAGAACCACCTTGGGTCGCACCGGGACAATCGAACTTGCTCACGCTTGTTGCGCATTATGACAGTAAATTGCATCCGGATGGGTTTATTGGGGCAACGGATAGTGCGGCGCCGTGTGCCATGTTGATGTATGTAGCCAGCGTGCTGGATCCACACATAACGCGGATGTACGAGGAGATGAGCGCGTTAGGAGAGGGCGGGGACGTGGACATGGACATGGGTATCCAGATAGTGTTTCTGGACGGCGAGGAGGCGTTTGAGACGTGGAGTGATAGTGATTCACTCTATGGAGCAAGGTACGTTCGATCCGTCTCAATTCATATCGGGGAAAGAAGGAAACCCATGGAATAGTATGCTGACAAGAATATATAGGGCCCTAGCAACGCACTGGTCCACGACCTTCAACCCCCCATCCCCCGCCTCAAAATTCTACCAGAACCGCACTCCCCTCTCGCAAATCAGCCTCTTCCTTCTCCTCGACCTACTCGGCTCCGCAGACCCACGCGTCCCTTCCTACTTCCCCACTACCCACTGGGCCTACGTACACCTCTCCACCATCGAGTCCCGACTGCGCAGTTTGAACCTGCTGGAATCCACACCATCCACACCTTTTTTGCCAGATGTAAATGGGATAATGGGGCATGGAGGCATATCAGACGACCATTTGCCGTTCATGGCGAAGGGCGTGGAGATATTGCATGTGATCCCCAGTCCGTTTCCGGGGGTATGGCATACGATGGAGGATGACGGGGAGCATTTGGATGGGGCGACGGTGAGGGATTGGGCTAGGATTGTGGGGGCGTTTGCGTTGGAGTGGTTAGATATGATGGAGGTATGGGATGAGCCTGGAGAGGAAGCGACGGCAGGTAAGAGGTGGTTAGCCTAGAACGAACAAGAAAACGCGCAAAGACGCGTTCGTGACATCAATAGTAAGAGTGCCACACCAGGACGACGATGTGAAGAGGTAAACTTGATGTCTCATATCTTTATGTACAAAAAGGCTCGCCCATATCCATCATACCACTCGATCCATATCCCCTCGATATAACGATGCGTATGAATCCATGTCGTTAGATATATGCCGAACTCGCAGAAAGAAGAAAAGAGAAAAAACCGTGCAGATACGCGCGCATAATGCACAAAGAACGAGAAGAAACAACCTGAACTCGACATAGTGCCATTAAGAACTCCCACATTGGATGAAAAAGCGAAAGCAATGCACCAGCGCAATGCAAACCCATAGCCCAGCAAAGAAAACATCGTGTTTACTGTAGCGTGGGAGACCGCAGCAACTTGAACTCATTCTGGGAAATCTTGTAATCGTAATCAGTCGGACGCTGTGTCAGGTCCTTGTCGGCATAGGCTGTGTCGTAATGACCATGCGTGAGGTCGTGACAGCAGCAACCGATGGGGCAAATTAGTGAAGGACTTGAACGCAGTCCAAGTCCTGTGTGGTAGGCTCCGGGTATCCAAGAAAAGACTATACGAATAGTACCGCCATGTACCGGTAAGATAGAACAAAGCAGAAACTTTTGTCAGGTCCTGGAGGAACCTAGGTATAGAAGAGCAGGCTGCGTGTATGAGCATGTGCTCATCATACATCGAATTGGCCTTGGTTGAAGACGTCGTGCTCGTTGCTGGGAACGATACCGGACATCCTATCTCCGCGTCCAGCAGGTCGGTCCCAGTTGACTTCGTCCGTCTCATCCTCGTCCATTCGCTCCAGGGCGTCGGTCCTTTGTCTGTCGTTTCCGAATTGCTGCTCCATTGTACTCTGGTCGGTAAAGGTGAAGCCAGCAAAGTTTGCTTGCATAGTCGGTGACAGTGGCGTGGATGCGGGGTTGACTCCGGAGGCCAGGGCAGCCGCGCGGGCGTTCAAAGAGCCAGCACCGTTGAGAGCATTAGTAAACTCGGGGTCGAAGTTGGAAACGTCGAGCTCTCCCTTGAGCTTGGGCTTGAATGGTGGTACCACGTTCTTCTTGCCCAGTGCCTCCCAGTCGATGTCGGCAAAGAAGGGATGAGCCTTGAGCTCCTCGGCATCGCGTGTGGCACCAAGCCTGTGCTTGGGGTTCCTGTTGAGAAGTCCCTTGACGAAATTCCTACCTTCAGTGCTGAGGGCGTCCCGGGGGAACCTGACCTTTCCGAACGCGATGTTCTTGTACATTTGCTGGGTGTCTTCTGCGTAGAAAGGACTCCATCCACAGCACATCTCGAAGACTAGCACACCGAGCGACCAGAAATCGACCATCTTGGTGTAACCGTGTTCGTCCAGAAGGACCTCGGGTGCGAGGTACTCTGTGGTTCCGCAGAATGTGTTGGTGGTGGCGTTCTCGGTGAGGTTAGCCTTGGACAGACCGAAGTCACAAAGGGCGATGTGGCCATTGGCGTCCAAGAGGATGTTCTCGGGCTTGAGATCGCGGTACACGATGTTGTGCTCGTGCAGATGTTGCAGGGCAAGGATAAGCTCTGCAATGTAGAACTTGGCACGACCCTCCTGGAAGCGGCCTTCCCTCTGGAGATGCCAGAAGAGTTCGCCTCCCGACATGTAGTCAGTAACGAAGTATAGATCTGAGGGTGTCTGGAAAGAGAACTTGAGTCCAACGATGAATGCCGAATCAGCCATTGCCGTTCGGACGAGGATGTTGCGTTCTCCCAGTGTGTGTGCCACCTCCTTCTTCTGCACGATGACCTTCTTCGAAAGCACCTTCATGGCGTAGATGCGGCGAGTGTCCCGCTTACGTACTTGGAAGACCTGGCCGAATGTGCCCTTTCCGATGAGCTTGAGAATCTCAAAGTCTTCGGGACCGTAGTGCTTCTTCTCGACCTTTTGGAAGTTGAGCTTCAGGTGAATCTCTCCGGTAACGACACCTCCTTCGCCCTCTCTGGGCTCTAGCGGGAACCAGCCGTCGTATGGCTCGCTGTATTCGACGAGGTTTGGGCAGAAGCGGACGTGGCCGAGGAAAGCTTCACCGTTGGCGCGGTCGTAGACGGAGACGTCGATTTCGGCATGGTCGCCCACAACGTCACTACGATTGTCAGGATCACCACACGGGGAAGAGAAGGAGCTACTCACAACATGGCTTCGTGCTCCCACTTGGGGCTCGTCACTTCCTCCAGGGAGCCGTTCTCCCTGGGATCTGAGCTGTGGCCGCTGTTGCTGCTCTGTCGGCTCTTCATAGGAATAGCCATAGGAGTGCCCATCTGGCTCTCGGTACGCTTCATCTGCATGGGCGGTCGCTTCGACTCATCGTGCCTGGGCCCGTCTGAGATGTACTCAGCCCATTGGAATTGGCAGACAACGTAGGGGTCTGTGCTGGGCCGCAGACCCCGTCCCTCAGAGATTGTGACTGAGAGCTTGCCCTTGGGCGCCACTACGGGAGCCGTCTTGCTCTCCTTGGATTCGTCGGACGCATTTGAGGTGCGGGATAGATTCGAGGGCACGGGCTTTGCTTCTTGGGAGCGGGTGCGCGGTGTCTGGGGAGGTGTAGCCTGTTGCAACGGCGCAAAATCGCCTTGCGTTAGCTTCTCCGCTTCACCAGCCAACTGCGAGGTTGAGGGAGTACGGGAAGAGGCACTGGGGGCGGGGCTGGGCAGCATGCTGGGGTGGGTGTTTGACTCTTGCTCCTTCTCTCGGGGGTCCGAGACCTGAGAAGTGACGGGTGCGGGGGAGGGGTTGACCGTGGAGGAGGATTTCCGCGAGGGCATAAGAGAATCACGAACCTGGCCAAAGTAACTGTGCAGAATACCCGGCAGTCGCTTGTCCGTCGGGTCAGGCTTGGGTGTCGTGGCACCCGGTGGCGTGGAGCTGGTGGAGCCGATCTGGTCGTGTCCGTCTTCGTTGCTGTCGTTGGTGGCTCTGTGCGGCGTTAGCAGTGATGACGAGGGCATCAGGAAAGTGGCGGTGAGTGTGGGAGTGTGAGAGTGTGAGAGTGGTGAGAGAAAATGTAGGGAAAGAGCGAGGGTGCACGTCGTCAGGACTCTGCACAGCTGCAAGCTAAGCGATGATGTGGTGTGGTGCGTGGCAATGCGTTGCATCAACATGACAGTCAGTATGCGCTTACCGTGTCATGGCCTGTCTAAGCAGGTCGGCGGCGCCAGACGAGGTGCCCGTGGTGTGCTGGGCCATGGTGTTTGATTTTGGGTGCGACTTGGACTGGCGAGTCGAGGGCGCGGTGCCGACGTTGAGCGTGGAGACGGTGGGAACAACACTGCTGCTCTTGTTGCGTAGATGATGGCGGGGTCGAATGGTCCTGGTTGAACTCTCCGAGGCGCGAGAGACTAGTCCGGGACGTTGCTGGCTGGCATCGACAGCGGGGCCTTGGGTGGAAGCAATCTTGACGGTCTCCTTGAGGCTGGCGCGCGACGGGCTGCTGGAGTACGTGTCGCTTTGGGGGGAGGTCGAGAGCGAGCTGTCTGCCGGGTCCGCAGTTGGGCGTGAAGTCATAATAATCACTTGGGTCCTGGCTGGCTGCTCCGAGCGGCCTTAGCCCTAAACAAGCGCACTGCAACGACTGTGCGAAAACTCTGCTCTAGGACTTTAACGGGGCAGGCAGTCCGAGTCCTTCCAGGCTTGAGGCGCGCGGGCTGCGGGCGGTGTACAGCGGTACTGGGTAGACGTGTACTCTGGGACCGTGGGAGCTCTGGGGCGCTGCAGCAGTAGGCGTCGACTCGAGGAAGATAGCAGCGTCACCGGCAGGCGAGATAGGCAGGCGCCGTGTAGCTCACTGACTTGACTGTCGCTGGAATTCACTGCGGGCCTCGCTATGTATCAATCCCTCTCAACGCGATTGCATTGCACCATCCCTCGACCTAGCAGCGCCGCCTCCAGTCCCCTAGGCTCCTCCGGTTTTCACCGCCACTGTCATCTGTCTCGGCGAGCAGCATGACCAGGTCAACCAAAACCACACTTCGCGCGGCCATGCATTTGTGTGCGCCAAGCAGGTGCAACGCGCTGACGTAGTTATCCACTGCCTCTGCTTCTGCCGACATGCCACTGGGCCGGCATCGCCCAAACCGGCCGGGAAGAGATACAGTCCCTGGCTAAGATCTCGGAACGCGACCCAACCACTGCCAATCACCGCCTCCACACGCCCGTCGCCGGTGGAGCACGAATACCCTCACATCAATGCTCAAGCCAGCGCCTGCATCAAGCTCCAAGCCTGTCGTTTGAAGAAAAGCCTCAACGATCCACCCGTGATGCCACTGCGACGTTAGCGACATATGGCCCGATAGCACTGCGATAGCGCCCGCCGCCCTGGATACACTGTCGCTATCGAGCAACACCGGTACCGTGACTGCACGCATGTGAAGGCTGCGGCTGACTCGAGCAAACACAGCCCAGCATGTCAATAGGAAGAACCCTATATCCTTTGTTGCTGGTGGCACCTAGATCTGTTAGTAAGCTGTACGTCTGCTCCTTTTGGAAGATATGACGCGGATAAGATAAAAATGGGGAACGTCGGGGCGCGATTTGGTAGAGACACACATCACTCCTCGCAAACTCGCGTTACCCAGTAAGCCTCGTGCATCATGGCTGTATTTTGGGTGACTGCCGTGGTTACACAGTTAACGCTCGATGATGCCAGATACCTAGGCAAAGGGTCTTCGGCCAAACAGCCGGCCCGTGCCCCGGCCTCTCTGCATTTCTTACTTAGCAGGGCTGCAACCGCGCGCAGTACCGAAGCTCAAAGCCAACACCACACGCTGCCGCGCATCCACCCACCATGTCTGACCGCGAATTCGGCGGCAACGACGACTTGTCGCTGCCCAAAGGTCGGCATTTCTAGAATCGCATCCCCCGTAAATGCTAATACGCGCCAGCGACCGTCCAAAAGATTGTCCAAGACATCCTGGCCAGCGAGCCTGGCATGACCTTTGCAAAGGATTCGCGCGACCTTCTGATCGAGTGCTGCGTTGAGTTCATCACCCTCATCTCCTCCGAAGCCAACGAGATCGCCGAAAAGGACGCGAAGAAGACAATAGCCTGCGAACATGTCAAGGCTGCCCTGGAAGAGCTAGATTTTGGCGACTACGTCCCAGCCATTCTCGAGGTCGCGCAAGACTACAAGAAGCAGCAGCAGGTACGTTTGCGACGGCGCATGTGACGCGATCACCAGCTAACGCGGGGCAGAATCGCGAAAAGAAGCAGACCAAGATCGAGCAGAGCGGCATGACCGAGGAGCAGCTCATCGCTGCGCAAGAAGAGCTTTTCAAGAACGCAACGAGCAAGTTCAACGCGCCACCCGCGCAGTGATGTTTTCTCTCATGGACGACTTGTACGAATAATGGCTCGAGTTGCACGGCGTTACGTGGGCATTGCGAAGGCGCGAGGCAGGCGTTTGGCTTAGATTAGGGACACATCAAAGGCATTCTGGGTGCGGGCAGGCACATATGCACCATGTTTTCAGCATAGATTTAGGCGTTATTCAAAGGCGATGAAAGCCCATGAGGCTGCGACACGAGATCGAACGTGTCACCAACGACAACCACTGTAGTCCATTTCCTCACTTCTTTTCTTTGTGAATGCGCGCCGAGAACAAGAAGCGCGCCCGTGTTTCACGGCCAATGACGTCGGGGTTGGGCCCACACCCCGCGTGGCCAGTAGCCGCATCCCACCACAGCGCTGCCCACTACCGCCTATCTCCCGAACCACTACCCATAGCACAACTGCACAACCCATACCCTCCAAGCTATACACCATGTCGGGTCTCGAGAATGCGCTTTTTAACCTCAAGGTCAGTTACTGTGTGCTGACACTGACTAGCCATACGCTGACATCCCTCAGTTCACGGCCAAGTCGCTGAACAGGCAGGCGCTCAAAGCTGGCAAGGAGGAGCAGGCTGAGAAGACCAAGTTGGAAAAGGTTGGTAACATGTTTCTTTAGCGCAAGAACGCGTATTAACACCATCTCAGGCTATGAAGCAGGGCCACAACGACATCGCCCGCATATACGCCGGAAACGCCATTCGCAAGCAGAATGAGAAGCTCAACCTGCTACAACTCGCCTCGCGCGTCGATGCCGTCGCAGGCCGCGTACAAACCGCCGTCACGATGCGACAGATTACAGGCAACATGATGAAGGTCAACCGCAGTCTAGACGTGGCTATGAAGTCTATGAGTCCTGAGAGGGTATGCGACATCCACAGCTATTGGGATCAGGACCGCGCTGACAACACCTAGATTGCCTCCGTCATGGTCGATTTCGAAAAGCAGTTCGAAAACGTAGACTCCGCCACCGAACTTTACCAGGATATCACCTCCTCTGCCACCGCAGTCGGCACACCACAAGAGGACGTAGACCGTCTGATGGCGCAGGCGGCAGACAAGGCAGGCGTGGATCTACAACAAGATCTCCAAGAAGCCACACCGGCAAAGACGAAGGTTGGGCCCACTGAGCAAGAAGAGGAGGCATTTACCGAGAGGCTGCGCGCTCTGAGGAATTGAGATACAGACAACAGTCCCTTGCGGGGTTCCTAGGGTGTATTGGAGTTTAGGCGCATCACATGCAAGCGAATTGTTGGGAAGACTAAGATAGCTTTCGAGGCGGATACTATGTTCATGACTACCACACTAGTCAAGGGTCAGACCGACCTTCGCATGCGCATCACCTGGTCGCTCTGTTACAGCTATCTCACACCGCCTCCACTCCTCACCCCATCTCCGCATTCCCAGTACACATCACCGGTCGCTAGTTGACGCCATCAACTAGATACTTACGACATCGGTATTCTTCGGAAAATGGCTTCGGCTAAGTTGCTCGTCTCGCAGCCGCGATAGCCTACCGACCCGGGAGATATAAACAGCATGAGTCGTGAGTTGCTTGTTGAGTAGGCATGCCCTGGTTGCAAAAACGAAGTTATCGTGACTTATCCGATAAATTTTGACAAATGAATTCTGCCCTCCAGTTGTCAGTTCCTCAAGATGCTTTCCGTCATCACGTACTCAGACTATAGTAAGAGAGCACGTGTTGTGTCCCAGCCCACCATACCCCGGATCGTCAGTCGTGGCCAGCTCCACGCTGGACCCTGCATTTAATTCCTCATGCCATGCAGCAAACACCCACATGTCTCAGCCGATGCTACCCATCGTGAACATGGCTGTGAGCGACGAACGATGCAGGGCCCGATGACGTGCACCAATCAATGCGCGTGATACCCGTTCGGCGGCTCTTGCTCCGACGTCGGTGTTTGTTCGCCGGCGAACTTTGAGGTAAACTCCGATATCTTCGTCAGCGGCTGGTATCAAATCCCTCAACAACAGCCTGTCCTGTGTTGTACACTTACGACACCTCTGTCGCCCTGATCCAAACAGCGGGCAAACTGTCGAAAGAGTCGTAAAGCGTGAAGTGCCCGCGAAAAACCCACCGTTAAAACTTCAAGTATTCCATGCAGCACACAAAGAGAGAGTTTATCAGTCACCGGAGGAAGCTGCAATGGGGGAAGAACAAGCCAGCGGTATGAAACGGCACACAGCCAACGAGCACAGAGACCAAACCACCGTACCCAAAGTCGCAACACCCTCAATCGCGATCCCCAAGCCCAACCTACCGCTCCCCACGATGCGCAAACCCAGCACCTCGACCGAAACAGCCAACGAATGGAACACATCCAAACTGGGTCTCCGCATCGGCGTCGATGCCCTCTCCGCCGGCTCCGCAGGCATACTCGTCGCACCCATCATAACCATGATCGACAAAGGCATCATCGAAAACGCCAGCGGGCGTAACAGTCTCGGCGAGAGTCTGAAAAAGAGCGCAATCGAACTCCTCGCGAAACCGCACCGCTTCCTCGGCAGCAAACCCTTCGTCCTGATTTTCAGTCTATACTTCGGTACATACTTTACCGCCAACAGCATCGACACGGCGTCCGCGACGGTTAAGCCCACGCAAGGTTTACAAGAGCAAACGAGCGGGACGAGCAAGTTCCTCGCTACGAGTACAACGAACCTAGCGCTGTGTCTGTATAAAGATAATCAGTTCACGCGACTCTTCGCTGCGCCAGGGTCCTCACCAAGACCTGTTCCACTACCTACATTCGCGCTCTTCACCGTCCGCGACTGCCTTACTATTTTCGCTTCGTTCAACTTGCCACCGCTTCTTGCGCCTAAAGTAGACGAGCGCATGGGCACGGAGGTCAAGAAATATGTTGGTGCGCTGAGTGTTGCGCAGTTTGTTACGCCTGCTGCTGTGCAGCTTGTGAGCACGCCGTTGCATTTACTCGGGTTGGATTTGTACAACAGGCCTGAGGCCAGGGTGGGGGGTGTGGATGGCAGGGCGGGGCGCGTGCTGAGGGATTGGGCGAAGAGTGCTGCTGCGAGGATTTGTAGGATTGTGCCGGCTTTTGGAGTGGGAGGGGTGGTTAACACTAAGGTTAGGAAGAATATGATGGGTAGGCTCGAGGGGTAGGGAGGATCAGGGTGCTGCACGAAGAGTTGGAAACAAATCGTCTTGAGCATTATGTGGCGTTAGGGGTCGGTACGGAAAACTCTCATCTCATCTCACAGCATCAGCATGGCATGGCGTTAGGTGAGTTTTAACGACGAATGAACGCAGGCAACAATGAAGCACTTTATGAAGTTCCAACCTTTGCGCGCTTCTCCCGTCCCATCCGTCCCTCATCTCTTACCTTTCTCGTCATCCATCGCTTTGGCCGAAGCAAACCGTTCATACTGCACTAAACACTGCATCTCAATCATTATCCTCCATGCTTGCACCCCGCCATATCTCACGGAATAAGATCGCATTAGTCCATGACTCCTGTCCCCCGTGACATCATCGTCGATCCAAAAAGCTCAGATCACAGATCTCGACCGTTAGGCCTACAGGCCTATTCATGGCACATACCGACTGCATGGTGCATGTCAAATCTCGGTTCCTGAACATCGCATGCTCGCACGGATGCCTGGGTGAAACGGACCACGCGATTGTTCATGGGAGTTTAACCGTTGCGTGAACTAGGACTTGGCGGTGGCTGGTGCTAGTGCGCCGTTGAATCCGATTTGGTGCATGTATGCAGGGCGAGATGAGAGAGGCGTGTGTGCATGGGAAAAGCAAAGATGTGATCGGGGGAGATTGCTATGGGAGTCGCTAAACGGGCATGCATGGAGAGCATGACAGCACAAGAGTTCAGACATTACATATTCCATTCGCAAAACACTTCTGAATAACTACGTTAGTGGGTATCACCGACCTACGCCTTCTCATTCCCAATACTCGCGCTGCCGCCCCCTCTCGCCTCAGCCAAAAGTTGCGTACCAACGACCTCTCCATTACTCTTGCTCTTAAATACGCCAGAGATAGAGTAGAGACCCATGAAAGGCTCATACACATACTCCTCTTCCCAGACCTCTTCGCCCTTGTAGGTCACGCTCTCGTTGAACCCGTTGAATCTCATGTTCTTGAGGTAGTCTCCCACAACATTAGTTGAGGAGATGGTACCGGAGTTATCGAGAATCTGCTCTACGATATCGCCGTTTTGAGCCAGGACACGGCGTTTGTTGGCGTTGCCTTCAAAGTTGTTGATGGAGTAGAGGATGTTATTGCGGAGATCCCATTGGTGGAAGTCGAGGTCGCGTTTGGCTTTGGCTTGCGCGGAGGTGTCATTGCCTCCTCCAGTAAGGCCACCGGCGACGTCGCCAACGAGACCAGCTGTGTCGTTGATGATGGAACCAAGACCGTTTCCTAGCTCAGCGATCACGGGGTTGAGATCAATGCTGTCGAGAACGTCGCTGACCATGTTAACGAGGTTACCCAAGCGGGCCTCGAGGTAGACTTTTGCGGTGACATTTTGGATTAGGAGGGTGACTTTGTCGATGGATAGGTCGACTCCGGCGTTGAACTGCAGCAACTGGAGGACCTGGGCGTCGAGGTTGATCTTTGCGGTTAGGTTGTCGACACCGATGAAGATCTCGCCGACGTGAACGGATGCGTTGAGGAGGACGTCTGGGACGGGGCTCAAGGCGGAGATGTTGGATGAGGATGTGTTTTCTGTTTCGTAGAGGACGGCGGATGGGTCACCATCGTCTCGCACATCGAGCTTGTAGCCACTGTAGCCATCGGATGCAGATTGGCAGACAGCGAGGAAAGGCAACGAAAGGAGTGTGATGGTAGGTAGTATCGACAACATCTTGACTGGTGCTGAAAGAAAGACTGGCCGAAAGTCGACGTGCTGCTGAACAAAGAGCGAAGGACAGGAAGCAACAACTCAATGGATGTCGTCAATCGACAAGAAAGACGGGCGGGCACAACGGTTAACACTACCATCGGGTGGAGTAGTAGTGAGTTGCTTACAAGGATCATGTGCATAGCACCATCTTCCATTACCCGTCATCCACCTACGCTAGCAAGAAAAACGGAAATTAAGGAGATCCATTCCCACACCTGCGATTCGATAGAAAATCCAGAAAACCGGCAGTTCGTATGCGGAATCAGGATTTCTACATGTTCATGCCTTAGCACTGCTCCAGATGGTGCGATCCAGCCTTGTAGGAACCCCTGCGCGGCTGCATAGGGGGCTTTACCCGAGATTACCATTATGGGAATCCTTGCAATACTCCATGTGCATGATTGCCGTGCCCGCTGATTTGCAACGGGATTCCTTCGCTATAACCGGTACGTGGGTCGTGGTTTGGTGATACTTGTACGGCTGTCTCGCTCGTTAATACTGCCGTTGTTGTTGCTGTCGTCGCCGCTCACGCCAACATGTCGTTCTCTATCCGCCTACTGCTCATCAGCATCTTCCTTACTTTCGCAACACTCATTTCTGCGCAATCAGAATCTGGGGCTCCTTCAACCCCGGCACCTACAAGCAGCACCCCGCCGCAAGGCAACGGAACTACTACGAGACCGCCACAGGTTGCGCCTACTGGATCTTCGCCCCCGGATGTGCTTCTCCGTGTCCCTGAACTACACGTTGGAAGGATTGAACTAGGTGTCGAGAAGCTTCAGGCAGATCTTAACCTCAACGCCAAGGTCGCCGGTCTCGTTCAGATCAATGCTGGTGTCCAGGTCGCCGTGGAGAAGGTCAACATCACTATTGCTGATGTAGATGTTGAACTCGAGTTGATTGTACGATTGGGCAACCTGGTCTCTATCGTTGAGCGTGTCTTTGACTCTTTGGACCTGAACCCTCTCTTGATCGGTTTGATCGGAAACGTCACCAACTTGGTCGGGGAAGTGATCGGTGCAGTTGATGGCCTTGTAAGTATCCGAGTGGATTAATATCAGAAAATGACTAACAGCATATAGCTTGGATCGATTACGCAGAACGGAAAGACGCTCAACTTCTTGGTCGACAACCTCGGTAACATCGTCCAAGAGGTCGTGGGAAGCGGCGGAGACGCCCTCCAGCAGATTGTCGGAAACTTCAAGGTAAGCATACTATCACACCATACCAAGTTGCATCCACTGACCCGAGATACAGCTCAACATGACCGAAGTCGCTGGAAGCGCAAAGCAGGTTGGCCAGGGAATGACACAGAAGACCTTCAACTACGAGCCTCTCAACGCGCTCGTCGACATCGTGACCAACACCGCTGGTCAAGTCGTATCCGCGGTCGTCCAGAAGAAGAATGGTGGTGGTGGCGGCAGTGGCGGCGGCTCATCGTCAACAGCTTCGGCTTCCGGTACTCCCATGCCGGTTAGCCTGCCTGTCGCCTCAGCTACTAGCTCTGCGTAGGCGTATATAGCGTCGCGATAATGGCATAATCTAATGCATCTTGAAAATCGTTCATACTGGGTCTGTGGTGTGAGGTGTGGTTGTGCAGAGAGATTAGTGAAGTTGAGGTGCGCAAGCGACGCGATGCCTCGGTAAGTGAAAGGGATGACGTGCGGCGCTATGACCAGGCACGCGAGCCCCGAAGCTCAAAGGCTGCACGCTGTCCTCCTTCGACTGACACTGCTGGGCAACATGCAGTTGGTTCATTGTACGTAAGAGATGTTGAGAAGCCCGCCCATTTATTAAAGGAAATCGCGCTATAAAAGAGTGTCCACTTGCTTTCCTCTCTTCCAGCCTCTAATCACTGTCAGACTCATCCTCGTCCTCACTCTCGCTCTCTGAAGAGCTCGATTCGCTTTGCTTCTTTGACTTGGACTGTTTCTTCTTCTTCTTCTTTTTCGTCTTCTCTTTCGGCTCTTTCTGTTGCTTCCTCAATCCATCTCTCGATGCCACGAAGTCAGGATCCCCCATTGTCTCGGTCATATAAACACCGAATTCTTTAGCGGTGTTGGCAATCTTTTCAAACTCAGTTCTACCCACGCTTATCTTCACGTCTTTGCCGTCGTCATAGTCTGCGCTAGCATTTCGACTTCGTACACCGAACTCGGCCATAGCGACTGCAGTGTGGAAAGCGTTGCGGATTTGTCGCCCATTCCAGCGTGCTTGCTTGTTTTCTTTCCAGTGCTTCTTGGCAAACTTCTCGATCCCTTCCGCATCCACAGTTACATTAGTACGACCGCTACTTTCGAGCACAAACTTGGTTTGGTCGATGAAAGTCTTCCACACTTTGAGCGTGGTCTCTTTGTCGAAGTTGGGGTCTGGGATATGTTAGTGCGATTGTCGAAATAGGCTACTATCACTTACAAAACAGGGAGATATGCACTCGGGATGTAAAAGCCTCATCAAAAGTACCGACGCGATTGGTAGTCAAGAAGAGTAGACCCTTGTAGTACTCCAGCATACGGAGGAATACCGATACAATACTGTTGCGCTGGAGATCTTCAAGTTTCCTTTTGGCGAGGAAGACATCGGCTTCGTCTAGCAGCATCACGCAATCCCAGCGGCTAGCCAGCGTGAAGTGCTTCTTCAAATTCTTCTCGACGTCCTCTGCCGAGCTTCCGAGGTCGCCGCATGTGATAGGGTAGAGCGGCTTCTCCATCAGATCAGCAATGCATTCGGCAGTGGCAGTCTTGCCAACTCCAGGAGCCCCTAAGTATGGTAAGTCACATATTTCGACATTTACGAGAGGGTGTCTACCGTGAAGAAGGATGATGAGGCCTTGTCCTTTACCTCGAACCAAGTCCATGTCATTCTCCGAACTTCCCCCAACGGCTTGTGAACCTTTCTTACGGAAGTGCTCTCGGACCTGAGACTCGAGAATGTGTTTGTGGTCCTCCGACAGGACCAGCTTCTCGAACCCTCTGTTTCTGTCGATCTCTTGCGGTGGCTCAAGATGCTTGACGTTCACGTGCACTGCTAAGTATTAGCGCAAACTTGACACATTGATGGAGTTCGAGACCTACCCCACTCACGCGAACGTAGTTTGTAGGCAAAGACGCGGTAATGGCAAATGCTGAAATCCGAAGGCTCTATGAGACCAACTTTTGGCGCCTCTGACAGCGGATTGAACACGGGCTTCTCATCAATGTATTCCTGATAGGCTGCAAGATCTGTCATTTGATCATGCACAACCGTAGTTCGGTGGTAGCAGGAAAGGCTCGCGTAATTGCAGCCCGTTCCAAGTGGGCAATCGCTAGTCTCTGATATGTCAAGCTCTTCTGGTTCCTGGTACGATGGAATTTCACCAGGGTTCCTACCAAAATAACTCTTCATGTCAACGATGACTCTGTCGTTGAGCTCCTCGCGAGTGCGGAGCTCAAGACCCTTGCAATCCACATAAGGCGCCGTGGTGGCCGTAACGGCCTTTACGAACTTTTGGCCTCGCTTTTCGAGCGAATCCAATGCAGAAGCCGCATACTCGATGGGAACGACCTCTAAATCCGAAATGTTTCGTTCGCCATTGTATGGAGCAATCACAATCCGTCGTCGTACAGGAACCATTCTGGAGCCGTTGAAGTCCAGATAATACGCATGGATGCAGAATGGGTTGACACCATTTATGGGTTCAATCCTATCCTTGGAGGTTGATAGATTGACAGGAGATGGTAAGATCGGGGCGGGGAGTTTGGACATGATTACCCTTCGACCACCAGCTGTCATGAGAACCCTCATACCCAGCCGATCCTGGGTTTCGGTCTCGTCCAAGCTTGCCAAGCGTTTGGTAACCACGAGGTCTCCAGTTTGAAACACGTGCCATAGATCACAGAACCGCACTCTTTTGGCCTTACGCTCTCGATATTCCATGTGGCCAGGTATCAGGTAATCGTCCAGCAGGCTCTTGAAGCATCCAAAGGACCTCTCAACCTCTGCCAGGTTTGGCCAGCCTTTCATGTTCTCCCCAGAGCACCCGTTTTGCTCGTCGAAAAGATCGAGCTCTTTGAGAACAATGTCCCAATCTTCTGTCGTGATGGCATCAGGAGCATTCCTGAGCTCCTGTAATACAATGGGCCCAGGTTTGTCTATCAAGGCGGGAATGACATTAGGCCATTGTGTCTCAGCTCCAGCGTCTACATCTTTGGCTTCTTCGGAACTCTTGGAATCGGCGGCCAATTCTGCGCCCTTCCTTCCGCGTTGATTGACGATCCTAGTCAGCGCTGAAACCACTTCGAACATGACATTTAGTATCTCTTCCTTGTTTTGAAGTAGAGGCTTGAAAGGTCGTAGCACGATATCGTCTAATGAGCCATTGTTGCCACCAAGGTACTTCCGGAACAGATATACCACCCCTTCGGCGTTGAAACGAACTCGGTTTGGAAACTGCTTGTTCTTGGCCTTTCCGATTTCATCCTTGAGCCTTTTATCGTCGATGGATTGAGGTGTGCGGTCCGAGGCTGGATCAAATGCGACTTCCTGTTCATCAACACCATCGTCTTCCAAGGCGGTGGACTGCGTCTTTCGTCGTCGAAACCTCTCACCCTTCTGGACTTCTGGTTCCCCAACAAAAACATCGATTTCGTGAGTCTCGTTCACTTTTGGTGCGCCAGGTACGGGCTTCAGCCCTTTTGAGAGTAGAAAATTGAGCTCAGGCTTCAGATAAATTTCATCGTCATCAGGCGGTGGTGGAAGCTCGTCTTTACCGTCTTCTATTCTGCGCAGTTTCTTGTCAAAAGCCATGGCTCTATCCTCCAGGAGTGAAAGTCTTTCTTCCAAGATTGCCGTATACTGGTGAGTCTGCTTTACGCGT
Organism: Alternaria sp. BMP 0032; assembly: GCA_023758005.1. NCBI lineage: Eukaryota > Fungi > Ascomycota > Dothideomycetes > Pleosporales > Pleosporaceae > Alternaria > Alternaria sp. BMP 0032. The sequence continues at coordinate 221,984 of JAFVMD010000021.1, read as the reverse complement.
TTCGGTGCTAATTTGATACGCGCAGTCATGTTGTCGTACTTTGATCTGTATCTTTCCAGATACACATCGACATCCGTACCGTCACTGAGGTCTTCTTTATCGGCGTCTGAATCATCGTTGCCGTTATGTTCAGATTTGATGGAAGCCTTGCCTTTGTCGTGAGGGGATGCTTCCGCAACGCTGGCATCCTCCGATTGCGACTTGTCGTCCTTCGTCCCTGGCGTCGGTGCTGCTGAGCTCTCGTCGAGCTTAGTAGGCGTCGCATCGCTGCGAGACTCGACTACATTGTCTGAAGTCATGGTAGGGACCTTCTCGGACTCGCTAATCTCACCTGACGTGTATTCAGCAACTGACAAACCAGAAGGAAACGTGCGACGTACTCGGTTCATTTTGTTCATCACTCGCGGAGAGTACCACTCCTGAGTCATCAGAGCCAGTCATTGCAACGTCGACCTCTCTTCCAGATATATCAACGATACGAAACGATCTGGATTGATCGAATGTTAGAAAATCTCTGTTTCTTTTGATGTTTATGTCATGACGATACTGCGAGTAGATGCGCCGAAATGGGACCTACCTTGTGGCACATGAATCTGACCTGAGTTGTTGAGCGAACTTTGTCCAAGCGCGGCATACAAAACGTCGACGATGAATCAGACAGCGTGTAGAGGGCACGAGTGAGAGGTGTTCACCGATGTGGGGTCAACTCATGTTCGTAACAGTTAGTAAGATGGCTTATCTGGTAATGTCTTATCCTGCACCGTCGTACAGAGAGAGCAGAACCCGAAGTCCAGATGACGTCTTGCAGTCGCTGCGTGCATTAACATCGCAAAGTTCAGTCTAACAACCGGTGAAGCGAGTGATACCTACCTTTTTGGTTCAATCCCCGACCGCCTCTGATTGTTGCACCAATCGTTAGTTTCCAATTACAACTGTAAAAGGTCTAGAAGACGTGAGAGTGGCGTTCATTGAGCATGCGTCGGCGAGCCCTTAATTCTCGGCCATTGGGGGCGATCTGGTGTGATTGGAGAAGACGCGGAATGAGACTGCGTCTGAGTGGCATGGTGATAAGCCTATCTAAACGCCATGTCAGAATGCCGTGCTCCAGAATGCTGGCGGGTAAGCAATCTTGTTTTGCCTACGAGCTGTTCCATGATCGGATGCATGGAGCAAGGGCGGTGGCGGCACCTGTGGGTAGCGTGCAGTAACGAAAACGCAGGCAGCTACATGGCCCCCAAAAGGATCCCGTGTCGATGTTGGCAGCTGAATGCAGCCGCCGGAATTGGACGCCAGATACGAATCGCCAGATTGTGGGTGTAGTACCCGCAGACCTCATTGGCAAAGTGCGCGTGTCAGCCTTTGAACCTTGGAACTGTCAGCCTCGTCGTAAAAACTCGGGTATCTGCCTGCGCCCACTTCGTGGACGTTGAAGTACGCGCCCAAAGCTCGTGGCATGAAGTGTAGGCAATTTGTCTGCGCGGTGAACGACCATAAGTTGTGCGAATCCACGCAGCCAATTCTGTGCTGCCCCTAGGCACCATGCCGCCCCACCAACGGGCCGATGACGGGTTCCCCGCTCTTTCCATGCAACCCATATCGGTCGACTTCATCGAGAACCGAGATGCAGGATTCCGCAACGCCGAAGGCGAGCTACCATGTAATTTCGATCCCAGCTCTCAAAAATTTGTAGTTCCCCCGTTTGCTGTTGGAGGCGCGGTGCTCGACCACGAAGAAGAAGCATTACGGGAGAGCAAACTGAGAGTAGTTGCAACAACGGAGAGCTTCGCCCACGCCCTCGCAGCTTTGAAAGCGAAGAAGAAATCCAAAAACCAGGCGATAGCAAACTTTGACTTGAACTCTTGTCACGACTGGGAAGGGATTACTGAGCACATAGATCTGGTGGTGGAAAACTACCACCAGGATGATACGACATGGGGGCATATACGCCGCGCATTTCGACGCGTTGGAGACACGGCGACGTCTATACAGTCTTTTGTCGGCCTGCTGCCTGATGGAGAATATAAAACCCTTTGTGGAGGGCTAACACTAATCTTGACGGTTCGCGACTTTCAGTCAAGTACACCACGTGTCAGGAGCTAACATCACGACAGGCGATGACGCAACATGCTGAGATCCGCGAAAAGATGGCAGAGCTGTTGAAAGAAGTACCCGAAATAGTCAATCAGTGCGAGCAATACCAGACACTCTATCCCGGACGTAATACCATACAGTTGTGTGTGAACGACATCTACATCAATCTCCTTCTGGCCCTCGAGGAAATCCTTAGATGGTATACCCAGTCTTCCTTGAGTGAGTAGGCCATATCATTACCACGCAACTCAAAACTGCGTCTAGATTCAGAACTGACGTTTTAGAACACACCAGGGACAGTATCTTGAAGAACAGTAACTACTCGAAGGCGATCGATGAATGCCTCAAAGCTATTCGCCAGTCCAAAATTCGCTTCCTGGAGGAGACTCAATTATATTCGGCCTGGGTTCAACGCGCTACACTCTCTACAGTACTCCAGACCAATGCCCAAAATTTTGAAACCAATTCAACAATGCACGGCATTGATGGAAGTCTGACTGAGTTTCGGGCGGAGTACAAAGACACAATGAAGACATATGGGAAAGGTATGAATGCACTTATGGAAACTTTAGACGACGTGGTGAAAAATGCCAAATGTAAGCCCTCGGCTCAAACTTTGAGTCTCCGTTTCTTGACACTGACTTTTGAAAGGGCATGACGAGAAATTGCGCTATGCTGAAGTCTTGAGACAGCAAGAACTGCACGCCGCAAGCCAGCGTAAGTCATAAGTCTTCTACTGCAGGTCACATGCTGACTCGCGCTTAGAACAAAGGATAATGGAGCTTGAAGAGCAAGTTGCCAAAGCAGCTACCACCCCGCAGCAATTCATGGAAGAACTGCGACTAAAGCCGGCCAAGCATACACATGTATCAGAAGTCCCTATGGTGCGCAAGCATGGATTGAACAGCTCAACCAAATTCCAAAACCGCGCCGGTTGGGTGGGCAACACCACCGAGTTCCGAGACTGGCTAGGAGGGCCAGACAAATCTCAGATACTGTGCGTCCAGGGCCACGGCGCATTCGAGTCAACATCGCCGCTGAGCTTCCTCACATCACTCCTTTACGAGAAGCTGGAACAGGCGCCGCGCACGCTGGTCCTTCCCTTCTTCTGTGGACGAAGCACCGTAAGCGCTGGGCCAGCAATCATGGCAAGAGCATTATTCGTCCAGCTACTCGCGCTGTGCGATAAACATGGGCATACTGGCGAGAGAGCGCGGCCTTTACTCTCATTTCTTGGACACGACGAAAAGGCGCAGATGAAAGAGCTTGACCTCGAGACGTACACGGACGCGCTCGCGCATCTTCTACGAGATCTGCGGAAGGACTATAGCGCCATGTTTATCCTGATCGATGGCATTGAGTATTATGATTCAAAGTGGGAGGACGAGGTGGATGACTTCGTTAAGAGCATAAGGAAGTTGGTCAAATCGTTCAACAAGCCAGATGATGAAACATCCGGTGGTGTTCTAAGGGTGCTTCTGACAGCTTCCTCATGGTCGAGGCGCTTCTCGCCTCCTCCGAAATCACTGGCTGTACTTGATGTGCCCGAATATATAGATAGTTCTCTGGACGGATTTGAGAGGTTTGCATAAGTAGGCAATTTGTGTAGTTCTGGGCGATGTCAATCGCAACCTCTTTTCGTGCCGTGAGCCTCATTTACTCCCACTGTTCCTCGTTAATTCTTACTGATCTCTTCTTAAATTTGCAGGCTACACTGACCTTAACACTCATAACCGTGTTGCATGTGGACGCACACTGCCCCGTCGCATACATCGGGAGCGGTAGCACCTCGACAACTTCCTCGGAAGCGCTCGTCTGTCCAAGCAGCGCTCGATGTCGGTGTGATAATGCGTATGGCTTTACAGGTTGAGAAGCCGGGTAAAGACTTAACTTTCACCCTCCATCCGTCTCAACCACCCCATAGATATGCGGCATCTTGTCTCTCTTGTTCGCATTCAACCATTCGCAGGTCGTTTCCCAATCTGCTTCCAACTCGTCCTCGTCAAGAGAAAGCGAGTAGGCTTCCTCATATGGTAGGCTCTTGTCTTTCTTTAATTGAATTCTCATAGTGGTTCGATCGAGTATGTCCTTGCGCTGTTTTGCAGCCTGTTGCTGGAAGGCTTGGTAGAAGTCTTCGCCGTACTCGTTGAGATCTAGCCATACATTCAGAGTCGTCGCGTCCCATACAACACTCAATCTGATCCTATCAGTAGCTTTTTTAGGATCAGCATCACGAACCGGCGCGCCGGGGCCAAGGTTAGGTCGAAGCGGATGTGGATGTTCGATGTGCGTATCCATGACCGTAGGCGCTGGTGAAGACTGTTGGCCCTCCATATTTCTTGCGTAAGATTGCTGCCGGGAGATGAGGGGCTCTACCACATGATGTGGGTTGTATCGGTCGTCTTGACGGTGGTTGGAACTTGCGCCGTCATAGGTCATTGCCGAACGATGATGAGATGCTGGAGGTGGTGTCGGGGCAAGGGGACGGAAATCTTGCTTGTAGTTCTGGAAATTTGAAGGTTGCCGAGCTGGGGATTGAGGCACGATAGTAGGTGTGTATTCTAGCAGAAGCGCGCATCTAGTCAGCCAAAGCGCATAACCCACTTGTCGCTACACTGTATACACACCTGCAATTTCTTGACCCGAATCGTCGTAGCCAAGAAGGATGTCTATGTCAAGCGTTTCTTTTGGTACCACGTAAAACAAAGTTTCGTGTGTGGAGTTGGAATGAGGTTGGCGCCATGTAAGCTCAATGGCGCATGAGACTGGTACCAGTCGAAGTTCTCCGGTTACACGATGTGGCACTTCCACGTGGGTTAAACCGGCCTGACTTATATTGAAGGAGTCTTCGAGTTGTCGTCTGCCAACAACGTCTCCGCGTATCACGCTGTACTTGATCAAGGCCGGTCTCATTCGAACCTTGTGGTCTACGACCTTAGTACCGACGAGAGTAGGAAGCAGGATGTACTCTCCTGCACTGTTCTCGTTCCTGGTAGAGTGCGATGTTACTGATGATGCTGTAGCAGGAGGGCTTATCGGATATGATGTCGAAGGAAAGCGGCGTCGCGGCCCCTGGCGGGGAGGCGGGGTTCCAGTGTGGTGCGATCCATGTGAAGATGGCGAAACACGTGGTGGGAATGTGACATTGATGTTGTTCCCGACCGGTAAGGGAGCCTCGTTGTGCTTTGGTCTTGATCGTATCAGGGATGAGCATACTTCCTGGAGGGTCCTCTCCCGTTCTTCACAGCACCTAGTAAGAATCTCTACGGCCTGCTCTGGGGTATGGTTGACCAGCTCCGCGACATATTCACGTATATGATAGCGGTCCATGATGTGCAGTCGAGGCGACCGGGCTGCATCTAGGTGGGGCTTACTGATGTCGCACGGACGGGGTTTGGGACGCTGCGGAAAGCAGCACTAGCTAAGGCGTAATCGTCCATTGTCGCTCATGGTTGCCGTGGCGTGAGGAGGTAAGGAATTGATGATCCTGCGAAGCGCACTGCGTGTAGCACGAGTCTTGCGGCAAGGCAGAGGGTGATGCGCGCGCAGGCCGAAGATTTGCACAGGAACCAAGAAGCGCTTATCGTTTCATCGGTATCCAGGGTCATGATTCGCCTGAAAATACGCTTTGCCGTTGCGAGTTGACCGGAGCTGCACGTCGATACAGGGCTGTGAGAACATCATCCAGCAACCCTGAGGCAGCCGTATGCAGCCTGCAGCACACCGGTCAAGGCTTTTTCGTACCCCGCTCGACTGGCCAGAGGCTTGTCCCAATCACAGCTCCACAGCCTTCCTTCATCGTATGTGCTGAGGCATCCGAGTGTGGTCAATTCCATAGGTAGCGTCCTCATAGCCGATGTTATCCAGCGAACATTGTGGGCGCCGTCGAACATGTCGCAAACGTCTACTGCTAATCGTACGTCGAAGGAAGTCCAAGTCATGACGGGAGTAGCGTCTGTCAGCCGGAATATCGCCAGCGGTAATGCTCTTCAAATCAATGGCACTGTGGCAGACAACGTCTACAATTTCAGCATGTAAGTCGAACTCCGCTACAATGGACTGAGCACGCTCCTGACAATTTCAAGCAATACTTTAGTCGTAAATTATCAGTATGGCTGGGATCCGAAGATCGTTCCCCCTGTGAGCCAATCAGCACTACCGAGTAGATGCATAGCGATGACGGACGTACGCAAGGTGTTGAAGAGTTCAGCTCCGTCGAAGGTGTCCGCAACGTTCACTGCACAACTCCCAGTAAGAGCACCCAGCGTGACCATTTGAAAGGTGGCGGCTGACGACGACTAGATACGCGCTTCGGATCGGTCTGTCCACCAAGGACAAAACTTGATCCTCAAGCCTAGCAAGAATGACAGTCGGCACCCAGTCTTCGCCATGTTTCGACCCGATTTCCCAAACAATTACATCGCGGAGAGGATCGTGCGTCGGCTGAGCCTCGTAGTATACAGGAGCTCTTCGTTCACGGTAGAAGCTGGCTCAGACCAGATCCACCTTCCGCCCACGAATGATTATGTCAATCTCGCCTGCTACCCGGAAGAAGAGAAAGACGACTTTGCCATATATCGCTTCTGTGTTGTTAAGCATCGCCAGTTCGATCTCCTCTTCGGCGCTGGCTCGGTCAGGTCTGGCTAAACCGACAAGCGAAGAGACAAGAAGCGGCAATTGGAGTTAGGCGCAACCTCCACCGTCTTCCCGTCCGGGGTCCAAGGACGACGTGGCATCATGCACAAGTAATGTCAGCTTTCAACCGCTTCTCTCAGAGAGATGTCCATCCTCATTGGACGCCAATGGCGGTGCGAACTTGGAGTTCTTTTGGGGTGCATTTATGGCTGCAGATCGCTTCGCGGGGGCGAATCACTGGTCGCTATCTTGCATGCACGCTGCGAACTGTCACCGGACCAACCGTACTTACGGTCAACTCGCAATCGACACTGCGCCCCAATAACGCTCTGGGTAAGTTCAGCTGGCCATTAAGTGCTGTCTCCCACCCTTCGAGCTGTCTGCGCAATCTCGTGGTACTTGTGCTCTTATCTCTCCAAAGGAATTTCAACCGATACCTTGAACACTATGGTAAGTCCACTTCGTTTGTATGGATGGCAAGGCTAATTGTCGTAATAGGCTGAAGCGGTGGCTGTTGTATCCGCAATCCAAGCTACTACTCAACTCGTAGAGCAAGTCTTCCGAATCTTCAAGCGCCTCCGCGATGCGAACGCTCGTCAGAAAGGTCTTCCTGAGGTCCTGGCTCGACACTATAGCGAACTCAAAAGTATCAAGGCAATCATGGGTATGATCTGGGATGAGCAGGACCTGAAGACACCCACTGTTGCCGCGGAGCTGGTTCGACTACAAGACGTGTCAGAGAGGCTGGCTGCCTTGATCAAGACTTTGGTTCCGTCAACCACAAGTAAGATGATCCAGTTTGCGCGCCAGCTGGTGGACGGCTCAGCAGACGAGAAGAAGCTGAGCGCCATCATGGGCGAGCTGGTCCAAGTGAAGGCTGTGCTCGTGCTGGCCATTCAAGTCGCCCACGTAGGAGTAGTCCGCACCATGGTAAGAACTTCCAGCCTCGAATCGTGTGAGACATCGACTGATTATGTGACGCATGTAGGGGAAACAAGCTGTAGCAAATGCGGAAGCTATACAGCGGATCGACGAGTCCTTCCGGGAGCTTGTCCAGGATTGCAAGGGCCTGAAAATTGCACAACTGCTCAAGGGCCGACGTCCATCAAGTGGGTTTTCGGCTGACGATGATGTATCCAGACTAACGATATTAGATGACGGCTTTGTTCCATTGACTCTGGCTGATCTCAAGGCTCTCGACAAGGCGGGTCATGGTGATGGCGATGAAAGCGAAGACGAGACGCTCGTTGATGACTCAGAAGCATCGCCACGAGAAGTTCCCGTCAAGACCGAACGCATCGTTATCAACAATGCATCTCGTGGTTACGCTGTTCAGGTCAATGCTCCGCTGGATACAGATATATACAAGCATTTGAGCAGTCTGAGAATCCAGGACAACGTGGCCGAGGAGCAGAGTGTGCAGATCAACTATGGCACGACGACCAAGTCGTTGTCGATACTTCTCGAGCTCGCGCGACTAAGGCAGATAAGCGCGCCCGTAATCGCGCGGTGAGAGATTGCTGTGAGGGTTCGGGGCTGGATATGGCGGCCCCATCTTTGTCTCGTATAGTGTGAGAATAGCGTGACGGTAATGAAATGATGCTTCGTCTATATAAGACAGGATTGGGATAGTGGAACGTGACTGATAAAAGTACATAACTCGTAGTTACGTGAAAGAGAGTCACGCGTTGCAGTGTTCGGGCTCAGGCGCTCCTTCCTTGAACGCGTCTGCGCTAGTGGCCCGGCCTAACCTTAATCCGACAATGGCCAGCTTCGGAAGCTTCCACGCCGTCACGGGCGTCAACACCAAGGTGCAACAGTCGCCATCGCTATCTCACCCACAACCTTTACTCCACCGTCTTCGCCGTCGCTCACTACACGAGTTCCCTGCATACAATCCCGCCCCAAACAACACCCTAGCCTAAACATCGCCGCCGGCGCCCGCCACAGCCATGGCGCTCGATACCTTCTTCCACAACAAGATCGAGACGATGAAGCTCGAGATCATACAGGGACAGGCCAAGCTACGACGACTTGAAGCCCAGCGCAATGACTACAATTCAAGAGTACGGTTATTGCGAGAAGAGCTCGGCCTTCTCCAGCAACCGGGATCCTACGTCGGAGAGGTAGTAAAGGTCATGGGCACCAAGAAGGTGCTTGTAAAGGTTCACCCTGAAGGCAAATATGGTATGTATGACCTCACGAGTAGGCCGAACCAAGACTAATCAAGGCAGTCGTCGATGTCGCGGACAGCGTAGATATCAGCAAACTCACCGCCGGAAAGCGCGTCACTCTCCTCAGTGACTCCTACAAGCTCGAGAAGCTCCTTCCCTCGTCCGTCGATCCCCTCGTCTCGCTCATGATGGTCGAGAAGGTGCCCGACAGCACATACGACATGATTGGTGGTCTGGACCAGCAGATCAAGGAGATCAAGGAAGTCATTGAGCTAGGTCTGCAACATCCCGAACTCTTCGAATCGCTCGGTATCGCTCAGCCCAAGGGTGTTCTACTATACGGTCCTCCTGGAACAGGAAAGACACTGCTTGCGCGTGCGGTCGCACATCACGCCGACTGCAAGTTCATTCGTGTGTCTGGTAGCGAGCTGGTACAGAAGTACATTGGTGAGGGTAGTCGCATGGTTCGTGAACTCTTCGTCATGGCACGAGAACACGCACCCAGCATTATCTTCATGGACGAGATTGACAGCATTGGATCAAGTCGAGTGGAGGGAAGCTCAGGTGGTGATTCCGAGGTCCAGCGAACCATGTTGGAGTTGCTGAACCAGCTGGACGGTTTCGAGCCAACCAAGAACATCAAGATCATCATGGCTACCAACCGACTGGACATCCTAGATCCCGCCCTTCTGCGACCCGGACGTATCGACCGAAAGATCGAGTTCCCACCGCCAACCGTCGAGGCGCGTGCCGACATTCTGCGCATTCACTCTAGGAGCATGAACTTGACGCGTGGTATCAACCTGACAAAGGTCGCGGAGAAGATGAACGGATGTTCAGGTGCTGAGCTGAAGGGTGTGTGCACTGAGGCTGGTATGTACGCCCTCAGGGAGAGGAGAGTGCACGTCACACAGGAGGACTTCGATCTAGCGACTGCAAAGGTGCTGAACAAGCACGACGACAAGGCGACCAGTTTGAGCAAGCTGTGGAAGTAGACCATGGTACGTGGTTATGCTACTGCGCTGGCCTGCATTATGCATTGCTGGTGTTTACGTCGAGATTATGTACACCAAACATAGACGTGCAGATTCTTGGTACGAACAAGTAATGACTACCGACCTTCAAGATTCCTAACTTGGTTGACGTGGATCTCGCATGGTCAGCTCAAGTGTGACGGCACGTCATACTAGCGCGGAGTAACTCCCGTCAGGACCTAGCCCGCCATCTCCCACACCACCTCGCATGCACTGCAGATCGTAACCATCTTGACATCGCTTATCGCCTACCACAAGACAGTCGCAACGGCTTCAATTCCTTATCGCGTGTGTGGACCAGAATTGTGGACCAGAATTGTGGACGCAGTACTACCATGGCGTTCGCCCTGGAGATACCCCGCGCATCGAGGTGGTGGTACCTTCCTCCGCGTGGTATTGCGCGAGCGGGAAGCCCGATTGCGCGACAAGGAACATTATAAGTCGTCACACTAACCATGCAGTTTCCCAACCCACTGGCTCAATCAAATACCATTCCGTTAAAGATCCTCCATTCACTAAGTTCTTTAGCGACGCTAATGCTCAATGTCCCTCGCCACCTGTTACCTTGACTTGACCCGGCTGTCTGTGTTTACTGCGATCTTGCTTAACCTCCGCTCTCACACTCTTTGCGCTTACATGCAGCTTTAGAGGGCGAGAAGGAACCATGGCCGACTCACCAGTAAAGATGGATGAATCGCATGGTTACAAGGAACCTTCAGCGCAAACCGTAGCAAGAGATGGAGAAGCGCCGGTGAGCGTTTTGGAAGATGGGTCGTTGGACCCCGTGTACGAGGCCAAAGCGAAGATGCTGAACAAGGCCATGCAGGATATAGGTATGGGGAGGTATCAATGGCAGGTAAGTACTCATCTCATCATTACTCCCACATCTATCGTGAACACACTTCAAACAAGCAACCTTTCCCCCAGACTCGTCCTTCATCTCCATACACTCCGTTCCAACAAACTAACCTCTCCCAGCTCTTCATCGTGATCGGATTCGGCTGGGCAATGGACAATCTCTGGCCGATAGTAACATCCCTAATCTTCACGCCCATCACCAACGAATTCAACCCTACACGCCCACCGCTGCTCTCCCTCTCACAAAACATCGGACTTCTTTTCGGCGCCGTCTTCTGGGGGTTTGGCTGCGACATCTTCGGAAGACGATGGGCATTCAACCTCACTATCGGTATCACGGCTGTGTTCGGAATGATAGCAGCGAGTAGCCCCAATTTCGGTGCTATTGGCACGTTCGCTGCTCTTTGGTCTGTTGGTGTGGGCGGAAACCTGCCTGTGGATTCAGCGATTTTCCTGGAGTTCTTGCCTGGGAGCCATCAGTATCTGCTTACGATTTTGTCGATCTACTGGGCGCTCGCGCAAGTCTTTGCCACGCTTGTAGCATGGCCGTTACTTGGAAATTTCACCTGTCAACAGACGGATACAAACTGCACGAGAGGAGAAAATATGGGATGGCGGTACTTCATGATCGTGAGTGCCGGTCTTCATACTCCAGAGAATACTCGTTAACACTGTTCAAGGTCATGGGCGGTGTCGCACTACTGATGTTCATCGGCCGCTTCGTCTTCTTCACAATCTTCGAGTCCCCAAAATTCCTCATGGGCAAAGGCCGAGACACAGACGCTGTCCGCATCGTCCACGAAGTCGCCCGCCGCAACGGAAAAGAATGCAGCCTCACAATCGAAGAGCTGGAATCATGCAACAACTTCGCCCTCCCTGGTACCGTCCAACAAACCAGCACTGCCTCCGCAGCTGTCAAACGCAAGCTCCAGAATCTAGATAGCTCGCACGTCAAAGCCCTTTTCGCGACCAAGAAACTAGCCTTCTCAACTAGCACCATCACACTCGTCTGGGCATTCATCGGCCTCGGCTACCCCCTCTACAACGCCTTCCTACCCTACATTCAAGCCACCCGCGGTGCCGACTTCGGTGACGGCTCGACGTACATCACCTACCGCAACAGTCTCATCATCGCCGTGCTTGGCGTACCAGGATGCATCCTCGGCGCAGTACTCGTCGAAACACCGCATATTGGACGCAAAGGCACACTAGCCCTCTCTACAGTCCTCACTGGCGTCTTTCTCCTGTGTTCCACAACAGCGCTTACTTCCAACGCCCTCTTAGGATGGAACTGCGCTTACAACTTCATGAGCAATATCATGTATGCGGTATTATATGCATATACGCCTGAGATCTTTCCGACCAAAGATCGCGGTACGGGAAATGCTATTACGGCGAGTGCGAACAGGGTGTTTGGTATTATGGCGCCTATTGTGGCGATGTTTGCGGATTTGGAGACGAGTGCGCCGGTTTATGTTAGTGGGGCGTTGTTTATTGCTGCGGGTATTTTGGTGCTTATACTGCCTTTCGAGAGTAGGGGAAAAGCGAGTATGTAAATGGGCAGGCGCAAAGCGTGTTTTGAACGACACAGATGCGTGGATAGTGTGAAAGCATCTATGTACTTAGAACGGGGCTTCTACAAGGAAAGTACAAGAACGAATATGCAAGTAGTCACCATAATGAAGTCTCAAACAGCCCCTGGGGTAGCACCAGAGGAAACAGCACCCGACGACGTAGTCCCATTAGCACCCGGCCCGCCAATCAGATCCGCACCCGTCTGATTCTTGTTCGTAATACCACCACCCGCCTGATAATCCGCAGCAACACCAAACATCTGGTCGTCATTATGATCAGCCGTAGTATTGATCCCAATCTGAATCCAAGCCATCAACCCATCCTCGATGCCATCACCCAGATACACGTACTGAGGAAACGGATCAAAGTCGTCATCAGCCTGAACAACCGACAAGAAATCGTTGTCGTTGGTGATATACGGCTGCGTACTGAAGATATAAGGTTCCGTAGCTTCAACCTCAGCCTTGAGATCTTCAGGATAGAAAAGCTGACCGGCATGTGCGATCACGCCATCGGAGCCCGTGGTGCCGTTTGAGCGGACAGTCACATTAGACTTGACGAGAAGGTGCGTGTGTGTTGCGCGATCGGTGTAGTGGCCCGGAAACAAGGTTTCGAAGGCTACGACACCATCAGCATCTGTTTCTTGGACGCCGCGGAGGAAGGTGGTGTTAAGCCCGCCTTGCCCGTTTTCAACGCCGCTGTAGTAGCCCGTGGCGTTGGAGTTCCAGATGTCGACGTAGAGGTGGGGGACGGGCTCGCAGGTGGTCACGTCGACGTATTGCACTTCGAGGTAGAGGTCTATGCCCTTTTGGTCTTCGACTACGTTCTTGCGGATCATTTCCCCTGTGACGTAGTAGGGCCCGAAGGTGAGTTCGGGGGTAAGGATGCATGAGGTGTTTGCAGTGAAGATGTTGCTAGAGAGAGTTCCGGGCGTGTAGTCCATCGTGCGGGTCATGTTGTGATTGACCTTTTCGAACTCTTGGAGTTGCTTCAAATCACGACGGTACTTCTTGGGCTCTGTATGCTGATTTAGCCATCGTTGTTGGAAATAAGGTTGGGACGTTGGAGGAGAGCATACTTGCAGTGATTCCACGCTTCCGACGAAGCTCATCCATGGTGTTCGCGCGACGTTCTTCAGAACGTTGCATCAAGCTTCGGTGCTTGAGCGTATCTTGACATCCAGCCAGAGAACGTTTCGCTGCAGCAGCGCGCAAGCCGCGAGCTTTGATCTCGCGTTTGATCTTGGCATGATCGTGTGTCTCGCCGGGGTGAGCTAAGACGGTGCTAAAGAGAGAGGTCGCTGCAGCAGCGCTCGTCAGAACGAGGGCGAGGTTGACCATGTTTGATTGCCAAGTTTAGTAAAGACAGGAGTTGGTATGATCGGATGAACGACTTCGAGGTACAACGATTTGATACAGCCGGCTAGCGACGCTGGAGAAATGATGATGGAGATATACACTTTACAGTGATACTCACTGCCTTTGTACAACAGTGCGTATCTCATAAAAACTGCCTGAGATATACCACTAACTTCGTATCCCTACATGTAGACCTAAAATGCTGATGTACGATTTCAGTGTATGTCTCACACGCATTTCGTACATGGGAGATCTTACCCCTACCTAACCGTGTTGACTCTTGTCATCCTATCATGTCGAGCACTGAAGCCATTACCACTTCATCACCCATACCAAAACTTCGTCACGATATGTGACGCGGCAGTCGACAATCCAGGTCTCGCCTGGAATAGCTTTTCGTTGTACGAAACTCTAAGCCATTCGTACTACATCTAGTGCTATTCGTCATACTGTATAACGCGGCCATATCCATGCGAAGTGGGTCTGAATGTGTTCGTCTGCCCGGGGAGGTTGAAACGAATCAAACAATGAGGTCTGGCGGACGGGGCGGCTGAACGAAGTGGGTCACGGGGAAACGGGAAACGCTAAGACTTGCCAACAGCCCGAACGAGCGGTAATAAAATCTCTCCCATTGGTTATCATCAGCATCAACTTCAAGACGTATGCGTATACGAGTTGTCGTAAGCTTCGTCGGACTTATTGTTGATCTTTAGATTGCGATCGATGTACGACCGATTCTCTAAAAAGAGAAGATTACCTGCGAGCTCAACTCCAGCCCGCACAATACCATACTGATCTCATCATTTGCTTCCCCAGGCCTTCTGCATCAACTCCTCGACACCGATCGGATGAATCTGGGGAAACTCATGGTTTCTCAATCCATCTTTCGAGGCATCCATGTTCACACGTACAGCCAGCATGCTGAACTCGACAACCAAGGGTTGAATGAACTCCGGAGGAAACTCGTATGAGCCTTCTGGCTGCTGGAGCACCGTGGCTTGACCCTTCTCCAACTTCTCGATGGTATCGTAGGTGATGTCCCATTTCGTGCCTGTCATGAAGCTGTTAGCTTTATCCTAATCGCCATGATAGGAGTGACAAGGATGACTTACCCGTAACCTTCTCCGCCAACTCAACAGCCTTCTTCCACGTCAACGCGTCGGAAGCAAAAGGACTAAGCTCAGGCCATTTCTTCTCATCATCCAACGTCGCAACAATATACTTCGCTAAGTCCGTCGAATGGATAAACGAGACCGCCGAATTGCCATCACCTGGCAGCACCGCCTTCTTGTTCTTGAAGTCCAAAGCGTAGTTGAAAGGCTTCATGTTGGACTTGACATGCGGCATAGCAAAGTAATCCGAATACCAGCCCAAGAAAACGCGTGTGAAGTCGATATGGGAGCTACGCAGTAGATCGGCGGCGTCAAGCCACCATTTCGCGGAAGGATACACGTCGAGAATGCCGGGTTGGGAGTAGTTGACTCCGTACTCGCTGGGCATGAAGCGCTTTACGTTGCCGGCGTCGATTGAGGCGCGGATGAGGTTCATCTGCGAGTCTGCGCCCGGTTTGTCGAAGAGGCGGAGGGCAGATATGACGATTTCAATGTTGTTCTTCTGGAGTAGGTCTTTCATTGATGCGACGTCGTCGTAGTTTGTTTCGAGGACGGGCACGGATTCGAGACCGGGTAGCTTACTTGCCTGGATATTAATTAGTGATGTGTCAAGTCAGGTGGGTTTCGTGTTCATACACTTCGGCTTAGGATCAAAACTTGGTGTTTGCCTTGCCGCACAAGTTCTTCAACAATCGTGCGGCCAATGCCGCCGGTGCCTCCGGCAACTGCTACGGTGACCATGGCTGAGTTTCGATTGACGATAGTCGATGGAAAGACCGAAGATGGAAGTGTGTAGTGGATGATACAGTTGAAGAAGCTACTGAGAGCTGGTAGAGCAGTTCCTGATCTTTAGAGGCTATTGCAATAGACCTTATATGGCCAGCATGTGGACGAAACCCGGTCGAAGGATTCAGGTCTCCACGAGATATACTGCATGTTCGTTAACGTGTAGCTTGGCATAGCGACATGGTGATGCTCGTAGACATCGATAGAAGCTACGCGGCTGCAAATATCCGCTCGTAAATCTCCCGTCCAGTGGGAGGCCGCGGTTCCAATAGGAAGACCTTGGCAGAGCGCATGACGTGACTACCACAAAGACATCAATGTAAGGATCAACATGTGAGTTGCGGCGCCATGCCGGACTCACGGACATTTGTAAAGTGCGTAAAGTGGGGAAATCAGGGCGGAGAGAGGCTTGGGAGATGGGTGGCGCATCTGCGCTAACTATACAGGGACCGAGCTAAGCCCGTTTGAGCGGCCGTACGCCGATGATTGCACCGTAAACTGGAAACTTCAAGGTTAACGCCCTTCAATTATTCAGCTGAGTACCTACATATGCCCTGTTTTCGCTGACACACGTTGTTCGTCCGGTACCATGTTTTTCGTCCTGGACCGCGACGATTTGTCCTGATATACGCTCAATCGCGCTGTCCACGGAGCCCGCTCGTGGCATCCATATCATTGCCTATCGTATAGATTCATCTCATACCAGACAGTTTCTTTTGCCGCATTACAGTCTCTCATATTCTCTGACGAAGTGCTCCAGATAATGCGCATCGTATGCGGAGAAGAAAGGGTGCTTTGGTGTCAAGGACATCGACAGACATCATGCACTCGGTAGAGTATCTTCATCTGCTAAGATGAGTGCATCTGTGCCCTATCATAGACACAAGAAAACTCCTAGTGATGTAGATGAGCCATTCACTCGAGCCTCGTACAGCCAACATGTCACAACCCTCACCCCTTCCAAGCACTAAAATCACACCCCCAAAAGTTCACACCCATCTCTTGAAGCCGCCCCATCACCGAAACAGCATCTCCTCTCCAGCAATAAATACCACAGAACATCATCACCTCCCTCTAGCCCCCATTACTCTTCATACCTCACTCCAGCACGCACGTATCACCACCACAGTCACCATGCTCCCCTGCCTAGTAGCAAGCTTCCTCAAGGACCGGATCCTCAACAAAACCTTCTTCGTCTGCATCTTCACCCTCATCTCGCTGATCATCTATCTCTTCGTGCTCCTCGGCTGCATTAGTACAGGTGCTGGCATCGAGAGTCTGTATTGGGTTATGATATCGCAGAATGGGACTGCTGGACAGCCACCCGTTGCGGTGCGAATAGGGTATTTCGGTATGTATCTGCGTTGAGTCCACGCTCTACAAATGGCTGTAGAGTTAGGTTGCGCGTTGGAGTCACTGACACTATAGCAGGCCTCTGCGCATCCTTCCCACCAAACACCACGACGCCAAGCGATAACCCCACACCAGCGCCTTTGGAATGTTTTCCCGGCGATACACCACCAGGTCTTTCCAGTATACCGATGACGCACCCTATTCTCGCTTCCGCCCTAGCACTGCAGAAGTCTTCCTTATATCCTCTTCCTGCGATCGCCTCATCCCTCTTCCTCATCTCCCTAATCTACTACTTCATCTTCCGCGAACGAGGTGGCCGAAACGAGAAGGCTTCGAAGTTCCTGCTAGGGGTCAGTGCGGCGCTGGGCGTTGCGGGCGCACTGTGTGCAATGTCTAGCGCGAAGGCGTTGCATGAGATAGGGATTTTGTTGGGACATCATGCAGTTGGTGGTGGAAAGGGGGAGGTGAGTATCGAAGCTGGCAGTTGGGAAGGTGCGGGGTTGTGTATAGCGGCTGGTATTCACTTTGTTATCGTTGTTTATGCGGCGATTGGGATGCCGGGATTCAGTCTGGGTTTCGGTGGCGGTGGATATATCGGGAAGAGGTTTTTGTAGAGCTGACGGCTAGAGGTGAACCTATATATGAATATGAGCAGCTGTTCTTGTTAATGCGAAATTAGTATTTTTGAATGCGATCAATGTTGATCTGTCATGATTCGCGCCAGCATCCACGTTTGTGAAACAGTGTTGACCAAAGATGTCGGGTCTGAATTGAGGAATATCGAATACTGTCGAGCCCGTTCCCGAGTGTGCCCGCAACACCATGAACGCCTCGCCAAGGAAACCCTCGTGCCTGGAGATGCCGTCGCATTCGTAATAGAAAAAGCGCTCAGAACTGGTCCAGGGTCATGCTCATAGAAACGTCCGTGTTCTCGACCATCTTTGTGAACTCCTCGAAGCTGATCTTGCCGTCGCGGTCTAGGTCGGCCTCCATGATGGTCTTGTCGACAATCTATGTGTTTGTTAGACGTTTCCGCTATATA
Organism: Alternaria sp. BMP 0032; assembly: GCA_023758005.1. Classification (NCBI taxonomy): domain Eukaryota; kingdom Fungi; phylum Ascomycota; class Dothideomycetes; order Pleosporales; family Pleosporaceae; genus Alternaria; species Alternaria sp. BMP 0032. Next base: position 203,966 of record JAFVMD010000021.1, on the reverse strand, counting down.
GCTTCCAATATGTATTGGACGCACCTGTTGCAGCTGTTGGTCCTTCAGGTTGCTTCCAACCATCATCTTCAGTACTATGAAGAGCTCGCCATTGCTGATGTAGCCGTCGCGGTCGATGTCGTATACGCGGAAAGCGAATCGTAGCTTCTCCTCCTTGTTGCCCTTGCTACTGAAAGCTGAGAGACCGGAGACGAATTCTTGGAAGTCGACGTCGCCGCCACCATCTTCATCGAAGATAGCGATCATGCGTGTTGCGAGAGGGTTCGAGGAGATTTGGGGGAGGGCTAGGAATTCGTCGCGCTCGATGGTACCAGAGTTGTCCTGGACTGAGTTAGCCAAGCATTCAGCTATTGCGTATAGTGCTGATCGCGCACCTTGTCCAGCTTCATAAACCGTTTCCTTAGGCGGTCAACCTCCTCGCGGTCAACTACATGCTGTTAGCAAGCTATTCTCAGCCCCGCAGACGCCCCTTCGCGTATGCCTCCTCTTTCGCCGCTTACGTACAGTTGGACCCGGAGGCTATGTTGTCGAGCAGCCCGGACTGTTGGTTACCCATTCTGGCGATTTATCTGGGGTAGGAATTGGATGTGGAGGATATTGTCGTGTCTCGATGTCGTGGGGCTGCTGGTCGCCGCCGCTAGGGTCCAACCGCGCTAGAGGCAGGCACCGCGCCCCGACGTCAACCGCCAAGACTCCACCTTCCCTTCCGCGCATCCACATTCAGCACTCTGCTCGAGCTTCACGTTGCGGCGTAGATTCAGACACAATGGACTCAGAAATACCCACCGAAGTTGGCTCAATGCTACAAGGCGCGTCCATCAACCAACACCCATCCGTACGCCATGACCTGAACCCATCGACCGCCGCATCCCAGAAGCAGCCCGTCACCCTCAATGAACACCCAGATCCCGATAGCTCGGAAGTCGGCGAAGATGAAATACCAGTCAGCGTATTAGATCCGGTACCGCGCCAGAAGACGATGCCCCCGCTACCAGACCTTCGATTCGAACAAAGCTACCTAAAGAGCATCGAGCAAGCAGAGGGATGGCAGGGCGTGGCTTGGATCACATTACGAGATCAGGTAAAGGAGATAAGAATGGAGCATATGGGAAGTTTCGCTAATCAGCGGCATAGGTCATCATGTGCTTCGCGCAAGGCGTGCTATGGACTCTCCTACTGAACGGCTGGCGGCATTGGAACCGATCGACCAAGTTTAGTGGACACGGCGTTGGTGCGCGGATACGGAGATGGTGGTGGGGAGTCAACAACTGGACGATACCGAATGCTAAGTCCAAGTTGAGGGATACCAAATTAGCGAAGAACGTGACGGAGGTAAGTGTGGCCTTCTTGAAAGTCCGGCGCCGAACATATGTTTGAAACGCTGGAACGAATGCTAAAAATCTTCTAGTATTACGAAGGAGAGTTTTCAAGTGCTGCGCAAGATTGAATGCGATGATTTGTAGCTTCTACTCAGCCGTGTCTGTGCCTAAATGTCATAGGTTTGAGCAGGCCCTGTGGGCGTAACGAAAACACTCCAATGACCAAGTCAGACCATGCGGTGTTGCTCGCATTGCTAATTCTGTCCTAATGATGCACCTCAGACTCCTTAGTCCCACGCCAACAGCCTTACTCTACGATCTTGAAAGTCGCTACTTTGTCTTCGTCTTGCGCGATCATCTTCAACAGCCCTGGCGGTTCTCCGAAAACCCACCCTTCCTCCCTCATCTTCTTAATATCCGGCTTCTCTTCTCCTTCCACGGCGCTTCTCGAAGACAACTTGTTCACGTTATGCAGATCAATAAGATCCTGCATCTTACTAACAACCTCTTCGCTTTCATCTGCTCCCTTTTCCCTATCCAACCCCAGATCGTCAGAAAAGCTGAAGCGCGAGATTTTCTTGCCTTCCAAGCCTTCCGGGTCTTCCAAGGAGCCAAACGACCACCATCGAATCGAAAGATCGCCGGGCCAGACATGGTAGGTGTCGCCGACTCGTAGAAAATGTTCAAGCTTTTCTTGGAGCGAGGTTGAGTCGTCGCCGAGACTCGACATAAGCCGTTCAGCAGAGAGCTCCCACGCAACGTGTGCAGAACCTTTTCCTATCGGGGGAATTGTGATGAAAGTGAATCCAGGGGTATCGGGATCCTCGGGGCGTTTGGCAAGATCTGGGTCGCCTGATATCCGGTGGAACGTAATGCGCTTTGTGGGCCGGAGGTTGAGCACTTTTGCAGAGCCATCTACTTGTCGGGTGGAAGGAAATGCGAGTTCCGGTGAGTGCATAGCGCCCTTGCGGAACGCATCCTCACGAGGCGTAATGTCGAGACATGAGTACTTGGTCAAGATAGTAACGGGTCTATCCGGAAAGACCGAGGAGGTTTGGTGGATAGTGGCGATCAGCTTCAAAGGTGATGCCGAGGGGTTAGAGATCGAGAGAGTGGCTGGTGGACAGAAGATGAACTTGAGGCAGAGCTCAACCTCGTGGTTTTGAGACGACATATGAAGCTGTTCGATATGGTGTTGTAGTAGGAGGCGGAGAATGCACTGCCGTGGGTTGCAAAAATTCAAGACTGCAGAGGGCAAGGTCGAGAAGCTGAGGGTCGGGGGCCGTATTCTCTGACCTTCATCCACGTGCAGTATAAAGTGCCTTTCAATGTCATACCCTGACTGTGTAGAGGAATATGTCAAACATAGGCCCCTCGATCAGTTGATTCAACCTGCCGGCGATGAATTGGGTCCGAGACCGGTGCCTAGCATGACGTCACAGATCTTACACCAATCTAACTGTTGGATCGCGGGTGCCTAGCATGACGTCACAGGTATTACACCAACCTAACTATTCCAAGGTTGCATCGCGGAGGCTCAATCCCGCCCCCACATCTTTACACCCCGACTCTGTTTTATTTTTGTACTCTTCCGGGATTCTACGATTTCAGTTTCTCGATCCTGATCACATGCCAATCTTCAGATGCGCAAAAAGCACCGAGGAACGACTTAACCATCGGAAGGTCTTAAGAATTCATCTGCTTAGGTTCAAACATCCACGAAGCATAGCCTGGAGCCTGAAGAGGACTTCGAACATCCTTGCCCCTCAATCTGGTCTACAAACTGCGAGGGGGCAGGTACACACGTGCAACTGCTCTAAGCTGATCCAACTAGGTACAATGTTCTCAAGGGCTGAGATGCTCCGACGATCCGTCATCCTATTCCTTGCGAAATGGCCTACATCTTCATCCTGTATGCCTCTTACGACCAGAATGTCACGAATGTGGTATGCTTTCGTCTTCGTAGGATCGCTTATGAAACATCAGATCGAATCCCATCATCGATGCGACTTACCATACCTTGATCTTTACTGGAGGCCTGGAAAAACTTACTGTAAGCGATTGACCTCGATCCGACTACCGTCAGCGCCAATTGTATCTTGTAAAGAATTGTTTCATCCTCTGTATAGATCTGGGTAGTGGTTCCACTGCGCCGAGTGCGCCTTATGATCTTGTCAGCAGCTTACTGGACCCCGAGCATGGTGTTTCAAACATTCGCATTACCTCTCAAAATACCCATATTGCCCTTTCCTGGCCCCATCTTGTCTTTCATTCACGTCACTTGCTTACATTTGACGCAAAGCTTCGCCTCCACCACAGCCCTTATTCCTCCTTCGAAATCGCTCACTGGCAATGGAGACACAGTCACATGAGGCCACGATGTTGGACAAGTCTTGAAATAGACCAATCCAACGAGAGGGCTTCTCTAAGAGCCTAGCTACACTTCTACTGGAAGAAGATCATTCAGGTACTGTGAACTTGTATAAAAAGGCTACCACGAACACCATAGAGGTCTTTCAACAGCGGGAACTTCCAGTCTCTCTTCTTTATCAACACTAGCACGTACTATTCTTTTCAACTCCATAGCCTTTCAAACAGGCTACTACATCATGTACTTCACTCAAGTATCACTTGCTGTGCTCGCTGGAGCAACGATTGCTACTGCTGCACCCCTCGAAGCTCCTAAACATACCCTCTATGGGCGCACAGCGCAATACCACAGCAGTTGCGATAAGCCTGGCCCTGATGGCGGAGAAACCATGAAAGAAAAGGCCCAAAGAGCCTTCACAGACGCATCGCAAATGGCATACCAGACACAGATCCGCCATGACAACAGTGGAAACGCTTTCACAGAGAGCTCTGCGTAAGTAAAATATCAGGAATCACTAGTTCAGAGTCCGAGTTCTGACTTTGTGAATAGGTACAAGCATTATTTCGCCGACGCGGACAAGGACCAAGTCAAGCGAATGATGCAGGTTATCTATAACAGCCGCCTTCCAGTGGATGACAACGACGGCGGTCAGGGCTACTTCATCGATGTTCGCTGTGGTAACAGTGAGGACCCTGATACATGCACTGGATCCACTCTGGCTGGCACGAACGCGAGGCCTGGTAAATCAGTTGTAAGTCAGCCCTTCTTAGAGGTATCAAATGCCATACCGATGTTAACGTCGCATTCAAGATGGTTCTCTGCGATCGCTTTTTCCGCAACTCCGAGCCACGCACCAAGAATGACTTCCAAACTAAGAAATTCGACGACAGTCGCAACGGCTGGTGCCAGCCCAACGAAGAATTCCCCTTCTTCGAAATCGCGGGTTTGACAATTTTCCACGAAATGACACATCTGCACACCGTTGGCCAGAAGGCTGAACTCGAAGCCTTCCCCGACCCCGATGGCTACGACACCTCTGGCACGATCGATGTCTACGAGAAGGGTGGCGACGATGACCGTGCGAAGTACAAGGACATGGATCCCTGGAAAGCGGCCCGGAAGCTCAAGCAGCTTTGGGATGAGTACGATGCGGACAACTCAAAGTACAAGCCCTTGTGGAGCCCGATTCACAACGCAGATAGTTATGCTGCCGCGGCATTGGAGTTTTCGTATCTGGAGCCCTGTAAATGGGATGTCATCTTGCCCAACTCAGTCTGAGAATCTTGTTTGATCACTTCTATTTTGGATACATGTTTTCCTACACCTTGTTGGGATATTACGATAGGCTTGGATGGCGTTCTAATGAGTACATATATTAGACATTGGGATACAAGGCCAATACATGCTTCCGCAAACTAGCAAGTTGATGTGTTTGAATGTTAGAGCACTCTATAGCCTTCTAAACATTCACTGTGTTTATCGATATGTTTGAACGGGTAGATTCAGCTTGTACTTAGCTAAGCCATAATTTGTGCCGCTTCAAGTACTAGCATTGGGGCTATGCAAGCATTCAAGAAGTAGTCCCCTGTGTTCAAATTGCAAGCTGACCATGAAGCTCCCGAGGTCGCACTTCGCGACCACCTAAGAGTTGGCCACACGCTACAATTACGTCGACGAAGTTTCCCAGATTGAGAGACATGTGTGCCTTACAGACACATTACGTCTATCGAAGAAGTTCACGGGTGCCTTAGCATGCCTATGACCGCGGGGATTTGAGTGTTGGACAATCACGTGATAGCGCGCCGTAATTTACCGAACTTGGGAAGGCGCGTCGCGCTCGCCACCATCAACACCATACACTTTCCTCCCCCACGGCGTGCCCCCAGCACCCGAACCATGAAGCCTTTCCGGCCTCTTACCCTCGCTCGCCCTCGTTCAGAGACTGGCGAGCCATTGAAGAAGAAACCTAGAGTCTCGTCCAACGCGCTTTCCGCCGGCAGTCGCCAACCGCTCAACACGCTGAACGCTCCCGCACCGGCCCAATTCCTGCCCCCGGGTCTCGAAGGAAACTACTACACGGTGCTATGGCGGAAATACACGACTAAGAAGAATAAGACGTGGGATGGTGATGGCGTACTTGCCGTCACAGGCGGCTATGCCACGCTCACGGATAGCGAGACAGGAAAAGAATTGGGCAAAGGAGCATGCACTCGACCGCTGCTGCCAGGCTCCGCGCTATCCATTGGTGGCAAGGAGCTGGAAGTTGAGGCGTCCATTGACAAGGCGGACTACCTTGCTGGGCGCATGTTCCTGGGCACGGCTGCAGCTGCGCCTGTAGATCAGTCGAAGCGCGAGGAACCAGGATACAAGCCTCTTTCGTCGGCCAAGTCGAAAGCAAACAAGATGAAAAACACTGGTGACGATGGTGCGGATCTGCCAGACTACAAGCCCTCAGCTCAGCGCAAGCAGCAGTTCAAGGCGCCTCTATTGTCAAATACCGTCATGCCTCAACGAAACCCATCGATCCCGCAACCACGCCACGATCCGAACGCGCCGAACGCCCTAGTCATGAAGCGACCGACGTCATGCCCGAAAGACAAGCAGATAGTCGACGTCGTCGTTGATCCGGTCCTCAGCAAGCATCTGCGCGAACATCAGCGTGAGGGCGTGCAGTTCCTATACGAATGTGTCATGGGCATGCGATGCGAGGGCGAAGGCGCGATCATGGCGGACGAGATGGGTCTGGGCAAGACATTGCAGACCATCACTCTGCTCTGGACACTGATGAAGCAGAACCCGATACACAATGCTTCGCCAGTCATCAAGAAAGCCCTCATCGTTTGCCCCGCTGGCCTGGTCGATAACTGGAAGCGAGAGTTCCGGAAATGGCTAGGCAATGAGAGAGTTGGCGTCTACGTGCTAGATGCGAAGAACAAGAAGATTGCCAACTTCACAAAGGGCAAAGCCTACAACATCATGATCGTCGGATACGAGATGCTGCGTGTTATGCAAGAGGAAATGAAGCAAGGGACTGTCGACATCGTCATCGCAGATGAGGGCCACAGGCTGAAGACTGCTAACAACAAGGCCATGCAGGCGATCCAGTCTCTCAACACCGAGCGGCGAATCATCTTATCGGGCACGCCACTGCAGAACGATTTGGGCGAATTTTTCACTGCCATTGACTTCGTCAATCCTGGCCTGTTGGGGCAACGATCAGCCTTTAAGCGTTCCTTCGAAGTGCCCATCGTGCGCAGCCGTCAGCCAGATGCAAGTGAAGCAGAGCTCGAAAAGGGCGAGGCACGATGGAAGGAGCTTGTAACCCTCACCAGTCAATTCATGATTCGCCGTACTGCAGAAGTGCTTGCAAAGTACCTTCCACCAAAGACTGAGCATATTGTCTTCTGCAGGCCAACCAAAGGACAAGCAGAGGCTTATCGCGCCATACTGGGCTCACCAACATTCAGAATAGCGTTGGGAAGTACAGATATTGCGCTACAGCTCATCAACGTGCTGAAGAAGGTCTGCAACAGCCCTTCGTTGCTCAAATCATCGAAAGATAACGACGATACGCCATCGGAGATGCTGCAATCGCTTCTCCCACTGATACCGCCCAAGATCCTCAGCTCAAGTGCTTCGAGTGCGAAGCTGCGACTGCTTGACAGCCTGGTTCATCGGATCTATACCACCACTGAGGAGAAGATTGTCATTGTTTCGAATTACACTACCACACTGGACATGATCGAGCGACTCTTGGTGTCATTGTCATACACCTACCTCCGTCTCGATGGCAGCACACCAGCTACCAAACGCCAAGCACTTGTGGAGAAGTTCAACAAGACCCCGAAGACCACGTCTTTCGCCTTCTTACTTTCTGCAAAGTCCGGAGGAGTCGGTCTTAACCTTATCGGTGCATCGCGCATTGTACTCTTTGACATCGACTGGAACCCCGCTACCGATCTGCAAGCCATGGCACGTATCCACCGCGACGGCCAGAAGTTGCCATGCAAAGTATACAGATTCCTCATCCAGGGCGGCCTAGACGAAAAGATCTACCAGCGTCAAGTCATGAAAATGGGTCTTGCAAACGCCGTCGTGGACAACAAAGCCTCCGCATCCTCCTTCTCACAAGAAGAACTCCGCGACCTCTTCCGTCTCGACGAGCGTGAAGGTTGCCAGACCCACGACATCCTCGGCTGCACGTGCGACTGCAAGGGCTCGCCCGAAGTCAAGCCCGAAGCTGAGGAAGAAGAAGACGACACCCCCAAAGACGACATCGAAGACTCGGACGAAGACCCCTACCCCACCCTTACGAAAGCAAGCGAGGTCAATATCGAAGAGCAAGAAGCGAAGATCAAGGCTAGACGCGCGGCCAAACAGCCCAAACTGAGGATGTTGATGGAGTACCGGCATATCGATACTAAGATCCTCAAGGGAATGGAGAAGAGCGAGGGAGAGGAGGATGCAGGAGATGGGGTTGTGGATAATATGGCGGCGGCAATTGATGATGATGTGTTTCTCGATGTGCTGAAGGAGTCGGAGTGTAATGTTGGTTTCTTGCTGACGAAGTCGACGTCGTGAGTGGAGTTTTCATGGAGCATGAAGAGGAAAGGGGTCAAGTGTTTCAATAGAGCGTATATGCATAGCGACGGAGTTTTGGGCATGGTAGCATGGCTGGGTGACTGAGTGGCCCTAGTCTCGGAAGAGTTTCGTGTCTAATGCATAGAGGCTGTGGCTCCAGTTAGCGAAATTCATTCCAGTCTTGTACACGAGAGAATGGCTCTCATCCGGTGCGTGCCTCTCGACCATGACACATTGCATCCAAACATGAAAGAATAAATGCAAGATCTACAGTCGTCACGAAAAATCCCACGAGATCAAAGTTGTAAACAGCAAGACGATAATATTTACTATGCAGAAAGTAAAAGCCACCGGGCTACCCGCCCACAAAGGCACCGCCGCATATCTCAGCGACTTCATGGTATCACGCCAACCTGCACTCTCGCCAATCCCTTCCTATCCAAGCCAAGCCATCCACGGCTTAAACACCAGCCTGCTGCGCGAAACCCAGTCTGGGACCCGAGCTGCCCATCTCATGAACAATGTACTTGCTCTTAAGGAAGATATCACCAAAGATGCTGAAGCCAATACCGTCATCAGTCTGAATACCACCAAAGCAAGCACCAGTACCATCATCAAGAGGAGCGTAGTTGACGTATTTACCAGGAACAGTCTGCTTGACGCCACCGACGGTGATGGAGAAATCAGGGAGGGTAGCAGTGCAGGGGAAGATGTAACCGCCCTGAGTAGCATCGTTCTTTGCGCCGGAGACTTTGGCGTAGTAGGCCTTGACGATGGCGGGGTCGGTGTAGATGAGGGTTGTGCCGGTGTCGAGGATACCGGAGACGGTCTTGGTGGTGGTGGTGCTGCCGACGCTGTAGGCGGAGGCGCTGAAGCCCCAGAAACCTTGGCTGTCGTCGGCGGCGACGTAGGTGATGGGGCCGGTGTACTTGCTCTTGTCGATGTAGCCGAAGTCGTAGGTGCCGGCGGCGTGGTACTTGAGTTGGACGGCGAAGAGGGGCGACGCGAGCTGCGACTTGACGGTGTCGAAGAAGGTCTTTTGCTGCTGGGGTTGCACTGTGTTGATGGTGGACATGGCCAGGCCGAGCAGACCGTCCGTGTCGACGTCTTGTGAGAATTGCGCGGAGACGGAGGTGGCAGCCTCGACCGCTTGGCTCGTGGCTGTCACGCCGCCGACGGTGACCTTGTCGGCGTAGACCTTGCCGGAGGCACCGGAGCCATCGCCGTAGGAGATCTTCCAGGAGTAGCCGCTCTTGACCTTGGAGGCATCGACCTTGTAGTAGTCGTGGCCGGCGGTCTGGGAGCTGGCTTGGAGAGACGAGAAGACCCACCTGTGGTTACATTAGATGTGGGTCTTATATGGGGATAGGCATTTCGCCCCATCGTGACTTACAGATCAGCGCTTCCGGTGTCGAAATCAAGGTGGACAGTGGTGCTGCCAATGGTGACCGGGCTCAGGTATGCCGAGTCATATGCGTCATTGGGAGCGGCAGGCACTGATCCACTGGCAGCAGCAGCGGCAACAACAGTGTTGCTAGCCCTGTTTTGTGCAGCCTCAACAAGGCTTTGAGGAACAGCCTTGCCGTGCTTGCGGAGGGCCTTGATCTTCTGCTCGGGTCCGTTCTTCAGGTAGGTAGAGCGAGGAACTTGCTCGACCGAGAAGGAGTTTCCCTTGTCTGCAATCACGTGTTAGGTTGGAGCTTCTCATCAAGGCAGTGTTTGACATACGCAGAACAGGAGTGGCAACAACAGTGCTGGCAAAAGCGAGCGCCGCCGTGATGTGGGCGAAAGAAGGCATGATAACGATGGACTATCTGATACGGCAGAAGAGCGAGGGGTGAAAGGCCAGTGGTAGCTGAAGCCTGTATGAGAGGCTTGAAGAGAAGACGAAGCCGGTACAGAAGCAATAGAGGCGAGGAGATGCCTTGGCTTTATACCAAGCAATGCCAACAAGGCGCGGCATAAAGTCTTGTCCATGACGATGATGTGCTCGTTACCCTGTTCGATCTGTCTACGCCGCCCTCTATTGGCATCGTAGGCGTAGTGTAGGATCATAGTGGGGTAAACGATCAACATTGAAATTAGATCCCGCAACCACTCATGGTAACGAGTCCTATCTTGGCAGGTCGATCATGCTCGCAAGGCGGTGGCGCCGCGTTTCATACATTTACCTGCTACATTGAGACTTGGCGTCGGTCACGCAAGTGCGTGCGGAGCCGGGTGTTGGTAGAAGGGCGCTTGGGATAGGCGACGGCCCTTGTAGATCGGATATTGCGACTGAAGTGGCCATCTTGCGCGAGTGTAGGACCGAATGCGTGGCGGCGTGTCCGTAGTACTACATCGCGGGATTGCAGGCTGTGAGGTTCCACAGGCGTAGCAACGGCGGGGCCGAGGTTTGTTTCGAAGAATGTGGCAAGTTAATAGTACTGTACCGAATCTTCGTGGCTATTGGTGACTGCTGGAATGAAAGTTGCCATAGTATAGCGTCCCTTGTTCGCCAAGGGGCGGGTTAGTGCTTCCCCAGTGTTGTGTAGTGCGTGTGCCTGCCAGTCAAGCTTCGAAGCGCGCTACCAAGCATGCCACTTTCACGCTTGGCGCTATCATGCTGCAGGGAGCGGGACAGCCACAGCCGTTTGAAACGCGGCCTGGAGATGGCCTGAGGTGTGTTGGTCATGCAAACACCGACATCCGTCAATAACGTCAGTGTCGTCAACGTGTGTCCATGCTTTCTACACCGTGGCTGCATGGCTGTCGTTCGCCTCTTGACATATGCTTTGGTATCGATAGTCGCATGCAAACGTGCCGTAGTACCATGGATAGCTCGCGATCAGCAGGCCAACTGCCGGCGAACAGCGCAGTCACATCTGCCCTTGCGCCCGATGTCCAGCCTCCAAAAACTCGCCGAGTCGTCCAGCCGATCGGTAGCTGTTAACGCATGATTAATTAACAGCGTAACTTAGCAAACAAGGCGATAAGAGCGGCGGCGGACTGCATTAGGTAGGTGGCGATGGGTGGTGTGGTTGAAGGGCGGGCGTCTGCAGACGGCACATGGGAGAGGTTGAGTGTAGGCCCGGCCCTAGTGGACCTTCCCGCCTGGCCTAGCTAGCCCTTTCATGTCGCAAAGACACATGCTACGACCAATCATACTCATGGGGCACTTTTGCCCACAAAATCGCGAATCTCGAGCTCGGCCAATTGCGCATCACAAGGCCGCTTGCGCTTCCAACCTGCCAATTCAGGACGTGATCCGCAGCATTCCAAGCACACTACACCACGGAGCAGGATGGTATCAAGCACCATCAAGCTTGGTCACGCATGCCGAGGAGAATGCTTAGCACCACACTTTGCGAGTTGGCGCTCCCCCAGGCTGGATTGCGGAATGTTGTTCATGTCCTATCAACGTTGAAGATACACTGCTATGCCGATGCTCGGGGGTTTAGAGTTTCTTATCACCTGCCAATTGCGATGCAAAGTCGTTGCTGGCGCATGTCACTCCACGCCATCTGTCGATCGTGAAGGATGGTATCAAGCAAAGCCAAGCTGCTTGAGGAAGCTTGGTACACGCAGGCACAGAAATTCTCCGATACTAGCTGTGGATTGGGTATCTGGAAAAGGAAAGAAAAGTTGGCGGCTGCCTTATCTTCGAAGCAAACTTGTTGCGGTCAACAACATGCATTTCGCCGCAAATCAAGACCAGACCCCAGTCTGAGTCTAAGTCCAAGTATGAATCTGAGTCTGAGTGAGACTGAACCTGAGTTCCAAGTTTGAGTCTGAGTCTGCATCTGATTCAAACGCGCATTCTCCTTGCGAATCTATTCTGCGTCGGCGTTGCCGGTGACAGCACTCTCCAGCTTCTTGAGCGCCGCACGATACGCCTTCTTCTTCCCATCCGCCGTAACAGCACTCTCCTTCCACTCCATCCTCTTAACCTTCTTACCCCCCCTCTTAATCCCATCCCCCTTAGCCACCTGCTTCAAGAACCACGCAGCCTCCGTCTTCGTGAACATCGTCCACGCCTCACCCGGCTTACCCGCACGCGCCGTCCGGCCAACACGGTGAACATAACTCGTAATACTGGTAGGAAGATCGTAGTTGATCACGTGAGTAATATCGGGGATGTCCAAACCGCGGGATGCGGCGTCGGAGGCGATGAGGATTTTGGTGGCGCCGGAGCTGAAGGATTTGAGGAGTTTGCGGGAGGCGTCTGCGGTTAGGGCGCGGGTCATGGTTTTGATGTGGGTGGCGAAGAGGGGCATGAGGGCGCTGAGGAGATGGGATAGGCGGGATGCACTTTCTGTGCTTTTGGTGAAGATGAGGACGCGGCCGGTTTGCTGGGATATGGTTGCGCGGCTTTCCGAGTCGGACTCAGATTCGCTGTCTGAGGATGAATCCGAGTCTGAAGAGTCTGAGGAGTCTGAACATGGCTTCGACAATTTTAGTGTGCCTGGGTAAACGTAGTTGAGTAGTACGTATAGCAAGTGTAATGGTTTGTTTGAACCATCGCCGACATGTACTGCAAACTCCTCTAGCGTAGACGGCAGCTCGAACACGTTCTCTTCTGTCTCCAGTGGTTGAAGTTCTGTGGTCTCGTCTTGTACGACTACCAACTTCGGTCGCTTCAGCTTGAGCGTGCCCAACTTTGTAAGATCCTTTTCCATTGTCGCGGAAAGGACAACCTTGGTGAGTTGCCTCCGGGCAGGCAATGCCATGGACCAGATGGAGTTGGCGTCGCGCTCCCGCTTTCGTATCCGCTCTTGGGCGTTCATGAAATCAACCGGAGTCTCGCCGTGGAGGGCGTCCATAAGCACGGTTGCCCAGCCCTGGAAGTTTTGATTCAAAAGCTGATCAGCCTCGTCGATGACGAGCCAGCGCACGCTGTTCAGCAGGAAGCCTGTCGTGTGCTCGATGTGCTCGACCAATCGACCTGGAGTGCAGATGAGAATATCCACGCCCGAATCATACTGTGGAACGTGGTCGAGAGGCATGGCTCTCAAGTCATCGTACAATCCCCCTCGCTCCATGAAGCCTGTCTGATATTGTCGAGAAGCCTTCTCCTGCAGCTCCTGTGCTCTCCTTGGGTCGTATTGTGGTCGCATCTTGACGAGCTGCTTCTGCTCCGTCGCAAACGCAACATTGCCCAAAGCTGTTCCTACTTTGATCTTTGTTCCAGCGCACAGGTCCTCGGCGACTTGTAGGGCTTGGTTGACGAGCTGCCGGCTTGGTACTACGACGATAGCGGATAGGACGGGGACGGTGCGGTCTTTGAGCGCTTCGATAATAGGGAGTAGATATGCCAGCGTCTTTCCAGAGCCAGTTTTTGCCGACACACATATATCGCCCAAGTGTTGGTCAAAACCAGGATGTAGCAGAGGTAGCAATGCTGTCTGTACAGCCAAAGCGTCCTTGAAGCCCTGTTTTTCCAGCTTCTTGACATACTGGGAATCTACGCCCAATTCGGCGAACGGGACTGTTTTCGACGCTTCGACGGTAGTAGGCTGCGCGAGCCAGGTGGGAAGGGTGGAGAAGGTGGGTTCGTAGACGGGCTCGGGAATCGGTGCGGGTTGCGGCATAGGCTCGAGATCGTGAAGCTCTCCTTCCTCTTGCGATTCTTTCGCAGGTTCTTCTTCCGCATTTTGACTCTTGGCTTCAGCTAGCTTTGCTGCCTTTTCGAATTTAGAGAAGACATTCTTGTGCTTCTTCGAAATCTCATCCTCCTCCTCTTTGGCGGCCTCGGCTTCGCGTTTTCTCTTTTTGGGCTTCTTGATGGTCTTTTTCGCCTCTAATACCGGGCTGGTTTCTACGGGCTCGGGACTTGAGGCAGCGACTTCTTCATTCGTAGCAATTACCGGGCTGGAGGCCTTTGCGACAACGGGCGCGGGAGGTGAAGGCTGCTTCTTGGCGACAACCGCGGGCGGCACATAACGTCTTTGAAACATGATGTAAGAAATCCTTCGGTATTTCGGGTTGCGACGGCTCAAAGTGAAGCCTGGAGGGATTCGCGACAGAATGCGACAGTCGGATGGTGAGTTTAGAAAATCTATGGTCCCTGGAAATTTAGTCGGAGTTCCAGCCACGCCAAACGCCGACGGTGACGCGCCCACGCCGAGGCCCTGAGTTCGCGACAAAGCAGGTGCTCCCCGCCAGATACACCCATGGTACCTTTCAATTGCGCCCAGGCTTGAGCGCGATGTATCCTTCTGAGCAGACTCGAGGTGTCAGTCCTCACAATCCGCCATCATGCCGTACAATATTGCTATGGTCAGCGACAATTTCTACCCTCAACCCGGTATGCACCTAGCCGCGTCTTGAGACTCGGCGCAGTACTCATCAATCGTAGGAGGAGTCGAAAGTCACATGTACCAACTGTCCAGTGTAGGTCCCCATCACTAAGTCCCACTGTATTCACACCTAACATCTCCAGAAACTCATCGACCGCGGCCACAAAGTAATCGTCATAACACACGCCTACGCTGGCCGGACTGGCGTTCGCTACCTGACCAACGGCCTGAAAGTCTACTACGTCCCCTTCTGGGTCATATACCGCGAAACCACCTTTCCGACCGTCTTCTCCTTCTTCCCCATATTCCGAAACATCGTCATCCGCGAAAACATCGGCATCGTACACGGCCATGCTAGTCTCAGTAGTCTGTGCCATGAGGCCATATTGCATGCGAGGACTATGGGGCTGAGGACGGTTTTCACGGATCACAGCCTCTTTGGATTTGCTGATGCGGGAAGCATACTTACGAACAAGCTTCTCAAGTTTACCCTGAGTGATGTGGATCATGTCATCTGCGTCAGTCATACTTGGTATGTCTTCACTGGTACTTTCTCAGGGCTGGCAGCTGCTAACACATTGTAGCAAAGAGAACACCGTCCTTCGAGCCTCGCTAGACCCCCTCATGGTCTCTGTCATACCCAACGCGGTGGTGGCAGAGAACTTCCGTCCTTTGTCCCACGATTCGGTCGATCCAAAAGATACAAAGAAGGCACCTGGTCCCCGACAGCCAATGGGCCCTGATGAGATTATCACTGTCATTGTCATACAACGGCTATACTACAACAAGGGCACCGACCTGCTAGTCGCTGCTATACCCCACATTGTTGCTGCGAACCCGAACGTTCGGTTCATCATCGCTGGAAATGGGCCAAAAGCTATTGATCTCGAACAGATGATTGAGCGGAACGTGCTGCAAGACAAGGTTCTCATGATCGGTCCGGTCCGCCATGAAGAAGTCCGAGACGTGATGGTACGCGGACACATCTATCTCTGCCCCTCGTTGACAGAGGCGTTCGGAACCGTCATTGTGGAAGCTGCATCATGTGGGCTTTACGTCGTTGCGACTCGAGTCGGAGGTATCCCTGAAGTGCTACCCACCCACATGGTTGAGTTCGCGGCACCCGAAGAAGACGATTTAGTCGTAGCAACAGGCCGTGCCATCGCCAAACTGCGAGCTGGAAAGGTCAGGACCGAGCTCTTCCATAATCAGGTAAAGCAGATGTACTCCTGGACCGACATTGCGCAGCGAACAGAGAGGGTATACGACGGCATCAGCGGCGTAATTAGTCACAGCGATTTCTACCAAGGCGCAGGGGCAGCCGGCGCGTGGAGTGCAACACGTGGTCGAGCGGGAGTGCAGAGTTTCGCACTCATTGAGCGGCTGAAGAGGTATTTTGGTTGCGGCATCTGGGCAGGTAAACTCTTCTGCATCTGCGTCATCGTCGACTACCTCATCTACCTCGTTCTGGAAATCTTCGCACCCAGATCACGCATCGACATATGCTATGACTGGCCTAAGAAGGTCATGCAAGCGAAAGGAGAAGTCAACAAGCTGTTCGTACCCGAAATTGACCCTGAAAAGGGAACTTTACTCCGAAAGAGAAGCTCGAGGCATCGGAAGCCGAAGAGAGAGGAACCAGAGGATAGTTGAGACACGGCGCAAAGAAATCACTTGAAAAGAGCGAGATGATGACGTGTCAACGGCTTTTGTGATTTGAATATTACGATTACTGTTCGCCCAACTATGAGCTATGAACAGAGAATCGCGCAGAACGGTATATGCTAACTATTGATCGAAGCCCGTATCCAGATAGGCTTACTATGCTATACCGGAACGCTGAACCGGTACTCCCATTCCGTGCCCCCAACGCCGATGAAAATGCTTTGTACAAGGAGAAAAGAAAGGAAAAGAAGATGTCAACAACACGACTAAGTCGCCATGACTTAAGCGTAAAACCAGTACTGCGCACTGTACTCGACCGTAAAACTGCCCTCAATCCCACTGCAGTCCTTAGGCGCCATACCACCCGCAGTGTGTATCCGGTAAACCTCATTGTACGCCCAAGCCGCCTGACCCTCAGTCGTAACCGTAGCATTCAACTTGAGCCACGGAACACTACCCAGACCATTCGTTCCCTTCGTCGCAGTCGCGGGCGCAGCGCTCTTCCCATTAACAGCACACTCGACACGACCGAAGTTGTTCTTGTCCGTCTCAAGCATGAAGAGGGGAACGCCCGCGGCGGTGAACTGGTGGTGCCCACTGAGACGCTGGTCTGCCTCTGCGGACGTGGGGATCGCGTAGTTGAGTGCGAGATCGGTGACTTGGCCGAGGATGTTGACGTTGAGGCGGGCGGCGTCGCAGGTCGCGTTGAAGAGCGTGGCGATGGCGCCGGTGGCTTTGGGGATGGTGGAGGAGGAGGAGTCGGCGCAGGTGTAGTTTTGGGTGCCTCGGCCGATGGCGATGTGCCGGAGGGATGTGCCTTTTGCGGGGGCGGCGAGGGGGGTGGGTGCTACGGGGTGTTAGTTGATGTTTCTCTTGGATGGTTGGTGGTGGGGATGGAGGGACGTACCAGCAGGGAGAGCAACGTTGGATAGATCACATAGTGAGTCTGTCTTCAACAGCTCCTTGTAGATGACCGCGGGGATGTCTCGCCGGGGGATCAAAGCTGCTATCGAGTCGACGGTCTGGCTGGGAGCGGCGAAGATGGTGGCTGGTGCCAGGGCCAAGACGAGGCTGAGAGTGGTGAAGATCATGTTTGAGGTTGTCGGCTTGTAGTATCTTGGATGGTAATATATAGATTGCCGAGTCGAAGTCTTGGATGCTTGTGTGATGTTCAAAAAGCCCGCGACTGTCGTCGATGTTTATACCAGAGACCAGACGATGTTCAGGAATGTAGTGTAAGCCTTGCCGCCGGTATGATAGTATTCCGGGAATAGATTGGTTGTTGCTGAGCTATTGTAAGACTCGGAAGCGATGAGATCCGTAAGATGAATAAAACGGTCCAAGCGAAATGAAACAAACGTCAGAAATAACCCTCAAGGAAAGAAGCCCAAAGGAAAGTACGCGAACGACGACGAAAGCGGGTCTCTTGTAGAGGGAAGTGAGATGTTGTGTTGGTAGTGAGGTGGATATGGGAAACCGTCAACGAGGCCGTGTATGCCATCTTCCTATATACACAACGTACCCATCGCGCTACACTACGAAACGAACCAGTTTTGCGCCATTGCTATCCCTACTCCCAGCGCGTAGTCGCCCGCTCCACACAGATCCATCCATAGTACACGCGACCGAGTCTGCGAAGCCGAGCAACCGTTTACCGCCGTGTCCCACTCGCCCTTCCAGCCACTGCTTTCGCTCGCTTTGCTCGATTAGTGCCGCTAATGCAGGCAGGAAAAGACCCCAAATATAGCTGGCGGGGGTGTGATAGGCTCACAGCGTTTGAAGAGAGATGGGAGGGATGGCAGGTGCGTTGTGGTTCGCTGCTCTACCGAGCGCGCCTGGGGGTGGTTAAGACGGCCGCTAGCCGGGTTTGGGGGTTAGTGCTGTAAACGCCCGTGGGGATCGGCTGGCGAGATGGCTATTTTGGGGGTTGCGACGGGAGGGGGTTGGTAATTTGGTAATGGGGTAGAGGGTTAAGGTGCTGATGCGAGATGGAGATGGAGATGGGCAGATCTGTGATCGTCGGGAGGGGTTGTTGATGATGTGCTGATGGGGAGGTGGACGTTTGGAGTTGGGGCTGTGTTGTGGGTGTGAGTATAGATAGTTGATGATTGATGTTGAAGTGAGACGGATGTCGCCCGCCTTCCTGCGCTGAGTTTGGAAACTTCACGGACACGTCTTGCCAGCGTCAGCAAGACTCGAGTCTGGCAAGTTGGAAATCAGCACGCGATCAGAACCTGCATACCTACTACGGTAGAGTGCAAAAAACCAAGAACCCTCACAAACCACCACAATCAACCGCCCTCTCCACACCCAGTCCTTCCACTTTCCTTCCCTCCTCCCTCTATCTCCTTCTCCCACCCACTACCCGCAGAGCCGCCCGTCCTACACCTAGTCACGCAATCATCAGCTGGCAAGTACCCAAGCTACCATCCCCCAGTACAACTTCCCTGTACCCACCCGTCGCTGGCGTCGCTGGTCGCAAATACCCACCTGCACCTTCCCGCACCGCCAAACCAGATGTAGAAGGTACAAACACCCCAAATACACTCGCATCCACATAAAAAGACTATTAATATACTCTGCATGCAGCGACGGGTAGGTGAGAGAAATGACAGCTAATATACCTCATCCGGCTACTCACAGGGATAAGGTGGAGGTTGGCCAATGAGAGACCAGAACGGGCCTGGACAGGGCTCCAGCGCTAGAATCCTCGAACGCTATCTCGGCGCTTCGCTATTGGCAGCCAGCGGCCGGCGAACAGGTCTCTGGTTTTCTCGACTGGCATTGTGGATTGGATGGTTGTATTTGGCTCGCTGGTCACTGGCCAGACATACCAATGTCGTGCAGGTGGATTGGGCAGATGGGTGAGCGGGGATCTTGTTTGACATTCCGCACTTGCATGGCCGTTTTCCCGGTTTCTGTTCTTCGATGCCCATTTCGTTGGATAGCAGTGCTCGAGAGCGGTTCTGCTGGAAGAACCAGGGAAGCTGGGGAATGGGAGAAAATGAAGGACGATGGCGTGTCGCCATAGGTTTTTTTGGAGATGGCCATTCAGATGCCCTGGGGACAGTACGCTGTCTGCTGTACATAACCGCAAGACGTCCTTCGCGCTTGCCAATGGTTTGCCACTCTTGCGTTCCATGGCACGCTTTGTTGCCGTTCGTTCCTGGTGATTTTTTGCTGGTTGTGTGAGTGTCAGATCGAGCACATGTTCGGTCTGCTGCGCGTGGCTATCGGACAGCCGCCGGGTGATCGAGATACCGATGCGCTGCGATATCAGGATGGTTACACAACAGTGATCTTGACATGTGGTAGGCTCTAGGGGGGTATGTTTAATCTATGCTAATCAAAGTGTGCTACGAAATGTCATGTGCATATGCTGTACTTGTTCTGCTTTCGTTGTGGAGCCAATGAGTAGACTATTTAGAGGGTGGTCGACGACTTACTCGCCATGCTTGGACGTCATTATACATCCTGTTTCAAGCAATGGGAAGACGAAAAGGCATCTCAAATCTGCAAAGAGATGCCAGCGCCTGTATATAGATCTAATCGCCCACAGTGATCGTTGACCATTACTAGATTGCCGCATGGATAAAAGACTCATGAAATTGTCGAAAGAAATGTTCTTCAAATGGTCGCTTTTGAGTGTCCAGGTATATCATAGGTTTGTTATTGTCGCTGTGCCATCGACGGGATAATAGGAACTGGCGACGTTGATAACATCAAATTAATCATCATCATTATCAGTTTTGAGTGTTAAAACGCTGTTAACACTCAAAAGTGGAAATAATGATGATTAATATGATGCATCAACGCCGCCAGTCCCAAACCCCCATGGCACATACCACAAATAAGCAACCTTTACCCACCCGGAACCCATCCTAATAATACACCCCATCCCTCACCCCTCAACTAGTCCCATCATCCTCATTATGCCACACCCCGGGGTCCTCAGGCCCAGGAACCGGTCCACCAGGCGCACTCGGCCCCGCCACAACCGCCGCGCCCCCAGCAGCCCCCGCCTCAAAGCTAAACAAGAAATAAAACACCATAAAATGCAGCGCAAGCAGATACCCCGCAAAGATATTCCGACTCGTCCTCGTCTGAAGCACAAATTTAGTAACGCGCAGAACCATGCGTTCAAAGAGGTGCATGCGCTTCATTGCGCGAGCGCTCTCGCGGCCCCGGAAAGCGGCGAACGGACTGAGGTTTGACTCGTAGGCTGAGCGGTATTTGGTGTCGACTGTTGACCCACCTGTGCCTCCGGAATCGATGTTGATGGCAGAGGGATTGGGATTTGCGCCGTAGCTCGACGCGCTGGAGGCGGGGCCTCTGTTGACTGCGTTGTAGCTACTCACATATCTAGTCTTCTCGTAGAGGTCTAGGTTGTCTTTTTGTAGCGCACCTATCTCGCTTCGGAGGGAGGAGACGGTTTGGTACGACTTTTGCAGTTCGGCTTCGAGCTCCGAGTTGCGCTTCTTGAAGCGGTCGCGTTGGGCGGTTATCATGGGGAGGATGCCGGAGCCGCCGCCCATGTGTTCTCCTCCTCCTCCTCCCGCACGTAGAGAGGCTAGGGTGGGTGCTTGCGACGAGTTGTCGAAGCCGGAGATTATGGAGGAGGTGGGTGATGAGCGGCCTCGTCGTCCTCCGCCGAAGGAAGACTGCGGGTAACGCGATACGTAGGTTCCTGCGACGGACATGCCTGACGGGTCGAAGGCGTTTGTGGCTTCTTGTTGGACTTTCTCCAGATCGGCTTCTAGTGTCTCGTTGAGTTGGCGTGACTTTTCTAGGTCCATGTTTGTGTTTGAGAGCTCTTCTTGTAGAGCTTCTAGCCTGCTCTGCAGGTCTTGGTGTGAGACGCGCATAACGGTGAGCTCGTTACTGAGCTTCTTGTTGCGAGCGAGTAGGAGCTGCTCCAGTGTTTCGCCTTTGCCCTTGCCTGATGTGCTATTCTGCGAGAGGGCGATCTCGGTGGCTTCGTCGTCATCGTCGCCTGTTGCGAATTCGATTGACTATCGCAAGTTAGCTTGGACCCAGTGGTATCATATGAGAAGTCTACCTTGAGCACTTCCAACTCCTGCTTGACATTCTCGTAGTCGCCCCATTTCTGCACCTTCTCGCGAAGAGCCTCCTTCTCACTCCTCAAAGATTTGATCTCCCGTTCCAAGCTTCTTGTTTCTGTCTCGAGCCGCGTTCGTTCAGAATCCTTTTCGAAGCGCGCATTCTCCAGCTTTCGCAGGAGTGACGAGTTCTCGGATCGCAATCGCAGGAAGGCAGGGTCATCTTCAACTGCGACCTGCTGTGCTGGTGCAGATGCAGACTGGGCCAACTCGAGGCGTAATTGCTCGTTCCGTGCTGTGATCTCTGCCAATCGGTGGCTTGTTCGCTCGAGCTCTGAGCTGACAATCTCAAGCTCCGCAGCAGTAGCACCGCGACCGCCTTCTTCTTCAGACGCTTCTCCCTGACCAAGTCGCTGTGAGACCTCGTAACTGGCCTTGAGCTCCTTCAACAGTCGATCCTGGTTCTCGACCTTTTCTTCTAGGCTCTTCTCCTTTGACTCCCAGTTGTCCTGCTTCTCGTTCAGCACAGCCGACCATGACGCTTCCACGTCTTTGATCTTGCTGTCTCGGCTGTCCTCGAAGGCTTTCCGTGCCGTCCGCTCCTCCTCCAACTTCTTGTCTGAATCGTCGAGTTGTGTGGTGAGTTTCGCTACCGTCTTCTGTAGGCGCTCGTTCTCAGACGTGAGCTTTGGCACGAGTTCTTCGGAGGTCACAAGCGAGTCGACGGAGGCTTCGAGGAGAGGATATGGGTCGGGTGCTTCAGAGAGCGGCGAGTAGACTTGGAAGAAGGCAGCCTGTACCGTCTTGGACTGGTTGGATATAAGATCAATGAAATTCTGGTATGCTGCGAATCTGGCTTAGTAGAGCTCAGTCAGCTGCGCAAGTGGAGGCTTACACTTCAAGAGGCCCTTGATGTCGCTGAGCTTGCTTGCATCGTCGAGTTTCCGAAAGTCTTTGGTCTTCTGCGCGAGGTCCTTCCTTTGGGTGAGAGTGTCTCTTTGGTGTGCGACAAGATCCGAGGCTACCGTGTCGAGCTGCGGAATGAGAGTGGTGAGGTCGATGTCTGGCGCATTGTTAGCCTAGTCGTATCCTATGCGTCACGGGAATTCGCACTTCTCCATGCGCCGATCGCCTTTTGGAACTTGTTCCCCTCTTCTTGCTCTTCTTCTGCGACTGGTTCCTGCCTCTCGGCACTGGGTGGAGTCTCGACCCTCTCATCCATATCTACTCCGCCCTCCATGGTTGCGCTTCAGTCTGTATCCGTGTCTGCGAGTGAGACAGACGTGTAATTGGAATCCGAAAGAACCGGGGTTTATTGCGCGCCTGTCGTAGTCTACTCCCGCAAGCCTTCACGGCGCGTTGTGAATCATGGAATGGAGTTGGTTACGTATGCACCCAGCTTGCCGTGAAACCGCGGAAGGTGCGGCGTTGCGCGGCCCTAATTGGTGGACTGCCGCCATGATAGCTCACCAGGCACCACGAGCGCACATCCAACACGCACCATGCGCGCCTCTTACACTTCGCTGCCATAGCCTGCCATGGCGCATGTGAAGGTTGAGAACAATGGCAGACGCACCTTCCCAACCGCCCGCGACACGGCGCCCGCCCCCGCAGGACGGCCCCTACATCCTCCGCAAGCTCGTCGCAAACCTCCCGCTGTCCGCTGATGGCCCGTCGACCGACGTGCGCATCACGTGTGTAGAGGTGTGGAACGGCAACCTCTATGTTGGCACCTCCGCCGCCGAAATCATCCACTTCGTCCTGCTTCCGCCCGAGACCGACGATCCCTCCGAAGAGCCCACGGCCATCATCGCCTCGCGACTGGAACCGCCCCATAACGACAGCAATGGGCCTGGCGTGCAGCAGATTCTCCTGCTTCCCAAGATCAGCAAGGCCTGCGTGCTGTGCAACAATACCCTCTCCATATACTCGCTACCCGAGCTGAGCCCCGACTCGACTTTCAAGCCGATAGGATGTCTGTGGGTTGGAGGTGTCGACTTGAACGACGACATCGAAGGTTCTGCTAAGGATGGCGTAGTAGTCGTCATCGGCCTCAAGAAGCGCCTGCGACTGGTGCAGATATCCGAGAACTCGCCCCCGAAAGCGATCAAGGCGATTGAATACGGAGGCTGTCTGGTCTCTGTCCGCCGAGACACGTTCTCATGCGCTGCTGATGCGCATTCATATGCCCTGTTGGACGTTGTACATCAACAGAAGATAGGCCTGTTTCCAATCTCTTCCTTGGATCCAGACGCCGGCGACATTGGCGGAGCCGCTGAGCATCTGGCGACTGTGCCAAATGCGCCATCTAGGAGCGTTTCCTCCGCTTCGCATCCACAAGCTCCCGAGGAGCACCGCGGCCATTCTCGAAGTACAAGTTTGAATGTGCTTGGGCTAGGCGGTCCTTCAAGAACAGCAAGCCCACGGGCTCCGGCTCAACGCTATGGTTTCGACGTTCCCCAATCACTTTCTCGCGACATGTCACCGGCTCCGTCACGCTCGCCTGGCCGAGCCGCCATGGGAGGAGAAGGCGAAAGAGCGTCTAGCCAGTCTCGAGGCGGCGCAACTTCACCCGATAAACCTTTACCACCAGCTCCAACCGAAGAGGAGAGACCACAACCTGAAGAGCCACAGGTTCCACGACCGCCGCCCTTCATTCCTTTGAGACCCCACGTCGCATCACCAAATCCGAACGAGTTTCTGTTAACAGTCGGCACTACACCTTCCGACCAAGGAGTCGGCATGTTCGTAAACCTCGATGGAGATATGTGCAGAGGTAGCATACAGTTCAGTAGCTATCCTGATGCAATTGCTGTAGACGGCGCGGGCATAGATTTCTCGGCCTCTATGGGTCAAGGCATGAACTCTGAGGAAGGTTACGTCTTGGCAGTTGTACATCGAGAGGCGGAAGGTAGTATTACCTACGGAGTTGAGATTCAGCGATGGGATGTTGATCCTAGTGCTGGAGAAGTTGACAAGCACTGGCTCAACTTCAGCCCACTCGGTCTGCCAGTTCAGACCAAAGGCTCACATATCTCGACGCCTATAGGTATGCGCACTGTAGTGCAGCCTTACGATCTAGTAATTTCGGAAGTAGGCGCGAAACTAACCGTCAGGAAGTTGCAGCTTGCTTCATCTGAGGGAGCAGCGAAAGAGTCCAATGAAGTCGAGAAGCGCCAAGCAAATGCGGACCGCGAGTTTGCGGAGCGCCTGTCCAAGTTACAGTCACAGACTGTCGTCTGGGCCGGAGACCAGATATGGTGGACAGTACGAAACCCTCTAGTGACCCGATTGGATTCACGAATCGAAGCAGCCCAGTATGCGCTTATTGGAGATGCGACCCGCATCCAGCCTGACAGAAGAGTCATAGAAACCATCTTAGGCGATATCCGCGGACAAGAGCCGCGCAACGAGTCTGAATACCTTAGTCTCATATATATTCGTCAAAAGGCCTCGCTCATGCTCTTCATGGACGTGGTTCTACGTACCAAAACGAACATCATCATATTCGAAAACGAGAAGCGTATCACCGAACAAGCGCTCATCGAAGGTGAAATAGATCCTCGGGTTGTCCTGAGCCTAATGCCGATTCTCGATCAAGAAGTCGTCCAGGGCTCAGACGGCATACAAATATATGGCGGCATCACAACGCTGGTGGAGCACTTCTTGCAACAAAACAATCTCTCGACCATGCCAACGAATGTCAATGGTCCCTTTGGTGACAATCTGTTGCATTTCGTAAAGCGGTACCTTCAATTTTGGAAGAAGCGAAAAGGCATGGCAAGTGTAACAAACGATCCGACCGTGTTCAAGACTGTCGATGCAGCATTGCTTCATATACTCCTACTACTAGATCAAGGGAGTCCAAAGGGTACTTCCAGCCCTGGTGCTCACCGAGCAGAACTCTACGAACTGCTGGACAAAGAAGTAGAGTGCTTCGACCGTGCTGTTGAGTTATTGGAGCAATTCAAGCGTCTCTTCCTACTCAGTCGCTTATACCAAGGCAACTGCAAGGCTTCCGTCAAGGCGTCACATGTGCTAGCGACCTGGAAACGGATCTTGGAAGGCGAGGAAGACAAAGGAGGCGAACTTGTAGATGGCGAGCATAAGGTGCGCGACTACCTACGGAAGATTCGCGATCAAGCTCTGGTAGAAGAATATGGCGCATGGCTTGCGAATAGGAATCCAAAGCTGGGTGTTCAAGTCTTTGCGGACGATCAGAGTAGAGTCAAGTTTGATCCTACTCGAGCTGTCGCTCTACTAAGAGACAAGGCGCCAGGCGCTGTCAAAGAGTACCTGGAGTATCTTGTCTTCGGCCAGAAAAAGGTAAGCCCCTCCGCACATTTTTACTCGCTCTACTAACACCGTCCCCAGCACCCAGAGTACGTAAACGAACTCATAGCATTCTACCTCTCCACCGTAATCACCGAACTCGAAAGCACCCCCTCATCCCGCGCCACCCTCTCCCAAAGCTACGAAACCTACCGCATCCTCGAACCCCCGAAACCAACCTACTTCTCCTTCATAACCGACAACGCGCTCGATGCAGAATGGTGGCACGCCCGCATCCGCCTCCTCCAGCTCCTCAGCGAAACCTCGTCCTACGACGTTCACACCGTCCGCTCCCGTCTACAACCCTACAGCCAAGAACTAGTCTCCGAAATGATCATCCTAAACGGGCGCCAGGAGCGGCACGAAGAAGCGCTGAAATTGCTTACCCACGGTTTGGGCGACTACAACACAGCAATAAGCTACTGCCTCTACGGCTACGCATCTATCCACCGCCGCGCAACCCCCGGCGCACCGCCCGTGTCGCACAGCCAAATCCCTACGCGCACAGAACAATCACGCATGTTCGGCCATCTCCTCAGAGAATTTCTCCAGATAGAAGATCTTTCGCAGAGGGTGGAGCGCACCTCTGAACTCCTAGAGCGGTTTGGGGGCTGGCTTGATGTTGCCGATGTGTTGGCTATTGTGCCTGATGAGTGGAGTGTAGATGTTTTTAGCGGGTTTTTGATACAGGCGTTGAGGAAGTTGGTGAGGGATAAGGCGGAGAGCGATGTTGTGAGAGCTTTGAGCGACGCTCAAAACAGTCAGACAAGTAACGAATTAGTGGAGAAGAGGGAGGAGGGTGGGGCGCGGTTTGAGAGGGTGGAAGGAGATCTGGGGAGGAATGATGGGGTTGTGTAGGGTATAGCGTTCAGGTTGTAGTCGGGTAGCTTTAGCTGTGCGAAGCTAGCACGGGGTGTTTGGGAACTACAACTGTACTGCGATTCCATCAACTGGCGTCCCGGCTTGTTTACGCTCGATCTTCAGCACTAGCACATTCATCATGATAGCATGTGGCATATACAGCATCACTCAACCGCGTCCTGCCCGCGCGTTATTTTTGCACCAACTAGTTAGTTACATCGATCAAAAATAGATGGCGATTTTGTGCAGTTTGAAGAACTGAAAGAATGTTTTGATGCATAGTTCTGAAAGCCCACTCAACACCGGCTCGCGCCTACCTCGCGACGGTCTTGGCATTCTCACACTCGGAGGCACGAGCAACGCCGGAGCATAGCCACCAACGTCTCTCACTTCTCTTGCTTACTCAACTCAACTTCATTTCGATTTCATCACCCAGACAGCACTCACAATCGCTTGCTCACATCATGCAGCGCCGTATGGTGAGTACCATCAATTTTGCATCGTGTTCTCCGATTTGGCGCTAACGGTGGCAGCTCACGAAAGATGAAGAGGCCTCAGCCCAAAGCGAGGACCTAGAGGTGCGCCGCGAGGATCAAGAGAAGATCAACAAGTTCAGTTCGCTGCATCAAAAAGAGGAGCTTCTCGAAGAGGAGCTGAGGGCAAAGATTGTACGATTCAAACGGCCGCATTCGGTCTGCACTCGATCTAACAACAGCGCAGAAGGAGAAGGAAGATCTGGAGGAGATCTCAGGCGAACTCGAGCTAGTTGACGAGGAGGAGAAAGTACCGTAAGTTCCTTGTGATGAGCTGCGAGATGGCTCGTTATTAGACATAGCCCGAGTATCAACAAGCTAATCACAACCACAGATACAAAGTCGGGGATTGCTTCGTCTCATTACCCCAACCCCAGGTCCTTGAGCTTCTGGGTTCATCAACAGAGACTATTGACAGCGAGGTAGAAGCTCTCAAGGCCAAGCTAGAAGGTATCCAAGAAGAGATGGGAGAGCTGAAGAAGGCACTCTATGGCCGCTTTGGACGCAGCATCAACCTCGAGACATAGGCGATGCATACGCTGTAGACTTGCAGCGATAGTTCGCCGACGAAGATACATGCAACAAGAATCGAGATTCCACACACATCCCAGTCTGAAATCGCATTCCGAGATGGATCGAATTCCGAATCGGCGTTCCAGAATTCCTAACGCATACCGTCGGACTTTACTAATCCGCAGACCGAAGACATGGTAGTCTGAGTCAAACGCGCATTCCCTGCCTTGCAAAACGAAAGAAGATAACGAACGTGACTCATTACAGGTCAATTATCAAACAATGCACCGAGTTCCACTTGGAGAGCCGCGCATCGGTAAGTTTGCCGATGCATAATAACGTCTTGTTCCCCGTCGGGCCTCGTAGGGCGCACGCAGCTAAACGGTACCCGTCATGCATTCGTAAGTTAAGCCCCGCCTACTCTGCATGCGGTAACGGCTACGATCGACAAACCAGGTAGACGTGCAGCCACGAAAATTATTGATCAGGGGAATTGTGGCGCCTACTTAAACACCTCGGATGGCTAGTCACAAGTGCGCGGGGTCGCGCAGTATACTACCCAAGTTCTAGTCTGTTACTACCCGTTTCCCTTCTCTAACTGCATTCGCAAAGTCATCCGTCTTGCTTCTTTGAGCCTCGAATTGCTGGAAAGCAAGGCGCGTCATCCTTACGGGTAATCATTTCAGCATGGAGAGTGCAGATCTTGAACGAACTTATTCCCGAGAACAACAAGGCTTAGGGCCGGGCCATGAAGCCATTACCTCACCAGTCGCTCTTGTCCGCAGTTTTACTTCGAAGAGTCAGAGGAGTACGACGAGTCGACAGAGTTCAAGAAATCGCTGTACGCATAACTTCGTCTTACTGCGATGTTGGGGGTGTGGGTTACTAACGGGTCAACATAGCCGGTGCTATAGAGAGCTCGCGTGCTGCGCGACTGAGGGAACTTGAGAAAGATGCTGGCACATCTGACGATACGGAGAAGGAGGATGCGATTGAGAAAGTTGCGTCGAGAACACCTTCAACGCTGAGCTCGCATGGACGGTCGAATTCACCGTCGCCGGCGTCGAGTGTCCACGATGAGCACACGAGTGGGAGACGGGTTATCCGCTTTGAAGATGGAGACCCTGAGAATCCTAACAATTGGGGGCGTGTGAGTTGAACAATGGAAAATTGATTCGAAGAAGGACTAACAAGTATTCCAGTGGAAGAAGATCTACGCCCTCGTCGTTGCTATCATGAGTGGTAAGCCACCCTAATCCTTCTTTTGACAACTCAGCTGAACCAGACAAAGTGATGAACAGCACCATGACCTCCAGCTTAGCAGCCGGAGCCACGGCTCCAATATCTCGCCATTTCAACCAAACCAACGAATATGCGCTCATCCTCCCCACATCCATGTATCTAGTTGGCTACGCATGCGGCCCCATGCTCTGGGGCCCTCTCTCAGAATCCTACGGCCGCAAAGGAACCATGGTGATATCCTTTGCCTTTTTCACAATATTCTCCATCGCTTCGGCGCTCTCACCAAACTTCGCTTCGCTCGTCATCTTCAGGTTGTTGGTGGGTGTGGGAGGGAGTTGCGCGATCAGTGTTGTTGGGGGGATCTGCGCGGATATCTATCATAATCCTAAGTATCGGGGAAGGAGTATGGCGATTTTCATGGTATGTGGCTCCTAATCCCTTCCTCATAACGAACTCTAGCAGAAGGAAAGGAAAACTAATCAAGGTATAACAGGCCGCAACAACATTTGGACCCATCCTTGGTCCCCCAATATCAGGCTTCATCAGCGTGGTATCCTGGAGCTGGGCCTTTTGGATCGGAGTCATACTTGCCGGAGCAACATGGCCGCTCTTCTACTTCTTCGACGAAACATACGGTCCCACGATCCTAAAGCGGCGCGCGAAGCGACTACGCAAGGAAACGGGTAATGAGAATATCATCGCGCCGCTCGAACTAGAGAAGACGGATTTGAACCACATCGTCACCGTCATTCTGACCCGGCCACTACGCATGATCTGCTTTGAACCTCTTGTACTTTTCACGTGCTTGTATCTAAGTTACGCCTGTAAGCCAACCTTCCCCTACCATCCCTGCACAAAGCCATCTCCTTACTAACCCCCATCCCCAAAGACGCCATATTCTACATATTCCTGCAATCCTACCCCATAATCTTCACCGGCATCTACCACTTCAACGCCGGCGAAACAGGCCTCGCCTTCCTCCCCATCGGCGTCGGCGCCCTCATCTCCGCTGGCATCTACCTGTCGTGGGATTGGTACTTGGCCCGCGCCCAACGCCTCAATCGCCCTTGGTCGCGCAACGAAGAGATGCGGAGGCTCCCCCTTGCTTGTATTGCCGGCCCGTTCTTCGTTATCAGCGCGTTCTGGCTGGGCTGGACGAGTAGAGAGAGTATCCATTGGATTGTGCCTACGCTCGCGGGTATACTGTTCGGAATGGGGTATCTGTGCCTTTTCATGGCTTTACTCAACTATCTAGTCGATGCATACGAAGTTTTCGCCGCGAGTGCGATGGCGGCAGCAAGTTTATCGCGGTCTTCATTCGGGGCTGTGCTGCCTTTTGCTGCGAAACCGATGTATAGGACTATGGGCGTGGCTTGGGCGACTAGTCTACTGGGGTTCTTCAGTCTGGCGCTGTGTGTTGTGCCGTTTGTTTTCGTGCGGTGGGGTGGTAGGATGAGGGATCGGAGTCAGTTTTGTCAGTATCTGAGGAGGAAGAAGAGAGAGGAGGAGGAGGAAGCGGAGAAGGAGAGGGAGGGGTTGAGGGAAAAGAGGGTTATGGTACAGCCTAATGAGTTCAAGGGGAAGGAGGATGTGTAGGGCGTGATTAGACCGTCCTGCATGTCTATGCAAAGCTAAACTTAAAGATCATCCAACATATACCCCCTCCTCTTCTCAGGCTGAGCCTTGATGACCCAGCTATGCAGCACAATCTCGTGCCATTGAACCCTCTCTGCATTCTGCATACGAAACACCGGCTCCCTCTCAACCACGAATTCTTTGCCTTTTCTAGGCCCAATGCGCGGTAGGAAGAAGCGAAAAGAGACCCAGTACACAATACAGCACGTGAGCATGATCCACGATAACACGCCGGTCGCGTACCAAGGAAGCCCGGGAATGATGTCGTGAACGTCGAGGTCTGAGTATTGAAACGGTGGTATCCAGACTGCGACTAAGGGGAAGCCGCCCGAGATAGCGTAGATAAGAGCAGCGGTGACACTCAACCACGTTGGGAGGGGCGATTTGAGAGACCACTTCGTGAAGAAGCGAAGATACAACATGCCGACTGCCATGATGAAGGTCGGTATGATGTCGATGAGGTACACGTATAGGTTTGCGAGAATCCTGTACGCGGATGATGGTTTCATGGGCCATGTTGCCAGTATGAGAAACACGGCGCATACCCAGTGGAGGAAGAGCGCGCCTAGGGGTGTTGGCTCTGACTGGCTGGAATGGTGTTTCTCTCGGTATTTGCGAAAGAGAATGCGGTTCTCGCCGAAGAACTTGGCGAATGGTAGGACGCCTTCTTTCGCTATTTCTTGTTTTGCGCGGACAAGTGTGAATGTCATGCCGATGACGTTGCCGAAGCTGTTGATGGTCGTGAAGATGGCGTGGATTGCGGAAGCGTGATTGTGGCCGATGACGTTGTTGAGGAAAGCGAGGGCTACGTCGGTAGATGTAAGTTGTTGCTCTTCGCTGACTACAATCATCTGAGTGCGTCAGCGCAGATCTGGGAACTGACTATGTGGCTACCTACGTAGCTGACATTGACGAGCATGTATAAGATGCAGATCATCCCGAGAGCAATGATGATGCCTTTGGGAAAGTTCTTGCGTGGTCTGTGGATCTCGCAGAGTATCTGAGTATGCGTAAGTGTAGGTCGATAGATCGTCAGACTGATTAAGACTTACATAGTTGGCTTGGTTGTACCCCCCATAGGCGTAAAAGACCG
This sequence comes from Alternaria sp. BMP 0032, assembly GCA_023758005.1. Lineage (NCBI taxonomy): Eukaryota > Fungi > Ascomycota > Dothideomycetes > Pleosporales > Pleosporaceae > Alternaria > Alternaria sp. BMP 0032. Next base: position 172,483 of record JAFVMD010000021.1, on the reverse strand, counting down.
CTAGCATGCCTTGCGTATAGCTGTCGGCGTTTCCGTGCGTCCGCGCAAACGAGTTCTTGTATCCCATATTGGCTGTTGCGTGATTCGTATGCGCGACACCGGCCAATACACATATCGCCATGATGGGGAACACACAAAGAATGGCGATCTTAACAACGACGATGACGTTGTTGAGAAGGATACCCCCACGTCGAGTGAACGCGTGCAAGAAGCATGGAAGCGTTACTGCCATTATCGCGAGACATCGTGCCGCGGCATCCTTGGCTGCACCTCTATCGGTACCTGGAGAGCCTATTATGTCGTCGCCGAAAGCCAATGCGTTGGCTGCGCTCGAAGCAATGATCACGTAGTTGACTGCGTAGAAGGAAAAGACGAAGAACTTGGGTCGCTTGATGAAGTAGTTCACCTAGTCGCGGTCAGCCGTGTATCAGTGGCAGGCTTGCAGTTCTGCACTCACGTAGTTCATGTCTCCACCATTGCGTACAACCGGCTTTCTTTCGTCATCAATTGAATGCCGAGGTGTAGTCAAGCCGAACTCGATGTACAATATAGAACCCGCGATGGCTGCAAGCCCACCGAAAGCCCAAAAGCAAAGCGTGATTCCCGGGCTCTCGGTGGCCTGCATAACGGTCCATGGTGTTCGGAATATGCCAGTACCGATGACTTGCTGGAGTATGAAGGCCACTACTGAGAAGAGACCTAGAGAATTCGGCGTGCTTTTCGTAGCGACAACATCTTTGTCGTTCAAAGCCTCGAGGTATGCGCGGTCTTCTTCGTCTAAGCACAGGCTGCGGTCTCCCGATTGGACGCTACATGATTCGTCCATCGTTCGGTAATGAGCATCGATTTGGAGCTGGTGAAGCTTAGGAATCCGGTTGGATAAGTAGTACCTAGCTACAGTAGTAGCTGTCCAGCAAGAAGCCGGTAATGGTATCTGAATGATTTATCCCTTGAGTTTCATGCATTAGTTATCACCCGGGAGGAGAGCTAGTTTTTGAAGCCCTTGCTGGTAGCTTTACTCTTTCCGTCGATTGTTAGAGCCTTCGCACCGCGGAGCTGCGACTCCTTACTTAACGATACTTGCCATGTGAACAGCAGCCACTAACACAAGGTCGCTTCGAAATTCGATAGACAGCCACTTTGCGTAGGAGGCAAGGCTAAATCCGAAAGTGAACAAAGCATCGCTTGCCACAGTCGAGTAGATGCAGGGGATGTCTGAGGAAGGGATGCGCGTGTGCCAGATAACGACAGACAGCTCCTGAGGTATCGTTGTCGGTCCCTAAGCCTGCATCTTCTCAAAGCATTGCAACCATCGGTAACGTGCCGTGGGATTTCGGTGTACTCAGCTTCATTTGCGGCGCCATCAAATTATCGTGGATCATATACGAGAAGGGGTTTACGAAGGAGAAGTCGCTGCGTTCGTCCTCCCAGCCACCGCACCGCGTTTTCGCGCTAACCGTATTGTCTTAGCGCAACGGTATCTCGAGTTTGGCGACGCGTTGTTCCGGCTGCACTGGAGTCTCAACACCATCGAATCCATCGTCAGAACCGCGAACACCGGCTTAGAAAACGGAAGGCTCGAGAGCTATGGTTCTGAGTTATATGATACCACAGCTCTGACCGATATCGTGGGTAACTTCCGCTTGACGCTGGAACAAAGTCAGAAGTTGCTCAATGACGTCAGCAAATTTCGTACTGGCAAAGACGGCTTCATCACCAACATCATCTACAACCTGAACTCGGATGCGCAGGTCAGAGATTTGACTGAGCGGCTGAAATTCCACACCGTCAAGATTGGTCTCGTTCTCGACGCGTTCAACATTCATGTCCAAACACAGCTGCGGGATCTCCACAATGAACAACACCAAGACCTTGCGGAGCGAATTCAGGAGCTGAAGCACCTACTTGTTGCTAGTCGCGATTCACGCACCGACGCGTATCATCCGGTGATCAAGCGAGATATAGAAGTCCCTGTCGAGCTTGCCAAGCGCTTCGCGGCGGAGTTACAGCAACGTTCTTTATTGTATACGTTTGACTGGGAGAAAACATCTGACGGGCCGCAAGTATCAGTCAGAGAAGGCCTAGAAGCCTTTTGCAGCCATTTCAATGGCGCTCATCCTGATGGAGATGCGACATCACATCTTCGCCTTCTCAAAAGCATATGGCTAATGGACAAGATTAAGGAAGGACACGATTGGTCAAGTATTCAAAGCTCAAATCCAGGCGGTCTCTATGATAGGTGCATCAGGGAAATGGATCGACGACTTCGCATAGAGTGCGCTCGAATCGCCAGCAGTCCAATCGCGCGCCCCCGACTATCTACCATCATGCGGTCTCGCGAGGAAATGCTTGCTATCTGGCCGAGACCTATCCCCATTAACGATAACGTGCACGAAACGAATCTTGGGGTTCTTCTAGACATCTCGCTTGTCTCCGGTACGCAGACACATACCTTTCGCGTAGTGCGTAACATGGATGGGACGTTGGGAGTGGAAGATACCACTACGAATACAACACCATGCACTGGTGGTAGTTCCAGGGACAGAGTAACACAAAAACTCGACCTTGACCCAAGGACGGTTTTCCTAGTCCCTGTGTATGCAATACCGAAAGTTCCAGGCTCGCAAGATGCTTCTTGTAACGTAAAGCTGCAGAGCTCGCCTGATGATACAAATGGCCTGACTCCAGAGTTTCGCTCATGTACCGACTTGTTCAGGTTGCAACACCTCATTACGGGCTACAGATGCGTACATCAAAGGTGGGTAGCTATTAGCCTACCAAACATGTCGCGCAAGCAGCACTTAAACTCTATGCCTACACAAGACTGACACGTTTGAAGGAGAACTGTGATAGTCACATCCCTCGTGAAAGGGCAGGGCTTCCCAACGAACAGTGGCGCATCCGAAGGTAGACCAAGCAAGACCACCGACGTACTGACTGAGATCGGGAACATACAGTTGTGGCAAAAAGCTTCTTTCGAAAAGAGACCTGCGTCCCAGCACCAATACAGCAAGTCGTCAGAGGACCTGTTCAATTCTCCAGAAACTGTATCGGGTGCATGGAGTCCTGAGCCACTCAGCGAACGGACTTTCACCTCGACGTCCAGTATCATGAGCAACATCTCCAGCGCTCACTCACAAGAGATATCACTGGGCTCTGCAGTCAGGGCAGTGCATTTAACACAACCAGAGCTGCCATTACTTGTGGTATTTCTCAAACAGCCAGATACAGGGCAGTTATCCTTTCTAGCCATTGAGCTCGACGAGCGTACGAAGATCGAGCCAAAAAGCTGCGACTGCCGAAGCACCAAAGCCAGCTGTACAGTCAGTGTGCTAGAGCGATCTGGTACACCACTGCTAACTCGTCGATTTTATGCGGAGAAAGGGCTCAACAGCTGGAATCTGGCGGCTGTCGGTGCTCACTGGTCATCCTCCAATGCCGGTGCGGTGCGCGTGCGAGACATGTACTGGCTTCGGTTCGAGTTCCCGAACGACGCTGAGCGCAAGAAGTTTCATCAGAATGTTGCTGATCTCGTTCGCATCTTCTCTGCAAGGATGAACGACTACCAGAGAGACTTAAGGTCGGTTCGCGGAGCTCACATCATCTCACAAATAGGCTGAGGATGGTTGGCGTTGCTCTCACTTCCTTCATCTATCGTGTTTGTCAATCTTTAGTCTAATGTTAATAACGCTCCTTCGTCTCAATATCATGTAGTAGTAATCTGCGGTCATGTTCGCTCACTTCCGATGATCTTGCTCAGGCCTCGTACTAGTTTGAGCCAAGTAATCTTTTACAAGAGCTCAAATTCCTGGATTGTGCCTTCACTGCGCCTACAAGACTATGCAACACACAAGAGAGACACTCGAAGTTGACGTCAGTCATATAAATGTCCCAGAAGATACAACGTCCCGTGTAATGCGAACGATCTAGCGAATGCGAATTTAGGCTGAGAATCGCACCTGACGCCCGGTGCTAGCGAATGCGACATGCTTAGCCTGCGCCACCGACCTCTCGCACTCGTCAACACTTCGCCAATACACTTGGCACTCTATGGTAGAGATGTGCATCATTCTTTATAAGAAAGACGTAGACTTCGAAGCCAGGATTAAAACATACATTGATGTGTACATCAGTATAGTTTTCGTATAACACCCTCTAAGGTCTACAAAAACGACGTCCCACATTTCCTTCACCGTACGATGACGGCGCCCTCGCAGTCTGGCCAAGAACACCAACCTGAGTTCATCGCAGCTAGTATTGTTGCGGCTACTAGCAGAGAAACATGGATAACTCAAGCGCGACGATGGAAGTTTCTCCTACTGCTGTTGCCAGGCTTCTATACCGCGAGTATGGATCTAACTGTTGTCGCCACAGCGCAGCCGTTCATCGCCTCTCATTTCCGTAAGTACTCTCTCCAAGGACCGCCAGTGTACATGCTTACTATCAAACAGAAGCTTTGAACCAGATAAGCTGGATCGGCACAGCCTTCACACTCACAGACACTGCGTTCGTCCCCTTGTTCGGCCAGATAGCTGATGTCTTCGGACGGTACGCAGCCCTGCAGATTGCTGTTATAATTATGACTTTGGGCGGCGTCCTTTGTGCAAGCGCACAAATTTGGCCAATCTTGGTACTTGGTCGAGCACTACAGGGTGTGGGGACGGCCGGCATGTCTACATGCTCTCTCATCATCTTGGCGGACAACGTGTCCCTGAAAGAGCAAGCGTTCAATACTAGCATCTTTCACTTCTTGATCGGCATTGCGTATGCAACTGGACCTTTGGTATGACTCTTAGCAGCTGAGCTTATTACTGCTAACAGGTAATCAGATCGGAGGCTACATGACTAATGTGCATTGGCGATATGTCTTTGTGCTCTTGTCCGCCTTGAGCGCAATAAGCATCCTCACTATTGCGTTCCTGCGACCTGATCTGAAGAAGGGGAGGTACTCGGTGGCTCATCCGCAGTCGGGTCAGACTTCTCTTAGGTCTTTCCTCGATGGATGCGCGTGTATCGACCTGATCGGCGTGGGAACGTTCGTCGTTGGAGTGGCGCTGATTATCCTGGCGACCAGTCGGGGTGGCTCGGCTTATGCCTGGACATCACCAGCCGTCCTAACACCGCTTATCACCGGCCCATTCTTGCTGGTAGTGTTCGTGGTGTACCAACGATACATGGCGCCGGGCCGACATCTCGCGCAACGGCTTCCACGGATCATGCCCGTGGTGCCATACCAACTCTTTCACGAGAAGGATGTGACCCTAGTCTGTATCATCTCCGCAGCGACAGGTGCAGCTCTCTACGCCTGCTTCTACTTCGCCGGCATCTACTTCACTCTTGTTGAGGGTTTCGACGCTGGTAAAGCTGGGCTCCAGCTGCTGTTCTACGTTCCCGGGATCGGTATCGGCGTATACACTGCCATTATCATGTGCAACGTGCACCCTCGACAGACCATCTGGCCCTTATTGATCGGTACAATCGTAGAGACAGGTAGCATCGGAGCACTATCATGGGCTATACGTGCTCGCCAGAGGACCGCTGTCAACGTGCTCATGGGCGTCGCCGGGTTCGGTACTGGCATCCGCTTTATGCCAGAGAACCTACACCTGACAGGAATGTACCGGGACAAGATCGCTGTCATTCTCGGCCTTTTGGGCTTCGCTGGTCCTTTTGGTGGAACCATAGCTTTGACGGTGATGGGCTCGGTCTTCCAGAACAAGATGTCGGCCTACTTCGTCGGTAGCGAAGGGTCATCTAGAGTCGACGTCAACTCACCCACCGCATTGAATGCTATCAGCGACCTCTCGTTGGAAGATCTGGAACGCTTCCGATCTGCTGCCGCCAACGCTATTAGTTGGTCGTTCATCTCCATTTTGCCATTTTTAGCCCTCAGCATCGTCGCTGCGTTAATGCTAGGCAACGTCTGGATATGCAAGGACAAGAAAGCGATGAAGGCGACATCTCCCAGCGACCCGACAGTGAATACGGACGCAGCGCTGCAAGATCAGACGCAGAGTGTGCAGCGGAATGGAAGGCCGGAGGTGCTGACCGGAATCTACCTCTACGCTGTATTGAGAGGAACAGTAGCTTCACAGCGGCACTTGGGCCCGCTGGAGGTGCAGTTAGATCGTCACAAGGAGAAGAAAGACAGCAGGGAGAGTGCTTCGCTATGATGTCATGATAACATTCCGTTTATGGTTAGACCGAACCCACGGGCCAAATGCCCCTATCGTAACGAAGTGGCTGGAGTCCCAGCCATCCGCGTTCCCACTGCAGCGATCCCTCAAGCAACATGAAAATTGTCTATCGCATCATGCATCTGCCTCAAGACTGGCCACAGTTTTCTTCGTCCGCTTGAGTTGACTCATCCTCGTGATCAGCTCCCCGATTGCGGCCACGGTCCTACCGCGCATGATATCGAAAACCGCAATGTCCGCAGCAAACTCCTTGCCAATCCAGTTGCGCAGCTCGACTGCGACAAGTGAATCCACCCCGAAAGCGTGAAGGGGTTTATTGACATCAATCTCCTCTGGAGGGATGGACAGTGCGCGGGCGAGCTTGCGCGCCAGCGCCTCGAGGACTACCGCTACTCGCTGCTCATCGTCCTCCGCAAGATTGAACAGCGTAGCGGCACTGACGCTACTCTGTGTGTTGGACTGGTTTGTGCCACGGGCTTGCGAGAAGGATGCGAAGAGTGGGCGCTGCAACACCTCAGCTGGTTCCAAATTGCGTTCGATCAGATCAACGGGAGTTACTAGACCCATGGCGATCTGACTCTTGTCTATTGTCATCGGCGTCTTCGTATGTTCTGGGTCACAGTATATGGTCAACACCGCTAGGAACTCATCTTCTTCAATCTGACCGAGACTGCCGGACTTTTTGAAGTTCTCGTGTAAGCGTTCAGTCTCCGCGACGATGCCGATGGTGCGCATGACACCCAGGTCAATGGACGTTGCGCGCTGCTGGTGCTGGACTCGATGACGTGCAAGTGCGTCTTGGAAGGTGCAGCCTGCTGCATAGTTGGACTGACCAATGTTGCCTGCGACGCCTGCCACCGACGATAACATGATGAAGAAATCCAGATCTCGAGGAAGCACGGTGTGGAGATTCCATGAAGTGTGGGCTTTGGAACGGATAGTCTGAACCCACTGAGTGTGACTCATGTTGTCGAATGTCGCGTCCTACGAGACTTGGTAAGCGATTTCTCGAGCGTGAGCATTGAGAGACTTACATTCAGCATCATGGTGGCATTGATGCAACCTCGAATTGGCGGCATAGACTTTGCGCATGCAGCGAGAAGATCAGAGAGCGACTCTGCATTGGATGCATCACACTTCGGGGTGCACACGTTGATGCCCAGCTCCGCTAGTTCGCTCACCAGTTCAACAGCAGCTCCCGAAGCAGTACCAGACCTCGATGGTACGATCAGATGTCGCGCGCCCCTAGAGGCCATCCATCTGAGTATGGATCTCCCGATGCCACCCAGTCCTCCGGCAACGACATAGCTGGCGTTCTGGTCAAATTGCCACGATCGACGGCGGAGAACGCGTTTCTAAACTAGTCAGTCTTGATCGATACTTAAGACCTGACAAACGTACCTGCACTTTTGCAGAAGGATCGATTTGGATAATGATGCGCCCGGTATTCTTCCCGCTCTGGAGATACCTGAACGCGCCCTCAACGTCTGACACCGGGAAAAGGTTCAATGGCCTCGGACAGTGTAGATTCCCTTCTCCGACAAGCTCCATCGTCTTGTGGAGCAAGTCCCGTCCCATCTGCTTGCGATTCAATGCAATATGGCGCAGATCAACCGCGAAGAACGAGACATTATTTGCAAAAGCCGCCATTGGGAGTGAGGAATTGGCGTTGATGTCAGCTTTGCCAATCTCAACAAACCTTCCATATGGTGCGACGCATTCCCACGAGGCACGCAGTCCCTCTCCCACAAGAGAATTCAGCACGACGTCAACGCCGTACCCATTTGTGAGACGCATGATGCCTTTCGCGAAAGTCGTGTTTCGGCTGTAAAAGATGTGGTCGGAAGGAATCCCATACAGGTCGATGAGATGCTGCTTCTTGAAGTCGAAGCCCACGGTCACGAATATTTCTGCGCCTATCAATTTGGCGATTTGGATAGCAAGCTGACCAGTCGCACCAGATGCAGCATGGATCAGAATCTTTTCTCCTTTTTGCAATCGTGCAAGATCGGCCAGGGAGTAATAGGCTGTTATGCCACAGTTTAGTACTGCGCACGCTTCTTCGAACGAGACGGCCTCTGGAATTCCAACGGTAGCCCATTCGTCAGCGCGAGGAAACATTCGCATGCATCCGACACCACAGATGCAAACTCGGTCTCCTGGTTGAAACCGTGTACAAGCGGAGCCTACGCGCGTGACTACACCAGCACAGTCAGAGCCAAAGGTATCCTCTTCCAGACGACCGAGCGCCTGGAACATATCGCGGAAATTCAGGCCCCAAGCTTTGGCTTCAATTTCGACTTCTCGGTCTCCGAGGGGAGCATGATGTTCAGTGTCTTCTGCGAAATGCAATGTTTCGAGAGAGCCTCTGCTTCCAATCTCGATCTTGAGTGGTGGACCGGGAAGCCAGGGCTCTGTCCGCATCTGTGGCTTGACCAATGAGTTCAAGTCCATGTTCAGATCCCTCTCTTCTACGAGCCGCCTGGTCAGCACGTGGCCATCGCGTAGCACGTACTCGAGTTCTGACGACCGCGCTGAGGACATTACGTCAAGTACATCCCAGATGGCATCGCATCCGCTGATCCAGTCGCGGACCGTATCCTCAATCGAGAGCGTTACGATACGCTTGTTAGCAAACTCTAGCCGCATGGCCCGAAGAAAGCCATCCTTGAGACTGGCACAGGGATAAGGAGAGCAGTCGGTGTTGTTGGGAAGTATAGCAGAAGAGACCCACAAGAGATTCTCAGATGCATGCACCCACTCCCGAATGAGCTGAAATGCTTCAGTCGAAGTAGACATCAAGATATCCCCACTTATATCAGCGAGAAAGACGACGATGTCTTCTTTCGACACTTCGGCAATGCCAACCTGTGTGAAAAGACATATTCTTGTCGTCGTACGGAATGTTCGGGGCTTTTGTTGCAAGAGTTGGGTGCCCAAACCATAGTGAGACTGGTTGGCATCGTTGACAACGAACAATATTCTGCCACTTTCCTGTGTGGGTTGGAGGTCTTCGTCAGCAGTGGAAAAGATTACGCTGCATTGATGCGCAGCAGGCTCTTCATAATCGCGAATAACGAAGTCGTTGCCCGAGAACCCGTTTTCCCGTAGCAAGTGATCCCACTCCGGTTCTGTGATGGTTGGTCCGGAAGTACGGAACTTCTCTTCGCTGAGCCACCAGCCAGGCAGTATGCCAAAGCCAAAGTTCATGAGGAAGCAGTCTGGAGCCGTAGTCTCATGGAAAATGAGCTTCCCTCCTGGCTTCAATGCACAGCGAAGATTCTGGAGTGTGGCGGCGAGATTCTTTGTGGCGTGGATGACACTGCCGGCGAGAATTACGTCGTAGGTACCAGGTTGGAAGCCTTGCTTTGTTACGTCGCTTTCGATATCAAAAGTCTTGAAGACCATACGATCTTGGCTGTGAGAGAATTTCTCGCGTGCCTTCTCGAAGAAGCCGGGAGAGACGTCTGTGTAGGTATAGCTAGAAAATGCTGTACCGCCCGTGCGGGCCTCGACATCGCGAAGCGTGGAGATTATGTGTTCCGTCATAGCGCCTGTCCCTGAACCAACCTCAAGGATCTTCTGTGTTGGGTTCTCATGCGCCACTAGGCTGAGGTACGAGATGAACTTATCATTGTACACCGGCGCGAACATGGCTTTGTATATGTCTTGGGCGAGGGTCGTGGAGAAAAGCAGTTCGAGCGCATTGATGTCGCCGCGTACGATGGGGACAATGTGCTCTGCTATCTCGATGAACATTCTCCAGTCCGGGAATCGCATACTCAGATAATAGAGCTTCTCCTTTAGCTCTTCATCCGCAAGCTCTTCTTGCGACAGTACCGGTACGTGCTCAAGGTGTAGCTTGAGCCATGTCAGGTACTTCTTCATATGTGTCGGAGCTGTAGACCAGTCCGTGTCTTCCAGCCGGCCAAGGTTGCGGTGAACAACAGCGCGAATCGTCTGCTCAAGTTCGAGGATGAATTCGACGTGCATTGATTCATCATCTGCGAAGTAATCAGCTTCGCAATACGCCTGAAGCTGGCTTGGCTTCATGAGTGATAGCTGCGGCTTCCAATCAAAGCCATGTAGCAGCTTCTTTTCCACTTCGTTCTTCGTTTCCGCACCGAGCACTGGCGACATCTCTAGACGCGATACATGGCAAAGCGGTGATCCGTCATCTGCGAGCGCCGTAAACGAGCTCTCGATGCCTTTGATTGTCTTCTTGAACCTTGATGTTGTGAGCATTCTGATGCGACGAGTTTGAGGGTGTTGCCACCCAGATGCTGATATCCAGGTATCATAGACTTTGTGAGGAATAATTGTCGGTATTTTGTCTGACATGCCAGTGGACGGCGCAGTAAAGCAGACTTGGCAAGCTGCATCAAGTACTGCTGGGTGCACCACCCCTTCGTAAGAATGTATGGGCGCACTGACGTCGACGCTAGCAATGCCGAGCTTGTCGCCATCCCAACGAATACTGTCTGCCAACGCAAACGCTTCGCCGTATTTGAGGCCTTGGTTCTTGTGCCAGTCGTAGAAGTCCGTCTTGCTTATAGGAAGCGTGCATTGTTCTTCCGCGGCAACGTAGCTATCGAGCAATGCCTTAGCGTGAGCTCTGGCTTCAAGGCCGCAATCTACTTCGGTGGCAGTCTCTTCGTACTCCACATGCACTTCAGCTCGGACACACTCGATCCACTCGCTGTCTGATCGAGCGAAAATACGAACTTCTGAACGTGTCGACGTCTTCTCGTAGTCCTGACGAAGCGGGCGTAGCTGGGTCACTACTTCTGTCTTGCTCTTAGGTTCGGAGCTAACGACAATGGGATTCATGAAGGTTGCTTCTTTGATATTGTAGCCCAAGATGACTTGGTCGGCCTGAAAGTGCTGTTTTACGGCTTCTAGAGCCATCATGATCATCCCGGTGGCCGGGAAAAGCGCCTGGTCACCTACGACGTGGTCTGCAAGCCAAGGAGTCTCTTCTAGACTAAGCATCTTTCGCCATCGCGGCTCGGAAGGATTCCAGTCTGTAGCACATATGCCGAGAACGCTTCTTGGTGCGTTGTTGCGCATCCGCCAGTCTCGGCTAAGTCGAGTCTCGTGCCAGTATGTCTGCGAACGATCGAAAGGGTACTCAGGCAAGTCAACCAGTATCTGCAGGCGTTCCGCTTGAGCATCTTGTAGATTCGCCGCATCGATCGACGGAGCATATCCATACGTAAACAAGCACCCGATTGTCATCAGGGTCGATCTGAGAGAAGAATCGAATTTCGACAACAAAGACATGTACCTAGCTTGCTTCTTGGTCGTATATTGGCCCAGTGTTTGGGTGGTAGGTCTCTTCAGTGCTGCATGAGGTCCGATTTCGATATAGTCATGTATAGTGTGGTTGCGATCGAGCTTCGGTGCTGTCACGGCAAGGTATCGCAGGGCGTCCGCAAATCTGACGGGGGAGACAAGATTATCGACCCAGTAAGTACCTGTGACCAAGGTATCGGCATCAACTACTGTGCCAGTCACAGAGGAAACCATAAAGATCGAGCTTTGTTGCTCGCCTCGTTCGAGTGGACCCATCGACGAGTAATACTCCGCGGAAATGGCATGCATAGCGGGAGAATGATAAGCTACGCCAGTTCTCAGTTTCTGAGCGAATATGCCGTCTTCATCCAGCCGATCTTTCAGCGTGTCGATGTCGGTCTCATCGCCAGAAAGTGTTACGTTGAAAGGGCTGTTGACGCAAGCAATGTGGACATTTCTAGAAAGAGAAGCCTTGGCCAGGTATTTTGAAACGCCACTTTCGGGGAGATTCACTGATATCATGGCTCCGGGATGAGGTAAAGATTCCATAAGCTGGTTGGCCAGTCTTCCTCTGTAGTAAGCGACTTTGCATGCAGACTCAAGTGACAGAGCACCTATACAGTACGCCGCAGCAATCTCGCCAGAGGAGTGGCCGACCACTGCAAGTGGCGCAATACGGAAGCTTCTTAGTAGTTCCACAAGCGCCATCTGGAGAGCAGTGCAAAGGGGCTGGCTGAAACGGGGCTGATTGATGTTGTTCCCGTGCTCCATCTCGTCTAGTCAAAAGTTAGCGTGAACGTTGAGGTAGAGGCAGTCGGCTGTTTTACCAAGTAACGACCAAGTTGCGCCTAATGCGCGAAAGACATCCTCGATCCTGACCAAAGTTGACTTGAAGATAGGAAATTTGAGCAGTTCCCAGCCCATTTGAGCGTACTGTGCACCTTGGCCAGTGAATATCCACGCCATGCCGGCCTCTCGAGCTGAACGTATCAGGGTGGAGGTAGCAGCGCTGATGGCCGTGGATTTCTCGCTGGAATCAACGACTGCGAACGCCCTCCAAGCCATGACACTCCTGCGAGAGGACAGAGTATACGCGAGGCGACGTAGTTTCTCTTCGTGCCCTGATACGCGCTTGTCGAAGTAGTCTGTATACTGCTGCATTACGAGTCGTAACGCAGCTTCGTCCCTTGCAGACCAGACAAGTAGCTGGACACCTCCTCCCGATGCCTTGACACTCTGAGTACTACCCCCGGTTGTCGAGCCATTAACATGAGCAGGATCAGCGATCACCCCACAGTCGCTGGCATGGTCGTTACCGTTTGTGCCATTCAGTTTCCCATTCGGAATGCTGCCATTCGTTTGTGACTTCTGCAGAGTTGAATCAACCAATGTATTGTGAAAGCTTTGTAGGTTCATGGACTCGAGAGTGTGATATGCATCGTCTAGTATGACATGTCCATTGGAACCGCCGAATCCGAATGAGTTGACTGAGATGCGACGCAGCCCATTGGTCGGCCATGGGATGCATTTTGTGGGTACCTCAACATTGTAGATCTTGGCGTTGATCTTTGGACTAATCTTCTCGAAAAGTGCGCTTGGTGGTATGACGCCCATTTCCAGTATCATGATAGACTTGAGAATTCCAGCTAGTCCGCTACAGCCTTCGAGATGGCCTATGTTGGATTTGACGGATCCAACATATAGCGGGTGTTTTTGTGATCGGCTAGCCCGGAAGGCCCTGCCTATCGCCTTCATCTCCGTGGCATCTCCGAGCTGAGTACCAGTTCCATGAGCTTCGACGTATCGCGTAGACTCAAATCCCAAGTTGCAGCTCTTATAAACGTGTCTTATCAACTGCTCTTGCGATTCCGCGCTGGGCTGCGTGATGCCTGGTGTGCGTCCATCCTGGTTTGAGCCAGTCGCTCGAACTACGGCACGTATGACATCTGAATCTCGAATCGCGTCCGAAAGCCTCTTGAGTACCAGCACTACCGCACCTTCTCCACGGGCGTAGCCATTAGCACGGTGATCGAAGCTATAGGAGACGCCGTCTGGTGAGAGCATCTGCATGTTCGATAGGTAAAGCGAGATTTCGACGCTGAGGAGGACGTTCGCTCCAGCAAGAAGAGCCTAGCGCGTGTCAGTACTCTTGTAGTGGCACGATCTCGTAGGACAGCGTTACCATTGAGCTCTGGCCGCTACGAAGCGAATGACAAGCCAAATCCATCGCAATCATGCTTGTCGAGCATGCCGTGTTCAGTTGGATGCTAGGCCCTTTGAAGTCGAAGTACCAGCTAAGCCTATTGGCTAGGATAGAAGGCGAAGTACCCGTCGCGGTATTGGTCGGTGCTTCGTCGGGGTCTCTAGCCAAGATTCTGCTGTAGTCATCGGACATGGAAGCAGCGAACACTGCCGTCTGTGATCCAGCAAGGGTTTCTGGTGGAATTCCAGCTGCAACAAGTTAGACTTCGCCGACAATAATAGTGATGTAGAGGTTGGGTAGCACTCACCATTCTCCAATGCTTTGTATGAAGTTTCCAGTAGCCATCTCTGCTGAGGGTCCATTGATGCGGCCTCTTTCGAGGTTATAGAGAAGAAGGCTGCGTCAAAGGCGGCAGGATCTTCTTTGACAAAGTGAGCATTCGTGGAGTATACCTGTCAACCTCTGTTAGCATTGGCTGCTCTCTTGACGTTTCGTAAATGTAGCTTACCGTATTATCCATCGCTACGTTGGAGTTGTAGAATGCATCGATGTTGCCTCGGGACTTAGGCCACGGACGACTGAGGCTTCTGCCTCTTTGTAGATTGTCCCAGAAGCTGTGGTCCTCATTGTGACCTTCCGGTAGCTTGTAGGACAGCCCGACGATGGCGATGGGTTCCATGGCTGTGAGGCTTCGGCGTAAGTTCACGGTGTTCAGTCACTGTTCAAGTGCGGTGCTCATTCAGTTACACCAAAACATATCGGAAGAGAAAGCGCATAGAGATGGTCATGCTATTTCGAGCTTTCCGAGGTATGATGATCTTGACGCATATACTGGGGTGCGAGGTGATTGGCCGTTGCTACCGATGGTATGGCTATTGGTGGTAAGCCATTACAGCCTGTGGCCCCCAAGGCAGACCTACAGGAAGCGTCAAAATCCTTGGAGGTTATTTCCTTGAAAGAGTCGATGCGCGTGCAGGGGTGGCTGCATGCGAGTTGGTTTCCCAAAGCGACCAAATGTCAGCCGTGAATATCGCCTACTGCCACCCACGTACGTTCAATCTGCCGTAGCCAGTCAGCTTGATAAAGCGCCGGCAAGGCAGTCATCCACTGCGCTGGAATCATTTTTCCTTTACTCTACCGCCTTTCCCGTCAACCCAATCTGCTTACAAAGGCAAACCGCACTCGTATACCATAATCGCTTCACATCATGGACCCAGCTGCACTCGCACAATCTTCGCCAGAGGAGCAGGCTATATTCCTAGCCGCGCTTTTGGAGGGTCCAGCTCTAGAGCCACCCCTGGGTGCGAGTTCAAACTTCGACCACCCAGGCGGAAGCCATGCTATTGGCTATGGTGTTGTCTTGCTCGGAAGCATTGTCGCTGCACTTGCGGTTCTGCTTCGTTTGTGGTCGAGAGCGCTGTTGAAGACATTTCGCATCGAAGATGCGCTCCTGATATCGGCTCTGGTAAGCATCTCAGTATCCAGAAGACGAACCAAACTAAACAGGCTGCAAAGGGTCTATTTGCTGGACACTCGTATGTCTTATACGAACTCGCGATATTCCCAGGCTTTGAAGTTCATCAGTGGAACATCCAGCTCCAAAATCTGTTTCCAATCCTTTACGTGAGTGCGACAGCGATCGAGATATGAACCTTAACTGAACCTTAACAGCATGTTCATCTGGGCTCAATCTTTTACGGCTTGGTTATCATGCTCCTGAAGGTAGCCATCTTGCTCGACTGGCTCAAGATCTTCGTGCCTCGTGGGCAGCGCAACGCCGTGTTCTGGATTTCCCATGTCATGATCTGGGCGAACATCCTCTTCTATGGCGTCGGCACCTTGGTCGAGATCTTTCAGTGCAGTCCACGGACCAAGATATGGAATCCTTTGGTAGAAGGCAAGTGCCCTATCGACATGAGAAGCCACAACATGGCTGCGGGTATCGTCAACCTCATCTCCGATCTGGTCATCCTTGGGCTGCCACAGAGGGTGATCTGGCAGCTACACATGTCGCGCGCCAGCAAGATCGGTATCTCGCTCCTCTTCGGTATCGGAATATTCGCTTGTGCGAGCGCAGCGGTGCGTCTATATTACATTTACAGGCTGTTGCACACATCCGATCAGCTGTATATTGTCTCCATCGCGGGTCTTTGGGGTGTAGGCGAGATGACGGCTGGTTTCCTCATCATAGGCTTCCCATCGCTTCCCAAAGTCGTCAAGGCCCTGCCATTCTCGGATTCTGTTGTCTCGCTCTTGCGACAGATAACGCGGCCGGGCTCAAGCGGTCATGCTGAAGGTCAGTCCGAGACGCGTCGCGGGCTGCCGTCGTGGCACAAAGCCGCACCACTAAAGAAGCGTCGCGACCAGTTCGAGGTCAGCGAATTGAGCGAGTATGATCTTCCAGATCGTGATAGGGTTCACATGGGTGATAGGCGCTAGGTAGAGGGTGCATGGCTGGCATCGCGGGTTGGTGGGAACGCATTCTTCGTAGTTCATCACAGTCCTGGAATGGAAAGATGCAGGTGCCCTGCTATCCCCGGCACGACTTCGGTAAACGCGTCCCAGCCACACGCGATCCGCTGACGTGAGCCCTCTCATCACGTGACGAACATGAAGTGTGCGCGTAATGACGATCCTCCCCTATTGCTCTCCTCACTGCTTGATACCTTGCCGACTCCTGTGCAATTCGCCTGCATGCAGGTAATAGCTCACCGATATGATGTTGCATGCCGAGTCTAGGCACCCTTTTGACCGGCCACTCCAGGGCTGCCTGTAATCGCTACAGCCGCGTAGAGAGGTCGGTTGCTGCAAGCTGCAAGGGTAGTTATGGCCCACGGATAGTGCCACCAGATCCAGCATCTCATTCGCCTATACTCAGCCTCCCTGGAGCGTCCTCCTCTTCTTGCCCGTCTCAATGCTATAGTCAGATCGATCTGATGGCTGTGTCGCACGGGCTATGCACCCATCTGGGGGCAGGCCGTACATATAACGAGTATCTTGACTGTGCAGTGCATCACTCTCGGTTATTCCTGTTACACACCTGGGCGTCTACTTTACGAAGGTTTCCACAGAATGGGTGAGGCATACGACCCAACGACCATCTTCAGCCCCAGCCGAGAGTTGGCAGCCCGTATCGGGAACCAGAAGCCCCGACAAAAAACAATCCCATCGTCCTCATTCTATCGCAACCTGGAAGACGCGCTAGAAGTTAAGAAGAAGTCACACACATTCTATTCGATCCAACAGAACCTATGGCAAGCAGCTGAGTCAACAGTCGACTTCATCTCCAACGACATTCTCTCTTTTGGCACCAGCGGCATCTTGAAGACAGAATACCTGAAAGAGCTTTCCCGATATGATCAACACAACCCCGGGGCGCCGGGATCGCGACTCGCCGAAGGAAACTACGCCTATATAGAAGAAACTGAGCAGCACATCGCTAAATTCCATGGCGCAGAAACGGCATTATTGTTGGCCTCTGGGTTCGAAGCAAACGTGGCCATATGGACGTCAATACCACGACCGGGCGACGTAATTCTATACGATACCTTGGTGCATGCCAGCACTCATGAAGGAATTGACCAGAGTCTGGCAGGAGAACGAGAGAGTTTTGCGCACAATGACATCGAGGACTTTCGCCGCATCCTAACATGGATCATAGAGTCCAATCCGTTGATCCAAAGGGGCGCAAGATCAGTCTTGGTAGCTGTCGAGTCTGTCTATAGTATGGACGGTGATGTCTGCCCATTGCAAGAACTTGTCGATGCCGCGAAAGAACTGGCTCCTTCCGGATGTGTCCAGTTCGTGGTGGACGAAGCCCATAGCAATGGCATCTATGGGCCGCAAGGCAAGGGTCTTGTGTGCGCTCTTGGTCTGGAAAAAGAGGTGGCTATAGTGATGCATTCATACGGCAAGGCATTGTCGTCAAGAGGCGGTATGTATCTCACGGCCTACATTAGGGCCATGTATACTCACTCGCAAAACAGCTGCCATCCTTGGAAACGAGACAATCAAATCTACGCTCCTGAACTTCGCACGAACCATCATATTCACGACTGCACCTTCATTCGCATCGGTAGCACTTATCCGAACAGGATACAGGCTGTTAGAGTCGGAAGTTGGAAGACAGGTAATCATTCTCTTCATATCAATGTCCAGGGCGATCGTTCGCTGACCCTTTACAAGGCCCAAGCACAGGTTCACGATCTTGTGGATTTCTTTTTACAGTCAATCATATCGCACCCTCTCTGGGAATGTGCAGAACAAACTGGGCTGCTCGCCATCCCCCTACTAAAAGACTGGGAAGGATCACCAACGGCGACATCCCACATCATCACGATCCGCACCCGACAGCAATACACATACTGGCTGTACTTCCACCTCCTCCTAGACGGCTACTGCGTGTTCCCAGTCGAGCACCCTGTCGTCGCCAAGGGCGAAAGTCGCTTAAAGGTTACATTCCACGCCGGCAACACGGAAGAGCAAGTAAGCGGGATGGTAACATCAATGTTCGCGTGGATCCAGGAAATGATGGAAATCGAGGGAAGCCAGGATCATGCGCAGCGAATCAGCGTTTCGCAAGCTGCCCACAAGGTCTATACTTGGATGGCGCATGAAGGGCTGACTGGGTTTGGCATGCCTGCTTCGATGGTGAGATACTGAGGGTACCTTCTATTGGCCTCACGATCATTACCCGGATAATTCGTCTCGTCTCGAGTTCGCCTTGGTAGTTCAAAGATTATGCACAATGTGACAGGGATGGAGTAGCCTGGTTAACCGGGCGTAAAACGCATGCAACAAACGAAGCCAGCCGCGTTATCCCTCATATCAACTTCATAAAGTACCAAAATGGCGGTCCCCGAGCCGCGAAGATCATTCCTTCATGTACATGTTGTGGGTAACACGAAATATGCACGTAAGCCGTTGAGGCTTGGCGAGAAGGAATGGAATGGGGCGAAGTAAGATCATAGTTGCAGAAAGGTTGGCGGCAGTTCCTTCAGCCTTCACATGCTAGCGCTTCGGGCCGGTGGATCTTGGATGCTCATACGTGCATGTAGGATTCTTCCGTCGAGGCTTTTTTGGAGATTAGGATATGCCCAGGTTGTTTAGTCCAACCCACACCTAGAACTTTTGTATGCTTGTTGTTGTTCAAGTATTGGATATACGCAATGACCAAGTCTCACCGTGCTCGGATAGAGTGAGACAACCCAGGCTTTGTCTACACACTCCAAGCTGCCATATTTCTGACTTTACACGCGATCGTGCAATAGAAACCAGGTAATCTTTCATAGCCTCATTATCCGTATGAGACAATTTCTGGAGTTTGACATAGCCTAATGTCTACGTGTGGAGTACATTTGTTACGCGGGCCGTGCACCTCCGCGATGCAGCGCCGCTGCCTAAACAATTACCGTGCCACAGGTGCGCAGAACCCTTCCACGGGTCACAGATGGAGTGGCGGCGTCGTGTCTGGCTCACCTTCCCTCCCGTCATTTCTCCGGCAACCACTATTTTTTGACATTGCCGTCCGTTTCACAGCACGCAAGCATGGCGCCTAAAGGTGATCTAAGTGGGAAGGTACGGTGCTACTGGTCTGATCCGCGCTTTCCAAGGTTCACGCTGACATGTGAAGACGGTATTCGTGATTGGCGGGTCTAAAGGGTTGGGGAAGGAGATGTCGAAGGTTATGGCTTCTCAAGGTACGTCATTGGTGTGCCTAGAGTGTGAGTTATTGTTATTGAACAGCAGCGTATAGGTGCTCATGTGACCATCTTCGCACGCGGGCAGACGCAGCTTGACGAGGCAAAAGATGAGATTCTCGCAAGCAGACGAGACGACAGTCAGCAGGTCGCGGCTATTGCTGCAGACCTTGGCACACCTTCAACAGTGAGTAGGGCGTCTGGTTCAACTGCCATAAGGTGAAGGCAAGTCCAGACTAGCATTCTGACGATACCACTAGGCGTATTCCCTTTTCGCATCGCAGCCGACAATTCCGGAAATCGTGTACTGTGTTGCTGGCGGTACACCGTCGGAGTGCGGGTACTTGCTCGATCTGCAGCCTGAGGTATTCGAACGCTGTATGAACAACAACTACTACTCAAGCCTGTACCCAGCTCAGGCGGCAATGAAGCTGTGGACTCAAGACGATGGAGATGCCGCATTACCACCAAGTCCAAAACCACGAAAGATCGTCTTTGTAAACAGTTCTGCATCGCTTGTTCCGGCACCTGGCTACATAGCATACTCCGGTAAGTGATCGTGCATCGCCGTAGGACGGTGTAAGTCTTAAAACTCAGTATACTGACTGATCGTGCGTACATCAAGCCGCCAAAGCTGCTCAACGCTCACTTGCCGACACCCTACGCATGGAAGTATTGAGGTACTCAGGCCCAAAGAGCACATACGCCGTACAATGTATCTTTGCACACAACTTCATCACGCCAACCTTTCTACAAGAGCAAAAGACTAAACCCGAACTTACCAAGCGCATTGAAGGCACGTCGGGCGAGCTTCACGAGTTAGAGAAGCAATTTCCCTACGCTGCCAAGATTGCGCCGGAGATCGTGGCAAATGTCGCAAGCGGTGACTATGCTGTATGTGATGGGAGATTCGATCCTCAGCTATTGTGGGCGAATGCTATGGGTGCGAGTCCGCGGCGTGGATGGGGGATCGTGGATACGCTGATGGCCTTGTTTATGCTTCTCGCGTGGCCATTCGTGAGGCGTGATATGGAGAAGAAGTGTTGGGGTGATGCGTTGGGTGCAAAACAGGATGAAGATACGAAATCATGATGGTCGTCCTACATCATCAATGGCCTATAAGGTTCTGTTTAGTGCGATTAATAATCGTACTCTCTAACATATGGGGTATGCCTCAGTCTTGATAAGGGCCGAAGCGATGACGTTCCCGCTATTTGGGGTTTGCACGTGACCGACAATGAGGCACAGTTGCTTTATCTTGATCTTCTGTTCCCTGCCTCCCCACATTGCACTCGACATACATCCCGGTCTCATCATGGGTAGCGTGCTCAGTTCAATCCGTCCCACGCCACCGCCCCCATCTGATAGCGCACGTTTCATAAGTCCGGTACAACGTCAAACGCACTTGTGCGGTCCGCGAACCATCTACAATAGCGTCAAAGATCTCAGTAAGCGTGTCGACTTCTACGAAGAAATCACTATCTTCACTTGGCCGTCACGCGGAGGTGTGATCGTACTCGAGAGGCCCTGTCCTGCAGATTTCGACTTTCTCGGCCTCGACCGTCTCGATCCTCCGAAGAAGCGCCACGCCACTCGACAAGAGGAAGACGACTTTGCTCAGCGCTTACTATTGCTCGGTGGGAAGTGGTGGGATTCTCCCGCTAGACACTCCCTGTTCACTCAACCCGACCACTTGCAAGATGAGGACGAAATGGCTGCTCTCCCTGAGCCGACGGCAAGGGAAAACGCGTGGGTTGGTGTCGCATGGCCTAGTTCGGGTGGATTGGTCGTAGCTGAGTGGCCGACAAATATGTACCCTGGTGGACGCAAGGACGACGTCGCTCCAGACGATGTGTCGAGATTATTCCTGTGTATGACAATGGACGAGAAGGCAGCAGTGCTGATGAACAGACTCGAAGGGAAGTGGTGGAAGGGAGTCGAGGATTACGAGGGTAAGGCTTTCATTGGCAGCTGGAGAAACCATCGAGGCGAAGTTGGCGGACTTCAACAAACGTGGCCAAACGAGGGAGAGAGCCAGAATCCTGGTAGTAAAGCTCTGGTCAACGAGTTCTCTCATCCAGAGAATCAAACTTCGATGTAGGAAAATATTGCTGACGTGTCGAGTATACCTTGTCCTTTGACTTTCGAACCGGACGTCAGGCCGCAAGGCGTGAAGAGTCACACCCTACCACGCTGATCGCGGATCCGCCTGAGTCGCATTGAACCATGGTCATTGCAGGCGGTACGTTGGGTCGGCGTGGAGTGATGATCTGATGTGGCACCAGTTGGGCAGACGCGACTGGTCTAGTCCATATCAGGTATAGTGCAGCAGGAGTGACGTAGCTGCGATTGGCGGGGAGCTCTTTGCCTGACCGGAAACCTGTACGAGGATCCAGAAGCTTCTACCGACAGGGCAGAACCCACGCCTAGCTTCGAGACATGACGAGAAACCACACGATGTCACTGACGGCTTCCTGACGCTTCACGAAGTGTTGAGTAAAGCTGCCTGCACCTTATAAATATTTCTCGAGTCCTTTGTGCAACACTTCCTTTCTTCTCCAGAGATACCCAACAACAACACAACGCATACACGATTCCTGAGTACGAGCTCACGACCCACGATTATTACCTTTGGCTTCGGGCCATATACACCAGGCTATAGTCACGAATCACCATGACTTCATTCGACGCCTACACCGACCGCGCCGCGAAGGCTCTAGCAGACAGCTTCGATCTAGCTAAGGGCTATGCGCACTCACAACTCACACCCCTCCACCTCGCCGTCTCGCTCATAGATCCGCCCAAAGATCTGGCCAACCAAGTCGACGTACCGCCGCCGCCGCTATTCAAGCAAGTCCTCGAACGCGCGAATGGCGACCCGCAACTCTTCGAGCGCAACCTCAAGAAGGCTATGGTACGGTTACCAAGCCAAGACCCTCCGCCAGAGCGGACTTCACCTTCACCTGCTATGGCCAAGGTGCTCCGCTCCGCCGAAGACTTGAGCAAGACACAAAAAGACAGCTTCATCGCCGTCGACCACCTCATCCAGTCCCTCTGCCAGGATGCGCAAATGCAACGGATCCTCGCCGAGTCCAACGTACCGAACGTCAAGCAAATCGACAACGCCATCTTGGCACTCCGAGGTACAAAGCGGGTGGACTCCAAGTCGGCAGACGCGGAGCAGGAGAATGAGAACTTGAAGAAGTTCACCATCGACATGACGGCAATGGCACGAGAGGGCAAGATCGACCCAGTCATTGGTAGAGAAGACGAGACACGCAGAGTCATCCGCATCTTGACTCGGCGAACCAAGAACAACCCAGTCCTCATCGGAGAACCTGGTGTTGGTAAGACTACAGTCGTCGAGGGTCTTGCCCGCCGCATTGTCGATGCGGATGTACCGGCCAACCTCGCAGCCTGCAAGCTGCTCTCACTCGATGTCGGTGCTTTGGTTGCTGGCAGCAAGTACCGCGGAGAGTTTGAAGACCGCATGAAGGGCGTCCTGAAGGAGATCGAGGAGTCGAAGGAGATGATAGTATTGTTCGTCGACGAAATCCATCTCCTCATGGGTGCTGGTTCATCCGGAGAGGGCGGCATGGACGCTGCCAACTTGCTGAAGCCCATGCTGGCTCGTGGTCAGCTCCACTGCATTGGTGCGACTACCCTCGGCGAGTACCGAAAGTACATCGAGAAGGACGCTGCCTTCGAGCGTCGTTTCCAGCAGGTTCTCGTCAAGGAACCGTCCATTCCCGAGACCATCTCCATCCTCCGTGGTCTCAAGGAGCGCTACGAGACCCATCACGGTGTCACCATCATGGACGGTGCCATTGTCGCATCAGCCACCCTTGCTGCTCGCTACCTCACTCAGCGCCGACTACCCGACTCTGCCGTTGACCTTATCGATGAGGCTGCGGCAGCCGTCCGTGTCACCCGGGAGTCACAACCCGAAGCGCTTGATAACCTCGAGCGACGCCACCGACAACTACAGATCGAGATTCACGCGCTCTCCCGAGAGAAGGACGAAGCCTCACAAGTCCGTCTGAAGGAAGCGCGCGCAGAGGCCGCCAACATCGAAGAAGAGCTGAAGCCCCTTCGTGAGATGTACGAGCGTGAGAAGGGTCGCAGCAAGGACATCCAGGAGCAGAAGCTCAAGCTCGAAGGCCTCAAGACGAAGCTTGCTGAGGCCGAGCGTATGCGCGACATCCAGACTGCTTCCGATCTCAAGTACTACGCCATTCCCGATGTTGAGCAGCGCATCAGCGAGCTGGAGCGAGACAAGGCCCGCGCGGATGCAGAGATGTGGTCTCACCAAGCTAGTGGTGGTGGTGAGGCTCTCATGAGCGACTCTGTTGGTCCGGACCAGATCAACGAGATTGTCGCTCGCTGGACCGGTATCCCAGTCACTCGACTCAAGACTACAGAGAAGGACAAGCTGCTAAACATGGAGCGCCACCTCCAAGAAGTCGTCGTTGGTCAGAGGGAGGCTGTCGTCTCCGTCTCCAACGCCATCCGACTTCAGCGCTCTGGTCTGGCCAACCCCAACCAACCGCCCAGCTTCTTGTTCTGTGGTCCTTCCGGTACCGGTAAGACACTCCTCACAAAGGCTCTTGCAGAGTTCCTATTCGACGACGCAAAGGCCATGATCCGCTTCGACATGTCCGAGTACCAAGAGCGTCACTCCCTCAGCCGAATGATCGGAGCACCACCCGGCTACGTAGGACACGACGCCGGAGGTCAACTCACCGAAGCCCTACGCCGCAAACCCTTCTCCATCCTCCTCTTCGACGAAGTCGAAAAGGCCGCCAAGGAAGTCCTTACCGTGCTCCTCCAACTCATGGACGACGGCCGCATCACCGACGGCCAAGGCCGCGTCGTCGACGCAAAGAACTGCATCGTCGTCATGACGTCCAACCTAGGAGCTGAGCACCTGTCCCGCCCCAACGCACCCGATGGCAAGATTGACCCCACCACCAAAGAAATGGTCATGGGCGCCCTCCGCAACTGGTTCCTCCCCGAGTTCCTCAACCGCATCTCCTCCATCGTCATCTTCAACCGCCTGACCAAGCGCGAGATCCGCAAGATCGTCGACGTCCGCCTCGGCGAGATCCAGAAACGTCTCAACCAGAACGGACGTAATGTGCGCATCGAGATGACGCCTGAGGTACGGGATTACCTTGGTTCGGCGGGCTACTCGCCTGCCTACGGTGCTAGACCGCTTGCTCGTCTTATCGAGAAGGAGGTGCTTAACCGGCTTGCGGTGCTTATCCTCCGTGGTTCTATCAAGGAGGGTGAGACCGCGAGGGTCGTGCTTGACGATGGACATATCATGGTGTTGCCTAACCACACGGACAGTGAGGATGATTCGGAGATGTACGACGAGTCTGATGCTGTTGCTGAGTTGGATGCGGAGGAGGATATGGATCTTTACGACTAGAGAAATTGCGAAAGGGAGGTTGAGTTAAAGGCATTTCAGCACAGGCGTTCAGGGACTGACTGGTTTGGGAAGAGTGCCCTAGTAGAGGCATCATGATGGGATTATGATTCACGGTTTGATGATTGTTGATGAAAAGTAAAGGCGCGGGTTGGCGTTTTACTGGGTAGCATGCTTGATGACCATGTCTTGTACATAGTTAATGAGAATCAAAATTCAAATACCTTCACCTTCACCATGCATTTGTGGTCCGCCATTGGGTTTTGATTGCAGCATCTAGATGTCTTGAGAGACGACCATCACGTTGTACAAGCTGTCTTTGTCTTCCAAAGGCTACGCTCGCTGATCCCACATGGTCATGTTCAGGTGTCATCCGGCATTTAGCGTGATCCTGTCATACAGCACGAGCATCACGGAGGACATATTGTAAATTTCCCAGTCATGAACTTTTGTCATTTCTTCGTCTAACGTTCCCATGATGGGCTTACTTGGCCAAACATAAGCTTGCCCAAGCCAGGGTATATTGAATCCCACACCACCACACATCGAGACAGCATCTAGTAGAAGAAACCGAGAATCTTGCCAGCAACGTGCTTCCTGCGGGCCTCCTCGTGGTCCATGATACCAGCGGAGGTGGTCAGGACGATGTAACCGAATTGACGCGAGGGAAGTAGCTTGACGACCCACTTCTCCATGTCGCGGAGCTGGACGTTGTAGCGGGGGGAGATGACACCAGTCTTGTTGATGCGGCCGTTGAGCTGGATGACGATCTTGCCGTTGCGGTGGTCGTCGACCTCCTCGAACTCGCCAATGTAACCTGAAGAAGAGAATTAGTGTATGTTGCGGCGAAATAAACATCAGACGTCATGAAAGGGATCCGAAGACGTGTAAGTCCTCCGCAGTTAATTTATCGGACACTTAAAGCTCATTGATCGTGGGGAGTCGAGATCAGTGAGTAGTTATCAGCCCGAAGAGGTGATGGGGTTGCTAGCGGAGGAATACACGTCTTTGGGGTCATGACGCGTGATGTGATGGATGAACGAGTCGACGTACCGTGACGCTGCATGACAGTGAGGAACTTGACGATGACCTTGGAGGAAGGACGGATCAGGACCTGGCGCTTGCCAGCCTTCTCAGCCTGTTCAATTGTTAGCGCATGTCCATGTCCATCTCCAGGGTTGTAGCTTACGTTGTTGATGGCGTTGAGCGCATCGTTGAGGACGGAAGTCTTGACCATTTTGACGGTTTAACGGGAGATTCTCTGTGGCGGAGGCGACTGAGGTATCTGCGCGTGCGTGGTTAGCCTCCAGATGCCAGAGCATGGAGAGTGCCCTTGCAGAAGGGTTCTTCAGCTCGTGTCGAAGAGGAGAAGCAGTGTCGCCCTCATCCTTGCGGATGGCGGCGATTGCATCCCCGGGCTCTGAAGGGCACTCGGGTCCAAGACATACCTCGTGAGGGTGCGGTGGGCGGTATGGAAGGTCGATGTTGCGAGAAAAGTTCGAGTTTGGAAGGCGCAAATTGGTGTGGTGGACCGTGTCCTCGCTAACGGGGCTGGGCTTGGCAGCAACGACGGGACCCTTGCAGGCTCAGTGCACCCAGCACCAAACTCCAACACCTGGCTGTCCTGCCACACGTCGCATTCACGATACAGAGAGAGGATATGTTTGCCGAGCACGGGACAACATATCGCAGGGCTTATGGTTCAAACTTCACATACATGCGATGCTATCGCGCCTTCACGTGCCCTCGCGATCGCCAACTGTCTTAGTCATGACGTAGCGGCAGTCACTTTGCCTCCCATTATCCCTTACGAACCTCACGTGTAGACATCCGGAAGTCCCCTCATACACTCTAGTTCACCCTTCTGTTTCATCATGTCTGAAGCCTGCTGTACCTGCGCTGCGCTCCTATCCTCTATCCCCCCAACATACGATGAGAAGACCGAGAAGCCGTCGCAGTTCGAGCGCAGACTCGACTGCTGCGGTCGTGCCATATGCGCCAGATGCTTGACGGATAACCCTAGATTTCAAAACTACTGCCCATATTGCCAGATAGCGACAGGGCCATCAGCACTACCACCACAAGGTCTCCGCGACCCTCCTACGTATTCGCCACCGGGCGAGCAAGTCGACGACGAACTACCACCATACTCAGCAGGCAACGCGCTGCAACCACCATCTGAGAAGTCGAGGACAGACGCCCAGGACGCGCCTGATGTTCTACACTTTGTCGACCCAAACAACGACTCGATCTTATCGCTATCGCTCCGATATGGTGTACCCGCCGACGCCTTGCGCCGAACGAACAGCTTGTATGCGGATCATCTACTAGCGGCGCGTAGGACGGTACTCATACCGGGAGAGTTCTACAAAGGTGGGGTTAGTCTAAGCCCGAGGCCACTAGAGGGCGAGGAGGAAGAGATCAAAAAGACAAAGCTACGGAAGTTTATGGTCAAATGCAAGGTCGCAGAGTAAGGGCATCACCTTCCACCATATAGTGGACAGAACTAATATCCTCACTAGATACGACGTTGCACTCCTTTACCTCGAACAAGCCAGCTACAACCTCGAACAGGCGATCACTGCGTACAAGGCCGACGAGGATTGGGAGAAGACGCATTCTCTAGAGGCTGCGAAGAAGGGCAAGGCGAAAGAATCGCAAAGCTCAGGGCGGCGGAAGTGGGGCTTTGGCGGCCTCACAGGTCAACTTTGATAGCGCTTCAGAGCCGATTCTCCGCTCATGGCGTTTCGCGGCGCTCCGACAACTTGGTAGAATGGGGATTACCATCGTAGTTAGCGAGCGTGTGTATATGATTCGAATGGCCAGCCACCATAATATGCCACATATACGCTGGAAGAACTCTTGTGCTAAGGACATAGAATACACAATACAGCATTAACTTTTCCAACGACATCCCATGTATAGAGCAGTTTTGACGATCCATGAACTTCCATCAGCCTCTCTAAGAAAACCGACTGAGCTTACTATCAGGAGGATCTGCTATTTTCGTTGGTCGTTGCTTCCAAAGTCTCACCCCTCGCGTCAGGCGCTCACAGCCAATCATCGCGCAGAAGCACCCCAGGCTGTAAGCGCCCATACATCTCACGAATTAGCATCTGCACCTCAACTCTGGAAGCGCCCACGCTCCATTCGCGTTTCACACTCTGGCGACCCTGCATTTGAATCCTTCTGTATCCTCATTCGACAGCTGACAGCGCACTACAACCGCTCATGCCCTGACTCTGCCCTACCTCGCTACCAGCGGAACCACAGACAAGCCACAGTCTTTGACGCACGGTACGATCGGCACCCTGATTGAACCACAGGGAACGGCATGTGCTGCTAAATGCACACATGCGGTAATACGGCAAGACCCCATGCAGGTTAATATCGCTATTCTAGGCCTGGTGTGCAGCTTACGCGCTGCGAACAACAATACCCTCACCACAAGCCCAGCACACTGGCGCTGCTAGTCCAGGTCCGACTGATGGTCGCAGCGGCAAGACAGATTGCCGTTCTTTCTTTGCTCTTGTTCGTCTATTCCTGTACGCGAACGCCAGATGGGCTGCAGGGGGTTGCACGATGTGTTCTGTAGGCGTGAAACCCCCATTGCGACCGAGATCGTTTTAAAGGCATGTGCCACCCCCAGAGTTGTTTTCTATCCCCATCCCAGGCAAAGAAGATCGAACTCGGAGCCTTAGCTTATATCAGGCCGCTTTCTGTTGCTTGCTTGTTATTTCGTTCTCTCGTTCATTCGTCCTTCATTCCGAGAAAGAAAGGTGCGCACTGGTTGACGCCTAGTAATCGCTCCGATCTTTATACCATACCTTCGCTCCACGTTTTTGGAATATAAAAAGCAACTTCGAGACCAACGACTACCATCACGATGAAGATCAACCCCGCTCCTTTCCACTTGGCTCAGGCCATCATCACCGGCCTTGTTGTCGTCTTCAGCATATGTATTCTTGGCACTTCGGCACACACCCTCGATGTCTTCAACAGGCAACATCTCACAAACCCTTGGTGGGCACCGATGTGGCCTCAGCACTTCGACGTACAGGGAACCAAGGCGCTCATTGCGTCGTCTGTCGTGACTTTGGTTCTCTGTGGCGCGTTCTTGATCGCATCGTTTCTGCCTCAGGTGAGCATCTGTCCAGATATTCTCATGCAAAAGAACAGCCTCCTAACAAACATCAGCTTGCACTTCGTCAGAAATACACCCTGCGTGCTCTTCTGTCCCTCGCTACCCTCCTTCCTACTCTTCTCCTTACCCTGATCACCACTATCTGGGCCCACATGCTCAACAACAACGCGCCGGAAGTCGATACCATCCAGACCTGGACCTGCAAGATGCAGAGCTCTCAACCGCTTGATCAGGATCTGCCTGCTGACATTGCCATGCCGGCCGGCATGGGCAACAGCGACTTCAAGACCCTGTGTGGAGCAAGCAAGTTTGCGCTATACGGAACCCTCATCGTGTTCCTACTTGTGGGCGCAAGCATGGCTGTCACAATGATTACCTGGATGGCGGACAAGTGGGCAGCGAGGCAGCAGAGGAAGGAAGTTGAGATGGGCAACATTCCCGTGAACAACTAGGCACATCCCAAGGGCGATGTTAATTCGAGAAGAGATGATAACGAGATACGGACGCGCTTGAATGCGAGTATTAACGTATTAAGTCGAGAGATTTGATGCATTTGGGTTATGGACCTCTGTCAGCAAGCGTGTCCAAAGGGGGAAGGCGTACCGGTGTATTGGCGTCATAGGTCGTTGGTTGTGACTTTGAACAAGGGTCTTCCTTTCAATGTACTATTAGGCAAATGAAGGCCTCTTTTGCGTTCAATCGCATCTTCTTCACTACGCTTGAGATTGGAATGAGGCATTGTGCAGCGATATTGCGGGGGACTGGGCCCAGATCAGATCGACAAGTCCAATGGACGATCACCCTGGAGTTGAGCACAGGATGCGTAAGCGTGCGTGAGCGGGAACAGGCAATCATGCTGAACCGCTGCATGGCGCTTTTGTGTTTCTGGGTGGAAAGCGTGCGTTTGCTGGACATGGATTGTCTGGAAAGTTGGACGGGCCAGCAAGTAGCCTCGGAGGAGTTGTCGCGCAGAGCAACGGCAGCGCGCGCGACAAGCAATTGTCTTTGTACCAGCCAGACATTGTTCATGAGACATTGCACGTAGCGGTTTCAGCGCAGCGTTGAGACGACCTCGCATCTCCGACAATTGACAGGTTAGATAGGGAGCGAACCGCAGTGGGGAAGGCGTGAATAAGCCGGTCAACGATCATCGTTTGGTTCGCGGTTCCAGTTCGGCCGTCCAGTCGCGTCACGACCGCTGATCAGCGCGCGACTCCTCATTGCATCAACTGCCGTCATCCGGCCAGGCCCTCGAGCGAACTTGGTTTGTCGCATTTGCTTCTTTCTCTCCCTCTTGCACTCCGACCGGAGCGTGACTCGGAAAGCGAAATCTACCCGCCGTTCCTCGTTAAGCAGCTAAATTGATCACCCGTCCTGTCATCCCGGAACCCTGTCCATCTTCAGCCCCCAAGGGCTCGAGCGTGCATCGAAGCGGCATCAGAAAGATCCCCTCTCCACCTCACCGACACCGCATAATCCTGCCTGACCGCGCCTTCCGACCGCTCCTTCCCCCTTCACACTCACATCCACACAATTGCACTCCGCTATGCAAGCTCGCCATACGCCGACCGACGAACACCGCAGCAAGAGAAAGTTCCAACCCAGCATCACAAGCTATTTCGAGGTGCGGGACGATTTCGAGGATACCGACGATCTGCGGGGCCTAGATCCGATTACCCGACCGCGACACCAAAACACGAGGCAACACCAGCACCAGCACAGAGAGAAACTCGCTCCTGACGTCCCCGGCCAAGTGCAAGCAGACCTCCTCAGCGTCGGCATGAGAGTGCGAAAGAGCGTGCCGGAAGGCTACAAGATCCACAAGACATCCGGCCTCCCATCCATCCAAACCACCATGTCGCGGCCCACCCTAGCCGTCAAACCACCCCGAGAGCCTGTATCAGAAGAAGTCCTGCACCAGCGCGAACTCCTGCCTTTCTGCGGCCTGAACAAAATCGGCGGCTTCGCAGAACAACCAACAACCAACCCACATCTCTACGCCGCGAACGGCACGCCACCACCTCCAAACTACTTCCCCCTCCCCGCCGAGACCTTCTCTCAGCCCTTCTCCTCCAAAGCCTCCACAGATAGCGGATACTCAACGACCTCGCAGCGCCCACACAACCCCTCGAAACGCTCATGGCAGGACGAAGATGAAGTCAGGACATTAGACACGACATTCTTCTTCGGCTCATCATCGTCGACAAGGGGAATGGGCATGGGCGTCGAAATCGACGAAGTGCCCGTTAGCCCGCTGAGCGAAACGCCGCCTCAGGGACTCAATATGCAACCGCCACCGCGTCGCGTCGCGCTGCCCAAGTCGAGACGGACAGTGCAACGGACGATTAGTGACGATGATATTGATATGGATTTTGAGAACGCGGCGCACATGGAAGGAAGAGTCGGCGCAGGTAGTGGAAGTGATTTCGAAGAGGCGGACTTTTTGAGCAAAGAGGTGGATATGGGTGGGATCTAAGGAGATCATATCACACCTACAGTCGGTTTTCTTGTCGTCCCGGCACCTTCTCGCTTCTTCGCTTCTTGTATATACCTTGGTTCTGGTCTGGTTACACGGTCTTTCCTTTTGGTTCCTCTCCCCCCGACACGCGAAGCGGTCATTACAAGCGGCGCAACAACGGCGTTCATGAACAAGCGATGTATGTAATGTCGGCGCGTATACCCGATTTATCTTTCTTGGTTGTCTAGCTGGTAAATCTACTCTTGGTTTCCCCAAACGGCCTCCCTTTGCGATATGCACTCCTAGATCTCCTGATTAATCAACGCCGCACTATCACATATCTCTTCACTACGAACATTAAAAACCAACTGCCCATCTATCGTAACATTCCTCGTCGTAAACCCAAAACAATGGCCCCCTTCCCAGTCATTACTCACATCGAAAGTATTGCGCCAACACACTGCGTTGCAAAGAGGGTCTCGGCCTGCTTGTATATCGGTCCGGTTGTTCTGGTTATACTGCGCGCATATGTCGATGCATTCGTCGAGGCTTTTTACGACGCCCTGCACGGGAGCCGCGACGCCGCCGGTGTTCAGGTAACTTGCATTGCAGAGTTTGCGGAAGTGGTAGGATGCGCTGCCGTAGGTCACGGTGCGGAGTGTGTTGTTGGAGGATGGGCAGTCGCGGAGGAGTGTGGGTTGCGGGCTGGATGTTGGGCCGAGGATGGTGGTTGTGCTGATGGTTTGGGTTGATGATGTGGGGGATGGTGTTGTTGAGGACTGCTGCATGCTGGTCTCGGGTATTATGGTGCTGCTGGTCGAGCTGGTCGAGCTGGATTTGCGTGTTGCAAGCGATCCCCCGACTCCACCGCCCACAGCACTGGCGATGATGATAACGCCCGCGACTACTACGATCCAAAATGTTTTCTTCCGCAGGCCACATATCGTTTGCGGTGCCAACTCGTCGTGCGCAGGCGTGATGCTACCATATGCGATCTTATCCGTGTCTGTAGGGGCCACCGAGTAGTGCGCGTATTTGTGCGTATCTTGGTGGTCAGTACTACCAGCGACTTCCGGATCGGTACTAGAGGCGACCTCCAAGTCAGAATATGGAAGCGATGCCATGCTGAACAGGTCGCGAAGAGGAAAATCGCGTAAATTTCGAAAACGAGGTTGAAGGAGGCGATTCCGCTGATTCTGGGGGCGCGACGTTCTCGGGTGTTTATACTTTGAGACTACTGCGGCGGGCGTCGTACAGCCACAGTAAGCGTTTGGGGGCCAAATGGCTTTTTACAGCCACAAGTCGTAGGTGATAAGGGGTGAACTGTGGAACTACGATTCTGTCGTTTCGAGATCTACCTTGCTTAGATTGATGTTACTTCACCGACGAAGGACTAGATGGGGCCCTTTATGACCGAATGCCTTTTTGACTGACATACTTCAGCAGCATAACATCAACCAATCAAAACTACCGTCAACACACCTAGTCGGAATTCCTTCGCCTATAAAGCCTTCTTCCACAACACCTCGTCCTTCATTTCCGCCGCTTCAGAAAGCTTGAAAGGAGGAACTCGGCTGTGACGACTTCCCCAACGTCACACTTCCAGAAACATGGGCGGAAATACTCATTAGCTGAATCAAATGGCTCATTTCATTACTTCACCAACAGATGTCACGCATTTGGATAGCAGCGGCATCGAATCGAATGATCAGGCTGATCCCGCTGTCACGACTTATGCTCCTTCCTCGCCTCACACTTCTCCGCCGACGTCCTCATCGACATCCTATTGGAAGCCTGCCTCTACTGCAAAATATACACACTCCATCTCGCTGAAGAACTTTACTATGTTTCACATCGGTAGTCGAAGCACACCGGTAGTGTGCTGGCCGTGGATGTGTTCGTTGAAGTGCCGAATAGGTAGAGAGAGGAGAAGAGGGAGTAGAAAATCCGGGTTAGGTTGTCAGGTATATGCTGAGGAGTGTTAGAAGGGCTTTGATAGGCGGAAGGATGAGGATGGAGATAGTTTGTGGAAGTGGGGTTCAGATACCTAATTATGATCATGCTAGGGGAGGATTCTATAGCGGGATAGCTGAGTTCTGCTTTTGAGCTTGCGATCTCTGGGTTATATTTCAAACCAACAGGCTCTTTGAGGTATACATGGTCTCGTGGTGTGTAAGCTCTGCTGAATATGCTGCAATGTATCCCTCAGGGTACACTCTGATGCGGCGCTCATTTCGACAGGTTCGGTAGCTCACTTCTCGACTACAGACCCCCTTTCACTTCTTATCTGCCCGTGCTTAGCGAGTTCACGCTGTTTAGCCACGCAAAATTCGGAATCGCGACCGTAAACACGCTTGCTTCTCCACTCAACTCACAACACCCACGTCAGTCAATAACACTATGGCCACCGACTCTGATCTGGAGCCTCCTCGCAAGAAAGCGCGCTGCTCGGCAGACGAGGGACCTAGGTAAGCAACCGCGCCTATTTCATGCAAAATACGCTAAAGATCACAGTGTCGAATCGAAACCGATTGTCGTGCGCGTTGGCGAAACCAAACAGGAGTTCTACGTCCACGAATCACTGCTCCGCGCAAACTCACGGTTCTTCGACAACGCGCTCAAGAAGGAGTGGAAAGAGGGACAGGAGGATGCAGTTGATCTACCGGTTCACGATCCAGACCTTTTCAGGACATGGGTTAAGTTCCTCTATACTGGACGAGTTTTCGTTGGAGGGGCTGAAAACCTAATGGACAACGAGCGGAAGCACTATCCAGAGCTTTGGGCATGGGAAGGCCTCTATGATCTCGGCGTTTATCTTGATGACAGTGACTTCCGAGACGCTTTGATCGACGCTATGATCGACTGGATGTGTGCTTCATGCAAGGTTCCCATGAAATTTGCCCGCTGCGTCTATCCCCTTACAGCGGAGTCCTCAGCCCACCGAAAACTTGGGGTTGACGCCTTTGTCAACATCGGCCGGCGGGTTCCAGTGGCAAATATGAAGTCTTTCCCACCCGATTTCATGCGCGATATCTTGCGCGAAATCATGCCAAACCTTCGCGAGGGCCTCGAATGGTCGTCTGCAGTGGACTGGTTCAAGGATATGGACAGCTGCCATTACCACGATCACGGAGACAAGCCTTGCTACAAGACCAAGCCTAGGTTTCGGTACTGAAAGCTTTTGTTGCTTGCAAGCCCAGGTAACGATAATGAGTCAAATGTACGAAGCTTGTTTTCCCTGTATACGTAGGTAGCCCAGCTTACTTCATGTACGAGATGCTGACACGCTTTAACAGTACCTGCGTATCCTGCATCACATGACTCAATCCTCGATTCCTCGGCGCCTAGTAGAAGACAAATGGTTTTGGAATTAGGATAACGACATCAGAAGTTCGGGTGCTAATGCCTTTTGCAGCATACATTGGCGTCAAGGCCTATCATACGTCGGCGTTTGTACCACCGTAGTTGCCAGGCAGTACGATTATTATAGTTTAGTACAACTTTACTGGATCTTTGCCTCTCTCTTATGCTGTCTACTATACATCCGCAACACTGTGATACCCGCTCACTCATACCTCAAGACGAATTTGCGATGGCGAGCACCTTTACCTAATCGCATCTTCGCTGCCTTTACCTGTTGGTTCGGAGCTAGTCTACCACCATATAAGACGCTCCCTCTACCTTTAGACACTAACTTCCACCACCAACTCACTCCCGACGCTGCATCCTTCGTCATCAACATTCACGATGACAAGCAACACGAACTCCCGAAAGCGAGGCAGCGACCAGTCAGAAAAGCTCCCTGATCCGAAGAAATTGAGGCGGGCCATGGCCGACAGACCCGGGTTAGCATGAGCTGGTTTATCATCGAGATACTTGACTGATCGATTACAGCCGCCTTCACAAGATGATCACAGTCCTCGTCGGACACGAGGAGGATTCATTTACCGTCGATAAGAGTTTTCTTCTCACTAGCTCCGAGTTCTTCAAGAAGACCCTGGAAACGTCGCCGAAGACCAACGGTCCAGAAGAAGTTGACCTGCCAGACGTCGAACCCCGAGCTTTTCAAATTTACCTTGGGTGGCTTGAAACCGGCTACTTCTACATCACAGAGGAAGATGACCTCGTTAATAATCTCATTGAGGATGACCCCGGTACTATCGACGATGACGAGTGTCGTAAGTGGAATGAGTGCTACACGCTTGGCCACGCCATACGGGACTGTAGCTTCCAGGACGCCTGTATCGATTGGATTCTAGAGAAGATGGTATTCGAAGATATGATCATGCTTCATGTACCTCTTGCGGTATATGCGATCTGTGATAAAATTCCAGCGCATCGACAGTTTGCCGTTGATGGCGTCGCTCACCTTTGGGATGATGACGATTTCGAAAACTTAGAAGACGAAAAATGGCCTCCTAAGTTCATCTTAGATCTCGCAAAGTACATGGGGTCAAATATGAGGCACAAAAACGTCGCGGATGAAGATTATGAGAAGTTCTTCGAGAACATCGGCTGCAAGTATCATGCGCATGTTGCTCTCAACAAGCCTTGCTACAAGAAGACACACCCTGCCTACAGGTGAGGTTGATAAGGCAGGTCAGTTACTTCTTTCTGTTATAATAAGAAATGCTGGCTGACATTCAGATCGCCAGCCTTGAGAAGCGGAAGACTGCTCCAGCGATTCGATCAACGACAGCATCTTACATTCGACTACTGCTCTACAATCATGGGTTTGCTTGAGGAAGAAAAGGGTTCATTGCTTGACACATGCAGACAACAAAAGTTTTTGCGAAGCGGTTAGTCATGTATGGTTTACATCCGGTGCTGAAGTTCTATGGGAGTCTTTCATGCCCGTTTGCGTTCTTGGTTCAGATTCATTAGTGCTATCATCAAGTAGATAGCTGCGCTGGCAGGCTACCTTTCGAAGAGAGCGGGTTGCAATAAAAAGGATTGACCCATCAAGCATGCGAACATCGTATATCTCATGATGGCACAAGAGATTGAAACGTGATGCGTGCGAAGTTATGTCCCCGGTAGACTCTACGCCGCAAATATACCCTTGAAATACCCCTCAACCCCCTCACACCCCTCCCCATCAACCTCATCAATATACCCAACATACTGATCCGGCCTCACAACAACAACACACCCCCTCTCCCTATCAACCCCATACCCTTTATACGCATCGCCAAAGCCCTCAAACGGATTCGCGTCGTCCGCATACACGGAGTCGTAATCCCAGCCTGTCTTCGGATCAAACGGATGTAGGATATCCGGGAGATCGCGTAACAGCTCTACCTCCTTCCACTTGGACGAGTGTAGCGTGAGAACCTCGATATTCTTACCGAGATGCGGCGCCAAAACCGATGACGATTCGAGGGCCTGGCAGAAGGCCTTCAGACGGGCGCTCTGCTGAGCGTTTGCGACGTTGCCAGCGAAGACGATGATGCGGAATCTTCCGTCGGATTTGAGCTTCTGCTGGAACTCCCACGCGCGGCCGTCGGCTTGGTTGATGACTTGGTGACTGGGGAAGCGCATGCCGAGTTTGATCTCTGAGGATAGCTCTTGCTTGCCGATAACGGGGGACGAGGAGGAGACGTCTGTGCCGTCGCCTTGGTCGGCGGCGGAGCCCGGTTTGCCGATTAGCATGCTCGTGCCGTAGTCGACTGAGAGGCCGGTTGCGAAGAGTTGGCCTGGAGGGAGGGTTAGCGAGGGAGTAGTCAGCGTGAAAGATGTTACGCACCTTTCAGGAAAGCGTTCTTGAACTCATCCATGCTGACGCCTTCTTCGTCCATGACGTCCTTGGCTGGTCGACCGGAGAATAGCCGAGAGAACTTGTGGTCGAATGCGATGAGATCCTGTGCAATGCGCCTGCGCTCGGACTGGTAGGTCTTCAGAATGGAGGGATGAGCGATGCCCTTCACGACCAAGCCTAGCTTCCAGCCTAGGTTGTACCCATCCTGCATCGATACATTCATACCCTGGCCAGCTTTCGGTGAGTGCGTATGCACAGCATCACCTGCGAGGAAGACACGGCTCTTGTGATCGAAGTTCTTGCCGACTCGCTGGCCGATCTGGTATGCCGTCCACCAGTCGCAATATTCGTACGTCAGTTTGTACGGCGCCATGATCTTTTGTGCCGCTGTGATGATAGTTTCCGGGGTGATCTTTGACCTGTCCGCTCGACCACTGGCGTCGGGCTTGATCTCTGTGAGCTGGATGTAGAGGCGGGCGATCTTGTTCTCGCGCGGGATGATCATCATTGATCCGGAAGACGCGCTGTGGATAGCGCAGCGTTTGCGAACATCTGGAAAGTCTGTGATGGGGATGATGTCCAAGACGCCCCAGATGTGGTCGGTGGGCTCGCCTTCGAGCTCAAACCCTAGTTGCTTTCGCGTCCAGCTGTGAGCGCCGTCGCAGCCTACGACGTACTTTGCCTTGACAATCTCAGTGCTACCTTGCTTCTGCTGGCTATTGGCGATAAGGTCTTCAGTGTCGTCTTCTGCGAGATTGCTCCTGAACAGACCATCGTTAACTCCAGACCCTTTGCTTTGCGCTGGTTTGGCCTCGTCTTCCGTGAGATATCGGAGCTGGACTGTAACAGGATAGTTGTCGGGCGAGTGGTCATCAACTCGATCCTCGGCGATATGTAGTGACTCCGGTAGCACTGCACGCTCGACGCGTAGCGTATCCTTGGAGTGCTTCTTGATGTGATCGAGGAAGAACCTCTCAATCCGTCCTTGGTGGAGTACAATCTCCTTGAATCGTGAGAGACCGGGTGGTGTATCTGGAACTCCGTCGGAACGGCGTATCACACCATCTTCGCCGGGGTTCTGCGAATGTTAGGGATGGTGGTGGGCTTATCGAGTGTGACAACATACCCACATGCAAAACTGATGATTGGTTAGTAAGGCTTACTCAAGCCGAAATCGGCTGATGTGCATACCTCTATCAAGTGATTTGCTTCCTTCCAAGCTCTATCCGCAAAACCAAAGCTATCAAAGATCTCCAGGCTGCGGAGCTGTAAACCATCTGCCTGTCCCGAGTAGATCTTTGTGCCGCGTTTATCGACAACGCGAGCATTGATGCCACATCTTGCCATCCAAGCCGAGAGCATCAGCCTAAGACTTGGTCAGTTTTGAACAATGCCCATTGTTGTGGTGATTCTTACCCTGCTGGTCCAGCACCGACAATAAGACTTTGGACTCATTAGCTTCATGTTCGCATTGCTCGATATCGACAGACTAACACCTCGCACTTCGACTCTGGGGTCTCTGGAACCGTCATCTTGTAGTCTCTTTGCCGTTGTCGCTAGAGTTGGTTGTTCGCGTGTGATTACCCCGGTCAAAGGTTTGCTTGGGTACAAGATATGCTCTACACGTCGCGAATGTGGCTTTCATCTAATATAAGACGGCCTTTCAAACGCTCCGTCCCGCGCACCCTAGCAATCTGACACTACGGCAATGCTGTTCGGCGTGTCGCACAGCCCACATCCCGGCGTCGTCGACGCGATCTGGTGCGTGGCTACCCCACATCACGCCAAGCCGATTTGGACCGTATGACGCATGGAGCTGCGTCCTGAGTTCGTGATTCGCGCATCTCGGTGTGGGCCTGAAGGTAAGCGCAAAAACGTTTTGGGGTTTGTCAGACGTTTGTCAGGTGGATGAGGTTGAAGAGGAGTTGAAGATGGGGATGTGGATGCAGCCGTCCCGGGTGCGGCTGCGCTCCTTCCATCGTGCGTCCAAGGCGCAAGGACTGTGGGTCCTTGGTCATGCTTGGTAAACGAGAGGCTCTGGCAGCGGTCGGATTATGCAGCCAGGTGGCACGGTCGAACTTGCTTTGATCAAAGTTCTACGTTAAGAAAGATTGTGTTGCACAGGCGTAGTTGCTGGCCAGCTACGTAGGAGCAAATTCTGCTATTGAGACGGGGTCATGACGTACATACATCATCAGCGACGGCGACTTAGGTGCACGTCACCGACCCTATAGCTTTAGCTAGTCAAGTAGGAAAGTGTCGCCTCTCTGGACTCACAATTCCCATCAATCCTCGAGAGGCCACCAACATGTCCACAAACTACGACTTCAAGACCGCCCTCGTGACCGGCGGAGGCGGCGGCATCGGGAAGGCCCTCGCGCAACAGTTTATAAAAGACGGGAAGAAAGTCATCATCGCCGGCCGCACAGAGTCGAAACTCCAAGAAGCCGCAAAAGAAATCGGAGCAGCAGCTTACTACGTGCTCGATACCGGAGATGTCAAATCCATCCCAGCATTCATCAAGAAGCTGATTGCCGAACATCCGGACCTCGACTGCCTCGTCAACAATGCGGGAGTACAGCGACCGCTCGATGTCAACGAAATGGATGCAGAAGAATTTGGAAGCAAGGCCGATCAAGAGATCGACATCAACCAACGTGGGCCAATGCACCTTACATTGCACCTACTCTCACACTTCAAATCCAAGCCAATGGCACTCGTCGTCAACGTATCCTCCGTCCTCGGCTTCGTTCCGTTCTCCCTCGTCAATCCCGTATACTGCGGTACCAAAGCATGGCTGCACTTCTGGTCAATGAATCTGCGCGCTCAGTTAAAGGATACCAAGATCAAGGTCATTGAGATTGCGCCGCCGACCGTAGCGACTGATTTGCATCGCGAAAGGAAGGATCCAGATGACAACAAGAAGGAGAAGAACCAAGCTGCGTTGAGTGTAGACGAGTTTACAGAGGAGACGATAGGGAAGTGGAAAAAGGGAGATGAGATGATCGCTGCGGGTCCTGCGAATAAGATTGTGAATACTTGGCAGGAGAATATGGGACCTATCTTTCAGAGCATGGCCAAATAGTCATGGCGTCCCGACGAATTGATATTGAGTCAATGATATATGTGGTTTGTTCTAAAGTGACCTCAGGATAATGCACGCACGTATCTCTTACCCCAGGCCCGCCCGCGATTAGCTGCAAGCGGCTGGCGTGAAGTCTTACTAATATCAGTGCCGGAGCAGAGAAACTATTTCGATCGCTGTGTTTGCAGGCGCTGCTTACAGCAATGTCCAAATATCCTTCTACCAGAATCAATTGATCTATGCGTACGTGAGACTACAGCTCAACGATTAGGCAATATTTAAGACAATGGACGTTACTACTGAAGCTATATATCCATAAACGTATTGTCGAAACGGAATTACAATCCTGTCATCTTCTGATGGGAGTAACAGGATAGCTAAATTCGCGATACTGTATGCATGACAACTGGAAGCAAACTGGAACGAACGGAACGAAAGCTCTCACGAGGTCGTGTAATATAGGTACCAGTGCAGCTATTTCTCCGTCACTTTCCGTCGATATACATCCGGGATTGACATATTGGCCATTAGCGTATACAAGTTGGTGTGAAGGTAACTCGGCGATTCGCGCAAGCTGCTCGGAGAACGGCAGCTTGATGGCATCGCTTAGCCCGGAAGCACTCCCTCAGACGCGGACGGCACATTTGCTTTTCCCAGGCGGGCCGGTGGTTGCGTCCCTTCCTCAGTGGGTATGTATGAGTGTTTTAAACCTGATCGGCCATGATTGGCTCTGACATTTCGGTGGCGACTATAAACAGGTAGTTCAATGTTCCCTTTTACACCGATGTTGGCATGTGTGCTGATGTGTACTGGCTGCGGCTGTTTTTCCCGGACCACTCACGTGCCTCTTTTGGTATTTGGCTATTGGAGAGGCTGTTCGCATGCTGTTCATGCTGTGTTACGCTGACAATTTTTCCGTTGTCTAGATTGGATAGTAGGTGTAATGCAGTGTACCCAACAGCTGGGCAATTACACCGAGTGGCGCTACAAAGGATAGCTAGTAAGGTGATTTAGTCGACATGCGAGTCGAACGCAAGACGGTCACCTAGAGGCTAGACGAGCGGGCTGGAATGCAGGGCTCCTTCAACCCACGATTGTATGATGGCACTCCATCGCGGTAGGCTGAATGCGCGCAAGACACCACCTACAGGCACTACCAGACTGGGCCTTATCATGTAACTAGAATCTGCCACAGTTGGTGGTGTCCGAGTGAGCTCCAATCGGTGTAGACTTTCCATTGTAAAGCGCACCTGCTGTTCCATACGTAACCTGATTCGAATTGTGGCGAGCTGCTGATCGGGAAAGTTCAGCCGTGTATACGACAGCACGGCTGAGTTCGACGAGCACATACTCATTAGCTGCAGCTTAGTTGGATGCCTTGCGAAATCTTGTGTCGCATTCGCATACATGTACGTTGTGTGTGTGTGTGTGTGGCCCGACCTAGTGGTTGCATGGCTGAGGCTCGGTAAACACGACCACTCGAGACCAACGTACCCCCCTGGCCCAACAATTCCAAGTCTGACGTCCCATATGAGAAACGCGAGGTGGGCAGCTGGTGGAGTAGCGAGCAGACTAAGGATGCAAGGCCATAAAAAATAACGGGAACGGACGAATGAGGCTCGTTACCGGTGAGAAGTAAGTAGTGTGGGTGCAAGGGTATATGCAGACCAACTGTTCTCCGAGAGAACGTTGCTCGGCCCGCGGGGCTGTCACAGACTTCGAGGCTGAAAGCTTGAACGGTGAGCTAATGGGGCTCGGTTCTGGATAGCGGGCCACTCACGTGAACTGAACCGCATGCATACATGACGCAGAAGTATACCAAGTATATTGTATTATTTGAACATCCGTATGCGCAGCCAGGAGCACGATGAGGTGGCCATGCTACGTAAGAATAGATAATCAGACGCAGGGTATCACGCGGAAAATTGTTGTCAAGTGGCGTAGAAACCGGGACTTCGCATGCCGGTCGGAGTATTCGATAGCGGATATGCAGCAGCTAGTGGTACGTAGTGCTGCAAGGAGGTTTCCATGTGCAGAATGCACACAGCTTTTGAAGCAGCGGTGTGCGTGTTGATGAAATGTCGAATCAGATCAAGTCGCGTGTCGACAAAAGGCCGAAAGAGAAATACTAGACGAACAATGTAAGAGCAGCGCAGGAGATGTAAGCAATGCAGGCATTAGTGCCACGCAAAGGCGACTTGGACTGAGCGAAGAGGCATGCTGTATGATTGTAGATGGTGTTGATTCGCTGGTTCCACGACAAGAGACGTTGGTCGCTCATATCGGGATGGTATCTAAGCGCGCGGTGGAGTGACATGTAGGATGTGACGACAGCCTCCATCATGCATGGCTGCGGCGCAGGTTGTGTGACATTTGCCGGACTATTGGCGTTTAATTTAGGCGAAGTAAGCGCTGACGCATCGATGGCGATGGCGCGGGATGCTGATTCACTTCTTCTTTTTGTCCTTG
Organism: Alternaria sp. BMP 0032; assembly: GCA_023758005.1. Taxonomy (NCBI): domain Eukaryota; kingdom Fungi; phylum Ascomycota; class Dothideomycetes; order Pleosporales; family Pleosporaceae; genus Alternaria; species Alternaria sp. BMP 0032. Next base: position 129,744 of record JAFVMD010000021.1, on the reverse strand, counting down.
ATCTTTTTCTTCGATTCTGTCCCGCTGCTTGCGCCGCTGCCTGCCTCGCCGCCCATCATCTCCCCCATCATATCCTGTAGGAAGTTCTCACTGACACCGCCACCCGTTAGGGCAGGTGAGTGTAGGGGGAGGATCTTGCTCATCTTCCAGCCCTTTGGTATCGCTGGCTCCGGCATCTCCTTGGGCATAGGCAGGCCCGCGATGGGTAACCTGAAAGGTGTGTTCTTCTGTGTCGGATTGGCTTTTAGGGCCTGGGCGATGAGGATGTAGAGGTGGTGCTTGTTCTTCACATCGTCGTCCATCAGTTTGCCTTCGTGCTTGAGAAGGACGCGCACTCTGCCAGGGTTGGCCCAGTCTTTAGGGTGAGTCTTGTCAGGCTCAAAGACAGTCCGGAGACCCAGGTCGGCAGCAGCGTCGGCCATCTCCCGTGCTAGAGGGTTCTCCACCGCGAGCTCCTTGCCCACGCGACGCCCTTCAGCCCTTGTCCGTAACTTGTCAAAGTATATGGGGTATAAACACTGGTAGTGCTTGGACTTTTCTCGGTCCGTAGATGTCGTCATCGAGGGCGATTGCGGCTGCAGCATCTGCGATTGGAGCGCCTGCATCTGCGCTGGTGTCGGCATGGACTTGTTGCCCGTGCTGGGTATATTATTCGCGTTCATCAGAGCGGGTACATCGTCGATGCCCATCTCTGACGGGTCGCTGTCCGAGTCGCTGACCTCTTCGACGCGTGGATTCATCGTGGCTTCCGGTCGGTCCTATCTGGAGGTCAGACTGCGTGCAATGCCAGTGTCCCTCGGCCCGTCACTCACCTCGCCTTCTCCGGTATGATAGAATTATCGCAATGTGGTGAAGGCCACCTGCACGTCTGGAAGGATGTGGGGGAAGCTAAACGCGGGGCTTGGCTATGGAAGAGGCAGGCGCTTCCGACTCGGTTCGGCGCTTCGGCGCTTTTCTTCCAGCTCCGCATCACGGCCCGGGCAACTGCTCTCGTCCCGACGGACAACTTCATCGTCCTAGCACCACCTCCCAACACTGAGCTAACTCTGTCTTTCACCGCAACTTGTGGCCTCTAAATTCGTCAGGTGACGTCTTGGGACCCAGCTAACGGCCTGCCGCTATACGCAGGGGTCTGACCGTTATCACCCCGCGCCACCACGTCAAGCCCGCTCCGTCGGAAAAGTACCTCCCATCTCGCTATCGTGGCACCTGACTTGGCGTCTACGTTTACTGTCTGCCTCATTGCAGACCTCCGCGCTAGTGCCAACATCTGCAGTCAATCGATTGTGGCAGCTAGTCCGCGTGTATCGTGCATCCGACCAACCATTGAAGCGTCGACATACCATTCCTCTCATCGGGCCAGTGCCATGAAACGCGGCTGGGTCGCATGGATGTGGTTGGCCAAGCCATCACCTGCAGTAGGCGTCAGCGTATGAGTTGAGTCGTTCCCTCCAGCACATCCTTGTGCTGTCCTGGTCTACATTACTTCAGTCCGCATATCGAGCCTGGCAGGACAAAAGATCAGTCTAGACATCACAGAAAACCATGTCAGGTCATGTCCACGCAATCGGGGGAGTACTAACATTCCGGCCTCCAAGGCTTCTGGTCTGCAAAACACGCTGGTATCCGCGATACTACGCATGCGATAGCATGTCTTCGCGCTTCTAACAGAATTCGCCATACTCCCTTCGTGTTCAATGCCGTCACTAACTAAGAATGAACTCGTGGATTCTATACACTAGGTTCGGTTACACAACATGGACGGCTAAAACCCGATCCGATCTTCCTGGCATTGGATTGCATGCGGCCGCAGCGGCCTCGTCGATCCCAAATCCCGGCGTATTTCTATACTCCACTTCTACCATGTGGCAATGATGCATGCGTCGCAGCCGTTCGCGAGCCGCTAAAACGAGGCGTTGTCAGTCCTGCATTGCATACGTGTGCCAGCCTTCCCAAGTCAGATATGACTTAGAATTCGACATGGAAGGGCTATGCACGCACGACTCGCGTTGCCCCAGCTAACAGCCGTCCCCGTCTCCTGGATAATTTTACGCCGCGCAGCATATGCAAGGATGACTATCTAGGGGTATTTCTGGTTTTTGCCCTGACATCGAGGCGACATTGGCCCCTGATCTTACACGATGCGTCTTCCTATCACGTCCGGCTGACCGTCCTTTTATCACTCCGATAGCAAGCAAAATCCGGTAAAACAGCCACAGTCTGCGCTGATTGGCTAATAAGGTAAGCGATTGACCGTTAACACTCCACAAGAATGAATAAGCCTAGAATCCGTTCACCGCATCCTACGTACATATCTATCCAGCTGGAAGCCAGTTCTGAGCCGGCGTTGTTTCTTGCACTGGTCTACACGATTTTAGGCTCCCCGAACGGCCCGAATTTAGGGCTGAAGATGATCTGCCGAGAATCAAAGTGTGGTTCTAGTGACCCTGAGCCTGATTACACCACAAACGCTCCACTCCAAGAGGACGCCTCACCGGTCGGGCTACCATACGCATCGTGGTTAGCTCACGCTACTATCAATCGACTATAAAGTCACCCATCATTCACCTGCGTTTCCAGTCTATCCGGACATTGTGCGAACACGTTCAACACTGCACACACCGTTTCCTACATATATCAATCTTTCCCTCTCCTCCACACAATTCTGACTACTACCCACTATTACCAAAATTCAACGAGCAAAGATGGCACCAGCTTTGTTGATTGACGATAGCGGTAGCTCCAGCCCCGCATCCCAGAGCAGCGTCTCACTTGGATCGATGGATTCAGCTCCTGCTCTGGTCACTTCTCGCAGCCGTCGAGCCCGCCGAGGTCGCGATCATCTCGGTAGTCCTTTACTCAAACGCAGTGCAAGGGGACCTCCGTTGTTCCTGGAAGGCGCCGAGGGCAACTGGCTTTCGGTAGTAGATGGAGAGAAGGCCTGGAAGATTTTTGACGCGTCTGGAGGTGCCGCTGTATCGAACATTGGTCATAGGGACGAAAGAGTGTTTGAGGCTGTAAGGAAGCAACAAGAGTCTGGTGTTGGGTATGCCGCATCGATGAGCTTTCACACTGAGATAGTGGAAGATTTTGCGGACTTTCTTCTTGAATCAACCGATGATAAGATGAAAGAAGTGGTGTTCTACGGGTCCGGTAAGATGGCTCTAAACTTCAGGGCCGAAAGCAAGCTGACAACTATCAGGTTCCGAAGCTAATGAAGCATCACAAAAGCTAGCCTACCAATATCACTCCAAGCTGAAGCCGAATCCGCAACCTCAACGCAGCTGGTTTATTGCTCGCGATCGTTCTTACCACGGAGCGACCCTTGGTGCTCTGGAAACCAGTGGACACAAAGGCCGTAAAGAGATTTACCTACCTATACTGCCTGAGAAGACGCAGTTCGTATCTCCTTGCAACCCTAGCCGCGATATGAAGAAGGGAGATTCAGTAGCTCAATACGTCGAGCGACTTGCAAATGAATTGGAGCGCAAGATTCTTGATCTTGGTCCTGAGACAGTAGCAGGCTTCGTAATGGAGCCTGTTGTTGGCGCGGTACGTGGGCTTGACTCTCTTTCCTTTGCTTGTTCGTGACTAACAATTGGATACAGGCCCTTGGTTGCGTTCCCGCAGTACCCGGTTACCTTACAGCGATGAAGCGAGTATGCAAGAAATACGGCGTGCTCCTGATTCTCGATGAGGTCATGTGTGGCATGGGTCGCACCGGCTATATGCATGCATGGCAAGAAGAGGACGTCGTTCCAGATATCCAATTGGTAGGCAAGGGTATCGCGGGCGGCTATGCAGCGCTTTCCGCGATGCTGGTCGGGCCAACCATTGTGGATGCCATGGGAGATAACGCCTTTGCCCATGGTCATACGTTCCAGAACTTCCCGACTGCTTGCGCTGCTGGTCTAGCAGTTCAAGAGATTGTTCAAGAGGACAATCTGCTGGAAAATGTTCGTGACAAAGGGCAGAAGCTCATGCAGAAGTTGCAAGCTCGTCTAGGTGACCATCCCAACGTCTTTGACATCCGAGGAAAGGGCCTCTTCATCGGGGTAAGTCTGAAGTCACCTCTCAGACTAGTGCAACTACTAACAGCGATAGATCGAATTCGTGCAAGACAAGCTCACCAAGGCAGCTTTCGACCCGGAGGTCGCAGTGACTTGGAGGGTACACGAGCTTGGTAAGATCATCTTGTCGCAGTACACGTCTCTTCACTAACAACTCTACAGGACTCAAGGATGGATACAACGTGTATGTGTACCCAGGCTCCGGAACGGTCGACGGCATTCGCGGCGACCACATCATCATCGCCCCTGCATACAACGTTACCGACGACGACGTCGACTTCGTCGTTGAACGTGTCAGCAAGACCATCGTTGATTTCTTCGAAGAGCTCAGCATTACACCTAAGCTCTAGATATGGATGCCACACTATCTCAACGACCGCTGGATAACAGTCGCCATTCGATCATATTTCGCGGCAACGAACGATAACGATTTTCTTGATTTCTTTCTTTGCACTGCACGGAAGGCTTTTGTGCTTAGCATATGCGCGGCGGCTCTATGATCGTTTCTGGGACTGGCTTTTTGAACGCTGCATCCTTTTCATGGACCAAAGATCACCTGCAAAACTGCATTGGGGCTGCTGTTTGAACCATTTGTCGCGCTGAAAACGGCTCTTAGGCTATAGACCAAAAGTGCATCCGCATGTTAGAAGCCGAAATTGTCATTCCTACTTTCCTTGGCTTATGTGCAGATCTATGTTTACATTTATCTTTTGGTCACGTTCTTTTGTTTCACACGAGCTGAGTAGTATCGGACAAGAATTCAGCACTTGCTTATATCATGACAACATATGCAATGCGTACTTGGACTTGCCTCACAAAACATGATTTTTTCATGACAGTACGTAGAAACTTTTGAAGACGTCGTACTGCGTTGGGGGTATAGATCGTTTCAGTGCCATATCCATACAACACATAGCAACAGCAACACGTTCTTCTTTATCAACAACGATGTAAGAGTAAAGCAACGTGCATCTTTCCAAAACATATTCTTGCAATACCCACATGTCCGCCAGACAAGCGTTGAAAGTCCGCTGCCATACATCCGTGCCGCGCACAGGCCACCCATCATGTCACGACTCCGCCTTGGCGGTTATATCACCAGGACGGCGCAAGCGGCAACAATCGCCCAGAACCCGTGCATTATTCATCCGCAGTGACATAGCCGGAGGCAGTGCATTGCTATTACTGCCGGTCATTCGTCTTCGACTACAAATTGTAGTGTAGGAGTGGAGAAAACGTTGGGGGGCCATGACGTTATCCTTCGAAGCGGAGTGCAGCGTGCATCGAACCTTCCATCAGCCAAGCCAGTGGATAGGCAAGAGCGATCCAAGCGAGCGGTACCAACCGCGGGTGAGAGAAGGCTCACATCAGCGTTTCGGGCGTGTGTGCGGGAGATGTGAAGGTGAGATAAGTGGGAGTAGAATAGGAGGAATATTGCGTCATGATAAAGAAGCAACCCGTGAACAGAAGCAAGTGCAGTTCCACGTGCGGCAGGGACCGCGCCTTGTATGTAGCCTTGGAGTGATTATCCCAGCTTCGCGAAGAACCGGGAATGTGCATTTAGAAAGCGGCATCGCGGAAATAGCCAAATCAGGATGGACCCTGAACACCTCGAACTTTGATCACAACAAAAGTGTCGAGAAACGGGATCGGGGTTGTTGCCATGCCATCATGTCTCTCGGGGCGCTCGTCACCTAGGCTGGTAGAGGCTCGACGACTACTACCACAGTAACCAGATGACATTTGTAGGTGCGTGCCCGGGCAGCATCGCAGATCATTGTCTTGGTCTTTCTCGTGACCACGGGCGTGTTGCTTCACTTTGCAGAGCGGTCACACAAGGGCTTTGTTTGATGGGGAAAGGTGCTAGAGCCGCACGCGGTGTAGGGATTAGTGTTACGGAGGTCCTTTGATTGTTGGGTGGGAGTCTTGTGCAGCGGTTTCAGTCAGATGTCTGCGACGGAGGGTGGTGGTCTGGGCGCGGTTCAGCACCTGGGCAGTATCGAGGGCGGGATGGAAGGAGCGATGCATCTGATGGGTGTAGAATATGACTGCAATGGAGTTGATAAATAGTTGATGATTAATGTTTGATATTGGTCAATGTTTGAGTTCGAGGGAATCCAGACAGGTCGAGTGGAGACGGCGTGCCACCCTCTTTTGCAAGCGACCGAAGACATATTAATGGGCTTCGGGCGGCTTTTCTCTTTCACCAGGCGGGATGTCGCCAAACGCGCTGCAGGCACATGACCTGGGTGCGAGCATGTAGCAACAGCAGTAGACAAGCGCTGCGGGATTATTGCCATCAAATAGAGTGCCATATCACAGTGTCGAGTCTTGGGCGGCAGAATTAGGACAAGGCAGAGTTCGGCGCGAGACGCGAAAGAGAGACGTCGCTGGCGTGCCGCGAGAAGATTGAACGAATGACGCTTCATGTGGACCGCACAGGCCGGTTCTCACCACAGACTCCGCAACAAGTGTGATCTCAACCTCGCCTGCTTCCACCCGGCGACATCAACGCTTCACCACCTCTCTGGCATGTCCGACGCCCGCCATTCTTCCCAGCGTGCACCCCCATCGCCCTCAGTCGCCTCGTAGCCCGCCCCGGCACTGCCTCCAGCCGCGGCTCCAGCACCTCCGCAGCACCATCCACCTGCCCAGGCCTGCGATAACGCCTCTGCTGGCTGCGACAGAGCGTCCCAGCACGCAAAAGCGCCGACTGAGCATCCCGACGACGACGCTCCCCCAATTCGGCGCCCCCGTCGCGCCGTTTGGCCGCCTCACCGACGTGCTTGGTCCGCTTGCCTGTGCAGACGAGTAGCGTCACGACGTCGGCTCTCGCACCCCCAGCGACGCACCCAGCCATGTCGACGCCCTCGACCGCCACGGCCACACTCCCGCCCCATCATCAGTTTTATTCTCACCACCAGACGTACCAGCCCAGCATCGCCAATGCCCAGATTGCCAACGGCGGCGCTCGGATAGGCAACTCGCTCTACAACGGCTACGCTAGCGCTTCCTCCAGTTCAGACCTTCGCCGAAACGCGACTGCCCACACACGACACCCGCCCCAGCTGCCGCCCATCTCCCAGGCCCCGCCCATCGACATGAGCGCGAACGACCCGGGCTCCGCCCACCGGCGGCGACACCCCGACTGGGCCGACTTCTACAGGAACGGCATCCCGAAGGAGGTCATTGTTATTGACGACGACGACGACGACGAACCCCAGCTGCCTCCGCCTCGCAACCACGCGCCCTCGTCACGCACGGCGACAAACCCGACTGCGCGCCACACAGACAAGAAGCGCAAGACGACCGCATCCACGGCATACGACCCCGTCTACAACCAGCACACGTCCTACTCCACCACCCAAACACCCTACTACGACTCTCCCAACCACTCACTGTCGACCGACCGCACTACCTCTGCGCTCAACACCACGGCGCCGACGTCATTAGGCTCGCAGGTCAGCAATGGCCACCACATCTCGCCTCTCGACAACAGCGCAGCGGGCCAGAAGCGTAAGCGCACACGCGCCGTGGTGCAGGATGAAGCAAAGCAGGCCAAAAGACGGGAACTGGACAATGACGACCCCTTCAGCCTGTACCAGCCGCCGCCCAATCCGGTAATCAAGGCGAAGGACGTCTACGTACAGGTTGTCCCAGATGTAAGATTCACGCATCCTTTCCTAGGAGTCGAACTAACGTGCCCCAGAAGTCATATACGAAAGACCAAAAGGTAGACGACGACGACGGCCACTACATTGTAGTACCAGAGGCCGACCTCACAGAGAGATGTAGGTCTCTACGATCAATACCCCGAAGAATGATACTGACAAAGGACATCAGACCAGATCACAAAACTGCTCGGCCAGGGCACTTTCGGCAAAGTCGTCCAAGCCTACGATAGACGGAAAGGCACAAATTGTGCCATCAAGGTCATTCGATCAGTGCCCAAATACCGAGATGCCAGCCGTATCGAACTGCGGGTACTGTCAACACTGGCGTCCAACGACAAGCACAACATCAACCGGTGCATTCACCTACGAGATTGCTTCGACTTCCGGAACCACATCTGCATCGTCACCGATCTCTATGGACAAAGTGTGTTTGACTTCCTCAAGTCGAACGGCTTTGTCCCATTCCCCAGCTCTCACATCCAGAAGTTCGCGAAACAGCTCTTCACCAGCGTTGCCTTCCTCCACGACCTCAACCTCATTCATACCGATTTGAAACCGGAGAACATCCTGCTTGTCAACAACAATTACCAGACTTTTACGTACAATAGGACTGTACCGTCATCGTCAACAACAGTGAACCGGACAGCGCGGCATCGCAAGGTCCTCCTTGATCCCGAGATTCGCCTCATCGACTTTGGATCAGCGACTTTCAACGACGAATACCACTCCTCGGTAGTCTCGACTCGCCACTACCGAGCACCTGAGATTATCCTCAATTTGGGCTGGAGTTTCCCTTGCGATATCTGGAGTATAGGATGTATTCTGGTCGAATTCTTCACTGGCGACGCCCTTTTCCAAACGCATGACAACCTCGAGCATCTGGCGATGATGGAGGCTGTTTGCAGTGGCAAGATCGATCGAGACATTGTGCGAGCGGTCTACAAGCAAGACCGCGGTTCATCACGCAACTCTTCGAGCTCGTAAGTAGACACGATGCCATTCTCACGACGTTGCTAACAATCCTAGTGCTGCCCGATACTTCAAGAACTACAAGCTTGACTACCCCAACGCAGACACTAACAAGGCCTCGAAGAAATACGTCAAGGCGATGAAGAAGCTTCCCGTACGTCACCACACGTCACACTGTTCGTTTGATAGTCGACTGACCTTTCCCAGGAAACAATACCAGCCCACACCGACTTCAACCGTCAATTCCTCGACCTCCTCCGGCGGATATTCGTCTACGACCCCAAGAAACGGATAACAGCCAAGGAAGCGCTGCAACACCCTTGGTTCAAAGAGTCCCTCATGGACGACGGAACCGAAGCGCACAAGATCCGTCTAGAGCGGGAGAAGAAGGCCCGCCGCCAGGAAGAAGAGCGGAGGTTCCGTGATCAACAGTCGCGAGCGTATTGAGCGAATCTGCAAACTTGAGATTGTATGTCTTGTATACATAACAGACTACCTAGCTCCGCCGCGTTAGTTGAGAACATGAGCTCTCGAATACTGTCAGAGACGACGGGTACGATAATTGGTGGTGGTATTGTCTTTTTTTGCTTCACATCTACTGCATTTACGACAGCGACATGAACGCATGGAAAGAGCGCGATTGAGAGAGAGGCAGAGGATGGGTCACTCGCTCACTCTGGACAAAGTTCTTTGAATTGGCGTTCTATTGTGTTATCTTGGATTACCAATTATTTCCCCCTCCCGTCTGTCTATTGTTTCTCCCGACGTGCTTTCGAGCTGACTGAGAGGAAAAGTCATTCTTGTCTTTGCCCCAAAGATCGAAGATGGAGAAGGAGGAGAAGGAGATACTTCTGTATGCACTATGATCTTATCTTCATCAGGGAAAGGAGCATTCAGTATGGACGATGTGAGTCGCTGTACGTTGTATAATTTAGGAATTTCAAGCGAGGGTGCTTGGTGTATGAAAGTAGTGTTACAGCTAAATAGGCTGCACTTTATGGAAGGATCTCATCTTTGGATCTCTGTTCGTGTTGATGTGAAAATCACTTTTGTTGTTGATATCGTGACCAATCCACAGCATCTCCAGCCATGACATCAAGGTAAAGCAAACCACAAGACAGATTCTACACATCTCCGCGGAACACTCCCCCTCATCACCCACACCTTCCACATGACTCTCACTGCGCGCATCCCAAACCGGAAAAATAAGCGAGCTAACTAGCGCGAGCCTTTGACCCTTGTCTTCCGTCCAGTCAGATCCCGGAGACCCGCAGTAAACACGTCCCTCGGCGCGCGCGTCGCAAACAACTGTACTGACGCCATTTGCGACAACGACGACGACGGCACGACAACAGACAAAATGGCGAGCGCAAAGCAGCAGGAGAATATGCTGCTTACTGAGCACTTTACTTGGCCTCCTATCGTACGTATACATACTGAGTGAGGGGTTGGGGTGGTGGGAGGGGAAGTGGGTGTAGACAGTGTGGATGGGCTGGAGATGATGTCTGAATCCTTCCTACACACTCTAAGATACCACACTCCTCGTACCAGAATCTTAACTGCTGTTCTAAGACTAACATCAATTCAGTCCCTAATCGACGACATAATAAACGCCATAAACGAAGTCCTCTACCGCTGCACCGACTCCTTCGAAACCGGCCTCTCCTCCGCCGACCCCTCCCTCCTCGGTTTCGCCGACCTCTACGCCTCGCAAAACCGCACGCCACAGAAAGACGAAGACGGAAACGATGTATACCCAGAAGCGCGATTGGAAATCGAGGAAGGGGTGCTGAAGCTAGAGACGCTCATGGAAAATGCCGTGGACAAGAACTTTGATAAATTGGAGATTTGGACACTGAGAAATGTGTTTGCGTTGGGCAGGGGGAAGGGCCAGGATGAGGGGCTCGCGGAGTGGGTGAGATTGGGGCATTATGAGGTATGTTCGATAGGACGGTGGTGGACAGTGGTACATGGAGGCAGTAAAAGGGCAGAATGGATGGAATTGACACGACGAACACAACTAACACAAACTAGAACCTCGAACCGCCCTCCAAAAACTCGACCCTCACCCCCGAAGCCCTCTACACCCTCCGCCGCAAACTCATCGAAACACAAAAGTTAAATGCCGCTCTCCTTGCCGAGAAAACGCGCAACGAGGCGCAAATAGCACGGTTACGCGCCCTCCTCACACCATCCACGTTGCCGAAACGCGAATCCCTTACTTCGACATCAGGGAATGAGGAGCAGGAGGGACAAGCAGCGCCCTTCGCCTTCCTGACGCATGCGCCTGCTGCAAAGGAAATAGGCATACAACCCTTACCTCAAACTCACACAAACGCAAATGGAGAGAAGAATCCGGAAAAGAACAGCAACGGCGACACAAAACCCACCCACACCCCCCTAACAACGCACACCACCTTCACAACAACCCAACTCCCCTACCTCCGCCAACTCCTCGCAAGCCTAAAACCGCATTTGGCAAACACCGCACTACCCAGCAACACGTCTTCCCCTCCCTCCTACTCCACCTCCACCTCCAACGGCCAACAACAGCCGCCAAAAGACAAAGAAGAGTTGACACGCGAACGCAAGATTTACGTTGAAAGTCAGAGTAAACGCGTGCTGGAGAGACGGGGCGTGGATACAAAGGATGGGGTTGAAGGGATTTGGGACGGGGGGAGTAGGGTAGGATCGGAAGAAGTAAGAGGATTGGAGGGATTAGTTGAGAGTATGGATAGGGGAGGGCGTGATAACAGGAGAGGGCAGAGAGAGGAGCAGCAACAGGAGGAGGAGGGCCTCGAAGGCATACAAGAAGGAGATGAGGATGAGGATGCTATGGACACGAGTTGAGCCGCGTTCAATCGGGCATATATCTCGCTTTTTCCATTAAGCTAGCTGCGCTAGTTGGCCTGAATAAGGCGTTTTTGGCGTTTGGGACGCGCTGTCTGGATGGGAGTTTTGGGATTGGAGGAAACAGGATATGGGAATGCGGGATGTGGGATATACCAGTATTCAAGTTTGAAAGATTACACTTTGTCCTCGATGGTTCTTTTGTGTGTGTGGACAGTTGTGGAGTGGGAGGAGTACCATGTCGCGAGCTCTTTAGGCGTGTTTCTCACTCCACAAGGGATGTCGCTTCGTCTCAATTCGCCATCAACCAGAGAGACTTCCAATTCCACTTCTCCGCATCCCTCATCCACCCATAGACCAGTGTGAGCAGTTCTGTGCTGGAAGTATCCAAATCACGTTTCATGACAATCTCACATCTTTGTCGAGGACTCGTCGACTGGGTCTTTTTTTGTCATTTTCATTTACTATCATACATGAGACATTCGTGCCGTAGGGAGTACTGTAGATGCACATGGAAGCACTGGAGCTACACGCACTTGCATCCCCTCACAAAACCTCCTATATCCTTCGAATCACGGGAACGCATTTCTCACTCCTCAACGATATTTCTCGTTCGCAAATCGACACCTCTGCAATCACTCCCAAGTCCCAAGCCCTTCATAGAGTGACCTCGTAGTACCCAACTTCACCCTCAGTACTCGACAACCTTAGCCCTACTCCTCAACTCCTCAGGCACCTCCTCCGGGCTCACAATACCCATGCGCATGGCATCGCCCCAAACAAACATGGCGCGATCATTAGCATACGCGAGGTAATCAAACTCCTCTTCGTCCTGTGGTTTGAAAAGGTCAGCATCCTGTTCCGCTTGCGTCATGTTTCCTTGCGTAGTAGCCCCTTGCTCCGTCGCTGTCTTTTCACTCACGATCCCTGCCCCCGACTTCTCTTCTGGTCCTCCTTCGGCCCCCGCCTCGGCGCGTAGTTCTGCTGTTGCGCTGTCTAGTTCGGCGGCTGAGCCGCTGGGGTTGGTGGATGCATTTGCGTCTGCGTTTGCTTGTTTGTCCAAGGCGTCGAAGTCGGGGAGACCGGGGACGTGGGCTTGCACTATGCCCCAAGCTACCCACATGGCTGAGTTGGCGAGGCGCCAGAGTTTGGTCTCGGCGAGGAGGCGGCGGGTTTCTTCTTCGATTTGGCGTTCGGCGGCGGCTTCTTGCTCTTGATACTGTGAGCCGGGTGGGGCGCGAGAGTCGAGCATGAAGGCGGAGATGTTGCTGGGGGCCGCAGTTGCAGCTAGGGCGGTTGTGCTTCCTGAGGAGGGGAGAGGGCCTAGGTGGGGGGTAGCAGGGTTGGATGTGTAGCCTCCGGCTGCTTTGTAGGAGGGGTTGTGCATTAGGTATGCTCGGATGAAGCGGTGCTGCTCCTCGACGGTTGGGTAGTACTTGGTGTTACACCTCCACGGTACATCGGCATCGTGGTAGTTGTATGTCCATTCGGTCTACCTTTTGGTCAGCACAGGCATCGAATATGTGAGGAGTCGGTGAAGGATCGAAGGAATAGACGAAAAGTATCTTACGAAGTGGTTCGCAAACTCCAGACCCGGAAGGTTCGCGTTCGCGTACTCGAAGTCAATAACCACAAGCTGCTTGTGCTGGTTCGCCGGAAGGAGTAGGGGCGACTCGCCCTCTGGCACCATACGCAGGATGTTACCGTACTGGGTCTATACAAAGTTAGCATATAAACGATACGTGAGATAAATTGGCTCACGTCATTATGAGCGAAGATCATGCGCTCGTTGATCTTGTCTGCACCACCGTACTGTTCCTCCAACCACCTCCTGTACTTTTCAACCATCTGCCTGAAAACTGGCCACTCCAAACCACACACGTAGCCTCGCTTCTTCCACTTGTCGCCAGGGGCTAGCGCAGGGTCTTGCTTGCTCTCGCGAACCTGATCATCAAGCCAAGTGACGATCTGCTCGCAACGGTCAACCCACTTATCCCAGTTTTGCCACACGAATGGACCAGCTTCTCGCTCTTCCTTGAGAAGGTCAATGCCCTCGTGTAGCTCTCGCATACGCTTTGCGATCTGCTTTGAAGTCTCCGCATTGCGCAGTTCCTTTGCTGTCAACGGCTTTGCATGGAGGAACTCCTCGAAGCGGCCATTGGTGAAGGTACCAAGCAGACGCGGACCAATTCGCTTTCGAGCGAGGCGTGTGAGGATCTGTAGTTCAGACTCTCGGTCGATCAGATGTTCCACCTGAGGACCGTAGATACGTAGCAGAAGCTTACTAGAGAGTGTCAGACTTGTTTCGCATACGTTCAAGGTGACTTACGGAGGAGGGTTCTTTGGCTTAGGCTGACCATCTTCACCCTGCTCTTGAAGTTGTAGATTCTTGGGAGGCGAGACAACGTAAACAGCGTTTGTCAATGCGCCACTCAGCCTCTGCACATCAATCTCATTGCTCTGCTCCATGGACACCTTGCGCCATCCCTTGAGCTTTAGAGTATGAGCCAGACGGAGGATTTCAGCTCGAAACTTGGTCCACGCCTCTCTCTCCTTGCGTGCTTCTTTGTCAGATAGTTGTGGGGCCGATTCGGCATCTGACTCGTCCACGTTGTATGCCATAGTCTTCGAATTATCCAAGATGGCCTCACAACTCGGGACCAGCTGGTCTACGGACTCGAAATAGTCGGTGTCAAGGGAAATGGCGGAGTGTCGCTTCAAGCCCGTAGAGGACCTACGGAAGTGTTGCATCCTCTTTTTAGCGTCGGCCGGCTTCATAGCTAGAGTCTTCTCGAGGATGTGCGCTAGTTGGTCGAGAGAGTCCTCACCGTGGGATGACGAAGAGCTGGTCCTAGTAAGCGCGATGGGCTCTTCAGTCGTCTCATCAGGCACAGTTGATGTCTTTTCCTGAACAGCGCCCTCTTTGGCGGCTTTGCGTTTCGCCCTCCGTGCATGACGTCGGCTTCGCTCGTGCTTGAGCCATGTGCCTACCTGCTTCAACAGGTTCTCGTGCGCATGCTGTCCATGAGGAGCATCGGTTGAGCTGTCCGAAAGCAGAGAAGACAAAGATGGGTTACCCTCAGCTGGTACTCCTCTGGGAGTTGATGACAGACGCTCGACTGAGGGCCGTCCAGATAGTTTCTTTCTACTGACACTTGCGGGGTAGTGTTTTGCAGGTCTGTCAAGATCCAAGTAATCCCTCTGATCAAGTTCTTTGTTCTTCCCGATCATCAGTGGAGAGATGGCAGTGTCGTCGGGAAAGGAAACAACTGTGAGCGCATGGTTAGCAATTGTTCGTTAAGCACTTGGTAGGTAAGATGACAGTGTATCAGCTAAATATCTTGTTCATTGTTCTCGGACTTGCAGTCGCTCGTTTTGCTACATGCACATAGCTAAGCTATAGCCAGATAGCTGGTGTAGTATTTGAGATTCTACTCGGCGTCCGAGCAAGAGAGTTGTTGGTCACTGCGGAGTCACAACGGTCTACAGCTACCTCGCGGGTAGAATCACGATTCCAAAAAAGTGATATAGTTTCATCACCAGAGCTTACAAGCCAGATTTTAAGAAAACAAACAGGAACTGACCTTTGGTAGAACGCGGCGACGCGCCATCCACTGGAGTAGCGTTCTGCGAGAGGGCAGACGAGTCGCTTCGGTGGGGGACGCTGGGCCGCGACTGCTCATTGGAGGAATCGGCCATGGCGATTGCCTAGAATGTGCAGCCTGGTGTGCGGAAGTGAAGTAAGCAGGATCGACCGCGTGGTAATTTGTAGCTCCCCAGACGGGTCCGAAGGTGCTGTAGTGAGGCCTCGAAATAAACGTGCCCTACTTGGTGGGTAGGAACGGCGGGTTGTTTGGTGGGCGGTGTTATCGATACCTAGTGCGGCAGGAACGCCAGAAAGTACACGCGAGCTCAGGGTCCACGTGCCAAGCTGATTGGCGGTAAGGATCGCTGGTGGGAGAAGACGAGGTGAAGAGGAATGTGAAAAGTCTCGAGGCGTCTATAACCAGATCTTGATTGAAATAGAAGTTTCAAAGGTAGAGCATCATCATCGCTGGAACAGACGGCAGTGTGGTGTGTAGCTGGCTCCTACGCTATCTCCAGAGCTATTGGGCAGCTATCGGCCTCCGAGATTCCAGTTCCCAGTCTTGGCAGTCTACGTCAGGTTTTGGTACGCCAGAAACTTGGACACGACGGTGCTGTGGCGAACTGTAGAGGTTGACGGAGCATCACCTTCCCTTGCGGATTGTTTTCAGGTGCTCAACAGTGCTTAGAGGTTGGCGTAGAATGGACTCCCCCTTGAACCGATCAGACCTCTCCGAATCGCGGTACTTCAGCGTAGCCAAGACTTGAGAAAGATTTGATCGGTTCAAAGAAGAGTCCATCCTCCGACAACCTCCAAACACCGGGACAACGTTAAAAGTGTATATACAAACTGCTTTTCATTGCAGTTCTCTGCCATGTTCCCAATCAATGCAACTACCAAACCCATTCCCAGTTACCAGAACGCCTCGCTTTGAAACCCAATTACACATCGCAACACGGGAGGGTGCACTGCGTCCTTCCAAGCACTAACACTTCCACGCACACGTGACTCATTTGGCCCATTCCACTGTTTCCAGTGCAAGCATGACCAGAAGGAGAGTCGAAGGCAGGATCCAGACAACGTAGCTCTGGAAGAGAATTCTCGACATGGCACCCATGTACACGTTGTTGATCTGGCAGATCTGCGCCAGCTGCAGCGCACTCGGTGCACCGCTGAGTAGGAAGCAAACAATGATGAAGATCGGGTCGTCGAGAATGCTGACAGGCACATACTTTGCGGTTAAAGCAAGCATGGGTGCCATGAGAAGCGTCGGGATAAGCATGCGACTGACGAGGGAGGCAATGACAAGCTTCTTCTCAACACTTGGGTCTTCCATCGAGTGCTGGTCCTCCTTGGGTAGAGTGTTACGGGCAAGGTTGGCACCCAACACGACCAGGATGAGTGGGACAGCTACTTGTCCGCTCTGGTTGACAGCGCGGGTAACGGAGTTGCTGACGAATGTTCCTGGGTCGAAGAAGAGGTGTTGTAGCGGAGGGATAGAGGCGACAAGGATGGCGATCAGCATAGCCCAGAGGGGAGGGTTCATAAAGTCCCAGACGCCCTTGAAGAACCTTGACAAGACATGGCCAATCTTGGCAAGAGGTCCCTGGAGCCATGTGGGAAGAGCGTTGAACACTCTGTTGCCAGCGCGAGTTGTAGAGACGGAAACGGTGCTGGCAGAGCGCTTCAATGCCATGCCAGCTCGCTTTGGCATTCCCTTGATGCCCTTGGGAGCATTCTGCTTCTTCTTGTGCGCCTCGAGAACACCGTTGAGATGACCGTTGGCATAGCCGTTGCTGCTTCCGCTCATGTCGCCTTGACCCGGGACAGTTGCGTTGCCGTTGGTGGGCGTGATGAAGTCGGTCTCTGCCTGAGCGTCGCGGTTGAACAGAGAGTCTGAGTCGGACTCGTCGGAGTCAGCGGAAGTAGCGTAGCTGGTGACATTTCCAGATTCGTAGTCAGAGTGCGAGTCATCGAGAAGACGTTGCGCCTCGTCATCGCTGTACTCTCCGTTCTCGATAGCGCTGTTCTTGCCTCCATCTTCGTCTTTGTAGGAGCTGGCCGGCGCTAGGAGCACGTTGAAGCCCCATGTCCATCGCACGAGCTGGCCGAGTTGTTGGAAGATGAGTAGGTAGAGGATACCGCGCGCGCCGACATCGTTATCGTTGTCGCCTGGAACCTTGTCCCAGTGCAGACCGGACAGTGTTTTGGAGAGGGAGATGACGAGGGAGATTGGAAGCGAGTTTGAGTTTCCGAAGACCTGAGAACGTCAGTTGTGTTGTTTGCCTGGTTGAGGAACATGACATACCGCCATGGCGACCACAAAGTTGGAGGCTCGTTTGTTGAACCTGCATACTTTCGAAACGATGAGCGCGGCGAGGTAGGATATGAGTGTCTGTACGATGAAGATTACGGGAATGACGGCTAGATCAGCCAGCTTCTCGGCCGTCAATTGCGATGCAAGTTTGGTAAAGACTGGTTGTGGTTAGCTGAGGTTTGAAAGTTATGAAGAAGCTCGTTCTCGCGTTGCACCCGCGAACAGACCCATGTAGTTCAAAGGTACTCGTGGGCTCCCCATTGCTAATGCAGAGCTCGAGGAGTACCTCATGAATACAGTCTATGAAGGTGTGACTAACACAAACGAGCGTCATCGTTATCGGAGGTAGTCACTTACTAAGGCAGGGTGTAAACAGCTGCGTGTTGAGGTTGGCGAGGAACTTCTGGCTCTCCGCGTCAAATTGGCCCATTCGCGCGACAATGTAGCCGGGCGCGCTGACGCAGACAACCTCCATAACAGCCTCGAAGACGAGCAGGGTGAGGTTGGCGAAGTCGGGATGCGCACTGTGCTTGTTGCTCTTGAAGACATTGAACATGCCATTGTCGCCGTACTCGTACGACTGAGAGGCCATGGCGACGAAATCCGAGGGGTAAGTGGGAGGGCTGCGCAGGCGCAAGGCCTGGGGAGCCGAGAAGAAAGGCATGCCGATGCCAGAGGTGTTGTTGGGAAGGCGCGAAGGCGCGATGGGCACGGAAACACACGACTTATCTTGAAGCGCACCGCGTCTTGGCTGCGGACGCGCTATGGGCGGAGATCGACGTCACAGCCCGCTCCAGGTCTAGCGGAAAGGCAAGTTGAGCCGCGAGCCCTGCAGGAACTGTAGGAGGAAGTCTGAATGGGTTAAGGAAGTCGTTAGGAAGAGCGATCGCCCAGCTACACGTCGCAAATGATTCACACGCGGCCGTGGTGGGCTAGAGCTTATCGTCACCCAGCGCCTAGATGGGACTCAGGGCCTCTCAGCATCTCCCGCGTCCCTGCGCCTCAGGTCGGCGGGCTGGGCGGCATGCAGCTACATCGAAAACTGGCAGGACATCGGCCACACCGAATGCTGTCTTGACTGATGGGCAATGCATCAACTCACGCAGCATTTGCTAGGTTCCCCATGGCTTGGTCATTACCGCATACTGCTTCTGCGCGCGCAATCCTGCTGGCAAGACTCGGTTCGGGGCTGCTTAACCGCATACAGCTGCAGTCCCTGCTTGCGCATTCCCATGTCTGAGGCCAGGTGAAAGCAGGCTTACAGGCGGCCGGCGCACGCAAAGCAGGAACTGTCCCTAAGCCACCGCACTAGAAATATCGCGGGAGCCCCTTTTGCCAGCTGCATCTCCGCTGTACGCCATGGTGGTTACCTTGTGGCCAGACCCATCATTGTGAAATCATTCCAGATTGCAGCAGCACCAGTAGTTGCGCGCTACTCTGTCGTCTCTGCAGCATCACGTCACAGCTCCAACTTGCACGCTACCAGACAACCCACAACCACGACACCTCCACCAGACTACCAGATCCGCTGAGATCGCCGCCGTCACTCCCTCCGCGGTGTAATCGCAGCCTCTGAACTCACCTCACACCTGCGCCTTTTATTCCTATCTCCCTACCCTCTTCCGTTTCCTCGCCCTAGTACCCCGCCAATATCAGGCCGCGACTTTTATCTGTCTTTCGCCATGGCCTCCAATCCCTCCACCCCCGACACGGAAGTCGACGCCGATACCGTCTTTGATAGTCCCTCGCCTTCGCCCGCACCCTCGAGTCCTACCGCCGATGCCACCCCGCCTGAAGAACCCGCTGTCGAGCGCCCTCCTCCCCGAACTGCATCCACGACATCAGCCGCGACACCCAACATGACATCTTCCTCAACACCACTCGGAAACATCAACGCTGCCAGGAATCCCCGTCCTTCGAATCCTCCTACCATCTCCAGCCGAGGCAGCGGTCTCAATGTCTCCCAAGACATCCTTGCCAGGATACAGGCAGTGCATCTCGGCAGAAAGGGCGCTCCGCCGACTGGCCTGCCTGGTAGAGGGCCTGCGCCTCAGAGTCCTGGCCCATCTCCCGACAGCCGTAACCCTATGTCGCCGGGTCCTCACCCAGGAGGTGTACCCAGCAACTTCCGAATGCCTGTGAGACCGCCTGCGACTAATTTCCAATCGGCCCCAGCAGTTCCTGGTCGTGGACCACCTGCCAAGCAGTCTATAGCAGAGAAGCGCGGCATGAGGTTCCCAGGCGGACTTCCAGGCGGATTGCCAGGCTCGTCCCCAACTGCAGGCGGTGCTCCTCCCGCCGGCAAGAAGAAGCCCGGGTTGACCCTCTCGCAGATGAACGGAGGACCGGAACCCGATGCAAACGCAGAACCGAAGAAACAAGAAACTCACTTTGACAAATTCTCTCAGTTTGTCGATACCAAAACCGGCAGTCTCAAGTTTGCCGGCAAGGCCACTCTCAACTCAGATGGTGTGCAATTCGCGAGCGGTACCTCCTTCAACATCTCCCTGGACGAAGTTGATACACTGGACGAGCTTGGCAAGGGAAACTACGGCACAGTATACAAAGTTAGACATAGCAGACCGCGAATGCGGAAGCCAGGGCAGGGTCTGGCGGGTAACAAGGCTGCGCCAGGCTCGCCGTCGCGAAAGGAATTTGGTGAAGAAGCGAGCCCTACCAGTGCGAAGCCAGCTGCGGGGACCGGCATAGTCATGGCAATGAAGGAAGTGAGGCTCGAGTTGGACGACTCAAAGTTCGCTGCTATCATCATGGAGCTCGACGTCCTTCATCGCTGCGTATCACCCTTCATCGTCGACTTTTACGGTGCTTTCTTCCAAGAGGGTGCAGTGTACATCTGTATGGAATTCATGGACGGAGGCTCCATAGACAAACTTTACGCCGACGGTGTGCCTGAGGGCGTCTTGCGCAAGATCACCATGGCCACGACTATGGGTCTGAAGTCACTCAAGGATGATCACAACATCATTCACCGAGACGTGAAGCCTACCAACATTCTCATGAACACCAAGGGTGCGATCAAGATCTGTGATTTTGGTGTCAGTGGAAATCTCGTCGCCAGTATTGCCAAGACCAACATCGGGTGCCAAAGTTACATGGCACCTGAGAGGATATCTTCAGGTGGCATCGCACAAGCAGGCGCCAACCCCGGAGGCGGCACATACAGCGTACAAAGTGACATTTGGAGTTTGGGACTGACAATCATCGAGTGCGCTCTGGGGCGGTACCCATACCCACCAGAGACGTACAACAACATCTTCAGTCAGCTGAGCGTAAGTTTGCAGAATGGCTTCGTTAATCAACTACTAACTCTCTCTAGGCTATTGTCGATGGTGAGCCTCCGGATCTGCCCGAGAGCGGATACTCTGACGCGGCGCGCAACTTTGTACGCGGCTGCTTGAACAAGATTCCCAACCTTCGGCCAACATATGCCATGCTGCTTCAACATGCATGGCTTGCACCTCTCGCGAAGCCCGACACAATTACAGAAGAAGACGAAGAGGAGGTTGAAGCCGCAGCCGAGGCCGAGGGTGGCGAAGCAGCAGGCGACCAGGGACCTGCTGAGGCGATCGAGCCTGTAGAAGACCAAGAAGTCGCCGACTGGGTCAAGGCTGCCATTGAGAAGAGGAGGAGCGGCAAGATGAAGGGCGTCGAGAAGCCCGCACTGCATGCCGCACCTCTTGATGCAGCGACACAGAGCCCGTCACCTAACGGTACAAATGGGCTAGAAGAGGCGGGCTCAGTAGAAGCCGCGGCATAAACCTCTCGAATGGACGAAAATATTTGGCTCATTCACAAGAACATTAGGCCGCGCCCGGAGCAGCCTTATGGGTTTACGGCGTTGCATAGGCGTATTGCATGGGACGATTGTCGTGGAGCATTGAAATCGGGCCATTGAGCGTAGAGGACACATGTACCTAGCATAGCATACACCTTGTCCAACTGGACGAATAACAAACTTCAAGTCGCCAACCTGCAGTCATTGGATGTAGTGAGGAATTATATGTGGCTTTACTGTCTGCTTACAGAACCGCGTCTTCGTAGTGGAGGAATTGCTGTCGGCGTTGCATGGTTGGGAGTGACGTAAGCGGAGAGCGTTTTGACACGTGATCGGAACCCCTGCTTAGCCAAGATTGCTCGCGGCGGCCATCTGTCGTGGTGCGGGAAAGAACACAGTGGTCGGAACAACTTCAATAAGTAGCCACGACTTTCTTTCGTACGCCGCCCCCACCTTCTTTGTAATGCCACCGGCCTAGCATCACTTTTTCTTCCCTCTGCTGGAATCGTTGTCGACAAACCCCGCAATCACCTTCAGTCGCTCTCTCGCGTACTCAGACACGTCCGTAAGGACAGACATTCGCCATGTCCGGGACAGATTACAACTACGATGAACAGGTACACTTTGCATGCGCCACAAATATAAATAAATGCTAACAAGCAGCAGGGCCAGTTCTTCCCCTACTTCATCCTTACCGTTACCACTCTCGTCACCGTTCCGACTACAATTTCATTCTTCAGATCAAGCAAAGGTGCGCGCTCTTCGCCACTTCCACGCAACGCCATACTAATATACTACCAGAGCTCGAGAACACTGGATCGCGGATAGAATCCGACTTCACACCCGAACATGCCGATCTCATCCAAGGACAGCGCAAGAAGCAGAAGCGACTCGAGAGGAGGATAAAGCGGGGTCTTCTTATGGTGGGCGGATGGGCGATGAATGCAGCCATGATATACCTCATCAGCACTACTACACGAAGCACGCCTGATATCTGGGATCCTTATGAGGTGCTGGGTATCTCTACGGTACGACTGCTGCTGTCGCGAGCTGTGGACACATGCTAACTTGCACATCAGAGCGCCGACGAGAGGGCGATCAAGAAGCACTACCGAAAACTGTCCCTCACTCAGCACCCTGATAAGGCACGCCCAGACCCCGAGAAGAACATTACCATACAATCCATCAACGACCATTGGGTAGACGTCGTGAAGGCGTTCAAAGCTCTCACCGACGAAGACATCCGCCGGAACTTCCTTGAATTCGGTCACCCCGATGGCAAGCAAAGTTTCAGCATCGGCATTGCGCTACCTCAATGGCTCGTGACGGAAGGAGCTGGCAAATACGTTCTGCTCATCTACGCGCTCGCCCTCGGTGTCATTCTCCCATACACGGTCGGAAAGTGGTGGTACGGAACACAGAAGCTGACCAAGGACAAAGTTCTGGTGGCCAGCGCTGGCAAGGTCTTCCGCGATTACGACAACGACCAAGGCGAAGTGGGTGTCATACACGCGCTCAGCAGTGGAGAGGAATTCAACGAGGTCCTTACTGGACACAAAGCGGAGAACGGTCTTTCGAAGCTCGAGCAGAAGGTTCTCTCTGAGAACTCTGGATCTCTCATTGCGCAGACACTCACCAAGAAGGACCGACAGAAGCTAGACGATCTGGAGGACAGCCGGAGACGCAAGGTCCTGACTTTGTTGTGGGCATACCTTGGCCGCGTTGAACTGGATGACGAGACTCTGAACGACGAGAAGTTCGAGGTCGCGCCAATCGCACTCCGACTCAACGAAGCTTACACTGCCATCGCTCTCGCATACGGCAACACCAAGGCGATACTATCGGCTTACAGGACCTCCCAGAACCTCATCCAAGCTCTTCGACCAGGCGCATCACCGCTTGAGCAGCTGCCACATTTCACACCCGATGTTGCCAGCGCGGCTGAGGCTGCGCGAGCAAAGTCGCACTTGACCATCCAAGAGTTCATGCAAATACCCGACGCTGAACGTAAGTCTCGTGTTGTCAAGTCTGGTCTCCTATCCCAAGAACAATACAGCACAGCGATGACTGTGGCCTCGCGCATCCCAATGTTCCACCTCGAAAAGGCATTCTTCAAGGTTGTTGGTGAGCGTTTTGTCACACCTAGCAGCTTGGTCCAGTTCGTACTCAAGGGTCGTTTCATCCCGACCGCTGCCACCAACGTCCCCGAAGTCAACCCGAAGGACCTGCTAGACATCGATCCCGCGGAAGGCGATGTCGCAGCAATCACCGGACGTAAGAACGACCGTTCTGGAGAGAAGCCCATCCAACCACCTCTAGCATTCGCTCCATACTACGCTCGCGACCACGCGCCAAGATGGCATGTATTCCTTGCAGACAGCAAGCAGGGACGTATCGCCGTACCACCATTTACTTTCTCGACTTTCGACAAGCCCATCCTTGATGAGAGCGGTAACCCTACCTACAACGTGCAGACTCTTAAGATGCAGTTCGGCGCACCACCACAACCCGGCAGCTACACCTTTGTCATGCACATGATCTGTGATAGTTACATCGGCATGGACACCAAGATGGAGGTTACCCTTGTTGTCGAGGATGCCAGTAAAGCGGAAGAGGTAGAAGAGGAAGACGAGATCAGCGAACCAGAAGAGGGTAAGACAATCTTTTATCAAGCGTATGTAACAATGCTAACACATCCGCAGATTCATTGGCAGGCCAAATGCACCAAATGAAGACCGGAGCCCCACCAAAGAAGCGGAAACAGATCACCAATGACGACAGCAGCGGCAGTGACACCGAAGGCGACGTCGAATCTGAGAGTGAAACCGACACTGACACCGACTCGGATGACGAGTAGATCCCTCCATTCGGTCTGCCAGTAAAATGGTTCTCACTCTCTTTCTGGGGCTACGAATTTTGTGTTACAAGAGACTAGTTGCCTCCTGTTGAGTTGGCATCAAATCACCATCACTCTCCCTACAGGCTCCCTTCGGAGCTGAGGGGTATTCCTGAGGATTCTCTTTATGTCTTGACACGTCCCGCGGCAAGAAGGCATTAGTAGGCGTTCCGGAGGTGTTTACACAAAGGCGGGATTCAATTCCTTCTTTCGTCGGTTTGAGCGCTTTTGTACATGGAATGCAAGGATTTCGCTTTGGAAGATTTCGTTCGTTGAAGAAGAAGAAGAACGAGAAGCGCGATTACAGGATAGGATAGCGGAAGGTCATTAGGAGTATTGATTCGTGTGTAGATATCCAGGTCAGAAATTGACGTTGAGTAACCTTTCGATATCATTACGTTTTTTTTTCGTGTATCCTTCCGCCCGTTCTCGCGATCACAATCAAGAAGTTGGGCAAGCATACCCAACCACCCAAAGTACCACCAAAGTTGTTGCATTCGATCATCATGAGACGAGCGCGCACACAAGAAGATGAAGAAGTTGGCAACATCACTAAATATAGACAGGATCAATCAAGACTTTTTTCTCCGGACCGCGACCAAGCCTAAACTAAGACGATCTACCTGGCCCCAAACCGTCGATCAAGCACGTAGCCTCAGGAAGACAAGGCATCCGAGAAAAGACGAACACCTGGCCTGGCCTTAATGCATATACGATATAATACCTGGCCGGCGATCTGCGACTTGGGGAGGTGGGGCTTAGAACTTGTGGGGTTTCAGGTGCGTCTCGCGTGCGCTGCTCCCTCACTACCTCGACATAATCAATATTTCGAGTCGCTGTCACATCGCTACTTTCCGTTGTACAGAGTCAGGGTAGTAAGAGTTGGCGATTAGTGATATAGGGTGTTGTGATTGGGGAGTTAGGGGTGCATATGGGGGTTGTCGTGTTGTGATATTGACTCGTGGGTATCAGCACAAAGGGAAGCGTTTCTATCGGCATGAAAAGTAGGTTATGCGCATCAACACAGAGGGAAAAGTTCTCATCGACAAGAAGAGCAAGTATGACGGCAGCTCGGGTATCGCATAGTGGTCTTACGACAACGGTTCGTGTGTACGCGCACAACCACCAAGCATCCTCTCCATCTCCACACGCAGCACAGTCCCAGATCAACGCAGATCAGCATCCCCTTCCCCTGCCCAGCGTAACCGAAAATCACCGAAATTACTGCCTGAGGACGTCGCTAAGGCATGAAGCAGCAACCCCAGCCTTGGCTCCCGATCGGATACCACGGCTCCGCTAACCTAAGGCTCATACAACAAGGCCTCAGGTCGCAAGGCAATCAGGACAAAACAGTCAAGCAAATCTTGGCAACCGTTTTAGTTGCACATCATCTGTCTTGGCAAGATACGGGAGTGGAGTGCGCCGGTAGCAAAGTGTGCCAGTGGCGAGTTACTGAGGCACCCAAGGCTACGATGGTACGTGTGTCACATCTCTACGGCAATACAGGGGCGGCAAAGGCAAGTACCGACATATCGATGTTGTTCCTGGGCATTAACAAGGTCGTTTGTGATGATGGCAGTGGTTGGATAAAAGCTGAAGGAAGGACGCATGAGTTTACTTTCTCATCCCACACTCACTCTTCTTCCGGCCTTCTTCAGTCCTTCCTTCCTTAATTCCCGCTTTCGATTCTTTTAGCGACTTTGATAGTCTGCTTATTACCACTTTCTTTGAACCTTTTATACACACACGTCTGTGACGTTTAATCTTTTACCTTCTTTTTAATCACGATACTACCGTCTTTACCCTTTCAGGACTACTTCATCACCAACATGTCTATCAAGGCTATTGCTACTATCGCGCTTGCGGCTGGTCTCGCTGGTACGTTCTCCAAACCAAACACTCAACCATATGGCACAACATACTAATCCACCCTCACAGCCGCAAAGCCCATCAACACCCCTGCCAAGCGCCAAATCGGCTTCAACTCCGTCGTCAACGGCTTCAACGGCAACGACGGCGCCTTCAACTTCATCGACGGCTTCAACAACTTCAACCAGCAGCAACAAGTAATCCAGATCCAGCAGGAGAACCTCCAGATCATCGACAACGGGCGCCAACAAGCCGTCGTCCAGCAAGTGGAGCAAGTCCTCATCGTCGACCAGGTCAACAACGGCTTCAACAACGACCTCAACAACCTCTTCCGCAAGAGCAACTTCCAGAACCAGTTCCGCGATGTCGCCACTGTGACCCTTGTTGTGCAGGAGATCCAGATCGCCATCGACGACGGCCGCGGCAACCAAGTCCAGCAGAACATCTTTGCTCAGTCCGCCGTCGTCGCTAACCGCGGCGCCCGCGAGACACAGACTGTCATGGTCTTCGACAGCCGCACGCTGATCGCCCAGGACATTCTCGGCGGCGACGCCTTTGGCAAGCTCGGTGGCTTCGGCGGTATCGCAGGCGCGACTGGCGCGTTGGACGGCGCAATGCCCACCAAGACAGCGGGTATCCAGCTCTTCGGTGCGAAGCCCACTTGGTCTGCTGTTGCCGAGGACCCAGCTGCGACGCTCGGTGCTATCTGGCAGGGTGCTCTTCAGGACCTGCAAGATGCGCAGAACGACGAGGCGGACAACAAGCTCAACGAGCAGATTGCTGCTGAGGAGTTGAAGGCGCTTCTTGAGGGTCAAGACGGCGAGGACGACAACAAGGATGGCGAGGACAACGCCGACGACAAGGCCGCTGAGGAGGAAGCCAAGAAGGCGGAAGAGGAGGCCAAGAAGCAGGAGGAAGAGCAGAAGAAGGCCGAGGAGGAAGCTGCCAAGGCTGACGCTGAGGAGGCTAAGAAGCAGGAAGAGGAGCAGAAGAAGGCTGATGAGGCTGCTAAGCAGGAGGCTGAGCAGGAGAAGAAGGCCGAGGAGGAGGCTGCGAAGAAGGAGGCGGAAGATGCGAAGAAGGCGGAGGAAGAGGCTGCTAAGAAGGATGCCGAGGAGCAGAAGAAGGCGGATGAGGAGGCTAAGGCACAGGCTGAGGCTGACAAGAAGGCTGAGGAGGAGGCGAAGAAAGCTGAAGAGGCCAAGGCTGCTGAGGAGAAGAAGGCAGAGTAAGATACTATAGAGTGATGGCTCGCGCTCTCTGCAGCAGAGCGACGATGCGCGGAATATGTATACCCTGAGAGGCTTTTGTTAGTTTCTCTCTTACCTACCTAGGTAGTTCAAGTGCTGCGTTTGCAGGACCGGTATCAGCGAGACTGGACCGCGAAAACTGGTTACGAAATTGAATGAATAAATTTCCTTCTTTCACTTCATTGTGTTCTGGTACAAACGCTTCTTCAGTGTGGAGTTGAGCTAGTGGTGATGGGCTCACCTTCACTGACAGCTCCAGTCAATACCAATAGATTGTGACGACCTTTCCTATGTAGCTTATAGCACACCATGGGCTTCGTATCCTCTCTTAGCATCAAATCTCCGAGCGTTAGGGCTACAAACATGCCATCGCCTCCACTACTACTGCGCCTCTACTGCAACAAGACCAGGCTACTAATCGGAATCGTACTGCTTCTCGTTAACTTACATGCATTCTTCGGTTACTCAATCTTCAACCCTATCCCATCGAATACATCTGCTACCCTGGATCACTCCAACGCTATACCCGAATCCATACCCTGGGCGCCTACAAGATCGCAGTCAGACCTTCGGATCGCAAAAGCAACAGTAGTATACGACTCCAAGAAACATGATACAGGCAGTCTCACCCTCGATGAACTTCACACCGAAAAATTCGGATACACAAGCCACATTCTCCAAACACCTATTGTGCGAGGCGCTTTGAACAAGTTTCTCTACCTCCAGTCTCTCATCCTTACCGAGCTACAAAAGCCAGTCGAAGAACAAAAAGAATGGATACTTTACCACGACCCCACCACCATCCTCGCGAATCCACACATACCACTCCACCACTTCCTCCCACCTATCACAGACGTCGAAACATTCAAGACCCTCTCTGTTATCGCTACAAAATCTGAAACCGAGAAATTCAGTACAGCGGTCTTCTTCATTCGGGTCAGCGGCGGTTCACTACGTATTTTGACTGAAGCCATGGATATGATATACAACGCGCCAGACAACGGAGATGAAAACGAGGAATCTAACATATCAGCGACAGTCCTCCAAACTATTCTATCCCGCCCCCACCACCTCAAACACGCCATCTACCAACCACGCGAATGGTACAATAGTACCTCCTCTCTCTTCTACGAACCCTACTATCCCACACTAGCGCATCGTCTCCTCTCCTCACCATTCACCGAAACTATACCAGGTGACAAAGAAGGGAGCAACCCGATGTTCCCTGATGCAGACACGGTACACAGGTTTTGGCACGTTGTAAGTGAAGCGCGGCACGTGTTGAACGAGGCGAAGGAAAGGGGTCATACGAGTGAGCTGGGAGAGTGGTGGGAGATGGTAGCGGAAGTGAAGGAGTGGGTTGAGGGTAGGGCTTGGGATACGGAGGAGTTGGAGAGGAGGGTCCGGGTTCTGAAGGAGGGGTTGGATATCGATTGAGTTATCCTTGTGGTGAGTTCGTTAGGGAGAGAAGGAAGTGGTGCGGTGGTAAGATCGTGAGTCATCCTGCGGGTCGTCTTGAGCGGCCTGCTGTTTCGAGACGGTCGTGGTAGCCGTGAGCAGTTGGAAAGATTCCGCGGCCGGGATGAATGCCTCTAATCTAAGCACATGGATTCCAACGAGCTTGGGGAAATGACGACGTAGGGCGCAGGCCAAGTCGGACGACTCTTCTCCGGACGGTTCTCCTCTTCCAATCATGTATGATGGTTGAACTGGGCGTCTCGGGTAGCACGGCTTGATGTCGAGTAAGCGAGGATTTATCCCCGGACTGCATGCTCGACATCTCTTCATATAGGAGCATATCGCGTGCCCACAGTTCAAGATGTAGAGGACACCTCCGCACTCACCGCTCACCATGCCGCCATCCTCAGAGGTAACACCACTGCAAGACACCGCACAACCAAATAACCCCCCAAAAAGAACCACAGCATCCAAGACCAACCAGCCAACTCCAAGCAATGCAGCAGAACCCTACTCCGCCTTCCCACAATCCACCCGCACCTACCTAACCTACATCCTCGGCATCATCCAACTAATCTCCACCCTCACAACAACAATCTACTTCCCGCTCATCCCCACCCTCAGCACCCACTTCTCCGTCTCCATCCAAGCCATCAACTTGACCGTAACCGTCTACGCAATCTGCCAGGCCATATCCCCTGGTATCTTTGGCTCGCTCGCAGATTCATATGGCCGCCGACCCGTACTCCTCTGTCTCGTTACCACGTACACGCTAGCGAGTCTGGGTCTCGCGTTGAACAAGAACATTTATCCGCTGTTGATTACGCTGCGGGCGTTCCAGAGTATAGGTGGTTCCGCGACGGTTCCGATTGCGTATGGGATCGTGGCTGATGTTGCTGTGGTGTCGGAAAGAGGGGGGATGCTGGGACCGATGTTGTCGACTTGTAATGGGATTTCGGCGTTTGGACCGGTTATTGGTGGGGCGCTTGCGATGAAGTCGACGGGGCATATGGGCGTTTTCATGGCGTTGTTGGGGATTGCGGTTTTGTGTCTTCTTCTGGTGGGGTTTGTGCTGCCGGAGACGTCGAGGGGGATTGTGGGGAATGGAGGGAGGCCTGCGACGGGGGTTTGGCGGACTTGGATATCGCTTCTCGGACGGAAGGGCAGTGATCAGGCGGTGTCCACTGTTGTTGAGCGACCTACGATGCCCAAGTCTTCCCAGACGCTCTCGAGGATTTTCGATTCTATATGTATGATCCGTCATCCGGACGCTGCTGTGATTCTCTGGATGGTCGCTTCCTCCTACGGGATTTACTATACCTTCCAAGTGGCCCACTCCGTCATCTTCAAAGAACTATACGACTACAACGAGCTACAAATCGGTCTAAGTTTCTTGCCTGCGCTGGCTGGCATGACAATCGGAGGGACGATAGCCGGCAAACTCATGGACATCAACTACGCGCACCACGCGCGTCAAGCCGAGATTGTCGACCCAGCAAATATCCTGGATTTCCCGATCGAACGCGCTCGGTTCAGGAACATGGTTCCACTGATTCTAATCGAGACGGCATTGGTCACAGGCTATGGATGGATGGTACAACAACACACTCACCCCGCCGTTCCTCTGGTCTTGGAGTTCTTCATTTCCGCACTGGCTACGCTGCTCAGTCACACTGCGAACGCGTTACTCGTGGATGTGTTTCCTGAAGTACCGAGCACGGCGTATGCGTCGGGTCAGCTTGCGCGAGGGGCGTTTAGTGCGGCGTCTGCAGCTATCATTGATCCTCTTGTGCGCGCTGTGGGTCGCGGATGGTATTTCACCATTTTCGCAGCGTTTACCGGGACGGGTTGTTTAACATGTGTGACTTTGAGTCGGTGGGCTGGTATGAGATGGCGGCGGAAAAGGGATTTGAGTGCGAGTAGTAGGTCAGGAGAAGGAACGGATGGCCAGGGAGTATGAGGCTGGTCTCCGCCTGCAGGTAACTACGATCATCGGGATCATCACCCCGGATCAAAATCGCGCTCTGGGGTCAGAGAACTTGCTGTGTTGCTTTTTCGACGCGTCTTTGAAACTCGGGTGGCTGGTGACGCGTGTGATTGGGGTCCATCTAGTACGCGTAGCTCCGCATTCAGCCGAAAGTAGCCTAGACGATATTTGTCGCAGAACCCTTCGTGTGACACATTCTTATATACCACTTTGAAGCCATCAGAACAACTGCATTACTACTCCTACCAAACGCCGAGTCCATGCTCATATATCTACCCAACGCCATCTGTATGCAAATCCCAATCATACCCACCCAGAACATCACGACCTCACCTTCGTATCCGCATCCGCAACCCTCCTAACTAACCCCCTGATCTTCGGCCAAAGCTCTGGAATGCGGAAAGGTTTCGAAATCGCATCATCCATACCTGACGCCAGCGACTGTTCAATCTGCTCCATGCGCGCATTCGCGCTCACAGCCAGGATGGGAAGACGGAGCGATTGCTTATCCGGCCGCTCATGCGACGCCGATGAAGTAGACGAGGTCTTACTATGACAAGCCCGACCCGACGATGGCACCCCTGGCGTTGGTGGCGCCGCAAGAAGACCCTGATGTTCGTAGTCGCGGATAAGGCGGGCGCAAGTGAGACCATCCATGATGGGCATTTCTATGTCCATGAGGATGATGTCGAGGTCGTGTTTCTTGTCCAGTTTGGAACTGTCTTCCTCGTTGCGCCAATATACGCTGTCTTTGAGCCATTCCAACGCTTCTTGGCCGTTACCTGCTACGCTGATGTTCCAGCCGAACTTCTGCAGCTGCTTTCTAAGCACTTTCTGGTTGACAAGATTGTCTTCCACGATGAGCACGTTCAGTCTGATTGATTGCATGGCTTCTTCGCCGGTCATGGTACGACGAGGGACGGGGCGAGCTTGCACGGCTCGCGCGTTGACTTGGTCGGCGGGTGGGTGGGCGAGGCGCGTGCTTATGAAGAAGGCGAATGTGGAGCCTTGCTCTTTCTCGGAGTGGACTCCGATGGCGCCTCCTTGTAACTTGGTAAGAGACTTGGAGATGAAAAGACCGAGCCCTGAACCACCGTATTTAACGTGCGTGCGCGGCGTGGCTTGTGAGAAGCGGGAGAAGAGTTTCTTTTGCTCGTCTGTGGTCATACCACAGCCGGTGTCTTTGACCTTCAGCCAGAGGAATGCTATTCGGCCTTCGCCCCATTCGGCTTTGTCGGTAATGTCTGTCTTGGGCTTCTCATCGTCGGTGAAGGTTATCTCGTTCCAGCACTTAGGTGGACGGGTCCAGGAGCCACCGATAGTGACGGTGATGGCTTTTTGAGGGCGGTCTTTGGTGAATTTAATGGCGTTGGTGCTGGTAGTATTAGCGATGGGTATGCAACATGAGAATAAGAATCTTACAGTAGATTGATGAGGACTTGTAAAAGGCGCGAGGGGTCAAGCGTCGCCCAATCCATGCCATTGAAAGTCTCATCAACGAGGAAAGTAAGCTTGATGCCCGCCTGGTTGCACTCGACGTCAAACATGCGCACCGCGTCCGATACCACCACCGCGGGCTGCACGCGCATTGGCGTGATCAAGATCAAGTTAGAATCAAGTTTCGACAGGGTGAGCACGTCGTCAATAACGCGTTTTTGGTGCATCGAACATGACACGATAATCAGCAGCGATTCGATGCAGCTCTGAACTTCTGCTTCTGCCTTAGATGTTTCGGACGAGTCTTTCGATGCTATGATTTGGCGTCTGGATAGTTGTTGGAGCGAAGCGATAACGGAGTCGGCGCATTGTATGACTGCCGACAGTGGATCTAGATGTTGGCAAACGACGTTAGCGATGGCTCGTATATCTTGTGCAGATGCATTACTCACTCCTGAGTTCGTGCGAAGTCATATCAATGAAGCTGGACTTGTCAACAAGAGTCGATGGCAGAGCGCGCAGTGAAATACTTTTCTTGTTGTCGTTTTGCTTCCAGCGCTTCGTGAATGCGGCGCCGCTGGACGCTTTCAGCCCACTTGAACTGTGATATGTCGAATAACGTCCCCATAATGCCTATAGGGATTAGTATATGCATGATGAAGAATGCAGAAAGGCACCATCTTACTTATCACTTTGCCGTTCTCGTCCAGCTCTGGGTAACTTGAACTTTGCACCCATATATTCGAGCGAATACCATCTTGGTTGACCCAGGTTTTGTTCAAACGAAACTGTATTCCCTTGGCTTTACCGCTCGTGAGCATGTTCTCCCAACCTTTCTTGACCTTTTCAACATCTTCCTTAGCGATGAGGTCAAACCAGTCGTATTGACTGACTGGGCCACGCGGATGGCCCGTTAGTTCGAAGAACTGATCATTGACGAAGTTCATGCCTATATCGATATTAGCAAGTACTTTGCGATGAGGCAATCTAACTTACCACTCTCAGGTATGTATACGTATATAGCGGTAGGGGACACTTGGGCAAAGCGCGCAAATTTCATCTCTGCCAGCCGCGCTTGTTCGAGTGCTTCCCTAGAGATGTATTTAGTATGACTGAATCATGCATGCTGCAGATCAATCTTACACCTGTGCTTGTGCTGCCTCTTGAGACTTCTTTTGTGCGTTGATGTCTACGGTATTGCCGGCAATACCGATCAATTTCTTGTCATCATCGAAGACCGGAACACAAGCCGAAAGTATCCATTGCGCGGCGCCTTTCGTTCCTGAGCGTGCCTTCCATCGCATCTCGAACGTAACGGATTTTCCCTGCGAAAGCTTATTCCACATGGACATTACCAGTGCTTGGTCATCGGGGTAGACAAGGTCCATGAATGAGAACTCATCAGGGTTGACGTTTCTGGGTTGGGAGCTGGGAGTCGTCAATGACGTGAAACATCATTTGTCGTTGTACTTACCTCAATCTATACCATGCCTCATTGGCATGCAACAGCTTTCCCTCTGCATTATACTCAAACACCCCAACATCGCTCATCTCCATCATGGTCTGAATACTTTCCCATCTGGCGTGAAGGTTTGTGTACGGGATGTTTTTCAACGATATTGATCTATCGCGCTTGAGGTCATTGATGAGCTGTGCTTTTGATCGTGTAAAGACTGGCGCTCGACTCATAGTAAGATGATCGTCATCGTCTGCTTCTTCCTCCAACGAAGGCGCTCCTTGCTGCTGCGCGTCGGATCCTGTCGCTCTTACTAGCTTGAAGCCACCGTTTTTCCCTGCCAATTCTGCAGTCCAAACATAACCACCGAATTCATATCGAGGTTTGTATTCACCAAGAGCCTGTGCCCATGAGCGGAACAGGAGTGAGGCTCTTTCCTCGGCTAGGATGGAGTTGCAGAGAGGGAGTCTGCGGAACGCTTCATTGCAGAAGATAAACTCGAAACCCAGAGCTGTCTCACCAGCTTTGATGACGAAAAGTGGTGCGGCGTCAGACTCCAGATCCTCTAGGTCCAGCAGGCGCGTAGTGGAGCGCTCGGCCGACGGCATTCCGAATGGGTGGTAGTAGCCCTCGACGGGACATAGACGAAAAATAGGCGATTAAAGTTTGGGAGGTACGATGCTCGGTAGATGCTTGGTCTCAGCGCATATTGAAAGATGTGATTGTAGCAATGCGACGGAAAGGGCGGTGTCCAGCAAGTGTGTCGTGAGGAAGCTGCCCGGGCAATACAGACTTGCCACTGGGGAAGTCAGGACCACGCTGTATTCTCAAGTGGCTTTGCAAGCTTGATGTCCAGACTATGAATGTGGCGTGTATAACTCGGATGAGAATTGAGTGAGTTGGTGCGTTGTTTGTGGTAGCGTACCGGCTTACCCTAGGTGTGTGAGCCCGGAAAGAGCACCGGTGAAGTACCCAATGTGCGGCATTGCAGCTGCTCTATGTCCCTGAAAGTGGGGTCAAAATCGGACCGTTCTAGTTCTCGATGCCCGCAGTTTCTCACTAAACGTAGATGCACCGGATATCGGATCAGCGTACAGGAGAAGGAAACGTTCTCAGTGATTGGTCAGTGTGGCGAGTGTAAAGCTTTGATCTGGCCGCTAGTTCAATCTCGAACGCGGGAGGAATTGAAATAGCGAAAGCGAATCCTTCAGGGTCTGAAAGATCTTCGATTTCGGCGCAATGCTCCGCTACCAACTGCTTCTTTTGGAGACAATGATATTTACTCACATCCCACGCGAGTGCCAACCCAGGTGGCCTCGCAGCATTTCGGCGTGGCACACCGGGATGACCGTCCCAAAGTCGAAGGCAACGTCGCTAATCCCAGACATACGTGCATAATAGTCAAAGAGTACCTTGGCGGATGTCCCGAAAGGGTGAAGTAGGTGATGGTGATTCTCACTCAGCTTGAGGAATGGGGCCGTCACTAGCAGA
This sequence comes from Alternaria sp. BMP 0032, assembly GCA_023758005.1. Taxonomy (NCBI): domain Eukaryota; kingdom Fungi; phylum Ascomycota; class Dothideomycetes; order Pleosporales; family Pleosporaceae; genus Alternaria; species Alternaria sp. BMP 0032. Next base: position 94,638 of record JAFVMD010000021.1, on the reverse strand, counting down.
TGTCGCCGTCAGAGCAACGCAGCCTCGGCCTGACAGTGCACGATCAAGAGATGCAGTCAGCTGTATGCATGACCATTGAGGGTCTTGGGGGAGTGCGTTGTCAGTTATCGTTCCTCTTCGCGAGCTGCACTGCAGGTGGTGACACGTCTAATCACGTGCTAGCGCGCTTTTGCTCCCTTGGCGTGTAACCCTGGATTTGGGCGAAGTCGCGACTTCCGTGCATAGGTGACACCGCAACCTTTACCAACAACCGACGATTGCGGTTGTATTTCCAAAGATTCGGACTGTCGCGACTACACGGCCGTCACTTGACACGCTGATATGAGCGACGATGAATTTGGCTGGTCTTCGGGAGACGAAGAGCAGTTCGCTGCTAGCACGAACATTGCGCTTGATGGGAAGCGTAAGATCGCCAACGACAGCGCAGACATTGAGTCTTCAACTAAGCGGAGTCGACACGACAAGAGCGTTACCGACACATCATCAGCCAGCACAGTCCTTGCAAATAACATCCTCAAGGGGCGCTTTGGGCTAAACGGCTTTCGGCTTGAACAGGAAAGAGCCATTACTCGCCTGCTTGATGGAGGTAGTGCAGTCGTTGTCTTTCCCACTGGAGGTGGAAAGAGTCTTTGTTACCAGGCGAGTCCTGACTTCATGAATCGAATGTTGGTCTAACTTTCTAAGGTGCCCGCTGTGGCGTTCAGATATCAAGACGAAGAGCTTGGTCGCCGGATTCGTGAACAAAGCGGCGTCACTCTAGTCATCGCGCCACTCATTGCCTTGATGAAGGATCAGGTTGATGCCCTCTTGCGCCGCGGTATCAAGGCTGCCGTGCTGAACTCGTCTATCTCTCGCGATCAGTTCCTGGCTACACAAGACGATCTCAAGAAAGGGCATTTAGATCTGATCTACTGCGCCCCAGAACGTCTCAATAGCGAAGGTTTCATTGCCTCGCTCAAAGATATCCCCGGAGGTATCCGTCTGCTAGCTGTAGACGAAGCGCATTGTATCTCAGAGTGGGGTCACTCGTTCCGTCCCGATTACCTTAAGATTGCTCGCTTCGCAAAAGAAGCACAAGTTGAGAGAGTCGTGTGTTTGACAGCTACAGCTACACCGAAGGTTGCCGAAGACATCCGGGATGCTTTCTCTATATCGAAAGAGGGCCTGTTCAGGACGACCATGTACCGTCCCAATCTACGTCTTCTTGCCGAGGCGAACGGAAAAGACGCCGATTACGTGTCGAAACTTGCTGCTCACGTCAAAAAGTACCCAGGTCCTACCATCGTATATGTGACGATTCAAAAAGGCACAGAGATGCTGGCCGCAGAATTGAAGAAGCGTGGCTTCAACGCCAAGTTCTATCACGCCGGAATGCCTGCACCATTGCGCACGAAAACGCAAGACGAGTTTCTGGCTAGCACTGACATGATCGTTATCGCAACAATCGCATTCGGTATGGGTATCGACAAACCAGACATTCGTAGCATTGTTCATTTCGACATACCTGACAGCATCGAGTCTTACAGTCAACAAATTGGCAGAGCTGGACGAGACGGAAAGCCGAGTACGTGCATGTTCTACCTCTCGACGAAGGATTTCTACCTCCGCAACATCTTTACCTACGGCGACCGGCCTTCGCACCGCTCATTGAAGCTCTTGATGCAGGATATATGTTCTCCTGCTCGCTCGAAGCTCAAAGCAGGTGATACTTTCCAGCTCTCACTGTATACACAGGGGCAGGCAACCGACATCAAAGCCATCGTTCTTAGCATCCTGTACGCGCAAATGGAGTTGAACTTTGGGCTCTTTCGTTCCGCTGGGGCTATGTACGCGAAGTATTCGTACATCACAAAGAACCCGAATCTAGTCAAGAATGACGGATCGTCGGCAGCGTCCGCTATCGTCAGAGCATCAGTCCAGAGTAGTAAATGGACTCACGTGGCTCTGGACGACCTAGCGAACTCATCCAATATACCTCGAGCAGATCTAGTGCGCAAAATGGACGAATGGAACGAGCGCGGCGCGATCGAGCTGAAGAAAGAAGGCGTACAGAACATCTACCGCCTCGAACGTCCTTTACCATCTACACCCGAAGAGATTGACAAGATCGTCGCGCAGCTGGACGAAACCATGGAGAAGACCGAAACACAGAATCTCGCACGCACGAAAGCCCTAATCAACCTCATCACCGACAAACGCTGCCTGTCTAGGTCACTCGCAGACTACTTCGGAGAGAGCACTGACATAGCAGAGGAATGCGGGCATTGCACGTGGTGCGAGACTCATACGCAAGCCGTACTGCCTGATGAGCCGCCTCAACCTCCTGACCCAGCTAAGATCCAACAAGTACTGAAGGCAGTCAGCGTACGCGATGACCCTAGGTTTCTCGCCAAGTTCGCTTTTGGTATCAAGAGTCCGCGTATGAGTGCATTGAAGGTCGACAAGAATCCTGCGTTCGAGTCGATGAACGTGTGTGATTTTCCGGAGTTGTTGAGGGTGTTCACGGAGGCTTGTGAGAAGGCCAATAAGAAAGGAAAAGCTTGATCGGAGGCTTGATGAGGCAATTGAAGGAATGATCTTGGTCCATTGTAAAGATACCCGTCTACATGATTAGAATCACGTTTGGTCTTGTTTCTAACCTCTCAAAGAGAAGAATTTCATATATACATTCATACAGAGTGGATAGCATGACTCGTGATATCTACAGTCGTTTTTATAACCACCTTGAAGCCCTCTACAACTCCTTCTTCAGCTTATTTGCCTCCGTCTCCTCCTTCCTCAACTCCTTGACGCCTGTCGCCGGCCTTCCCTCAACTGCCTTCTCACCACCAAACGTCTTGAACGCATTATAAAAGAGCCACTCCGTCGCATGCTCAACTGGCTCGTCGAAAATGTAGGGTAGGAAAGGTACACCGGCGAGACCAAGCTATCGTATCGTTAGCATCTTACTCTCCTTCTAACCCGCTTCGACATAACCACTTACCCCAATAGGCCCCCACGTCCTCAACGTCTTGTTCTTCGCATCCTTCAGCGCACGCCCCGAGTACCTGACTATACTATGAATAGTAAAAGCCGGCAGACCCATAGACGCAACAGCCTGGAACACAGCTCTCTGTGCCATAACAGCCCTATAATCCTCAATCGCCGGTATCCTCCCGCCAACCACCTGCCCACCCGTCAACGCACTCCCCGCATCCCCATACTTGACTCCCTCGGTACTTGTCGCCTGCTTCGCAGCCTCCTGCACCTTATCAAAGATACCCGCTGCATTGCTCTTCCCGCCTGTCGCCGCCATATCCCTATCTTTACTCGTGACATTCTCCAGGCTCTTCTCTGCGGCATCGTCCATGTACTTCTCTGGGTGCAGTATGCGCTGGTTGCGAACGTACGCTTTGTAGCCTTCGTGCGAGACGTCACCCATAAGGTAGAGCCAGGAGATACCGTAGGCGCCTTTCACGAGATAAGGGTGTGCGATGGGGCGGAAGGATTCGCCTATGTCGGAGGTGTAGGCTACGTAGCGGTGGGCGGAGAGCATGATGGTGCGGATGCGCGAGGCGTAGGCGGCGTAGCGGAGGGAGGTGTCTGTTGTGTCTTCGCCTCTGGCATTATGTTAGCTATTCATGTTGTAGAGAAAAGGAGAGAGCAGGCGCATTGCTGGCAATCGTGAGGATGGGATTGAGGATGTATACATACTCGCCATCATAAAGCACTTCCCACAACTTCTCCTCATCATTAAGCGTATCCTGCAGCTCCTTCGGCAACTGTTTCCTCGGCGGTGGAATCGAGAAGTCTGGTCGTGCGCCTTGTCGCTCTATAGGCACACCATCGATCTCTTCGATCTTCTTGTTGCTGTCTTTCGCCATGGTCGCGGTGTTGCTCAATTCCTTCTCTTAATGACCAGCTGCGTGCGCGTTGTACTGCTAAAGAGAAAAGGCGAAGAGAACGAGAACAAGAACAGGTAATTGAGCAAGCGCTGGTAGTATAAGCTTACCACCCCATGCTTCTTCGGTACCACTACTGCCTACCTCACAGGCCCCAACAAGCTCACTCACACCACCTCGGTAGCCGCATACAGACGTCACACCCACTAAATCGCTTCGTAACCCACCAGCCACCCACCTGATCCCTGCTCTTTCCCTCCCATTTGCGCCACGCACCAGCCACTCTTCCGCCACACTTCGCCGCCAAGCCCCATCTTCTCTTCCGAAGAGAGCTCCGCGCAAGCACCCGGCAACGCTTGCACCCACCCCACGACTCTCTTACCTCCACCCTCCATCCATTGACGACGCATCACCCCGCTTACGGCACGGAAAACCCTCGAATACCGCAAAGATGGTTGCTATGTACACTATTATGGGCCGTCAGGTCGGATCGCACGTCGTACGTTTTCACCTACACACCTTGCGGAGGAACAGAAAAACTTTGGACTGGCAAGGAATTGGAAGCGCTGGGTGAAGCCAGATGGCGCACTACCCGGAGGCCATTATTACGACAATTCTGGGGCTTGGGAAGATGGGATTGACATATCTTCAAGGATGCAAGCTAACCATTACTCTTCTGCAGCTCGCGATGGCCACCCTCGGCATAACCTTCACCGGTGCTGCGCTCTCCATGGGCGGCAAGAAGGCCGAGGACCCTACCACTCCCCCGATCAACGCGAAGAGCCCTGATGAGGAGAACTTTGTCAAGTGCGTACACACACCTTTACACCTACATATCCGCATGCCTACGCATCTCCACACCTCTATGGCGACATACAGGCATTCATTTGTCTGCGAGAGCCATGTAGTTAATTAGCCTGCGAAAACGACAGAATGGGATGACACAGGATTGGATAGGACTGGTGCTAACACATTACTCCAGGGAGTACGTCAAGAAAGCCGCCGACAAGGTCAAAGGAAAGCAATAAACACGACACAACCCAACATACCGTTCAGATCGAAGGGAATTGGGTGTGGAAGATGATAGACGAGAACATGCGTAGCGGAATCAGATGAAATCGTCGGATAAACGCGCGTATGCCTCGAGGATACGGGACAGTGTAGATATATGCGCCGATTGTACCAACCAACAAACAAGCAAACAAGCATTGGAACGACTCTATCCACCATCCTCACATTCATGAAGAATAGCTGCTGTCACTGCAAATGGGAGACGACTGATAAACGCGAACTTGACTGGGTATTTGCGATCCTAACAAACAAGCAGAAGATACGAATCAACCTGGTATAAAGCCCTCGTAACTAATCCATGACATGACAAGGAGAACGCATTCCACCTACCCCTTCTCTTTGCCTCCCTCCGCCCATCTTTCTCTTCCGTCCTCCTCCATCCTCCTCTTCCCTATCCATATCCATCTTACTCCCCATCCTCCTCAAGCACAATCTTCTTACTCATACTATCCACAACCTTACAATAAAACTTCGCCGCCTGCGCCCTCGGGAAACAAATCTCCTCCGTCAGATAATCCGGCAACAAGTCCAATAGTTCCCTGTCTCTTTGCTCATTGAGAAGAGGCTGGTAGATGAACTCTGTTTCTTCGTAGGAAGAGCCCGAGGTAGCGACTGTGAGGTGGAAGTGTAGGGCTGCAGGCATACATTAGTATGTTGTTCTTTGGTAGATATAGGGAGGGTAAGGGTATATGGGGATAGGGTGTGTGGAAAATACTTACTCCCATTCCTCCCCGTCTGCAAACAATCAAACACGTCCTCTTCATCCTCACTCCTCTTCACGCCCAGGACAACCAGATTCGTCAAATCGCTATACAAATCCACTTTTTGCTTTGCGAGCGTCGCTTCCTTGGCTGCTTCCGCTGAACCCGGCAATACTACTCCTGTTGTCCTAGCTTTCACCGCGCTACCAGGCACGTTCTTCGTCTCTGGTTGTTGCGAGGAGGAACGAGCGGCCGCGAGCTTGCTAGACAAAGTCTTGCTCTCATTCTGCGCGGTCGCGAGGGCATCGGCGAGTTTCTTGTTTTCAGCAGCAAGACGACTAGTTTCCTTTGTAGAGGCTGCGAGGTCTTTCTTCAGGGTTGTGAGGGTCGAGGTACGGGATTGGAGGTCGGTGAGTTGCGTTTTTAGGGATTTGATTACGGCGTCTTGGTCTGTCTATCGCGTTAGCAACAAGCTTCCTCATAACATGTAGATGTAGATGTAGATGTAGAAAGTCCTACCTTTTGCGATCTGCTCTGTCCGCTTCTTTAGCTGCTCAAAGTTCGATTCCTTGCCTGTTGACGCAGATTCCTTGAGCGCTTCGTACTTGGCGGTCATGGCATCTAGCTTCCGGGTGAGGTCACCGACTTTCCGTCGCATAACTGGATCGCGTTCAGAGTCTGACACGCTTCCTGTTCTTTTCCGCGACGCAGATGTTCGGCGCGCTCTACTGTTCGGTTGGGCTTGCGGTCGCCGTGCGGAGGGCTGTGATTGTGGTGGAGGCATGCTTTCAGGTATCTCTTCGCCCATTTCAATCGAGTCTTCGATGTCCATTGTGTCTGCGTCTGGCTCTTGTTGTGTCTCGGGGATTGTCATCGGCTCAGGCTCGGTTTCTGGCTCGGTCGCGCGTTTCGATCCTCTTGACTTTGGCACAGGCTTCGCTTTCGTCTCCTTTTTCTCAGCGGGTTCTTTCGCAGCTGCTTTGCGCCCTCTCTTTGCTGGCGCGGGTGCTGGCTCTTCGATCTCCTCTTCTTGCGCCTTCTTCGCTGGCCTGCCTCTCTTAGCTGGTTTGGCCTGCGCAACCGGCTCCGGCTCTTCAAAGTCTTCTACCTCCTCCGTATCGCTCGCGTTGGCCTCCTCAACCTCCGCCTGTGCCTTGCGACCGCCCTTCGCCGCTACCTTCTTTGCGCCTGCCACCGCGCTCTTCTTCATAGCTACCGCAGTTGTACCGCTTGTCCGACGCGTCGCCGCCTTGCCCTTAGCAGTCGCCTTGGTCGCAGCAGCCGTCTTCTTCGTTTGCGCAGCCGTTCCACGCGTTTTTCGCGCAGGTTTGTCGCTGGTGGATTCGGGCGTGGGAAGCGCATTGAGCTCGTCGACCGTCATTTCGTCTTCCGAGGCCGAGTCGACTGTGAAGGAGATGTTCGCGGTTTTACTTCTGGGCGCCATGTCGGTCTCGTCGGTACGTTGGGTAGGCAAGCGGGGAGTGTTGCGCCGATTGCGTGTGCGGCGGGATGGGAGCGGGAGTGGGATGGATGTAAACACACGACCCTAGCGTCGCTTCCTCATCTGGCGCGTCACCCCAGAACAGGCGGCAACATCTTCACAAGGGTAACATTATTTATGATCAAAGCAGATACGAGAGAATCGTTATTATTCACAAGAAGCTATTTACTACACTGGAGTGAGCTCAACAGCCCAGCTCAGGTATCATCCCAAAGTATGTATCCAGAACGCCAAAGATCAGTCCATCGTGAAGTCGTAGTACAAACCACATTACCGCCCCTTCCTTACCCTGGGTATACCTATCTTCCGACACTGCTTCCACCCCAGCTACTGGGAGTCATGCTACTAAGCTTACTCGAAATTGTGCTGCCAGAGAACCAACTCGATGATACGCCGCCGCCGCCGCCAAATCCAAACTTCCACCATTTGTTCCTGCCGTACTTGCGGCCGCCTCCAAGACCAGTTCTATTGCTCTTCTTGTCGTCGATCTTGTCCTCCCACTTGAGCTTTGTCTCCATGATGGCTTGAATAGAGTTGATGATGAGGAAAGTGGTTGAGCCGATGGCGCGGAAGAAGGCGAGGCCAGCGACAGCCCACAGAATGAAGGTCAGGTAGAAGTTGTTGGTCACCTTGCGGTCCGAGTAGGCTTCGCTGACAGTCATGGCGAGGACAGCGTTGGAGATGAGCCAGATGACTACCATGTAGGTACGCACGGCACGATAGTAGTCTTCCTGTTGCTGCGACTCGGAGATCGGGGGCTCGACAACTTCGACACGGTCACGGAGGTTGCGAAGCGCCTCGTCATATCCACTGTCGATATCCAGCTGCTCTGATGGCATCTCGAGTTCGACAATATCCTTCTTCTTTCCTTTGGCGTCACCCAGATCGGTCTTCGCCACGTTGTCTCCCTTGGTTCCCCAAGTGATGTCGTGGGTGTTGCAGAAGGCGTAAACTTGAAGTGTGGCGATGTAGGATGGTAGGAGGGCAAAGTACTGCGCACTCGACGTGAACATGTGCCATGGATCCAGGTACATGAAGGACATGAGGAAGTAGAGACCAATCGTTGTCGCAGTCGAGATGATAAGGTTGGTGAAAACGTTAGCGCCGATCGTCTTTTCCGCCTTCGGATCCTTGAGTTGGACAATGACAATGTAGAAGGAAGCGAAGGTAGTGTAAGCCATGATGACACCATACATGACCATACTCCAGAAGAACATCTTCTTGGCACCTTGAGGTCGGTTACCCATAGACAAGATGAACTGCATGCAGATGAGTAGCGTGCATGTGTAGCGGAGGATGTAGAAGATGTATTTTCCGATGTTGTGTCCGAAGGGATCGAGTTCCGGGTCTGACAGTGAGCCGGCGACGAAGTAGAAGGTCAGGTAGAAGTTGGCAAGCGAGAAGAATGTGAACAAGAGTTGCACAAACTGGTAGACGAATTCGATGTGGAGCAGGATCTTGCGGCCGATTGTGTGGTCAGTTGCCCAGACTTGCTTGAAATGTAGTAAGGAGTAGACAGCCGCGAAGAAAGCTCCGTTCAGCCAACGACGACGTTGGGAGATGAACTCGGGTACAGTATCTGAGATGTGTTAGCGTGTCGTGAAGAAGATTGGGACTGTGATCTCTTACCTGGCACATCGGTCTCACCAGTCGCCGCCTTGACGTATTTCAAAACCCATTGCTCGCTGCGCTTCGCTACAAGCTCCCAACACAGAATACGATCTTCGGCCAAGTACATGTTTGCGGTGAACACATCCGCATCTTGACCATGGAGCGTTTCTCCCTTGAAGTACTGGCTAAGAGGACCGTGGCCTGTGTGATCGTTCTGCAACGCGTGATACCTGTACGCCGAAAGCGCACCGGGCAAAACCGTAATGTAGCCAAACACCGATTCCAATGGCTTGTCAAGGATATTGGACATCTTGTATTCGAAGTTCTGCGATGCGACAAGCGGGTTGAGCAGACCGAGCCACGCCTTGCCTTTGCCAGCCTTGATCTCTCCGGCAGCTCCAGCGACCGAGGAGTCGGTGTCGAAGGCCTTCCACAGATGGTACAGAGCCTTGGGTCCAGGTTTGGTTCCTACGTCGAGTAGAATGCAGACGTTCGGGTTGAGTGCGCGGCCGAAAGCGTTGAAGAACCAACGATGCGAGTTCAGCTTCTTTGAGTTCTTCTCCTTCAAGCAGAAGATCATCTGGCAGGGGACAATGCCCTTCTCAGCACCCTTGAACTTGAGGTCGGAGTCCAGCGAGACTTGGGTTGTGTATTCGTAAACGTGGGCAGTGACCTCTTTCTGGTTGACGTGGTTCTTTGCGATACCTTCCTGGAAGCATCCCATGGCAGCGATCGCGTCGAGTGTTCTCGGGTGAACCTTTCCGCGACCATCCGCAATGATGCATACGACGATCTTCTGCCATCCGTCCTTTCCCCAGGTTCTTGACTTCATGCGCGAGCAGAAGTGACTGATGTTCTGCATGACACCGTGCATTGTTCGGGTGAAGTCGATTTCGTTCTCGTTGTACATGGTGATGGCGATGAAGAGTTCGGTCTCGCGCGGGTTGCCGATGTTCTGGCGCAGTTTGTATCCACGGTCGCAATAGTCGTCTGGATCGCATGTGACGGCTGTGTATCGCATATGCGTGAACTCGATGTCGTCTCGTCGTGGAAGGAAACTGTGGAGGATGGTAGGGATTTTACACTCGAGAATGAGTTCACCGTTGATCAAGCGAACCTCCTTCTTCGTCATTACAGCGTCGCGCGCTCCACGTCGTTCTTGTGCGCCATCGGGAGCCGGCCCGTAGTGCTCTGCCTTCTCATCCATCTCGGTGTAGATGTCCGTGTATGTGTCGTCGGTCATGTACGAGTCGCGCGATCGCAGGTCTGGTCGGTCGTCGCCAATGTCGGTGAAGGGGTCGTCATCGTCGTGAATGGGTATCGAAGTCATATCAGTCATGTCCATGGTGCCCTCGGAGCCGCGGGAGTTCGGTCTGCGGCCGGTGAACAAGGGCTGGGGTGGTAGTGGTCGCTGAGGGCTGCCTGGTCGTGGGCTGCCATGAAGGTCGACTGGCTCGTATGAGTTGACTGACGCTGGCGGCCGCGAGTAGTCGGCTGATGTGCGCGTGGGTGAATAAGGTCGATCTGGCGACAGCGGCCGTCGGTATGGCACGTATGGGTCTTCTCCCGGCGGCGGCATGTTTGGCGCAGTGTCCATCACAGACGGCGTCCGCGATAAGCCGGATACTGAGGAATTTGTGGGGTGGTATGATCGCGATACTGGCGACGGAGGTCTGCGGGAAGAAAGTAATGGTAAGTCTGGGTCTTGTAACCGTACGGTCTTGTAGGGCGTCGTGTCGAACTGCGACTTGATCGTCTTCCTTCGCGGCATCTGCGTAGGCATTGCTGCCGCGCTCGACGTCGAACTCAGCGCATCGCCCGCCTCGCGCAGGAAGTCGTGGATGTCCGCCTCGGCAGCCTTTTGCTTGCCAACCTCAGACATGGTCATGCGCTCGCCCAATTCAGCCGTGTTGCTGTTGGCATTCGACATGTTTGAAGTGTCCTCGAAAGACGATCTTCTGGTGGGGAATGAGATTGGGTCCGTATGCGGGACGCAAGTGAATGGGGGGAAAAGAGTGAGACAAATACTCACGGCATGTAGCTCTGTTCGTAACTTTGGTCCTCGTCCACGTTTGTCAATAAACGCATGGTTGATCCTCCCTGTAGTTGCTGAGGGGATCCGTCATCATAGTCATATGCAGGTGGCCGTCCATAGTGTGAACCACTGTGTGGTGTGGACCCGTCCATTATGTGTATGCGTCGCGAAAATTCAGATTGGGTATAGAAAAGTGTCGTCGCTATTCGTGACACTCGAGAAGTGATTGCAATGGGCAACAATGCGATATGGATGTGTTCAAAAAGGGTGTAATAGTTACTTTCCCCAGCAGTGATGCGGCGGAGGCGCATGCAGTGGTGTTGTTTCTTCGGGCGTTGTTATGGTAACCCCGCACCCCTGTCCTTGTTTGCTCAGGCGTGCCAGGAACACAACCCCAGATGCAGCCGCCATGTGGCTTAGACCGTGACACCTCAACAATTCATGCGCTTCCGTCCTTAGCCGCCCGCGACTGTTTTGCCTGTCGTGTTCTATAGGCCCGGGATAGAGCTTGCACTATTGGCATTCGTCATCAGAAGGTTGTCGAGGTGAACGTGAGCTAAGCCCTACCGCGTCTGTCTTAGGCCCGACTCATCTCAGATACCCACAGCCGAACCGGGTGTTCGCAGGTAACGAATGTGTGTTTGCTTCTATCCACATGGAAGATCCCCACGAGGTAGGGCTGGACTTCAAATTGGTCTTCGCAAGAAGTGGGTCAACGATCGAGGAGAGTGGACCTAGCGCCGCGGCCTCGGTAGCAGGCAAGAACGACTTCAGTATTGCTCTCTATCTGGGCCAAGAGTCAGATATATTAAGCTGGGCTTCGATGGGAGTCATATCATGTTGCCAACTCTTTGAAGCACATCCCGTGTTCGGTTGTCACTTGCACTAGGGAAGTTAACTGTAAGTAGCTCTTCACCGCAGTGCAGTACCATGGTAGTTGTTGAGCGCACACGGTGTGTCAGTTGGTAGTACATATTGCGCATATCTACAGCTTTTCATCTTAATCTCTACCATAATACATCAACTCTGACACCTTCGAACTCTTATTGAACTACGAAAACCTCGAAACCCGTAACTCGATCAACGTGGCGTGAACAGCCCCTACTGCCCAGATATCCAACACAAGCGAAGCCGTTCAACAAGAATTTCGCAAAGCTTTGTGCACAGCCAAACTACAACGAACAGTGAAAACATTTAGAAGGCATGGGACCATACAGGTTGGTGGATGAGGTGGAGTCAGAACTCTAAGTCGGGATGGAGTTGAAAGGAGATCGCGATGGATACCGAGGAGCATGCTGACAGTCGGCAACACATGCTTGCGGGAGTACCGTGCGGTGTTTGGTACGCCATACGCTTTGACTCTTATCAGCCGACGTTCATCTTCATGTCGGTTCCTGGATTTGACGACTCCGGCAGCGATGTTCCGGGTGCTAGTATTTGCGGGGAGGACGATCCTTCATAAGCTACGCGACTTAGTTCTCCGCACATGACGTCCATGCCTGTGTCACGCGGACGTAATGCGAATCTCCTGGCATCAAGAGGCGATTTGAGCCTCGTGGGCCGATGCTTTGTGCAACGCGCGCTCTGATGCTTTTTAGTCGACGTCCATGCTTACTTCTCTAAGGTCGGTACTAGATAAGGACTAACACTTCGCGCGTTATGCATTCCATCTCTTCACGCATGGTGAACGTTCGTGTCGCTAATCTCCCGACCTTTCAGCAAATGTTGCAGTAGCTCGTTGATTGAAGATCATCGTATAGGTTATCGCAGTATCATGAGATAGCGGTAGGACTAGAGTTCGAAATTGAGCTGGTAACATTGTTGTTGTTTGAGCAAAGCCGAACAAGTATAGACGTTACTAACTCTCATCCGAAGTCATTTTGGATGGCGTTCTGCGTTGGTTCCAGATAGGAGGTGTTTCCAGGTGCTGCTACGCAGAGCCAACAGATACGACGGTGCCACGTCAGAGTATCTAGGTAGTTATGCAGTGATTTTGTTGGTTCCAAAGTGGTATGCGAAAATGTGTCACCCAGAGAACTCTGGGCTCAGAGACTTGTATTGTGGATCTTGACTATGGAAGAACACCTAGTGATGACAATCAAACGACTACCGTTACTCAGATATCGAACCCTGTCTTCTTACTTCATGACAGAGTTCACAACCGTCACTTACATCGATATCCAAATGTCCTTCTTTCAGGTTCCATCTGATGTACTCAAAAGCCTGCTCCCATACTGACAAGCTATCTGGCCGATCCATCTTGTCATAATACGACATCGCAGACTTAAATGTTGCATTGAAGACGTCAGGGTTTTGCAATGCTTCCAAGCTTCCAATGTGTGGCACCGGAAGCCCATTTAAACAGCACTCCTCATGTGCCCGGCAGAATTTGACGCATTGCCTATCATCCCGATCACATATTTGATTTGAGAATTCTTTCCGCCACTTATTCGTCCTTGTGGGTCTCGGAAGCTGCCATGGCACCGAACGTTCCTTCCCAAAAGAACAGCAAGTATGTTCACCACCCAAGAAATCGAATAGGATATGCCGCGTGTAATGGTAGGTGTATCGACTCAGCAGAGACTTTGGCGGCTCTAAGTCTTTGATGAACTCTTGAATCCATTCTTTCTGCGAATAGGGACCGGTGAGTGGTTCGAGTAAGCCCTTGACAGGTGTGCAGCCCTTAGGGGAGCATGCACAAGTGCAATCATCGTATGGTATATCCAGTTCCTTGTGTGTCGATTCGATGTAGTGTTTTTTCAAAGTTGATGTGATCTTGGAACGTGTTTGGATGTTGCGCGATCCCTCTGCATAAAGATGAAGAGCGGTCAAGGATACATCCGCATGGCTGGAATCTGACCTCGAACCTCTGCTTGCAAACCAATCTATCATCTCGAAGTTATGACAAAACCAACTCTGCAAGTATGGTGTCCACCCACTGGCGTTGGGTCTATTAATATCGTGAAACCCGGCAGACCACAGTGCGTTTGCGGTCCCTGGGGTGATTTGTATGTCTGTGCGAAAGCTATCTTCAAAAGAGTCATAAAAGCCTTTCCCGTCCAGCTCTAGCACCGGAGGCACAGCAATCCCATGCGACGCAAGCATCTCGATGATTGATGGTGCACACTGTTCTTGTATCGCGTCGAGTGTCACTTTGAGCTTGACGTAGACTGAAGGTGGCAAGTGTGTGCTGGCCAGATCCACCAGGCGGTTGTGGCGATCAGCGAGCGCCGGTATCAGGTGATGTAACACTAGAGCTTTTTCAGGCGAATCACGAAGGTTTGTTGCATATTGCAACAGACTGAAGTCTTCTGCTGGGGTAAAGAGTCCGCAGTCTGCATTGAGTAGGGATTGGACAGAATCAACGATCCCTTGAGCTACAGCAAGATGTATAGGTCGCCGACCATAGTTATCTTCGATGTCAATGTTCACGCCTCTTTCCACTAGCATCCTTAGTCCGGCTGGCCACAGGACTGCGAAGTGAATCGGAGCAAGTCCGTTGATCGGTGATTTACGATTCAGGATCGAGGGCTTAGCCTTTCTTATGATGCGGCGAAGTTGCTCCTCCTGTCGTTGCAAGATGATCGGCACAAGATCTCCGAGATCCATGACTGCGATAAGATGTCAGGAGGAGTTTACATTAAATTGGATGAAACACTCACTATCGATTTGGTCTTCAAAGATGCTCAGGTGTGTGACATCGTGGCAAAATCTGGTGCATCGATCACCTGAACAGTTGCTACCTACGAAGGGTTTCGATGTATGTCCTTCAGCATTTGTAAGCAATTCCAGTATAGTCTGAGGTCCATGACCTCTGGAGGTAGGAATCGCCATATTGTGCGAGATTGTGTCCATGAGCTGATCACACGTAGTGCCCCCATGATTGTACAAACCATAGAATCTCGTGTTGGGCATGGCATCTCTTATGACGTTGGGATCGGCCCCCTTGTCTAACAAGAATTTTATAAGAGCTGCATATTCCGCTACGCATGACGTTCCACCAAGGCTGACGCATGACATTTGACTATGGCTGACGAATTCGTCGAGGAGTTCCTACAGAATTCTCGTTACGATATGACTCTGCCACATGACTGCATATGCTTACATTCAGGATTGTACGACCGTCGCTATCCACATCGAGGACAGAAGCTTCTGAGTTTTCGAATAGCTGTTGCAGAGCGTTATGGAGCTGCGTAAGAATGTGTTGCATGCGATGCTCTTGCCCAGTCTCTCTAAGCTCCCAGAGATCGTACCCAGCTTTTGTAACCGCAAGAAACGCAGGCGAGATCTTTGAATTAACGAGCCTGCTCGTCCCGAATATGATTGGACTCATTGAGAAGTTCTTTCTGGTCGACCAATTTTTCACACGTGTACCGAAGTCTACGGTATGGTAAAGAAGCCATGACGGAGGAACAATTTGCATTGTGATTTCGAGACTTTGCTCCGAATCCTGGTAATGCGGACAGTATGAGAAGTGCTGTGTTCGGAAGGTACGGGTAAATCGAAGTATTGATAATGGTTGCCACCGACGTGCAGTAGTGACGGTACGACATTTGCATCTTTGGAGTATGCGACCACGATTGAACGTGCTTTGCTGAGCGTGTGAAGTTGACGGAGAGCCGACATACATGTGGTCTACAACGTAGCCACCTCCTACATGTGGGCTGTAGTTGCTTGGGTTTATGCTTAACTTTTCGATAGCAGCGATAATCTGTTCTGTGTTCGCCAATACCATTGCCGTGCTCTGTCGACTCGACTCCCGTGCTAATACATCCGCATCGTATCCTGTCAGGAGACGTTGACTATTTTCTAAGATGCGTTCCGTTCTGATGGAAGTGCTCGCGAGGGTACAACCGACCTGTTCGATGTGAGGAAGTAGCTGTGCTGTGTTGGTTGCGATGCCGTTCGACGTATTATCGACTGTCTTGACGAGCGTCAGGACATCGCTAACGTCAAGCCGCGTCTGGTCCGCAGTCGCCGCGATACTTGATGCGAGCTTGCTGTACGCTAGTCAATACAGTGGTCTTCTCTAGACCGGGTGGCCAGCTTCAGTGTCCTTGGAACTCCACTTACAGATTCGCTGCCTCCAGCCATAAGGAGAGAGTGCTCTTCTTCTGTTCGAGTCGATCACATATGCTTGCCACCTCTTCTTTCTTATGGACGGAACAGATGGCATCCCAGCCTCGTCGCAACACACCATCATTCTGACGGCCGAGCAGACCTTCCAGCGTCCTACACAACTCCCCAGCGAGATCGATGTACTCAGCTAGAGGCGTGTCGAACGTCGAGGACGCTACTGCTGTCGCGAAACCAGGCAAGCGGTGATTCTGGATCTGTTGGGCGATCTCGATTTGCTGACGTAGGTCGGTCTGCAGCTGAACAAAACGACGCGGCACATTGCGCACATCTGAGCAGAAGCGTTCGAGACAGGATGAAAGGCGCAACGCTACGTCCACGAACTGGACGACAGCGGCGACGGCGCCCACCACCTCCGCCATTTGAGGGATCGTGGTGAGAAGGATGAGTGACAGCAGCGGGGGATGGGATCATATGCATAAGCACGGCTGACCAGGCTCATATTGAGCGAATGAAATGCGTGCATGATCATGTACATGGTGTTGGCGAGGCTGAGCTTCAGCCTTGCAACCCGATTGATGAAGGCGATGAGCTCGTGTCAGGGTTCCGTCGTGAGCTAGACATCGAGCATGATTTATTGAGAGGTGCCGGGCCATCGCGGGCAGTTATTGTAGATTGTTCACATTTTGGTGGTGAACGTAAAAGTGAAGGCAGGCGTGGATGAGATGGATGGCAGCTGCTAGACCCTGACGCTAACCGCCAGTCACCGTTAGCGCCACATTCATCGGAATCGCCTTCCGAGATGGCGCGGCGACAATCGTAAGCTCTTGGTAGCCTAACCGCCTTCTCGAGGCTTCTCATGCTTGCTCAGCTTCCTTATTACACACTGTCGCCTCCGTATTAGCTCTCTAGCATCTTCTTCACTCAGACATTCATACATATATCATTCCCATACCCACCACAACCATGGCAACCAACGAATCGAGCTACACCGAGATGAAGGGCGACTTAGAAGCAATCGGGGCGCATTGCCAGATGGAATACTGCAATGTACTAGACTTTCTGCCATTCCGCTGCGAGAGTTGTCACGGGTAGGTACTCGACATATTCCAGGCTACGCGTCCCGCGCGTACCTACACAACACACCCGTGGACACCACCATACTAACACCCACGCCCAGGAAATTCTGCCTCGACCACCGCACCGAACACGCCCACAAATGTCCCAAAGAAGGCGAATGGGCGCGTCAAAAAGCCAAAAACGCCCAAAACACCACCCCATCCGCCCCCAAACCCAGCGTCTACAACCACGACTCACAATGCGCCGACCCTTCCTGCAAGACCTTCATAGACACCGCTCGCGCACAAGGCGTCCACTGTCCCCGCTGTAACAGACGATACTGCCTCAAACACCGCTTCGAAGAAGACCACTCCTGCTCCACCCTCACACCCCTCGGCGCGCGCCCCCAGAACTACGTCCAAGCACGCACGCAAACCGCTCTCACGAGACTGAAAGCATGGGCAGAGCAAAAGAAAAAGGACGATGAGAAAAGGCGCTCTTCTAGCAAGAAGACAGGCGGTTTCCTCGGCCTAGGCAAATCCTCCTCCTCGACAGCATCATCCGCGCAAGCCGAACTCAACGCCCTCAAACGCGTCGCCAAAGGCGAGGCTAGCATCCCCGCTGAAAAGCGCATTTATCTACACGTCGAAGCCTCGGCCGATACAACGAAAGCGAAATATCCCACGGGGAAATTCTTCTACAATAAAGAGTGGACTGTAGGACGTGCACTGGATATGGCGGCGAAAGCGCTGCAGGTGCAGAATGTGAATAATCGGGGTGGGGGTGAGGAGGAGAAGTTACGGGTTTTCCATGTGGAGGGGGGACGGTTGCTGAAGTTCAGTGAGAAGATTGGGGAGCCGTGTCAGAATGGGAATATGATTGTGCTGTTGAGGGGGGTGGGGAGTGGGGAGGCGCCGGATTTGATTGATTTGTAGAGAGGAGGCAGCTGGGGAGTGTGTAGATGGGATGGGGAAGTTGGGTTTGAGCAGTTGGGAGTGAGCAGTGGATGTGGGAGCATTGCATGGCATGGCGTTTTGTGGATGTGTTTTTGCGCTGGAGATACCCTGGTGCTTTATGATGGCATGATTGAATGAAAGGTTGAGTGATCATATATCTAAAGAGAGCGTACGTATCTCATCGAAGGCGTGACTCAATATGTCAACTTCCCTTGAGAACCACCGACGAACGTTGACAGAAGCTCGATACGATCATTATATTTAGATTTATCTTTATTCGGTACTGACACAGCACTAAGTAGGCGTCGAGCACTTCGAACGCCGGTGCCATCTCCCATCGCATGTAGATGCAGAACCCCAATGTGAACGCCAATGCTAACGCTATATTGCATGAACCATGCCCTTGGTATATACCCATTGCCCTCTCTGCTTGTGTGCTTGACCACCAACTCGCGCCATGTGGTCCGCACACGTCGGTGTGGTATGCTTCTGACCTTCGTGGGCGCGACTCAGTCTCCGCGGCGGAGGTGTATCGTTCGCATCCGTAGTCTGGGTTGTGTCGTCGCGCGACCATGTTGCTGCCTGTCTGGATATCGCTCGACTTATCGCACCTTGTATCCATCTCTTGCCCTCACACGTCGTCCATTCAGTCGTCCTCGTGCTCCTTGTTACTGCACTTCAACCCATGTATCTTTGTCCCCCAACCAACACTCCCGAGGTTATTCGCGCCATCGGCAATAGCGAGAAACTGGTCCATATTTTCGTCGCCGCTGCAGTCATAATTGCTGGCATACTGTCAGTGCCCCATCGAAAACATCTCCTCCAACCACCACCACCACAGTAGACTTACTCATAAAACCGACAGCTCCAGTAATCATCCCTTGCCAACACAGACTCGACATTGTGTCCGCCTACCAGAATACTCTGTACGCGCCCATCGATGCTATATCCCTTGTGTTAGCACTTCCAATCCCCCAATCCTACGCGAAAGCGACAGGTGTGCGCAACATACAGATTATTATCCAGCGAGAGACACTGGTTATTATACGCGTCGACACTGACTTCGCTCAGGAACGACGGCGCAGCAAAAAGCTGCACTTTGATCTTTGTGCCGCTGATGGTATCGTCGGCTAGTACTGTGCCCGTCCAAGCCAGCAGTACTGCGGACGCGGAAACGAGGCGGCTACTAGGCTTCATATCGTCGGCATGCGATGCGTCCGAGGAGTCGCGCAGCGGGTGGTCGTAGAAAGGCGCGCGATGAGGGCTCGGTGATCGGGATAAAGCGTTCGTGACGGCGTCAAGGGCAGGCGTGCGACCGACGATGAGGAAAGGATGAAGTCGGTGGTGGATGACGGCGGGAGTGTGGGTCGGGGGTCAGGTGGGCGATGTGGTTGGGCGGAGTGGGAGGGATGCACCGCCTCCTCATTGCCGTTATGACCGCACGGACGTTTGCGACGGGATCGTTTCTGCCAATCTCCCTATAACCTATAACCTCTGCATAGCTTGTCTTCACGATGCAGGCAATGCGATGCGCGATATATGTCGTCTCGGTGCTAGATAGACTGCGAGCTTGTGCGATTAGACGGTGCGTATATGGCTAAAGGCCGCGTGTGCTACATGGCTAGTTCTCGAGTCCGCTGAGAGACTTGACGTCACATGTTATTCCACAATGATATTACGCCTACGTAGCTAGGACGACTTAGGGCCCGGTCATGTTCACTAGGAAGGGATCGAGGGTCTAGGGCTATCGCCCCGATGTCCTTATCGCATGCTGTTTATCGCGAGAAACACAAGGCGGTAAATGTGCAGACATGTTGCAGAGCGTTCGATTCTGAAAATGCGGTTTCGACTATCTCGGTACGGATATTTCCCGAGGGATTGGGGATTGAGCGGGCGGTGTTCGCTGTGAAGAAAGTAGACGAGTAGTCATTACTATCATTTCATTCTATCTTTTACGCAGTCTAAATGACGATGAGGATTACTGACACACCAATCTAAAACACATTCCTCGTACTGGTGACCTCGAAATCTGTAGTCACCATTACATTATCTTTCCCATCTTGCAAGCGTGACCCATCAGTGGTTCCAGTTGGTGTAGGGCTAGCCTTTCGGTCCAGAAAAGTCAACTCCATCTCATCGTCCATAGTGCCGCCCTGAATATTCGAGCTGTGCCCGTTGAAGTTGATACCTTTGCTACCAATTGTTTTGCCGGAGCCAGCTTGCAGATAGCCCGAGTTGCTGCGGTTGGATGAGGTAGCAGGTGTGGGCTTGATGATGAGTGCCTTTAACGACGGGAGCGAGACGACGATGACGGCTGTGCACATTTCGGCCGTGCACCAAAGGTCTGGGGGCTGTCAGTGGAGGATTGGGGAGGGGAGATGGGAAGGGTGACGTACTGCCGTCGGCGTCGGCGATGTCGTAGTCCATGTTGTAGACGATGAAACGGGCGAGACTGATTGCCATGGTAATGGCGCCTAGAGAGAAAATTCCCACCAGGCCGACCTTTTGTCTTCTACGCAGCTTTAGGCAGTTGAAGATGAAGAATGGCAGCCCGAATACTGGGAACAGCGTTAGCTCATAATTTGGAAGGGGAATTTGGGCTACTTACGCAGCAGATCGGTGCCAAAGTTGAGTGTCCAGTTGACGACCAAGTTGGAGTATGTGTTCCATGTTGAGTTGAGCTGGTTCTCAATAGACCTTTTGAACACAAGATGTTAGCTAAAGAAGGACTCGGTCGTTGTAAGGACGGAGCACTCGTACCAGTTGTCTGAAATATTCGGTGCGAGAAGAGTATCGCACAGTATGCTCGCAACAAAGCAGGCGATCACGATCGCAGTAGTGGCATAGACTGCGTAACGAAGACGTCTGAAGCCTTGCGGGATCAACCACCAGTAGAAAGCCACCAGCGAAACTTTGGGAAAGTACAACCCCGTGTCGAAAAAGTAGATAGACACGAAGACGACCTAGCAGCAAACACCCGTCAGCTCATTCGTCTCGTTGCGTATGTTGGAGGTCATGTTTTTTACGTACTTTCAGATATTCGACGGAGTCGCTCCTTGTCTCCTCGTCCAGAGGATGATCAATCAAAATATAAAGCGCTCTTGTAGAGCAGGCAAACCATCCAAGCGCGCAGATGAATCCTCCCCATACGAGGTAGTCGGGGAGAGTGAGTGAGCGGTGCTCCATACACAGACGGACCCAGCATCTTAGGATCGTAACGCCCAGTGCCAACACGAGGAGTATCCCCTGGATTACCTGTGAATGTGAGTGAGGCTCCAAATCATTCGGACTCGCGTAGTTCTTACGATAGAAGTGACTATCTCCATCGCGGCAGCATACACACACAGTATGTGTGGCCGGTGGAGTTTAAGTTCGCCCCAATGGGAACAAACGGAGAGAAGTGGTGAGTGAGGTCAAGTGCGAACTCTACTTGGGGTTGTTTGACATCTTGACACCTGCATATAGCGCGCAGCGCGAACCCTAGGGTCAGGGTAGGTTAAAAGGGAGTGGTATGATCCGGCGTCTTGTGCTACACGTCGGAATCATGAGTCGCATAGTTCCAGGCGGCTGGTAGCGTCTGTCCCGTGCTGATCAGTAGTCGATCAACCGGCTCCGCGGGCACTGCGGGTGAGATGAACCCTTTTTTTCCTTTTGCTTAACGGGGAAGAGAAGCTTCGTTATTCTGCGAATACGAGCTTCGCACTGACGTGACGACGTTGCCGGAACGTCATGAGGTTCTCGCGACGTTTGTACGCGCAAGATAGCTGGCAGATATCAACATGCTTCACTTTCAAGGCGCGGCGTCTCGGACGTGAGCGGGAACATTCCCCGTCCCGTCCATAATTTATCTTAATCTTGCCGCGAGTTATTCAGTCTCTGTCGTCGGGCAGGCATCATGCATCCACGGAACTGACAGAGGGAGCTGAGCAAACAATGAAACACCAGTACCATACCAACACATCACTAGAAGAAGCCGAAGCAGCTCGAGAACTTCTGAGCCGCGAATCGGGACTCTCGAATGCACAGAGAACGTGGTAAGCTAGGTGCGGGCGCCGTCACGAAGTGCTTAAGTCCATCAGTGTCCTTGGTTGAGCTTGTCGCGGAGCTACCGCACGCTACAGAGTCTTTCTGGGATATCCTCGTGGCTTCTGCCCAGCCGGTCCAGTTTTGCGTTGAGACAGCCTCGTGGCGATGGACGACGCACGCTTGACTCGCTGCAGGGTCAGATAGCAGTCCAACGACTTGGCGATTTCGCGGGGTTGTCTCCGATCAGCATGCAATCCCTCGGAGTGGTCGCGGTTGACTTTCCTCGACGTCGTCGGTCCGTCTTCACTCATGAAGCGACTGGGAACATGCGCGGGCGTCTGACACGCCGTAGGCTAAATGTCATTATTTTGCGATTGAAGGCGTTCCATAGCCCCATGGTGGATTCCTTGTTTCTCCAAAAGCCCCGACCCTAGATTCTACAATCATCGCGCACTGATCTACAGATCTCTGTGGAGTGGGCGAACGGACCCGCGGAGATGGTCTGGATCTGAGGTCGAGGGTACAGTACCCTTGGCGCAATCAGCGTCTGGCGTCGCAGCCATGCTCCGACCCTCCAGGGGCTATGCGCTAGAGGGGAATGACGCGACACCAGCAAACCTTATACAGTAGGGCCAACTGTGCCACTTTGATATCTGGATCATGTCAATAGGCTTACAGACTTCCAGATAAATGAGCTTGGTATGGAGCGCGAGATTCCTCGGCACAAGATATCTCGGCAAAGTCAAGAACATGATGCGCGACTCTTGATCGCGCCATTCTGGTGAATCGCCTTGAGAGGGGAGCGCAAACTGGTGACGCTCGTATATCCTCCTTGGGGACAAGATAAGATCCAGGTATCGTCGCGATGTAAGAGCAGGATGTGGTAGAAAGCGGTCCAACCCAGCCCGTCACGCAATGCAGGCCATCGCAGCTTCCTAGCTTAAGACGACGACGGGCTGATTTCATCAAGAGGATTCGAGCAGCTCAAAGGTAGCTCTTTTCAACCATGGGAGCCGATAGGAGACGTTCGATGCGATACAGAAAAGATGGCGGTGGTTCTGGTGTCCTGGAGATTATGGACGGCATGGCTTTGGTGATGATGGCACGCACGAAAGACCTGGTCAAAGCTCCTTGCTGAGTAACTGCACCCGTGCACTCGTCCCGATTCATCCCTCCTCAGCGGAAGGGACCATCATAGGGCTTCCAGCATGTACAATGTCACTGAGGCTCCCTTCGCCGATATATCTTCACTGCCTCAGAATTGAGCCGCCCTCGAGACGCCCTTGTCGTGGCTGCGTCACCGCTTCGTTGCTTCCTGCTACTTGGTCCGACCCTCCCGCAATGCCGGTCCCCTTAGCAGCCGCACCGCAATGGTGTATACGACAATAGCAACGAGGCTCGCGCTCGCCCACGTCCCGTAAGACTGAAAATATGTGAGGTCCCTCTGCTTGTAGCCAGCAATTTGCATCGACGTCGTTCGCAAAAGCCCGCTGAGAGAGCCAATGACCAGATAGTCCTTCAGACCAACATTGGCAAGATCCATCTTCAATGCGCGCTGATATGGTGGAATAGAACGCGTTGATGGAGAATGGGTAAGCAATTAACGACTCAGCAGTGGCTTGGAAGGTTCTGATGACAAAATTTTCCGCGGCTATGGCATCTAAACGATCGAGATAAGAGTGGTGGATGTAGGCTTCGGGATTTCGGTTCTCCATGCAGGGCTGAGGCACTCCTAGCTTGGCAACCTGAGAACAAAGAAACACCCACCGATCACTTTTCATATCGGCGCTACGGCATGTTGACAATGCTCCCCACGACAAGAGAGAAGTTCACAAACGACGAGCGGCGAAACAGAACGTTGACGCGACATCTATGGCAGCCGAATTGAGAGCATCCCGAAGTTCTCCGCCCACGTGCTGCGTTCACGAACCTAATTCGCTTATACCGCATGCTCATCTCGCACTCCCAGCCAAAGTCCTTCAGAGGCTGCGATGAACGCCCCTTTGCGGCCATGATCCCTGTGTTGGACGGCTTTCCGTGCGCCGGCACCACAGCCCGCCTGCGCCTTTGTCAGGGTCTCGGAAGCCAGTCTTCCACCCGGTAGTAATGAACGCCTGAAATGTCACTTCTAGTGACAAGGCTGGATTAAAGCATGCTGACAAGCAATCAAACATCAATGCCGGGAACACTTTTACCCCGCGCTCTCCTAGCATCCCTCACCACCTGGCAGCGCTTCATCGCAGCCAATACAGCTACATCAATCTCGAACAAAGAGCTTAAGAAACAATGGCGGTGCAGCAAGAAGAGCAGCGATATGCAGACGGCTTTGCTGAGTACGGCAACTTCTATGGCGGACCATCCTTCGAATACCTTGCGCCCCACCCGTCGATATCTCCAACAATAACAGGGAAGGCTGACGAGAATGTCACTTATCTGAACCATACTCACAGAGTCCCGCAACAGCGGCAGGAGGCAGCAAGTCTTCCGTTGGCATCTTCCATTACTGGGTCTGGGGCCAGTATCGCTATGCAGCCACTCACAGCCGATGGCATATCTCTCGAGTCTGGCAACGTCTTCTCACCAATGCGCGAAGGACCACTACTATCGCATAACCCTCAAATGGAGCCCTTTTCCGAGCCACCAACCGATGGATCCTCCCGACCTCCAGGAAGCGAAGGCTCGCAAGCTGTTCGGCCACAATTCCCACAACGCGCGTCGAAGTCTTCTCCACCACAGCCTTTACGATTTCTGAGACATGCATCAACAGTCCCTTCTACTCCTCCGATGTCCTGGGGAAGCAGCGATATCACTGAAGATGGTCTGTCAGACAGGATACAATCCATGTATATCGCTTTTGATCATCCTTCGCCTTCCACTTCGACACCACAGCCACTGAAGGTCGTCCATGGCATCTCTGAGCGCGTGAGCACTGGCTACATGGCGAATGGTAATCGCAGCTCTAGTATGGGCTCATCCGTATTGCCAGATATACCTGGCGGTCTAGATCAGTCATCACGAAGAAATATCTCTATATCCACCACGCAAAGTATAGAGAGTGAGGCATCCGACATGAGTCTCAGCGATGCTCGAGCTGAGATACTGCGCAGACTGAGCAGGAAGGAGCCGCCATCAGACCGGAAGGGTGCATCTCCTTTCAAGAAGAGCTTCCTACTCAAAAGAGCGGCTACTACGCCAAATCCAGCTAGTAGTCCATCACAAAACGACCTGACCGATATCCTCGAAGAAGCTGCTGCAGAGGGTAGTATTTCACTGGTCAGGGCAGTCATCAGTATGGGAGCTGATCCTATTTATCGATCAACTGGTAAATTGAAGAAGGTGAAGCACGAGGCCTTAGCGAAAGCTACCATGAACGGACGAGCCAGAGTGGTCGACTATCTCTTGAGAGAGGGTGCCACTTACGGAGAGGCAACGAAAAGAGAAGACTACACTCCAATGGATCGCGCGCTCTTGGCGGCTGCCTATAAGGGACACGCAGACCTCATCGATTGTCTTGTACATCATGGCGCAAACCCAATGGTCGAGCAATGGCCAAGAGAGATGTATGACGCGCAGCACTATTGGAACGAAGTACAGGTTCGCGTTACGAAGACTAGCTTCCTTGACGGCCTATCGAAATGGAAGAATGTCGATCGCGGTATGAGTACCCTGAAACTCGTCATGCAACATCAAAACTTCGACCCCACAGCTTTCGTTGCCGGGGCGTTCGACAACAAGAGCGAAACAAAGAATGCTGGTGTCACAAATCGCCCGTGGCAGACGACGTACGAGTACTCTGTTCTGTCTTGCTTCATTCGTGCCGGATGGGCAGATGCGGTGGAAGAGATGTTGAGCATGAAAGGCATGCCCAGGGACTACGAGAAGGAAGACGATGTTTTGTTGCATCAAGAAAAGCTTACAAGACTCGTATCACCAATTAACGCATTGACGAAAGAAACCTGGGAGAAACGACCGGAAGACGCACTTCGTATACTAAGACTACTGATCGACAGAGGCTTCAATCTATGTCTCACGCAACGGACAGCCACAGATCTGGGCCCAAGGACAGCGCTCAGCCGTGCGATCTCCGCAGATGCTGCGCAGGCTGTCGAACTCATCTTGCAGACCAAAGGCAGTTTGGTACGAGATGAACTCTCCTTTCGACGAAACAAAAAGGAGACCAAAGCTTTACCACTAGCCACTGCCCTCGCACTGGACTCTCTGGAAACAGCTCGTGTACTCCTCAGAGCAGGCGCACATCCCCGCGACCCAGCTTTCGAAAATATGAATGTACTGCAATTCGCGGCGTACCAAAACAGTCCGACCAACACTACAATGCTCGAAGAGATGATCGGTCTCGCCCCAGAACTAACATACGACGCCTTGAGCTACGCCATAAAGGGCTCCAACAAGGATGCAGTGCGCGTCCTTCTCAACGCCATCTCTGCAGCAGCCCTGCGCGAACAAATCGCTGCTCTACCACCCATATACGACATGCTCCTCCACTGCACTCCCCCCACCAAACCAGAAGTTCAAACCCAGTATCTTGAGCTCATCGACATGGTGATCCAATGGGATGTTGGATATGCGTTGCAGCGACCCAGGCTTTCGGCGATTTTGTCGGCGATTCGCAAAGACAACTACATCGGTATGGAGAAGTTACTCCAGAACGGCGTGGTGGATGGCAGGAGTTTGGTCTTAAACAGCAAGGCGCAGCCGTGCGGCGAGTTGGGAACATGGACTATGCTCGAGTGCTGCGAGTTGACGGATAGGAGTTCGGAGTGGTTGGGTTTGCTGAGGAGTTATGGGGCGCCGCTGTATCATTGATACTTACTAATATCCTGCGTGAAATGCCGAATAGCTGCTTCAACCTCGGGCTTCCGTCCCCATTTCCCCTTGTACTTGCCACCTTGCTGCTTAATCCTCTCTCTCTTCGTTTCAGCAACCCATTCTCCGCGGAACCTCTGTCTGGGCTTTGCTTCTCCCTCTTGTGCCATCTTCCTCTTCGTGCTTCCTTCTCGCCCGTTGACATGACCTTGGTTGACTGGATTGGACGCGACCCATTCCTCGAGCTGCGGTCTGAGCTTGGGGCCCCAGACAGATTCACCAGCATCCAAATCATCATACGTGATGGCAGCGGTATCCTCCGGAAACGGAGAAGGCTGGAGCACGAAATTGGCTTGCACTTCGCGCTTCAGCGCGGCCATATGCGAAACTGTACCGCAAGCGACACCTAGATCGTGCGCAAAGCTGCGAACGTAGAAGCCAGAACACACCGTCAATCTAATCCGTGCCGCAGGTGCTGGAGCTGGTTCCTCCTCTCCTGGGAAGGCGAAGTCATGCTGTCCCGCATCATACCATTCCAGTAAGTCACATCTCTTCACTTCCATCTCCCTACTTTCCAACGCGCGAGGCAACTCCTTACCCTGTCGCACATACTCACAAGCTTTGATTCCATTGATCTTCAGCGCAGAGTACACGGGTGGAACTTGCTGAATCGTCCCGAGAAAGTTGGGCAGCTGTTCCTCGACAAGCTGACGAGTCACGTGCGAGGCGTCTGCTCTTGTCTTCATAGTTCCAGTACAGTCGTAGCTGTCGGTACTCATACCGAATAGAATGGTGGTGTCGTAGCTTTTGTCACATGCTAGGTACTGTGAGAGCGATCTTGTGCCACGCCCGATGCCTACGATGAGGACGCCGGAGGCTAGGGGATCGAGCGTGCCGCCATGACCTAGGCGGAATACTTGGTCGGATGATTTGCTGGTACGTTTGGGTTGGCGTTTACGCAGAGGCGCGAACAGATCTGAATAACGGAATGCTGCCTGGAGTTTGAGAAGTACGTCTGCTGAAGAAACATGCGCAGGCTTCACCACGGCTTTGTAGAGTTAGTAACAAAGTGCGGGCGGGAGACGATGAGATCACCTACCAAAAACACCTTCTAGCACCTGCTCGTGTTGCTCCGCGATGGCTTTATCGTTTTCGTCTTCCATCGTATCGCAAGTCACGTTATGTCGCGTCGTGAACTTCCGGTCCTGTTGCGCTAGAGGGAAGAATTGTCTAGATCGCGGGGCTAGCGCGTTCTGAAGTTCGCCCCACCTCACGCCCTACGCCTTGCATGCCTCGCAATATCTAGCAGTCGGCCAGAGACAGCCCGAGGTTTTTTGCGGTGTACTGCATTCGCTTGCTAACCTGGGTCTATACGCGATCACTTGGTAAAGGTTGCATCGGTAGCGGCGCCGACTTCGGGCTGACGCCTTCATCCTACATCCATTTCCAGCCATCTTCGTCATCGCCAAAACAACACTCGCGACCTCTGGAGCCATGGATCATCAACAAGTGAACGACTGGAACTTCCAATCATGGAACGAAGATACGATTGACCCCTCATGGTTCGACAACTTCCTCGCTACAGATGTCGGCCAGGGTACGACTAACGCTGCATCTGATGCTCCTGCCGCATTCAGCATCGACGACGACTTGGCAATCGACCCGAACTTCCAAGACTTTACGTTGGAAGACACATTGCAACCATTGAGTGGTATGACTTCACCAAATTATCCATTCGACGCGTACCAGCCGACTGAGTTTCACGAGCGCCCACAACCGCAGCGTCATCACACACTCCCCCGCCGTCGAAGCAAGTACTTTAAGCGAAGATCAACGGGCACTGTCAGCCCGATGGTGATACCGAGTGGAAGTCCTAGACACGAAGAGGGTCAGTCACTGGCCATTCAGCGCTGGCGGAACTCGCCGCCTGAAGACGAGGCCGCATCTCTGTCGGCCATCTACCATGCCTTGGAGGACAGACCCATAGGCCATTCACCACGTATCAGTCGGCCTTCCAGCGGCGATGCCTTCCGCAGATATCGCGGCCCTTCGTCAACCACGAGTCTCGATAGCGCTGCAAGCGAATCCTCATTACGATCCGCGAATTCGAGCCGTTCCGCTACGTCGCAATCGAAGCGTCGCAGTCAAGCCAAGACAAGAAGCAAGGGAAGAGTCAGGGGCAATATGCTGGACCCTGATCGTATATTCAAATGTACCTTCTGCTGCGACACCTTCAAGCACAAGTACGACTGGAAGCGACACGAGATATCGCTGCATCTAAACCTCGAAAGCTGGATGTGCACGCCGCACGGAGCTTCTGTGGTGCTCCCTCTTACGGGTAGAGTACACTGCGCCTACTGTAGTGCACTGGATCCAACACCCCAGCATCTGCAGAAACACAATCATGCGGCATGCACGGACGGCAATAACAGCCCGCGTATTTTCCACCGCAAAGATCACCTCACACAGCACCTTCGTCTAGTCCACGGACTCGAAACACTACCTCTCATCGACGACTGGAAACTTGAGACTCTGCCAGTAAAATGTCGCTGTGGTATATGCAACACCAATCTAAGTAGCTGGGATGAGAGAGCAGACCACCTCGCCGCACATTTCAAAGAGGGCAAAACCATGGCCGATTGGAAAGGGGATCACGATTTCGAACCAGCTGTCGCTGCCCGTGTCATCAACGCGTTTCCGCCCTACCTACTTGCCGAACAAGCGAAGACCGTTGTACCCTTCTCTGCCACGAACCCCGGATCCATCGACCATACAAAGCAGATGATATCGCAGATTCAACGGGAAGAGTATCAACGGGAAGAAGAACCAGTCCAGGAGTCTCCGAAAGAGGCTACCCAGACTCCAGAACATCAAGCTTTTGAGGACTCTTTGGAGGCTCTGCGAAACCTTTCTACACAGCACGATTACGACTTTGCGAAGGTTTTGACGCGCCATCTTAGTCGATTTGCGAGACAGCAGATGTTGTCGGGTATTATACCGACGGATGAGATGTTTCAACGCGAGTCGCGGAGGTTGTTATACCAGGATGCGGATGATGCGGTGAGGAAGCGAAATGACCCCTTATATACCAGACAAATGCTGACGTGTAAGCTAGTGGAACCAAACAGTAGCAGACAATCCGAACTGGTTACAAGACTTTCGCCGTCGCAGTGGGCTTGAAGGAAGTCCTAGCACATGATATCAATGCCACCTCAGCGCGATACCCAACAATTCCTCTACCTGTTCTTTAAACTCTTCGTATGACATATCGCGATCTCGAGATATTACGCCCGCCTCCCATCAGATGGTACCACCTTGTAGAGTCACTAGGTCTTTGAGGTAAGACAGATCAATGCTGCTCACCTCCCCGGCTGCCTCGAAGAAGCGCAAGGCGCGATTACCAGTCCAGCTTGGATTCTCGTCGCCTACACCGTTGTCAGCTTTTCTGCGATAGCTGAGACGCCATCCAAGGAATTGATCTTACCAATCCAGTGCCCAGCCTTTGGAATTAACTCAGCGACAACATCATCGCCAACCTGCAACCAAACTTCTTTCAAGAGCGACACAGGCCCAAAGCTCGCCTCACCACCCAATGCCAACAACGGCATCTGCAACCTATGCCCACTGCTAAACACGGAAGTAAAGTACGCTTCATCCTCCCACGCCGCCGCGAAGTATTCCATACCGCTCCTCAGAAATCCCGGCTTCGAGATCTCATTCGTATACCGCTGCAGATGGTCTTCACTCACCGCCGCCGTACCGGAATAACTCGCGTGAAAGAAATACCAGCTCAACATCTGTTTCTCGCGATCTCGAATGAAGAATTCGGCTGCATCGGGCACGGCAAAGAACGCGAGCTGCCAGTTCTGGTACAAGCTGGGACTCTGAACGGTCAAAGGGTAGCCGTAGCCGGGGAGAACGTATTCAGCGAGGATAATAGCTTTCACAAGCGACGGATATTCGATAGCGAGAGACGTCGCTAGTCCTACACCCTTGTCGTGCGCAAAGACGTATGTGTGTGAGATGTTGAGGTAATCTAGAATGGCTTTGAGATCTGCGCCCGCGGCTGCAGCAGTGTAGTTCTTCGAAATGGGAATGGACGAATCTCCGCATCCGCGGATATCTGGGG
The DNA here is from genome assembly GCA_023758005.1 of Alternaria sp. BMP 0032. Classification (NCBI taxonomy): domain Eukaryota; kingdom Fungi; phylum Ascomycota; class Dothideomycetes; order Pleosporales; family Pleosporaceae; genus Alternaria; species Alternaria sp. BMP 0032. The sequence continues at coordinate 63,768 of JAFVMD010000021.1, read as the reverse complement.
CGATTACCGTGTCTACTTTCTCATCAGCATGCGATGCTCTAGTCAGCGAGGATCTGCGAAGACGTGCAGTTCTGCGCCAGGATGGGCCCAATGGTATGCCACGTCAACGAGTGTTGGGGGAAGCCATGCACGAGGAGAACGGGCGGTCCTTCGCCGTGGTAGCGAAAGTGGATCGAGACGTCGTCAAGCTGGATGCGCTCGTGTTCCCAGTCGTCAAAGTTCGATAATTGCGCAAACGTAAGCTGTGGTATAGCGCATGCAAAAGCACTGACAATGGTAGTGAGCTTCATAGTGGAGAGTGGACAGATCCGCCGTAGGTTACTAGAATACCGTCAACATGCGCAGCTTTATGCATCTTCATATTCCCGCAGCTGTCGATATCTTGAATGCCATGCATTAGGTCTCACACGCCTTCTTGGCTTGGAGCGCTGTTTGCTTTACTACTCTTTCCTATTGCGCTACTCGGTCGTCTTGGCAGGGTACAAGAAAGCTGACTGAGCTTACACGATGCATCGGACTTAAGCATGTAGCTTAGTAAACTTGATGCATCGCCAAGTCGGGGCGGGCAAATAGTTGGAACATGTGCACAGTCGGAGTAAAGATTGTTCAGAACAGATGGGCATGAGGACATGCGTCCATGCGGTGCGCGAGAGATGCTCTATGCCAAGGCCACCCACTCGTCCTACCGAAGACAACATCACGGGATTCGACAGCCCTGGAATGGCCAACGTGAAGCTCATGAGATAGTACATGGCTCTTCGTCGAGCCACAAAGAGCATGCTGTCATGAGTGGTCCAATGGGTCAAGCTCAGACCCGGACGCTACTAGCGATCGCCACAAATACCATCGCATTCTGGAACTATGTTTCCGGGGCTAGAAGTCTACATCGTCTCAGAAGCTATCTAATCGTTTGGATATAGTAGTGTGTATTCAGCAAAGTCTTTTTGACCGATACACTCACCCACATCCACTAGTTGAAGATGAACGAGTACACTGATGTTAATTGGTTGTAATCACTTCCAGCATGAAGTCGGCTTCCGACCGCCAACTTCACTACGACGCAAGGCTGACGGAGGGGCTGAAAGCGGTGTGATCAGTTCCTTTAGTTTGTCTGTTGAGTTTTCCTTCATGTAAACTTTGAAGTCTTTGACTTGAAGCAACAACAGAGGGAGCCATGGAATCAAAAGCCCCCACCTCCTCCATCTACTCGCAGTCACCATAAACCCTCCGAATAAAATCCGAGTATCAACAGCTCAGTCATCGTTACTCTTTCGCCCGTCACTTCAAATTATCATTCACCTGACAATAGCACCCACCACTCTAAGACAATCATGGATCCCAAAGCCTACCGCGCCACGTACACCCGAATGGCAGAACAATCTCGATGTCGAGGCACAAATGCGGCTTTCACGTCCTCTCATCTGGAGTACAATGCGTTCGTTGACGCATACGCGGTGCGACAACGTGAATTGAGACGGCCTACAAACCCATGGCTTGTCTGATCGCCTGGTCAATCTTTTCATCAATCTCCTCCTTGTGTTCAGAGAAATAATCATCGACGAAAGATGCTATTTCTTCTTGCGTATAGCACTTCCCTTCTGGGAAACAATACTACGACGGCATCAGTATATCACGCAAAAGGTACCTTTGTAAACTCAAACATACCTTTGCAGCTTTTGTAGCATTAACCACCGCCTCGACTTCTGACGCGCGGGTAGCGAGTACTTCTGAAACAAACCCCAGGATATACACTGCCGCGACAGTGAAGATGAGGAGTTTGATGGTAAGGAAGACGAGGTCCATCTTAATCCGTCTCGTCTCTTCGTCGGACTCTGCCTGAATCCTTGCGAGTTCACCGTCATTCTTCACGGCCTCGAGGTCCAACTCGAATTGCTGTTCTGGTGTTCGCATGCTGGTAGCTGGAACACGCCATGATAGCTTTGGGGTTGGGGTGGTGGTATGGACCGGGAGGGTATTCTTTTCGTCGAACATGGCTGTGTGTGCTGTGGGTGTATTTACTTGATAAAGTTGGTGATAGACGGAGCAGCTGAGTAGGATTTTGGAAGCGGTGTAAAGGAAAGGGTGATGAGTATAATAATGCAAGAGATTTTATGAAGAAGGTGCGCGGCTGCGCCTCGTAGAAAACCGTGGTAGACGTTCACACTAAGCCACAGCCCGTACCTTTTAGATATCTAATCACTGTCATTCGCCCGAGTAGATTCTGGCAGCCTAATAGTAAATCTGGCTCAAATTCATGGGGCCTACAAAACCAAAGTTCTATGGTCGCGCCACGACGAACTGCTGGCCGCGAGACACACCACGACTTATCCCAAAAATCCCACCCAGGCAGCCACATACTTAGTATATCTTAGAGCTTCTCAGTCATCGTCGCTGAGCTCGTCCGCAGATGTGTAAGGGAATTCGGCGCCCTCATCCACCTGCAACTCCGAGACGTCTACGATCTCCTCTCTCATGGACTCTTCAGACCTGCGATGGCGCTTCAGTTGCACTTGGGCACGCGCGTCCAAGCCAACATACTCTTGAAGTGGGTTTGACTCAACAGTATTGGCCATGTGGTAACTATAGTACTGTTAGTTTGAGACTTCGAGAAAGGGACGTGGTTACCGTACATGAAGCCATGACCCTCCATAGGGTGGAAATCTTTGACGATGGTGCATCCCGCAGTTGCCGCGACTAGGGCCCTGACCTCCGCTGCTTTCGCGCTGTTCGCAGGGCCATCTCTTCCTCGGACGATGACCTATCATGGTTAGCACTCGGTACGGCGATTGAGTGTAACTTGTATTCTTACTGTCCAGAGATAGTGGTCTTTTGGTACTGCGGGCATGATGTCGTAGTTGGTATCCGGATACCTGGCGTCGGGAGCAGCTAAGTTGAGGTAGTTGTTTGTGATGGCGATTTAATTTGCTGTTGGGTAGTAGAGTTGAGAAGTCAAGATTGCTTGAGTAAATTGAGATCTTATATCTGGCCGTTTGCGAAGATCCGGAGCCCGGCGTAGGCAGCGAGTATCTTACCTGCCTTTACCTTGCGCTTCTGCGGTGTGACCACGGATGAATCTTTGTTAGCATAGAGGGACACAGACGAGGGTAATGCGATTCATGACATGTGCCATTCGACAGGCGTGTCTCATTGTCTGCTCTATGACTCGCCCTGTATAGCTCAATTGAACCATCTCAATAAGAAAGACATGGTGAAGACTACATATGAGCCTTTGCGGTCGTTGATTGAGGTTGTCGCTCATGGTAGCTGCGCGTTCTGGGGCGTTTGCGTAATAAGTAATGGAGTCAGCGCTGACCTTAACCATACCGAGCTATACTACGCACTCAAGGTGCCAAGGCCAGCGACAAGTCATGAGAGTTGCGAAGTCGGCGATGCGAATGGTGATGAAAAGGAAAAGGGTGTGTCGCTTGCAGTTGCCGTGCCATAAGCCGTTCAGCTACCCCGGATTCGTTGCGCCAACTATGACGCTTCGGTCGATCTTCACCCCGCATGTCGATTTATCCTCCAACACGAACGCTACTAGCCCGTGTCGCATGCACACCCGTTGCATCAGCATATTACTACGACTAAATGATAGCCCAATTGACGAATCATATGTGCTCTCAGGTCGCCGTGAGGTGTTGATCTTTACAGCGGGCCGACATTCCTGCACGGTTGTCGGCAACCGCCCTCGGCTATATGGTATGGGTGTGCGCTGGTGTATGTCTTCGTCGCATGACGGTCGTTAAATGATGTACATGGCGCGAGCTACCCCGGTCGATGCTTGGGAGTACGGGCAAGCTTCATATAAGTGGAAGCTTGGGGCCCCGCAGTGTTGCTTGTCGTCTCTTGTCGCTGCGCCTTCACATTGATCACATTTCAGGTAGACGCCATCGCATTGCCTACGTCGAATCGATAATCGCATAGTTCGCTCGACGCGCACACAATGGCCGACGACCGAAAACCTTCGATCGAGCAAATCTCGGATGATAAGATCGCGCCTACTGCTCTGGAAGCAGGAAATGGGGTCGTCGATGGGCATCGCAAGCTGGTCCCACCGCCGTTGGTGGCTGCTATGAGTGCCGAGGAAAGGATTGAAGCAGAGAAGAGGATGCGACGGAAGATCGATACGAGATTGTTGCCGATGATTATCCTGATGTATATCATGAGTATGTCTTGGTAGATGGCCGCGGGTGGGCAGCGCTAATAATAGCCAGATTACCTCGATAGAAACAATATCGCTGCCGTTCGCCTAGCAGGTCTTCAAGACGAGCTGGAACTCACGAGTGTGCAGTATCAAGTATGTGATTGCTGAAATCACCAGCAAGTTTCTCATTAACTTGAATAGACCACCGTCTCCATCCTCTTCGTCGGTTACATCCTGATGCAGATCCCCTCAAACCTTTTCCTCAACAAGACAGGAAAACCAGCCATTTACCTCCCGACGTGCATGATCATTTGGGGCATCATATCGGGTGCGACTGCTGCATGCCAGAACTTCGCAGGACTGGTGGTATGCCGTTTCTTCCTGGGATTCATCGAAGCCGCATACTTCCCAGGATGTCTGTTCTACCTCAGCGCTTGGTATACGAGGAAGGAGCTGGGTCTGAGAACGGCGGTGCTTTACTCTGGAAGTTTGATCTCGGGCGCCTTCGGTGGGCTCATTACCGCGGGGATCACGAGTAATATGGATGGCACGCAGGGCTTGAGAGCGTGGCGCTGGGTGTTCATAATCGAGGTGAGTGTCGCGCGCGTCGAACCGGGTGTCTGGAATGTTAGCTGATTCTTCAGGGTATCATTACCGTCGCGATTGCCTTCACCGCGTTCTGGATCCTACCCAACTTCCCTCGAACAACTTCCTGGCTCACAGAGGAAGAGCGCCAACTCGCCGTCTACAGGCTCCAGGAAGACGTTGGCGAAGACGACTGGGTCTCAGCAGAGTCGCAAACCTTCTTCCACGGCCTAAAGCTTGCGTTACTCGATATCAAGACTTGGGTGCTTACAATCATGCTTCTAGCGAACGTATCATCGGCCAGTGTTACCAACTTCTTCCCAACAGTGGTCAAGACGCTAGGATACCCAAACATCGAGACACTTCTGTTAACAGCGCCACCTTATGTTCTCGCAGTCATCACCACCTACCTCAACGCCTGGCATGCCGACCGCACCGGCGAACGATTCTTCCACATCGTCCTCCCTCTCTGCGTCGGCGTAGCAGCCTTCATCCTTGCCGCCGCTACGACTGCAACAGCACCTCGCTACGTCGCCATGATGTTGATGGTACCTGGTGTATACACTGGATATGTCGTAGCTCTGGCCTGGATCTCCAACTCTTTGCCTCGTCCGCCAGCGAAGAGGGCGGCTGCACTGGCTTTCATCAACGCGATCAGTAATACGAGCTCGATTTATGCAAGCTACATGTATCCTCAGCCAAAGAGTGGTCCGGCGGATTTGACGGTTCCCCTGAGTGTGGATTGCGCAACTGCAGCACTGGCCATTATCATGGCGGTCATTATGCGCATTATACTGGGGCGGTTGAACAAGAAACTTGCTCGTGGAGAACACGTTGAAGGCGCAATCAACGCTGTCCCTGGGGTTGGTGCCGAGAGAGGTTTCAGATTCTTGATCTAGAGACTTGGAAACTGGAGATTGTAGGGTAGTGAGTTGGATATAGAGACGATTAGCAGGATTGTGCATCGATTGGTCCCCCTGTTTTACTTCTTTGCCACCCCCTTCTCCCGCCGCCTCACTGAATGACGACGCGCACAGGTGCTGAGACAACAGTTCCCCTCTTCAAATTGCTTTTCTTCAGTGTCTTAATCAGAACTACTCGTGATACATGTGTGAAGGCTGGTGAGTGGCTGGATGCTGACTTGGCGAGATACTGGAAGGTTCCATATCGTCATCGGCCCGAACAAGGCTTAGCGTCTATTGCGAGCTTTGGCCACCCAGGCAGCGCGTCGCGCGACGACTCACCACGTTTTATCGCAGCCCATCCCAGCAGCACATCATCCGTCGAGGATTCAGCAGCACATTCGTACGACACATCACTATCGGCCCGCTTCACCAGAGTTGCCAATACACCTTTCACTGCCGGGGACCATGGAGTGAAGGCCTTGCGATAGCTAGCGTCACACTCTGTTAGCGCTCTGTGCACACACGATGTACCTCCACGCGACCACAGGAACAGCGCCGATTATTCAACGCAGACCTTGATCACTTTCGCGTCGGGAATCGCACAACATCAATCACTTCGATACTGTGTAACTTTCGAAGGACCAATCAATACCATCACTCAAGGCAACCACGCGTTGTCAGCTGACGCCACCCGCATATCCTCTGCAAACTTCAAAAGTTCAACTTGGAGATCAACTTCATTATGGATTTTTCAAACAGTGCCTTTAGGGCCATGCCAAACTCTAAAGTCTCCGACGACACCATGTCTCACGCAAATCTTGTAATGGCATGTCGATGGGGGTGGACGAGCACCCCGGATGAAGGAGCAAACAACCCCTTCGCCTCTTCATCTACCTCGCAACAAATACCCGCCTCTACGTTCAATAACATCCGGACCAAGCGTTTTGCGCCGTGCCAAGGTCGACTCTATCACCAGCTACTCTGCTCTCACCGTATCCGGACGGACCTGGTCGAGGACTGTGGCGAAAACTGCATCGACCCGTATGGCGACACGGTTGACGCTGCATTTATATGTAACGAATGCATCCAAGCAGAAGCAGCGAAGATTTGGGAACAACGGCAAGCGGCGCACAACGCGACCTACCCTCCTATAGGACAGATGAGTAAAGAGCAGTACGAGCAGTGGTATGCCGAGCACCGACAGCTCGAAGCAGAGTTCTCGCGCGACCAGCGAGTGTACGAGTTGGAAATTAAAGCAAAAGCACGACCGAGCAACATTTGCTCTGCGCTGGAAGCTAGCAAAGAGGAGATGGACTTTGCGACCGAGCTTGACACACTATCTCTTTCCTTGATGGCGTCGAATAACTCAAACGCCGAGCAAGCACAATACCAGCCTCAAGGACGCACCCGAACGAGTCTGGCGACGGATCCGGATGAACAGCTCCATTGGAACTTGAACACGCTTGCTTTGGATCGCGGCGCATGTGGTATTGAGTACTCGCAGCCGGGTAGTGGAGTTTCTCCAACACGGCAACTGGACCCGGAGGAGTTGTGGAGAAAGCCGCGGAATTGAGAACTTGCAAAGAAGTGTTGCTGGCATATAACTTGTCGTGTTAATTAGCGATTGCACAAGTTTGGCGTATGGAAAACTCCGCGCATGTGGAAGCGTTTGTGTAAGACTTTCGTGTAAGCAATAAATGTATTGCCTAGCAGCTCTGTTATCTAAAAGGGCCTAAAGTCTACCTATACCGAGTTTTCTAGTGGTTTGCATGAAGCTGCGCAGCGACACGAAAGATTGTGGTTCGATGTGGGGCGTAGTGATGTGTCAAAGCATTAGCATGACGCACAATGCCCCTCATATGAAGAAAGCACATGTTCTATGGAACGACCGCTTGGCTTTTCTTTGATAGGGCGTTCTACGTCAAAACGATCAGCTTCGAAACTTCTGCAGCATGCAATCAACCAAGACTATAAATGTTGCATTTGGAAGATTCTGTATCGAAATCTATTCGGAGCCTTGGCGCAATGGTAGCGCGTTGGTTTTCGGTCAGAAAGCATAAACACCAAAGGTACACTTCACCAATCACCTCTCGTTCCAACACCATCTAACAGTTCATCAGGTTGTGGGTTCGATCCCCATGGGCTTCGTCTTCTTTTTGGCCGTTCTATAAAGTACTGCGTTTAGGGTCCGCATGAAGTTTAGAACAAACCGAGAAAAGAATTTAACGAGCTGCCGAGTGATCCCCACAACTACCAGTGTGAGTGCGACCTGGCTATGTACCTCGCTGCCCCCGCGCCGCGGCTGAGTAGCTTCGATTTCTTTTTTTAATTCTTTTTGTTCCTTAAAAGAGCAAGGCTGCTAGACGTTGACGATGCTTGCCTGACGGACTCGTTGCAGCATTACCCCGCAATCGGCCTTCCAACGGCAGATCAACTGCGCAGTCAGCCTCATTCTTGCTGGGTCAAATCTTCATGGTGTTCTACACTACTCTGGCTATCTCTACTTCAATAGTTCCCCTACCACTTCTCCAGCATAGGCCTCACATCAACCTCATTAACCCAGCCCCTTCGTCCTTGAGTATGTAGCCCCCAGTAAACCTCTGCAATATCGTCACTCCCAATACTCGCCTCGTCCGGTTTTCCCCCAATGTATTTCTTCGTAAGCTCGATATCGATCACACCATCAATAACCGCGTGCGCGACGTGCACGCCTTGCGGACCAAATTCCTTCGCGAGGCTCGTAGATAGGGCACGTAAAGCAAATTTCCCCGTCGAGAAAGAGGACATTTGGGCGTTTGACTTCACGCTGGCTGTGGCGCCCGTGAAGATAAGGGTTGGTGGGTAGGTGCCGGCAGGAGGGTTGGACTGTACGTGCGTGAGGAGGAGCGGGATGGCGTTTTGGGCAATGTGGAATGCTCCTTTTCTACACGATTGAGATTTGTTAGTACTGTGTACATGTCGACTTCGGAACGACATAAACTCCATCCAGGATAACGTACACGCTAACCTCCCACCCCATCCCAAACTCCTCCGTCGTCAATTCCAGAAACGGCTTCCTAGACGGCCTCGCACTTGCGTTGAAGATCATCGCTGCGACAGGCGCCCCGCCATGGACTTCTTTGATCTTCGCGAACGCTTTCTTCACGCTCTCTTCGCTGCTGACGTCTGTGGAGATACCAATAGCCTCACCACCGGCCTTGTTTATTTCTTCAGCGAGGGCATCGAAGTTTGAGGGGTTTCGGGCTAGTAGAACGACGGGGTAGGACTTCGCGAAGCGGCGCGCAAGGGATGCGCCGGTGCCTGAGCCGACACCCGCGATAATGACGATGGGTTTGTTGGCCATGGCTGTTGCGCTTTCGATGTCTGTATTGTGAGACCGGGATAGCCGCTTTAAATAAGATGGATCGTCTCGTTTCTGTTTGTAATAAGAAAATATGGATTTGTGTTCCATGTGAGCAACGACAGCTGAGGTTATGGAAGGTACGTTAGATAGCTACGCAGCTTCAACGCTTCGTAAGCATCACGATGTGGAAGAAGTTCGAAGTGAATTCGATCAGTAATCTGGGGTACTTTATACCTAGGCATTCTATAGCATCTTGTTGGTAAGCGCTAGCTTCAATCCTGTGTACCGTGTTACTCAGCAGAATCCCATCTAGGCAATGGGTCATTCAGTGGAGTAAAGCGTAAAGCGTAAAGCGTGAGGTCCGGAGGAAGTTCAGACCGTTTACGGCCGTAATCTGTTCCCATTCAATCCCCCGAGGTCATGTTAGTCGTATAAGTCGTCGCGCTGTGAGAGGTGTTCAATGGTGTCTACGTCAGTCCCGACCCCTCCCTGACGATCATCGCTTAGCTGCATGCTAGCGATGGCAGTAGTAGAGATCTAGATACTGGACTTTCTCATGTGGTAGTAGACAGCGGTGCTTGCTGGGCGACTAGACTTGCGATCCGTCTGGTGCATGTTGTAAGTCAAAGCGATGTAGGTCTACCCAGGTTTCCGTCCGCACAGCAATGTGGCCTGTGCGTACCTGCCCATGGAGGTACGCGTCCACGCGTCTGCACGCCCCAAACATCAAACACCGCATCTTCGCGCGCTCCCCGGAACTCGAGACAAAGAACGCGGAATTTTTGTATATCGCGTACTGTCGGCACCAGCGCATTGAGAAGACTGCACCGTTGTTGCCACCGTGCCGCACGAGGTCCTATCCTCGCAGGGACGCGTCGGTCGAAATGACGGATCGACGGATGTCGCAATAGTCGTAAACTCTCGACGACTGCAGTCCCCGCTTCTCGCATTGGAATTCGGGGTCACTCGACATGTGCATTCGGACGCGATCACTAGTCAACATGTACCCATCAGAACGGTCCAAACCTTCCCTCTCCTGGTGAGTATATAAATTGTCGTTTTCCCACAGCACCAAGATACCATACACAACTTTTCCAATATCTACCAATGGCTTCTTTTGTATACAACAGCGCTTTTCAGTGCTGCGTACCCAATCCTCTGACCCCTCGAGGAGAAGGAGAGATACCTACCCCAGAAGAAGAAGCATTAGCTTGCAAGATCAACCGCGCTCTGGCGTCTGGACCCATATCCATCACCAAGAATGCCACCATCGCCGATTGGAGCCACTGGGGCCCCGACCGAAAACTAGTCATTCTACGAGAAGGGACGAACCATTGGACAGCCTTCCCCGGAAACGAGAACACGGTTGGCAACGTTCCCATGTGCGCTGACCCCATGGGTCTCCAATGGATCCAAGATGCCTATGCCGCTAAGCCAGCACCCACAAACACTGCGCCAGGTCTCATATACATGTTGTGCGGAGCAAATCAGCACACTACCACGAACCCGGCAGACAGAACGAGCCCGGCTATTCCAATCGGGCCGCACTATATGATCCTGTGGCCTTTTGAAGCGGAACGAGATGGGTTTCCGGATACGATTCGCGACCAGGGTGCCTGGGTCATGTTCGACAAAACGCCGTACGCTCATTTGCACGTGTGTGGTACGCCCTGGGCGGGGAAGGAGTACGATAGGGAAAAGACGAAGGCGAACTGGGATTTACGTTACGAGGACAGGACTTGATAATTTCGTCGCGTCAAAATTTTAACAAATGAGCGATAAAAGCTGGTCACCGACGAAGCTAGCCGTCTTTGATGAGCTCGATGATGATGGAGACGATGTATGCCGTGACGGAGTTGTTGTATTTTTTTTTAGCAAAGAATACCTGAAACAAAGATGGTGCGGTCTGAAAGCTCAGGCATCAGGTCTATATCACAGTCAAGGCAGCGCTACGTCCATCTCGTGCATAATCAAGATACTATGCGCACTCATCCACAACTTTGCATTCCCTCAGCCCTTTAGCTTCAATCTTCCTCTTGTAGCTGATGACCGCAGCCTTCTCAAACTTTACCTTCCCCAGGCCCACTTCGCACCAGAGGGAGTGCTCTTGGTTTTCGAAATCGTCAAGTGCGTTATAAACTCCGTCGGTACGTTCTATAGTGGCATACAGGTTTTTTGGATATGTGCCTGTCGTATTTTCGGCCCGGCAGTCATCCATGAACTTGCGGTACTTGCGGTGAAGTTCAGACGCATAGCATGTAGGACAGAGAAAGTTTGGCTCGGCGTGCGTGCATATGTTGACGTCTCTGCAGTTCGGTGCGCATTTTGATGACTCTTTCAGGTGGAGGAAGGAAGCTTGGACGGTGTGACCACACATCAGGATGTGGACTGGTAAGCCTTGGCAAGGTTCAACGCGCTCTGCGATAAAGTTAGGAGCCATGGTGTTGTTGATGCTCGGCTAGGAAGTCTGTGTTCGGTACAAGAAAGGCTTTCTGGTCTGTTGATCGTGACTTGCGCGCGCGACTTAAATCGACCGGTTCAACTGCACTGTGAACATAGCGTAAAGGACTACTGATACATGTCGTCGGGTGCCATTGTTACCTTGTTGTACAAAGCGCTGAAGGTCTCATTGACCGAAAATAGTCTCGCTACATTCGCATGGCTGGTGCCGTATCGTAATCTGTATGACTATAGAGCATCATCGTTGGAGCTTGTCAAAAAGCGAAGGACGACGCGATTCGAGCGTGATGAAGTGGCCGCTGAATGGACGCGACGGGAAAGTTCTTCGGGAAATGAGAGCCTTGGAGATCGCGCTTCTTTGTACGCATCAAATAGCAGCGCATGATCTGTGATGGATATTGGCGGTCCCTCGACTTGCGATGGTGAAATCAAAGGATGATGATGGTCGTGCACAGAATCTTGGTAGACGACGGCCAGCGCAGGGCTGTGATGCACGTGCGGCCTGCACAGTCTAAGCCTATTTCGACTTAGTGGCGGATGGACTTAAGGCTGTCAGCTGGCTGCAGTGAGCCAAGACGTCACTTTCACAGAAACAATATCGAACGCGCAATAGCAAGCACCACCTTCTATCGTGGCTGAGCATCGTACGGTAATTGCATCGGTCTTGTCATCTTGTGCTTCCTGCCTCTACTGATGTACTAGTCACCTTGATTACTATCTCTGCTTGCCATCGACCTGGCGCCAACCAAGGAATTAACGACACTAGTATAGGAGTCCTGAGTTCTTTCTCATTATCAACCTTGGTGCGCGGACGTGCTGCCCGACATATCTCGGCCATCGTCATGTCAGCTCTTTGCATGCCAAGCTCAGCGGCGAGAGAAGGGCGGAGGAAAACGTCCACCAAGCCCTGGTCTCAACACAATATCTATGAGATAGGGTGACGCAAGACATGGCAGTGCAAATTACTGGAGGTCATGTTGATGAGATATAAGAACGGTGTGTTGCGACCGTGAAGAGCATCACACACAGCTTTCGCATCCACACCAATCGACTCAGCATACATTCTACCATCTCAACGTTCAGAAGATGCCGCTGTCTACCGTCACATCTGTAGCCTTCGTGGCCCTCCTTCAGATGCTTCCTGCTACGGCACAAAATATGTCGTATGGAGCCAACAACTTCTACCGCAGCGACAACGTCACAATGTGGCCGATCACCTTCCCCAGTCTCTACCAAATGACCGTCGCTGGCAACCTCTTTCTACCCGACGACCTCGATCGCACCATCAATGCTTCTGCCATCGTTGTTGGCCACCCAATGGGGGCTGTGAAGGAACAGTCCGCCAACCTGTACGCTACGAAGATGGCTGAGCAGGGTTTCGTCACTATCTCAGTCGACGTTTCGTATTGGGGCGGCAGTGACGGCGAGCCGCGCAATGTCGTCCATCCTGACGTCTACGCCGAGACCTTCAGCGCTGCGGTTGATTACCTAGGCCTCCAGGACTACATCGACCGCGAGCGAATTGGTGCCATTGGCATCTGCGGCAGCGGCTCATTCGTTCTGAGTGCAGCAAAAATCGACCCGCGTATAAAGGCTGTCGCAACAGCAAGCATGTACGATATGGGTGCAGTAACCCGCAACGGTCTACAGCGAGCTCAGAGCCTCGAACAACGCAAGCAGGTCATTGCGACCGCGGCGGCGCAGCGCTGGGTTGAAGCCAGTGGTGGAGAGACGGAGTACACCGGCGGAACTCCTCAGGCAGTCACCAACGAGACCGATCCAGTGGGACGCGAGTTCTACGACTTCTATCGCACGTCTCGCGGAGAGTTCACACCTGCAGGATCAGCGCCAAACCTCACCACGTATCCGACGCTTTCCAGCCAGACCAAGTTCATGAACTTCTACCCTTTCAGCGACCTCGATAGCATCTCTCCCCGTCCAGTGATGTTCATCTCCGGCGACATGGCACACTCTCGCGAGTTCAGTCAGGACGCATACGACGCTGCTGCGGAACCGAAGGAGTTGATCTGGATTCCGGGCGCCGGGCATGTGGACCTGTACGATCGCGTCGACTTGATCCCGTTCAACAGGCTCACCGCGTTCTTCCAACAGAACCTGGGCGAGTAGATTCGAGAGAAGCTGTTCGGTGCGTGGACAGAGCAGCTTATGATAATATCCGAAGGACCTGTAATAGATAGAGTAGCATCGCAGCAATACAATGACTCACCCAGAGGTATTCAAAGGATTCCAGATCTTCCACTCGTTCTTTGCAGCAAGCTCGCCCTGATCTGTACCTCGATCGAATCTAGCTTGTTGAGAGAGAGTCTTAGTCTAGCGAACCCGTTTCCATGTGATGATAGCTGTGAAAGAGACGAAACTGGAATATGCGACGCGTTATCTTTCGACTTCGGAGGCCGACCGGTCCGTAAAGTCGCATATAAGAGGTGTCGTAATAAAGAGCCAGCACCACGGTACCGCGATGACGCGTTCGACTCTGTCGCGAAACACCTCGTATTTCGTACATCAATGTACAACTCTAATACCTAGCGCGAAACAAGACCACATTGTAGTCTGGCATGAGTGCGCATCTCCCGAGCTCTACTTCGTCGAAAGTTTGTTGAGATAACGCGCTGTCAGGGACATCGTTGGGGATTCGGGCCATTCGGCTAGTCATAACTTCTCTCCAGCGCGGGGCTTACTGACGAAACCGCATTAGCCCGCTCATCCCTTCCTTCTTGCGTTAATCCAAAGGGTCAACAGATGGTAAGCGGAAGGGCGGTAAGCGATTTAAGCATTTGCTTGGTGGCTTAAGATGGCGCCAATGTCTTTGCATATTGCTTCGTCTGCAGCCTTGCTTGCTGCTTCTCTGTTTGCGTTGCGACATTGTCTTTTCTGAGAAAGCGGGAAAGTGAACGGCAAAATGGCGCTTCAGAACGACGTCGAGGCGTGCGAGAAAGACTTGCAGAGGGTTTCGGTACGAATTCATTTGGAGATCTTCATGATTTGCTTTCTAATACCGTCAACAGGACTCTAAACACTCTCAGGATTCCCAACACAGAGATGCAGCAAGCGATTACGACACCACAGCCGTCCGCGCCCTAGTCTGGAAACAAGACCTTCGCATCATCCCCCTCACAGCAGGAATTTACCTCCTCTGCTTCCTCGACAGATCCAACATCGGCAATGCGAAAACTCTCAATGCCAATGCCGGAGAATCCCTCCTGCAAGAGGCCAATATGACCAACTACCAATACACCATTGCGCTCATGGTCTTCCTTGTCGCTTACGCCGTATTCGAAGTGCCCAGCAACTATTTCCTCAAGAAATTGAAACCCAGTCGCTGGATTGCTTTTCTCATGTTTGGTTGGGGCGCGTGCACGATTGGACTTGGTGGCGCAAATAACTATGCGACTGTTACCGCTGTGCGGTTCTTGCTAGGCATGTTTGAGGCGGGATTGTTTCCGGGGTTGGTGTACTATTTGACCTTTTGGTATCGTGCGCAAGAGAGGAGTATGCGTGTTGCTATCATATTAGCGAGTGCGACGCTCGCCGGTGCGTTTGGTGGTGCGATTGCGTATGGCGTTGGACACATGAAGCAGGTCCAGGGTCTTTCTGCATGGAGGTGAGTCGCGCTGTATATCACGCATGTGGCACATATACTGACATCTTACAAGGTGGCTATTCATCCTCGAAGGCATTCCTTCCTGCGTCTCATCAGTAGCCGTATGGCTCTTCCTACCCGATTATCCCGAGGAGGCTTCTTGGTTATCGACATCCGATCGCGCACTAGCAGTCGCACGGCTCGAAAAAGAAGGATCAAAAGGCGATGCGCCGTCGTTGAATTGGGAAACCGCAAAGGCAACTCTACTCGACGGCCGACTTTGGGTGCACTACATCATCTACTTCGGCATCTCAGCGCCGTTCAGCTCGCTTTCCCTCTTTACTCCGACGATTACTGCAGGGTTGGGCTACGAGAACCTCCAGGCGCAGCTAATGACAGTACCACCTTACGCCGTGGCATACGTTGTTTCGATAGTCACAGCTTGGTCATCGGACTACTTCAACGCCCGCGCGTTGCACTCAGCTGTCCTGGCGACTATTGGCGCAATCGGCTTCCTGGCATCGGCCCTGCTTCCAGCTGAATCTTTCCATGCGCGCTATGGATGTCTGATTGTTGCAGCCAGTGGCGCTTTCTCTTGTATTCCCCCGCTGCTTGGCTGGTTGAGCAACAACATGCACAGCACCGCCGCTGCAGGGTTGGCCATTGCATTGAATGTCTCTTGGGGAGCTCCAGGTCAAATTGTTGGCGTATGGATCTACAAGGCGAACGAGAAAGAGCGAGGATATCCTACTGGCCATTGGACGAACTTTGGAATGTTGGTCATGGTTGCTGTCGGCTGTGTTGGGTTGAGGTTTTACTACCAGTGGCGAAACAAGAGATTGCAACGCTTGGGACCGGATGCGACGGGAATGGACAGAGAGTTCAGTTATTGAAGATAGCATATTATTCGGTAGAGCATGAAAGCCTACTGAGTCGCGGCATAAGTGACCAAGATGTCTGACAACCAACTTGACTAAGATCTATGCATGGGACTCAACGCGCTCAACACCATTCTGCTTCTCATACTGCATCGCAGTCTCCGTCAAAGCAGGCTTCAGTGAATCCGCTGCTTCGCGCGTGAACTTGCGTGCAGAAACCTTGTGCTCAAACATGAGATCGAGCTCAGAGTAGGTGAAGCCCTTTGCCTCAGGAAGACGGAAGTATCCCCAAAGGATGAAGAGAAGCGCGATTCCTGCCCAGAAGAAGCCACCCTTGGCGCCCCAGTTCCAGTCGTTCTTGCCAACCATCTTCGGCATGATCGTGTTTGTAACGAAGACGATGGAGTTGTAGGAAGCGCGAGAGAGGGCGACAGTCTTAACACGAAGACGCGATGAGGGGATCTCGGCGGCGAGGGAGTAGCAGATGGGTCCGAGAGAGAGCTGGTTAGGTTAGCCTTTGATTCGGTGGCTTGATGAGCAGAGTGACTTACCTGGAAGCAGAAGATCATTAGAATGATCAATACACCTCCAGCAAGACTGGCGCTCTTGTTGGTCGGTGGTGCAAGGCCGATGAATCCAACGATCATAAGAATGATGAAGATGGCAGTCAATCCAACGAGGTAGATAGGTCGTCGACCAAAGCGTGTCATGATCCACCAGGCGATGAAGCATCCAACGAGACCCAAGCAGTCTTGACCAATCGTAAGATGGAAAGAGTCGTCCTGGCTAAGTCCAACTCCCTGCATGAATTGTGTTCTGGCAAAGTCAGTATGGTTGCTACGTCAGCCAGTTGTGCAGAGACTTACCCGAAGCCCATGAAGGGGACACCGCAAAGAGCTTGAGTGATGAAAGCCATGGCTGAGACCTCGGTGCGGTGTAGATCGCTTCCTTGGAACAAATGCCAGTAGTTGGTTCCAGAGCCGACTTGCTTCTCGTACTGGTCGGTCACAACCATCATCTCCACGTGCGCATCAAGGTCGAACTCGATGCCTTCTGTGGGTGTCGTGATCGCGCGAATAGCTTGTTTGGCCTCGTCGATGCGACCTTGTCGGACCAACCACCATGGCGATTCTGGTGCGAGGAAAGTAGCCGCGATGATAGGGATAGGCCAGATCCACTGAAGAGCGAAAGGAACGCGGTAGCCCCATTGAGTTGTGTTCTGCATGAGTCCAGTGAGGATTCCGGTGGACAGAAGACCGCCGATAACCCAGCACATGTTGATCCACGAGGTCATGTATCCTCTGAGATGCATAGGGCAGAGATCCGCAGCATACGAGATCGCAAGTGTCTGGAAGACACCCCATGGAAGACCCTGGATGATACCTCCGACAAGGAACATCTCCAATCCTGTAGAGAAGAACGGGATGAAGATGGCAGCAGTCATGAACAGCATGCTGGCAATCATGGTTTTCTTGTATCCAATCCATTCGGTGATGTAGCCGTTGATGATGAGACCGAGAATGCATCCGACCTGTGCATATGTTAGTGTTCGTTCCGTCGACATCCTCGTAGAGAACAACGTACCTGGGTTCCGTTCAGGATGATGGTCTGCCATCTCGCAGACACAAGCTTGTTGCCATCCGCATCGACTTCATCGCCGAACCTGTTACGGAAGGGCTGGAAGGCGAAGAATTTGTTCATGAGACTGGTATCGTATCCCTCCATCACAACGCAGAGCGAGATGACGAAAGAAAAGACGATGGCCTTCCACCAGAATCTCAAGGACTGTCGGACGGACATGTTGTGCTCATTGTTGATAGCTGCGTTGGTGTCGTCTCCGGTGTTGTGGCCTTGTGTCGAGGTGACCCTTTCGGCGGCCACATGGCCAGTAGTCTTCTCTACCGACGCCATATCGAATTGAATCCAGAGTGTGCCCGGTATCAAAGATGGGTCTTCGGTGTTGATGGGTTGAGAAGATGCAGGTCAACCACAGGTATGGATCTGCGGTCTATATAGTCCCCAGCGCTGTGGTATGCATGCCTGACAGACGAACCCATTACAGGAGTCAAATGGCTAGCCCGAGAGCTTGGGAAGCTAAGCCCCGGTAATGACCGAATTGGGGCAAGACCGCGGTGAGTTGCGGGGAAAAACATTCAGGACAAGAGTGCCCATGGGGAGACGAGGCGTCAAGTGCGCAAATGAAGCCAATCAGAACACCGACGAGGTTTACCCGGGCACCAGATCGCGAGAGAATTTCAAGAAAGCTTTCCTCGAAGTTTTCCGCCGCTAACATCGTCACTTGGCGGTCCCGTCCCGGCTCTAGTGTTGCAAAGAAAGCCAGGGCCCAGAAGAAGGGCTCGCAGCAACCCTGGAAGGAATCCATTTCTTCTCATTATGCGCTATAACATAACAGGTGAGCTCTCATAAGGCGACTAAAGTAACGTAATGCTCTGAGTAGGACAAAGTTCTCGATTAAACCTACCACAGCGTTGTTGTTGTTTTGGGAGAACTGCCCGTTGTCAGCCCGAGCGTGTTTCCAACTTCCGATGCCACGCTAGCCGAGGCAATGTGTCTGCACGAGCCAGGCAGACCCGCTTTCTGATCCCGACCTGAGCTTTCCACATGAGTTTTCCACGTTCCATTCACGTTCCATCCACTTCATCCCCAGGTTCTTGCGCAAGTCCGACAAGCTATGCGCAAACCATCCGCCTGCCAAGCGTGCCGGTAAGCATCTTGCACGTTGTCAGTGGAGGCGAGCGACCGCTAATTCGGTTGGAAGTACCCGACGCCGAAAATGCATCTACCCAACAGGCGGGCTCGCAACGGCATGCGAGTATTGCTTGTCACATGGTCTGCAGTGTCTCCAAGGCCCGCCAGAAGGAGGTTACTATGCCAAACGCCGGGCTAGACTTCAAGAACTGAGTCGGGTACATCGCGCTCTCCCAGACCAAGCGGAAGCACTGCCAAATCAAGGTCACGACGATCTGCCACCGACTGCTTTGAGGCAGGCGCTGGTGGAGCTATACTTCGACTACATTCACGACCAGTTTCATTCCATGTATCACAAGGCGTCGTTCATGGACGATGTCGTAAACAACCGAGTACCGTCTATCGTGCTTTTCGCGATATGTGCGTTGGCTGCCAGGTTCTCTACCGACAGCTTCTTCGACGGAACTGATCCGAGAGAAAGAGGCGAGGTCTACCGCAAGGCAAGCGAGAGATTTTTCAACATGCGCGACCTCACACCTACCACAATCCAAGCATGCGTTTTGCTGGGAGCATACGCTGCCGCGGGTGGTGAGACTGATGTCGAAAACATGTACTACAGCATGGGTGGACGACTTTGTCTGGCCCTCGATCTACCAAATCGACCCGTCGCAAGTCTGGTAGAGCGCGAAGTCAACATCAGAACTTGGTGGACACTGTGCATGGTAGACGTTTGGTCATCTACTGCGGTGAGACTACCTCGAATCATGCCGTTTGACACTGCTGTGCCTCTTCCAATTGATGAGATACCGTTCTCTATGATGAGCGACGCGGCTATCAGCGACCAAACGTATGGCATCACCTCTCCTCTTCTCGCGGAGATGATCAAGCTCAATCGGATTCTGGCGAGGATCATCGACTTCAATCGACTGTGCGTGTCAGAACACCTTGAAGGCCTACCGCTTCAGAAAGGGATACGTGAACTATCCCGCGATCTTGATATCTGGTTGGAGGAAGTCCCGCACCATATGCGTGACACGTCAGCAAACCTGACAGCCTTCGCATCGCGTGGCCTTGGGCGTATGTTTGTAGCTGTGTATCTCGGCTACTACCACTACGGACTGCTCTTGAACTATCAATTCTTGTCATCTTCAATCGAAGCATCATCCGATCCCGGACGGTATGCTGATGCCTGCAAGCAACATGCCGCCCGACTCTGCGCCCTCGTCTACCGCTCCCAGTCAACATCTGGGAGCGAAGTCTTGTATCCGGCAGTTTCGCATATCCTTGTCGTTGCTTCCACCGTTCAAATCCACACCTTACTCTTTTCCGGTGACGAAAGCCAGATACGCATCTCAAAGACCAGATTGGAACGCAACTTCGAGATACTCCTGCGGCTGAAGACCTATTGGCCGAGTGTCGACGGTGCAATGAGTCGTCTTCGGGCGTTCCACCAGACCTGTCTCCGAAGCAAAGAGACCAGCTTTGTGCTTGATCGGTGGCTGTTGCGCTTCCTGGTCCAATTTGCCCCTCATATGGAGCTCGAGCCACGGGATAACGACCCCGAGTACGAAGCGTTGCTCGCATTGAGCAGGCAATCCCCATTGTCGTGCTATTCAGGCCTGTCCATGTGATCATGCGCGACCGAGACTCTAAGCAGCACGCTGGGAACCCTGGAGAATGAGGACGGCAGCGAAGTGGTTCATTACGGCTCAAGCTGGTGGAGCCGAAATTAGCGTCGCGAAACTTACGAGCTTTCCTGGAGTGTGGAGCCCCAAGAGAGCCAGGGCTTGGCGACAGGGTCCGTCGCTCACGTCTGCGGTCCACTCGAAGTAGTACACACGTGTAAAGCTGTTTAAGAGTCTGAATTGTGCTTCTTTGCTTGGAGCAAGAATCATCTTCGCACTCAAGTCATGGCTCTATCACGCAGCACCATTCTCGTGGTCACGACGCTGCTGGGCAGCGCGACAGCGATCAACAATGGCCTCGCTACTACCCCTCCAATGGGCTGGGTAAGACATTCGTGTCCTTCTCTTGAATTGTAATTAACAAGATCAGAACAACTGGAACGCCTTTGGATGCGATGTCTCCGAAGACCTCCTCCTCACAACCTCCGCACAGATTGTGAGCTTAGGCTTGCGAGACTTGGGTTACAACTATGTCGTACTGGACGACTGTTGGCAGAACCCAAAGGGTCGAGACAAGAAGGGAAAGCTTCAACCAGCTCTCGACAAATTTCCTAACGGTTTGAAGTCCATCTCAGATCATCTCCATAGCCAAGACTTCAAGTTTGGCATGTACAGCAGCGCTGGTGAAATGACATGTGCGAGGTTTGGTAAGATGAATTGAATAAACGTGTTTCTTGCATCATACTGACTCAAAGTAGAGGGCTCACTAGACCACGAAGTCGACGATGCAGAGAGCTTTGCAAGCTGGGGCGTCGATATGTTGAAGTATGACAGCTGCTACCACATGGGTCGTGTCGGCACACCTTCGGTCTCATTCAACCGCTTCAAAGTCATGTCAGATGCTTTGAAATCAACAGGAAGGAACATTCTCCTCAATCTGTGCAACTGGGGAGAGGATCTTGTTCACACAGTAAGCATCACCTGATACCACACCCAAGGATGTTCAAACACTTATCATGAATAGTGGGGAATGAGTATCTCAAACAGCTGGCGCATCACCGGCGACATCTACGACTCTTTCTCTCGCCCCGATGATCTATGCGGATGCAACACCGTATCACCGGGCGACGTCAATTGCGTAGCACCCGGCACACATTGCTCAGTCCTCTTCATTCTCAACAAAGTCGCTCCGTTTGCCGATCGCAGCATCCCCGGTGGATGGAGCGATCTGGATATGCTCGAGGTGGGCCAAGGCGGAATGACCGACGAAGAGTACAAAGCGCACTTTGCTCTCTGGGCCGCCATCAAGTCTCCTCTCTTCCTCGGGAACGACCTGCGCAACATGCCAGCTTCCGCTCTCACCATCATCAACAACCCAGCCATTATAGCGCTGAACCAGGATCCCCATGGACGTAGCGTAACGCGTGTTCGAAGGGACACAGAAGGTGTAGCGAAAGACGAGTGGGGTATGGGCGAGACGCACGTGTGGGCAGGCCACCTACAGAACGGCGATGAAGTCGTGATCTTGCTCAATGCTGGTGGCGAAGACATGGAGATGAGCGTCTCTCTCGCTGAGATATTCATTCCATACGGACCTGGTGGATCAGCGCCCCACGTCAAATACGACTGGGCGATCCACGACCTCTGGGCCCATCGCATGCCCGAAGCGACGGCGGAAGAGCTCCTCGCAGCGGCGTCTCACACCGATCGAGAATCGATTTTGTCAAAGGCTAATTGGTACAACGCCACCGAGACCCCTTACGCCAAGGGCCTCGTTCAGGAGGACCCGCGACTCTTTGGCGAGAAGATCGGCGTTGTTGAGGCTGGTGGTAGGCTCAAGGCAGACGTCAAGAGTCACGCTGCTCGCGTCTTCCGATTACGAAGAATTGCGCCAGAGGACGATCAGTTCGAGGCGAAGAGTATTGCGAGAGAAGACGGTAACGAAAGGGATGAATTGTAATGATGAGACGACTAGTAAGGTACCTTGGTGGGACAAGAGATAGCCTACCTTTATGGAAAACAGAAAGGGGCATAGGCTCTTAGAGTTGCGATTCTTCTCATTCGCAACGAATCGTGTAAATTGTGGAAGGTGTGGTTGGCTCGTTGTCTCCAGGTTATCACAGTACCATGGAACGGAGTGGATGCAACCAGAGAATCAACTTCTGGATTTTTCGAATATATAGCGATCTTGCCCATCCTCCCTCCTACCTATCTTAACCCTTACACAGGCTTTCTCTGTGTTCGTTATCACACAAAGCAATCAAATCTACACCAGACGCAGCCATGACCAAAAACGCAAAAGTCATATCTCCGGCTCAAGCCACATCCGCAACCCAGACGAAATCCTGGGAATGGTCAGCTCCATACTTCGTTAAGCGAGCGCAGGAAGTTCAGGCCAGATTAGATCTCCAACGGCAGACTATGGAGAACCTCCAGAACCAGCATAAGGATCTTCGGAATCAGAATAGGGATCTCCAGGACCAGAATAAAAACCAGAAGAAGGATCACGAACGCGAGTTGAACACATGTATCGGAACGTTTATTGTCGTTTTGCTCACCTTCGCCGCCTTCATGATATGTGGCTTTCTACCATCTTCTTCGCCCGAACATTGTTCATTTGCGCTAGAAGCGAAAGCTGTCCAGATGACGCCCACGCCTACTACGGTCACGGTCACGCTACCGGTAGCCACGCCTACTACAGTCACAGTCACGCTGCCGGTGGCAACCAACGCCGTGCCGACAATCAAGGCCGCACCAGCCTTCAGCCTGACCCCTACAGCTGATCAAGTAAGCTTTGGTCTTCGATCATACATCTATTGTAAGCTCTTAACATGCTAACGCCTCAATAGGTATGGACTGGTCTGACACACGGACAAATATTGTCCATCATCCTCGAAAACAATAAGATCCAAGCTCGATACAACGAAAACTACAGGGCCTGGAGCAAGGAAGAAGACCGGAGGTTCTGGTCCTCATATAGTTCGAAATATTCGTTAACACCAACTCCAACACCTGCTCGATTCAGCGAAAACTATAGGGCCTGGAACAAAAAGGAAAGTGATGGGTGGTGGGAACAGTGGAATGCCCAGGAGGCCCAGAGAAAATCAGAAGATCGAAAGTTCTGGTCTTCGTGGAGTTCGCAATATGCGACAACACCAACTCCGACGCCTGCTCGTTAGGCTACCGCGTAGGTGCTCTTTGAAGGCCAGTGCAAGCATACCAGATTGTTTCTCTGCCATCGCTTGATGGCCATATCTCCGAGCCAGTCTTGAGACCTCGTTAGGATTGGGTTTCGTGTCGTATACGATGTCTTTGGACAATTAGCAAGTCGCCTACAAAGAAGGCAGCGCTTCGCAATTTGTTTTTCATACTCTAGATATCAGTATACGTTATCTTTGTCTCTCTCGACTTGTAAAACTGCAGCACTGCGAATCCTCCGGGGGTAGGCCCTACTACATCTTCCAGCTCATTTCTCCAGCATAGTATGCTCCAGAGTCTCTCCTAAACTTGTCCAGCTTGCAAGTCACCTCAATTCGTATTCTACACGAGGCTGGGGTCCTATGGGCGACACCGAACTGACAATACCATGACATCTTGCGGAAGAGCCGATTCACTACAGTATCTGATGTCATATCGCGCTCGGGAGGATACTATATATTGCCCACCTGTATGCCCTCCCTCCTCTTCTCTTCTCTCAGCGTCGTGATTTCCCATCCCCACACTATCAATCGATCAGCTTTCAGTTCTTATCATATACATCTACCATATATCAACATACACGTCTATTATCATCATCTCCATCTCCATCTCCATCATGAACAACCTACCCTCTTCACCAGCATACTACCTTGGGCCGATTAGCTGCCCCGTTCTCCCATCTCACCGCATGGATGACCTGAAAGAGCGCGAGCCGTCAAGGGCAGGGGACCTATACACAGCAGAGATCGGTCAGACAGTCAACACCATCAACCATCAGAGAAACGCGGTCAAGTTGATCATGGCGAGATGGCCCGCCGTAGACCCAGTTCACTACCCAACTATTCTGGGCGTGAGCCAAAACAACAGTAAGAGTGAGGACGTAAAGGCTGTAGTCAGCATGGTGAACATCATGCAGACCAGCTGGATCGGCCAGTCCTCTTGGGTCCAAGGCTACATCAAGGGAGAGACTGATTGGCACGATCTCCAAGCCCATATCAACAATCTCAACCGATTTCGACTCCTGCTCAAGGTACCACAGGAAAATGAGACTCCCGTGCAGAGGACCGCCCGCCGAGCTCTGCAGCGCGCATACAAGAGAGCAGTCAGGATTCATACTGAGCACACCCAGACAGGTGACCTCCAAGCCTACATCAATAACCTAAGTCGTATGAGTGCGACCTTGGAATGACTGAGCGCGGTGCCTACAATACGGTCAGATCTTAGCGAATGAGATTTCTCAAGAGAGGCGGAGGCCTGCGAGCGGATGCTTAGAGACTAACTGAATAACATCGGAGACCCAGAGGAATACGATGCGGTTAGTAAGTAACAGAGTGATATCCCAAAATGGACTCTGGCTACTACAAAACCACCTGCGTTGACCAGAGCCCGCGACAGGCAAAAGCCGGGAGGCTCGAGCATACGATCAAGAAGGTTGTCGACACTGTCAATACTATACCGACACACAAGATGTCAGATCTGAACGAGCGAGACCCTGCGGGAGCAGCCAACGAGTGGCAGAACCTCCCAGGAAGTATTCCAACAGCAACAAGGTCCAGCGGAACATGATGAAGCTTATCATGGCTAGGTATTCCCAAGTCGATCCAATCCACTACAGCACAATCCTCGGAGGCCCGCAGGCAAATGCCGGACACCTCGAGCATATAACCAAGAAATCGGTAGACACCATCGCCACCAACTGGATTGGAACTTCCTCGTGGCTTTAAGCTTTTGTCGAGAGCGAGACATGCTGGTCGGACTATCAAGTTATCATTAACAACCTCCACCGCATGTCAAAGCTCTTGAAGCTGATCCCGGAGGGCGAGACGCCTGAGAATCGCGCATTACGCCTCACGCGCCGCAAAGCGTACAAGAAAGCTCTGCGCGCCCATCAAGAACACGTCCGTCTGGGGGTAGAGGCGGAAATTCAGACAGCCGAAGATGCGATAGAAGACTTGTCCACAAAGGACGGCGTGACACAAGTTGAACTTCAGGGCGCTTGGGACGAACTCGCCTTCCTCCGCGGCCATATAGAAGGCATCATCCCCACGACCTGCCCGGCATCTAGTTCTGGTTCGGATGGTGAGGCAGCGGCGCCCCCCGTTGCTCGCCGCGCCCTTCGACGAGCGGATAAGAAAGCGATCCGAAGTCACACGGGCATAACCACCCAGACGCGGCAGTGGAGCTTGGTCGCGCCGAAGCAGCACTGGAAACTGTCCCGACGCTCAGAGACGGTATCACTCAAGTCGAATGGGATGACGCCGTAACGCATAGCAAGTACCGCAAGAACCCCCTCTAGCTCGCAGACGTCGTATCCCAGTATATCCTAGAACCTCCAAAGGCGACAGCAGTGTGTCAGAGCTCGGCGACCAAGTCTCTCGTTCGAAGCTCGCTTGACTTCCCCGACAACAAGGCTCTCGCGTATGCAGAGTTCAAGCGCGCTGATCCCATCCTCCATCCTCCAGAACATGCGAACGCCCCCGGTTCCCACATGACTTTGTGGGTCCAGGGTGCCCCAAGCCAGAAGATGCAGACTAGGAAGCGGGCTCGAGAGAGCGATGGTGATGAGGAGGAAGGACGTAGCGTGGCGGATTTCTTACGCGATAGGGAGCGAGGGGTCGTAGGCGGAGCGATCAGAAACATTGGAACGTGATGGGGACATAGGATGTCTGCATCAAGACGACTGCGATCGAGCTTCATGGGAACATTGGGATTTCGCTGGAGGCGGTGATCACAGTCCAGTCGCTGCAAGCCCGATGAGCGAGATAGCGTAAAATCACAGTCTTGAGGAGAGCGCGGGTACTACTCTTATCTATTGGGAGGAAAGCCTTAATTGGTAGTACTGCGATAGCCGTCTACATCACTATTAGGATCTTGCAGCCGCCGGATCTGAGCAGTGACTGCCGCCTTTACAGCCTCTAATGCGACGACGCAGCAACCCGCAGCATGTATTATAACAACCCTCTACACCCCGCAGACCATGTGCTTCTGTATGTCGCAGTGCGCCGCCAAATCACAATTACGTGCACACAGATGTCTAAAGTGCCCATATTGAGTACTGTTGCTACTCTCCCGGAAGACCGCAATACTGCGTATGGCGAGTACAAGCGAGCATAGTAGAATAGCTAAAGCTTCTGGCCTTGGTACAAGAGGTTATTAGTGCACTAGACAGATACGCGTAGGCTCCTAGGACCGGGATAGGGCTTTGTTGGCAGTATTAATAGATGTATTGTAGGCCTCGCGGGTGGTGCTGCTGTTTTCTCTACCTCAGTCTTCGAAGCACGTATCCTTCTCGGGTACTGTAGGCATACCATAGCACTTATCTCTACATCCATGTGCTCTTCGCGATGCACTGCCATCCTCCCCGCCTCTCCCACACTAATACACGTATTCTTCTCGCCTACCAAGCATACCACGGCTAGAAGTTTAAAAGGACAACGTACTCTCCTCGCAGCGCACTAACCCAACACAATCACTTGCGAAAACTAGACATATCCCTATTCCTCTGAACAACCATCTGTTCCTCAGCACTTCAATTCCTCTCGCTACGCCATCCCACACTATCCCACACGATCGCGGAAGCACTGCTCGTCTCATCTTACATGACCAGAATTTCATTTCTGGTATACACATCTCAGGCTGAGTGACCAAGGAGTAGCAAAAGTGATGATCAAAGGCCGGGATACCTGATACTTGTTAGAGACGGAACGTGTGTTGCGGGTACAAGTAGTAGGGCCATATTTCGGCTTTGTTGGTTGGGTTTGGTTGTATCTTCCGAAGAGGAAGACGGAAGAATAGGACGGGAGGGTAAAACAACAGCGCACACGCTTGACGATTTCCATTCGCATGTAAATTCACGTGTCGTTCCAATCAATCCGGTCATCTATGCATCTATCCACCCTCCTTGCCTCCCTCTCCTCTCATACCCAATCAAACCATCCACACACACCATCTACAACTCATCACTCCCCTCCTCCCTCTTCCCCTTCCCATCTCCCTTCCCCCCCTGCGCCACCAACCGATCAATAGCAGCCTTAATATCCTCCTCACTCGCATCACTCCCGATATCCAATTTCTTCAACAACCTGCCCTTCTCATCCGTTACATCCCCCTCCCCCTCTCCACCCGTCTGACTCCCCATATTCTGCAACTTAATACCATCAGCGCTAAACCCCGCCTTCTTCAACGCCTCCTCCAACTCCGCCTGACTAGGCCCGGTCTCACCATCTGCGACAGGAACATCAGTCTCCTTGGTCTCAGCCTTGGCAGATTTCTTCGTCTTAGTCTTCTTCGCCTTCTTCGTCTTCGGCTTGGTAGTCTTGGTCTTGGAACTGGATTGGTTCGGGGGCTTGAAGTGCTTCATCTTCTTCATCATCATGTCCATGACGACGTCGTCTAGCTTCTTCTTCTCGGCCAGGATGTCCTTGACCGTGAAAACGGGATCGTCTGTGGGGCCTAGTTCAGCTTGCTTGGCTTCGTTGTCGTCGAGCCAGACTTGTGCTTTCTGTGCGTGCTCTTGGACGGTCTTGAGGTCGGATTCTGTGTAGATGGTAGGGACTTCGGTGATTCCAGGCGCGGCGGGTGCTTCGGCCTCTTCGTCAAGCTCGTCCATGGGGTCGGTGGAAGGTGAGGCGGAAGCGTCAGCGGAGGCCTTGGAGACGGCTTCGCTGCTCTTGGAGCTCTCGGCGGATTGCGTTTTGATCTGGCCGTCGACTAGTTGCTCGACTTCCTTGATGTGGGCGATGGTGTCTTTGAGCTCTTTGATGGCGTCGGGGCGCTTGGATGCTTCGTCCTTGCGCTTCATCACTGGGTTGACAATGTTCTCGAGCTCCTTGAGCTTGCTCCTAAGAGTCTTCTCGTCGGCGTCGGCACCACCGGAGTACATCCAGTCTGAAGCAGCGCTGAGAGCCTTTTCGAGCGTTTCGCGGACGGCAGAGGTGGAAGCTCCGATGAACGATTCGTCCTCGAGATAGTCGCGAGCGCGGTAGGTGAAAGCTTCAAGCGAGTTCAACACCTCTTCGCGGGTGCGGCGAGACTTGTCAGATGAATCGAAAGCCGCAAGCCTGTTGACGTTAGGATTTATACGAGTAGAACAAAGTTCAAAAACTCACCTGTCCTGCATCCTCTTCAACTCCTTGCGAGGGAACTTCTTGTAACCCAGCTGCTCAACATCATACGTAATCGCCGACCTAACAGTCTTAATCTTCTTCTCTCCAGCCTTCGCAGCATCAGTGCTCTCAGCACCTGCGGAAGACGAAGACGACGACGACTTGGAGGACTTGGAGGACGAGGCAGATGAAGAAGAAGAGCTCTCGCCCTCCTTCAACGGCTCCTGGTCCTTCTTGCCACCCATGCCAAACAGGTTCTTGACACCATCGACAATGCCGCCCTTGACCTCCTCACTCTCAGTCTCGCAGGTAACCCACGCAGACAAGACCTCAGGAGTACCAGTAACAGGGCTGAGCCTAACCTGAACATAGTTGTTGAAGCTGTCGCGCTCGCACTTGTTCTCGTTGATCATGTGAGTAACAACCTTGGTCAAGTTACCGCTCTGGAAGTGAAGAGTGGGCTCCTTGGACACCTCGCCGTTAGCGCCAGGAACAGCCTGGTACATGGTGAACTCGAACTCGCCCATAAAGTTGAAAGGCAGGTCCTTGGTCGCGCCAAGCTTGGTGTTGGGGGTGAAGATCTTCTGGTCGCGCTCCTTAAGGTTGAGCATGTACTGGTAGCCGTGGTTGTAGCCCTGGGTGTCCGAGTCGCGGATCTCCTTGACGCGGAAAGATGGGCTGAGACCAGCGGCCTTGAATGCAGCGCCGAATACGGCGGCCTCGTCGGCGTTGACGTTCGCCCTGATCTTGCTCTTGCCTGCAACTGCTTCGAGACGGGCCTGGACAAAGGGTGTGCGGCTCGCGCCACCGTGGACGATGACAGAGTCGATATCCGCAAAGGTAAGGCCAGCGGCTGCGAGGGCCTGGTTGATCGGTCCATCGATGCGTTTGGCGTAGTCGGCAGTGAGCTCCTCAAACTTGGTGCGAGAGAGCTTGTACTTGAAGTCGACATCCTCGTAGAAGCTCTCGAAGAAAGAGTTAGTTTCCTTGTTAGCGCTGAGCATCTGACGAACCCTCTCAGCCTCCTTGAAGAGCTTCGCAGCGGTACGTCCATGGCCCTTGACCTTGTCGGCGGTGAAAGAAGCGCTCTTGGCAGCTGGAAGCTCAACAAAGGTAGCCACCATGTCGTCGACGATGAGCGAGTTCATCGCATCACCTCCAAGCGTTCTGTCCCATCCAGCGCCCATGACCTGAACCTCCTGGATAGTCTTGTTGCGCCTGCCAACATCCTTGACAGACCGGCCCTGGAATTTGAGAACAGTAGCCGACAAAGATCCAGCGCCCATGTCAAACACCAGGTTCGTCTCCGGCTTGCCGTCCTTGGTAACGTCGGGGAAAGTCCTGCCAGTAGCATAGTTGAGACCAACAGCCAGGCCGTCAGAAACAACGCTGAGCACCTTGAGACCAGCCAGACGAGCGGCAACCTCAAGTGCACGCCTCTCGTCGACCGTGTAGAAAGCCGGAACCGTAAAGACGACGTCCTGGATATCGTAGCCCTTGCCCGCCATGGCCTTTGCGTTCTCCCTGACGTTCTTCAACTCCATAGCCAGTAGCTCTTCAACCGTGTATGATTTATCCTCAGCGAAGACGCTGCTCACAAAGCTAACCGTGTTGCGCTTGTCCGTTCCTGTAACCTCCAACGCAGGGTATCTCTCCTTGTACGTGCCCACAATATCGCTCTCACTCGATACACCAAGAAGGTGTTTCAGATTCGGGTATACATCGCCCGGGAAGCGTCCCTGGAGCGCAATCGCATCGCCGCCGTAGAAGCGCTCGGGGAAGGAGCCAGCAGGTAAAGCGCCGCTCTTGGAGGGCTTGAAAGCGACGGCTGACGTTTCTTTCCGTTTCGAGTCTTTGGTCAGAACGATTTCGAGGGGAACGCCGGGCTTTACGAGCGCGGCTTTGATGTATTCGGTGCCTAGGTCTACGCCGATGACGGCTGAGGCGGCGGAGGCGGTCGTCGAGAAGAGGAAGAAGAGACCGAGGAGCATGGCTCCCGGTGAGAGATTGCCTCTCCGGCGTCCGGGGGGCGCCATGATGTGTGGTGTGGTGCGGAAAGTGAGAGGTGTCGTTAACGGCAGGCGTGGAGAGGTTGTGGTGGGATGTGCGTGCTTCGCCGCGGGGAAGAAGTGTGGGAGGTTGATACGTTGCAGTAGAGAACCTCGATAGAAGAGAAGAGAGTGACGGGGAATCTATCCCAGAGAAAAAGCGGTGAATAGGTTGTCGGTCGAAACCGTGGTCCTTTGAGTGTTGAAATGCGAGGGCGGTTTCGTAGTAATGTACTTGGATCGAGCTACCCTGTCCCGGACTTATTTGACACCTGGTCTTTCTCCAAAGGACAGTTTGACGTTATAGCATCAACGCAACGTCACATGTAGAGGCGGTCGTTTGATGAAAAGCTTAATTCACTGCTGCCTACTACTTCTTTTGGATTGAGGACATTTGGTCTTATCTAGTAATCGTGTCGAGTCCTCTGTATGCCCTTCGAGATCCTTTGAGCAATCTGGCCAATCACAGCGTCAGGAAAACCGTCTTCGCCGCAATGCAGCAGCGCGACCATGTCCTCCGCCTGTTTGCAGCAATATTCGACTGCGTCTGATGCCTGCAGCATGGCATATGCGCCTGAAGCATTTCACACAATAGTTATGTCCCAGCTGTTCAGTTATACAGCCACCGTGTTCTCTTGCCATACTACCGGTCCATCATATCCCACGGTTAAACTCCACCATGCCATCCTTGCCACCGCGCTGATGAAACTCGGGTTCGAGCGACTGTGCACTGACAGCCTGGCGTTGCGGGAACGCAGCCAGCGCAAGAGGCAGCGCGAAGATGGATGTCGTGAAAATGAGTCCTGACTGCGCGTTAGCTACCTAGGTGTCATCTTACAAACGCCTTTCGTATTGACTCACCCAGATTCACCGGCGTCACCATCCTAGGCCTTTGCTTAAGCCATTCTGTCTTTTGCAGCTTCACCAGCAGGAGAGGCGGCAGCACCATGATAGGTGTCGCATTAAGCACACGACTCAGCGCCGTCTCTCCCACGGCGAGCGTAGCTGCCTTCTTGCTCTTGCCCAGTGGCTTGACCTCCATATCTCCTGTGTCTACTCTGCGTCGCTCGGCTTCCGACAACGCGGGGTACACGTCGATGCCCTGTCTGATTTCCTCACCGCGCATGAGGAACACGTTGAGCGCACCAGCTGTAGCAACAGCCGCGAAGGGCACTAATCGACTAGCGATGACTTTTGCGTTGGGCGACAGGCTCTTGAGGCGGGGTACCAGCGCGTTGAGACCGAGTGCGACACCGCATGATGCGCTGACGGCGAGGAGGTAGGATTGGACGATTGTGGATGTAGAGAGCGGGATCGATTTGTTCGCGTTGGAGAAGTTGATTCCGACGTTGACCGACTGGTTCGTGACTTGCCAGCCTAGTGTTCCCGCTGTCTGTATATCCTTAGTATATTGTCGCATTATCTCAATGTAGACGCTTCTCATACCCCAAGACCCGGTGTAAGCATACCAGCGGTGACAACCAAGTTTGTCAGGACAAAAGACGACATGCGGAATGGCAGAAAGACTGGCTGGCCCGTGTCTTCATTCTGTCAGCGTGTCCCCGTCGCCATGCGATCGCTGGTTGTAGTACCTGGGTGTATGGTAGAGTCGATGATCTTCTTCGCATTCCACAACTCAGGCGTCATCTCAGGTATCTTGCCCGTCTTGTACGCGGTAACGAGCTTCTTTGCATTTTCGAGGCCGGCCGACGAGGTGAGGAGGGTTCTGTTGCGCGTTAGTTAGCAATGATTATAGAAAGATTATAGACATGAACAAGCAGTGGAAAAGCTCAAGGTCGTGGTACTCACCACACCCAGTATCCCCAAAGAAACATCATCATCCCATGCGCACAGTATCTCACCTCGGATCTGATATGTTTGCTGAGTGCTGCACGCGACCCCAGTATGTCCCTAGATTGAACTGCGAGACTGGCAGGTCGCGATTGCCTGGTAGCGAGGACGTCATGTTGACGGAATATGAAGGTGTGAGAACCGCGACTGAAGCAAGGGAAGCTTCAACGGCACGCGAGTTTGCGACGATGAGTGTTCGTGTGGGTAAATGTGTAGGGCGCGACGATATCGGCGATAATGCGAAGCGGGAACTAGCGACAAGCGCAATAGCTGCGATAGGTACATTTCATCCATGGATATGCCATTTCTACATATCAACCTCTATATTACCTGCGCATCTTGTGTCATAACAGATGCTCGTGAGCATGTAAGAACGCTTTAAATCATCCACCGATACTACCTCCAGTAAATGCAACATTACGCGGTATAAACACTATGAAACCAAGCGCTTTTATGCATCAAATCCAGCCCCATCCACCCCATTTCCCATCCCTCATTGTCGATACCTCATTTCTTCTTCTTGTTCTTCTTCCCGTTGTCCGACGCCGACGTTCCTAATATATCATCGAAAGTCTTGTTAGGGTCGTGATTGCTCGCGGGCCTCAAACTCGGGCTGCCCATTGGCATCGGCGGCGCAACACCAGGCGGCAGCGGCAAAGCCTCCAACCCCAGATTCATAACGCTTTCCCGCCTTCGATCCGGGCTTTGACTCCGCGCTCGAGCAGCCGCACCAGGATCAAGAAGACCAGGCGGCGGCGGTAACGGAGTCGCGTTCGCATTGAGTTCCTGCATCGCGGCGTTGAGTAAAGTATCGTCTGCAGCCCACTGCTGAGCCTTCTTCCAGCAGTGCGAGCGGCGGAATGTGCCTTCGACGCCGTGCTCGACAACGTCAGTGGGCAAGGACACGACTTGCGCACCGCCTGCGACTCCGAACCAGGTTCGCGAGCGGGTTGTGTCTTCTCGGGCCCAGGGGACGCCGCTGCGTGGGACCTCGCACAGGAAGTATTCTACGCCTTCGGTGAAGCGCACGCCGGGTGCGTCGACGACTAACATAGGTAGGGACTGGATTACGGCGTATAGGAAGAGCCACTGGCCTGACCGCATGTCCCACATGTCGTCCATGTTTGAGCCGGTGGCTTGCTTGAACTCGAATTGGCGGAATGCTTCTAGGAAGGGTGTTTGTTGCTCGGCATCGGCGTTGTGGGATTGCTTCAGTAGCTTGGCGACTTCGTCTTTGTGTAGCTTCTTGCCGCGTGCTTTTGCGTCTTTCTTCGCGTCGCCCGTCTTCGCGTTCTGTGATATAGGGTAGAGGGGTAGATCGAAAGGAATCGGTGGCGCGACTGGTGGTGTGCTGCGGTCGTATTCGCTCAGAACCTTCCTCAGCGCACGCGCGACAACGGATTCAATGTCTGTTCCTTCGTCTTCTGCGATAAAGCCATCCGCAGTGCGGTTTGTCAAGTTCTTCCTATCCACGAGGAGATCATACAGACTAGCCATGTCGCGATATATCTCTAGTAAGACCAGTCGGTTGAGACCACTTGTAGTCAGGTTGTTCTTTTTGGACTTGGCCTTTGGTAGCCAGGAACCGTATTTGTGCCTGTAGTAGTCCATGACGAAAGACTTGATAGTCATAAAGGCAGCCCTCCACTTCTTGAAGCTGATGACCTTGCCCTCGCTTGCCATTGCGCTGTTCATAATGCCAGAGAAGATGTGCGGAAACTCAAAGTCCTTGAGCTTGTGATTGATGGTTTGCTCGCGGTTTTCCAGATCCATAGCAGCTCGGGCAAGTCGCGTAGAACTCTTTGGGCTGATCATGCCAAATTTAGGCGAGTCGAGTTCTTTGACGCTGTTGTACTTTCCGGCAGCGTGGACGAAACCCTCGGTGTATAGTGCCATCGAGCGCAACTTTTCTCCTAGCACAATGGCTTCTATAGTCTTCTCGCGGCTGTGGCGGACGTCTGCGAGGGTCAACTCGTCAACGTAGCAGTCAAAGCTCGACGCAGCGACCTCGCCAAAGGTGGATCCGTCGACGTTGGAGAAGGCATAGTGCGACAATATGTCTCCGATCCGCAGGAAGATGTCGAAGATGTCTGAGTGACGCTCCGTAGCGACCAGCGACTGTCCGATGAGGAAGGCGAAGAAGTTGCGGTAGGTAACCAATGTGTCGGTATCATTTGCGTCGAGCCGGGGCTCGTGAGGGGTGATGGCAGAGTCGGAGCTCAGCGAGATGGGCATGTATAGATGCTTCTCTGTGTACTCGTCCTCCAGTGCGTCGCTTAGCGCTCTGGACCCCTTGGATATGGATTCATCCGAGCTTCCTATCTGGCTCTGGTCGGGCGATGCAGTGCGCGACTGTTCGCCAAATGGCTCTCGTGACACGCGTCGCGATGTGCGGTCGGCCAGGTCGAGCGGAGGCACGTTCGCGTCGCTGTAGAGGCTGCCGTGGACGAGGCGGGTGAGCAGGTGCGATGCTGCGTATACGGAGGAGTCGATGCGGAAGGAAGGGCCCTTGTCGGAGGTGCGGGGGAAGAGGTAGACAAACGTGTCTCCAGCGTCGTCCCAGAGTTCAGGGACCTTTCATCTTGTCAGCGTTGGTATGATATTCTGAGCAGCCGCAGACTACCTTTTCGCCGTTCAGCAGGAACGTCAGGTTGTATGGCACCTTGCCCTTGTGTCCGACGATCCATGCCAGCGGACTCGCATTGCCTTGTGGTGCGCCAGACGCAGCGTCTACTCCCTCAATGCCGCCGGGTGGGCCGCCAAATAGACCGCTCTTCCTGCGCAGCTTCTTCAGTTTCCCTTCGGATGGGTCTAAGCTCGGCGTTCCGGGTCGGCTACTCGCTGGTGACGATGCGCGCGACGGCACCTCCAGCGGCGGAGGTGGCTCGAGGGGCTCAAGATCGGCAGGCACGACCGGCTGGATAGTGGGGTTGGAGAGGGACACCGCGCGTGGTGACTGAGCGGCGGGCGGAGGATATTCGGGCGTGAGGTGTGTCGCTGAAGAGAGGCGGTTGCGCACTTTGGTCAAGCGGCTGCTGGACTCTGATGACGCAGGGGTTGGGCTCAACTTCGCATTATTCGTAGACCCTGACGGCTCGGACGACCCAGACGATCCGAACAAACTCGACAGCCGACGAGCTGACTTCTTCTTGTCTCCCAGCATGGCGAGGCGATCTAGTAGTTGTCTATGCGGCGCGGGAGGAGCAAGAGTTGGGGTATCGTGAAGCGTAGGAAAATATACTATGCGCGCCGCAACATGGGTTTGACACAACAGCAAACACGAGCACCACACATGCAGGGCCCCGGGCACCGGTCAGTTAGTATATGTCGAAAGGGACTGAAAAGCTTAGTGAAGGGACTAGGTGTTTAGGTGATCTATATTTGAGCTGTCGCAGATCCGCAGTGTCGTAACCATGCTAGTGCACGAGTAACGTCAAAGGTCGGGTGGCCACAACGTGGGTCGTTCTCTACATCTGTCATTGGCTTTGCTCTTCAGCCTTGGGGTGCATTTACACCTTGGTATGGCCGGCCGGCCACTCAGCGGCCTCTTTGACGTCCAAAAGACCCTTTGCCAGCGCTGGCTGTGACCTGCAGCACCTGCGCCTCATGCTGCGGGCATGCTGCGGGCAAGGCCCACCTCATCCACGGAAGCTGGGAGCGGACCCATGCGCAGCCGTGTCGTGCCAGAGACGACTGTTTCGAGTTGCCCGGCCTTCAAATGTGTAACGGTCGATGAATACTGTGCGATACTACCACGAGTGAATTTGTTCAGCTGCAGCTGACATGTCGTGTTTTCGTGACCATTCGCAGCATCGGTAAAACTATTGACAGCGCCGGCCGCATCGATGAGGTCTTTAGCGAGCGGATGACGTACCATCCCTAATCGATAGCGTCCACCCGAGGCTCATGGCTGTCATACACGTGCTGGATGTGCGCCCTACGTTGGTGTGAGCATGGCATTGACAAACCGCATGTACGCTTCATTCAATTGCTGCCAACAGACCCATTTCCGAACTTCGCATCTGATATAATCGCGGCACGCTCACGTTATTACTGCCGGCCTGAGTCCACTCCGCCCCATAACTGCGCACCAGCCACTTCGGTACGCAGCCGTGTTCCGACGCCGCCACGGCTTCATCAGCATCCAATACAGAATCCAATATGGGCGGCGGCCAAACTATCGCGGACCAGATACTCAAGACGTTCGCCCTACCGGACGTCGTCGGCTCCAAGACTAGCTCCAAGAAGCTGATCAATCTGCTGAGAGGGCACGTGCCCCTGCCATTCATGCAAACCCGCTACCCTATTGGGACATTACGCGGCCAATAGAGTAATCGCTAACAGCACCAGATGGCCAAACGTGTCTTTACTTCCAACGCAATTGCTCGACAAAGCAGCCCATAATGTCCTCCAGAAGAAGCCCATTGCGTACCCAGCCATGTGCTATGGGCCCGATTCAGGTGACCCGCGGCTGAAGAACAATATTGCGCAATGGCTCACCACGTTCTATAAGCCCGCGGACCCGGTATCCGAAGACCGCATATGCATCTCTGGTGGGGCTTCGCAGAATCTAGCTTGCCTGCTTCAGGACTTTACAGATCCGGTGTATACACGGAATGTGTGGATCGTCGCTCCGGCGTATATGCTTGCTTTCCGTATATTCGAGGATGCTGGGTTCCACAAAAAGCTGAGGGCCGTGCCTGAGGATGAGGAGGGGATTGATATGGCGTATCTGAGGAGTCAGATTAAGCTGAGTGAAGAGAAGGCGAGATCTGAAGGTAATAATGAGCCGGTGAGTCGCTGTCAATACTTGGACAGTCTGAGACCTTCTTAAGTCTACCATGATCTCGTCTCATTAAAATCTACTGCGACTGCATGTCGGGGCATGCAGCGCTGTATGGCTACTAACATTGCCAGCAATTCAAACCTCCAAGGCCTTCGAATAAGATCTACAAACATGTCATCTATGCGGTTCCAGGATTCTCTAACCCTAGCTCTAAGACCATGAGTCTAAACCGTAGAGAGGAGTTGGTACGTCTGGCGCGAGAGTACGATGCTCTTATCATCACAGACGACGTATACGACTTCCTGCAATGGCCATCAAGTCTCAACCCTAGTACGCTTTCCATTGAGAAAGCCAGTTTGCCCCGCATCGTCGACATCGATAGATACCTGGACGGCGGCGCCGAAAGACATGGCGCAGATGGCTTCGGTAATGCAGTCTCAAATGGATCGTTTTCCAAGATCTTCGGCCCTGGTTTGCGTACGGGTTGGTGTGAAGGAACGCCCAAGATGGCGTATGGTGTTTCGCAAACGTAAGCATATTTTCTGGAGATCTCGTCATCTGTCTCTGTCGCCATGCGCTATCACTCATGCCGCGTCTGAGATACCCGAGATCGAAACCATCGGGCTCAGATCGATCTGAGGTTATGGTGTCACAACGATGTCTCGCTCCATCCGGCATGACAGCTAACGTGTTCCAGAGGATCCAGCCGTTCGGGCGGAGCACCCAGCCAGCTGACAGCCTGCTTTGTGGCCGAGACACTGGAAACAGGAGAGCTCCAACGCTACGTGTACGACCGACTTCAGCCCACCTACGGCAATCGGTACCGCCGAATGGTAGAAGCCATCAACAAACACCTCATTCCACTGGGCGTTGACATTCCCCAAACCGATCGCGAGGTCGTCGGCGGCTACTTCATCTGGCTGACGTTGCCATCGCCGCTAAAAGGCGCAGTGGTAGCACAACGCGCAAAGGAAGAAGAGAACCTAGCCGTCGCACAGGTGAGTACAAGCCACGATTACGTCCACGTCCCTTGTCCAGATCATGGGTAAAGCTAACCACGACGCTTGTGTAGGGCGAAATGTTCGAAGTGAGTATGCTGCTCCGCAGCCATGTGCGCCCAACTGACAGATTCAGGTACCCGGCGACACCGGCCATGAAGGCACGTCATTCAGCAACGACATCAGGGTTTGTTTTGCGGTCAGTACATACTCCTCGATTGGGTCTCCGAAGCGATACTAATCCATTGCTAGTGGGAAGAAGAAGATATGCTTGCCGAGGGTATTGAAAGACTCGCCACGGTCATTAACCGCATGTTGAAGGAAGAGGCCAATGGAGGACAGGCAACTCAGAAGGCGGCTGCTCAAGAAGAAGACGCGAAGGGTCTGTGGTGATTGAGCGGAGGGAAGGAATGGCGAATGGGATGGAAGATCGCTGTCTCGAAGTGAAGAGCACCCTATCAGCCACAATCTAGATCACACAGAGATCACGCAGAAACTTCCACGACTGTAGGGACCATATCATGTGATTCTGGTCTTGCACAACGCTATTCGTCGAGATCCGGTAATAGAGGTTGCGTTAAGCATGAGGGATCTGCGCGTTCGGGATCGCGTCGAAACGTCCCCAGGCCCCACAAAAACATCCTGAAGGAAATGAAAAGCAGTATATCCGGTGGCGGCGCGAAACACAGTCACCGTTGGGTATGCAACCTTAGGCGGCGATGCATCACAGCATAGCGTGGTAACCCCGTGGTTGATGTCTTGCACTGGTGCAAAAGAAACTTTCGGAACCCATCACGTCCAGGATAGCGATCGGGGTGGTGTTCGGTTCGAGCTTTTTTGTCCGCAAGGCTCGTGCTATGTTGCGCACAACGCTCATGAATGACACCATCTGCTATATGTCTGTGTGTTATCGGCATGTGGAGGCAACATGTCCATGATGCCCATGTGCGCGTGCCGAGGCGAACAGCTACGTCGTGGTCGAGTACAATGCCGTCCACCACACCTTGGCATGACTCTCAAGCGCCTCTTGGATGGAGCCCGGCGCATCGCAGTGTATCCACGATCTCCTGCCGGGCCGTCGCGTCGAATTGCAGAGAAAGTCGCGCGTGGCGTTGACGCGCTGGCAAATGCTTTATCTGCGCGGCGGGCGAGCGAGGGCCTGTCGATGGCCTGGCGTTTCAGCGCCGTCTCACATGCGGGCATCGGTTGTGGCGCTACCAACCACATCCCTGATTTCCCTTCAGGAACAAACGCTCGCCTCGCCGCCTTCTACCCTCCCCATCCACTCACTGGCCATCGTCTCCCGCTTGTTTCACGCGGAGAAAGGGATACAACGGGTACAGTCTTGTGGGCCTGGCTAGTGGAGACCCTAGGTAATTTTGGACGCACGCGACGGCGGCAGGGTCACAGGCACGCAACCACGAGCCGGCACTTGTCTGCGGGCGTGGAATGCGGCTTCAAAACATGGCCGCAAGCGGTCGTCAGGAGGCAAGGGAGGAAGAGGGACTGCTTTGTGAATCGGGGAGGATCAATGCCCACGATGAAGAGATGGCAAAAGAGCTTGGGTATCACAGCGACGACGAGGATATAAAATGCCTACTCAATGCCGGGGAACATGAATCGAGCACAGCACAGCGAACATCACACCCCGGCTACCCGAAACTTGAAACAAGGCGTTTCGACAACGTTGATTGGCGCCCCGATCCTATTGTAAGTCCCCTTCCTGAATGAACCGCTGTACATATACTATGCGGCGGCGCCCCCATTCACTTTTTCCCTTCACGCAGGCGATTGTCAGCTACCAGCACTCATTGTGTGCCGTCAGTTCTTATTGTTCTCTGTCATTCATTTCTATTGTGTAGAGTCATCTTCTCACAACAACATTACTACTTTCTTCTTCCTTCGTTGCTAGCCAACCTTACCACCACTTCTGCAAACTTGCAATATTTCTACTCGACGATCCAACAACACTATCAACGTCCTTTGCCGGTCAACTGACAACGATACTTCCAGTCTTTCAAGTCGAGACTTTTCCAACTAGCTACTCCGAACTTCAACAAACGCACTGCCATTATGGTTGCCTTTAGCGCTGGAGCGCTTCTTTTGACGCTGCGCGTCCTCCTTTCCGCCACTCCTTCTACTGCTGTGCCCGTTGCGCAAGCACCTACTGCTTCATACGCACCAGTCCCAGCCCCATCAGCAGCACCAGCTCCGTCGGCAGCACCGGCACCGGCAGCACCAGGTGGCGCTTCCGGCTACTGGCTTGAAACCATCAAGCGCCAGGGCCAGGCTCCCTTCAACCCCAACCCAGAGTCCTACAAGGTCTTCCGCAATGTCAAGGAGCTTGGAGCCAAGGGTGACGGGTCCACCGACGATACCGAAATCATCAACAAGATCATCGCTGACGGCGAGCGATGCGGCGAGGGCTGCGACTCTACCACCACCACACCAGCACTCATCTACTTCCCCGCCGGTACCTACATGATCAGCAAGCCCATCATTCAGTACTACTACACCCAGTTCGTTGGTGACCCATTGAACATGCCCATCCTCAAGGCCACCGCAGACTTCGAGGGCATGGGTTTGATCGATGCCGATCCCTACATCCCAGGCGGCGACGGCGCCAACTGGTACACCAACCAGAACAACTTCTACCGCCAGGTCCGCAACTTTGTCATCGACATCTCCGCTACCAAGGCTGCCGCTGGTATCCACTGGCAGGTCTCCCAAGCCACCAGTCTCCAGAACATTGTTTTCGAGATGGCCAAGGGTGACGCCGGCAAGGACCAGAAGGGTATCTTCCAGGACAACGGCTCCGGTGGTTTCATGACCGACCTGACCTTCAACGGAGGTGCCATTGGTGCCTTCATGGGTTCCCAGCAATTCACCATCCGCAACATGACCTTCAATGACTGCGGTACCGCCATCTTCCAGAACTGGAACTGGCTCTTCACTTACAAGAGCATCTTCATCAACAACTGCCAGGTCGGTCTTGATATGGCCAACAGCCCCGCCAACCAAACTGTCGGCTCTGTTCTTCTGCTCGACAGCAAGTTCACCAACACTCCCATCGGTATCAACTCGTCTTTCACCGAGAACAGCATTCCCACCACTGGCGGCACTCTCATCCTTGACAACTGCGACTTCACCGGTTCCGAGAAGGCTGTCATTGGTGCTACGGGTAACACTATCCTTGCGGGTGGCAAGAAGGTCGAGACCTGGGCTCAGGGTAACGCTCTCGCTGCCGGCGCACAGCTCGGTCGTGTCCAGGGTGATGTCAACGGTGCACCCGCGAAGCCCCAGAGCCTCCAAGGCCTCAACGGCTGGTTCGAGCGCAGCAAGCCCCAGTACGAGAACGTCGACGTCTCCAAGTTCGTCAGCCTCAAGTCTAAGGGTGCCAAGGGTGACGGTGCTACCGATGACACTGCCGCTATCCAGGCTGCTATCGATGGTCTCCAGGAAGGCGAGGTTCTCCACGTCGACCACGGTGCCTACCTCATCACCAAGACTGTCGTCGTCCCCGCTGAGAAGAACGTCAAGATGGTTGGCGAAGTGTACAGCACTTTCTTCATCACCGGCGAGTTCTTCTCCAACATGGACGACCCCAAGCCTGGTTTCCAGATTGGTGCTAAGAGCGGCGACAAGGGTTCTTTCGAGGCCTCTGACCTCATCATCGGTACTCAAGGCCCTGCTCCCGGTGGTATCTTGATGGAGTGGAACATCAACGCCGAGAGCGGTGCCGCCGGTCTCTGGGACGTCCACTTCCGTGTCGGTGGCTACGCCGGCACCAAGCTCCAGTCGTCCAACTGCAAGAAGAACCCCGACGCGACCCACGAGCCCAACCCAGAGTGCATTGGCTCCTTCATGCAACTCCACATCACCAAGGACTCCAACGGCTACTTCGAGAACGTGTGGCTCTGGACCGCCGACCACGAGCTCGACCAAGATGACCACTCCCAGATCGACATCTACAACGGCCGCGGCATGCTCGTCGAATCCCAAGGCCCCGTCTGGATGTACGGCACCGCCTCCGAGCACTCTCAAATGTCACAATACCAGTTCTCCGGCGCCAAGGACATCTTCTACGGCGCCATCCAAACCGAAACGCCTTACTACCAGCCCAACCCCACCGCCGCCGTCCCCTTCACCAAGAACGACAAGTACTTCGACCCAGACATGAGCCAAGCCAAGGCCGCCTGGGCCGTCCGTGTCACCGACGGCAGCGACAGCATCTGGTCCTACGGCGCGGGTACCTACTCGTTCTTCCAGAACTACGACCAAGACTGCGTCGTCGGCCAGAACTGCCAGCAAGACATGAACGAGATCGCCAACTCGACAAACGTCAACTGGTTCGGTCTTAGCACCAAGGCGTCCGTCAACATGATCACCATGGGTGGTCAGGGTCTAGCCAAGGACGAGGATAACCGCTCTAACTTCTGCGCTACCCTTGCTATCTTCGCTCAGGCATAGATACCTCCTTCCTTTCCTCTGCGACAACACTACGTGGATATCCTTGATGGATCTTCATTGACATAGACACTTTTTCTCTTCTTTTCCCTTTGGGGACCTTGTTTTTTTTTTAACGAACATGTATATTTTGTTGTTCTGTCTTTGTCCCATGTAAGAGGCGGAATGTCACACTCGCTTGAAAGATACGCTGTATGAAGTCGAGAAGCATTATTTATACCCCTGGGCAGGATGGAGGAGTTTGGGCCGGATCCTTTTCTTTTGAGTCGAGTTGATAAGATGATGAATTCGATATCTTGTGATATTATTAATACTTGGCACCTTTGCTTGTGAATCCTCCCTAATAGTCTGAACAGCTTCATAACAGGTCCTCGCAAGGTGAGATTATGGAGATAGTGGTGATAACATGTTCGTGCCTCGCCAAAACTCACCTCCCCGCGCGCACGTCCTCGGGAAAAACTTCCCCGCTTAGAATCTCGCAGCTCAACCTTCTACAAAACCTACCTTTTCCCACACAACCACCCCACCACATCTCTCACGTGCGCAAACATGTCTGAACCGTCAGACGAATCCACGCGACCGGCGAAACGCGCGCGCCTCGACGATAATGCCGCTCCCTCGCTCTCCACCACATCAACCGCAGCTCCGAATACAGCTCCGATTCCCACGGCCTCGATTCTCTCGGCACCAGCAACCATTGACACGGATCTGGAGCGCGAAGTACGCGCCGGTATAACCGAATATGTGTGTCCGGATAACCTGGGCTTCACGGGTGTGCTGAAGCAGAGGTATACGGACTTTTTGGTCAATGAGATTGGGTTGGATGGGCAGGTGTTGCATTTGAAGAGCACGGAGGTGGTGGATAAGAAGAAGGCTGGGAAGGAGGACGGGGAGAAGACGAATGGTGCGGGTGGAAAGAAGCCTGAGAGTACGGCAGCGACTGAGGAGAAGGTCGATGCTGTTATGCAGGATGCGGGTGTTGTTGGTGAGACTACGCTTGCGGTGCCGGAGCCGGTGAAGGTGGAAGATGCGCCGAAGGAGGAGGAGAATGATGGGGAGGTGATTATTGGGAAACCGCCGGCGGCACAGGAAGAGCCTGAAGAACAGGTACGTGATTTGTAGGCATATGCACTGCGCGGATACTAACACCATGCAGTTGCCGGAAGAAGATCGCAATACCCTACACTCGATATTCGGCGAACAGACTACCGACGAGATCGTAAAACTTGTCCGACAAGTACGGAGAAAAGAATCGCGAAAGGCAAAAGACTTCAAAGCCGTCATATCATCGCCTATTACCGACAAGGACAAGCGGACCCAAGCTCACCAGAGTCTACGTCGGATCTTCCCCAACCTTCTCGAGAGTGCGATGGAGGAGAACCAGACTATACGCATCAAGGCGACTCCACCAGCAGAGCGCAAAAAGAAGAAGGGCAAGGGCGGCGCAAAGGATCGCGAGAACCAGGGAGGCCGACGCGGAGGTCAAGATTGGGAGGAGCTTGGTGGTGAATACTTGCACTTCAACCTGTACAAGGAAAACAAGGACACAATGGAAGTTGTAGGATTCCTAGGAAGCAAGCTCAACTGCGGCGCCAAAGGTTTCGGCTTCGCAGGCACAAAAGATAGACGAGCGTGCACCGTCCAAAGAGTCTGCGTAAAGCGACAACTAGCCCAGCGCATCCAGAACTTCAACAAGATCCTGTTCAATGCCGCCGTAGGAGACTTTGAGTACCGCCACAACGACCTGAAGCTAGGAGACCTGATGGGCAACGAGTTCACCATCACCCTCCGAGACTGCCATTTCCAAAGCGAAGAAGGACTAGACTTTGCTCAGCGAAGTAAATTAGCCCACGACGTAGTCAGCAAAGCCATCACCGA
Source organism: Alternaria sp. BMP 0032 (assembly GCA_023758005.1). Classification (NCBI taxonomy): domain Eukaryota; kingdom Fungi; phylum Ascomycota; class Dothideomycetes; order Pleosporales; family Pleosporaceae; genus Alternaria; species Alternaria sp. BMP 0032. The sequence continues at coordinate 19,187 of JAFVMD010000021.1, read as the reverse complement.
CTTCTCCCAAAAAGGCTTCATCAACTACTACGGCCTCCAACGCTTCGGCTCCTTCGCCGCCAGCACCGACGCCATCGGCCGCAAGATGCTACAAGACGACCTCAAAGGCGCCGTTGAGGACCTCCTCGCATACAGCGACACCGCCCTCGCCTCTGCCCTAAACCCGTCCGAGTCCACAACCCTAGTCTCGCAAGACGACCGCAACCGCGCCCACGCCCTGCACATCTGGAAAACCAAGGGCTCCGGCACCGAAGCCCTCGACTTCCTGCCCCGCAAATTCACCGCGGAGCGAAACATAATCCAGCATCTAAGTTCGCGCAACAGCAAATCAGGCCGCTACGACCGCAAGACGGATTGGCAAGGCGCGCTCATGACGATCCCGCGTACACTCCGTTTAATGTACGTCCACGCCTACCAATCCCTCGTCTGGAACAGCGTAGCCGGGAAACGCTGGGCCACACACGGCGACAAAGTCGTCCCTGGCGACCTCGTCCTTGTAAACGAACACCGCGATAAAGAGGTGGGAAGTACGGAGAAAATGCCAAAAGCAACCCACGACCAAGACGGCGAACCCATCATCGATCCCTCCGGCGCCGATTCTTCGCTTGCGCCTGACGCGGATTTCGAACGCGCGCGTCCGCTTACTGCGCAGGAAGCTGCTAGTGGGGAGTATAGTATCTGGGACGTTGTGCTTCCGCAACCGGGCTTCGATGTCGAGTATCCTAGAAATGAGATTGGAGAGTACTACAAGACTTTTATGGGGAGTGAGAAGGGTGGGGGCTTGGATCCTTACAACATGCGCCGTAGCTGGCGTGAAGTCAGTCTAAGCGGGGGTTACAGAAAGTTCCTAGCCCGGCCACTTCAACCGCTTGAGTTTGAGGTGAGGAGTTATAGGAAGGTGGATGAGCAGTTTGTGCAGACGGATTTGCAGAGGTTGGGGCGCGAGAGAGACGTTGGACATAAGATGAATGGGAAAGAGGATGATAAGAAAGAAGAGGGTGCGGATGCGCAGATGGAAGATGGAGAGGAGAAGGAAGAGGTAGAAGAGGAGAAGATTGCTGTAGTGATTAAGCTGCAGTTGGCGAGTAGCCAGTATGCTACTATGGCCCTGCGGGAGCTGATGAAGGCGGGGGGTGTTAAGGCGTTTAAGCCTGAGTTTATGGGCGGGAGGTAGGTGGCGAGGATGTGGGGTTATTGGTGATCAGGGTGAAAGGCCAAGAAAGTCATGATTATGTGTTTTGTACAAAAAGGAGGTAAAATGTGATAGTGGGATATGATATATTGAAATGATGTATGATCAGATAACGAGGATTGTCCATCGGTGCTTGAACGGGATACAGTCATTTATGTGTTCGGGTGGGGTGGTGGCGGACGTCTCTCTTCTGGGTGGGTGTTACTATAGAATGCGGAGCCTTTAGTTTGAGGAGGTAGGTACTTCTCGCCCACTACCCCATACTTCACGACGCCATCGTACCATGCTGCAAGCCATGCCATGCCATACCATGTCAATAGTCTCATCCCCTTTTCCTTGTAACCGGTACTGGTACAACGGAAAACCTTCTTCCGCCGCGTTTACCCGTAGTACAATATTCACTACTTCCAAGTAACGGCGAACGTTAGCGTTGACATACCGGGTGGCGGGCCGCCCATGTCACAATTCAGCGCATATTTTGCAGTCTAGGGATACTGAGAACACTGTCTTGACGATCTTAGTTATTAGATATGAAGATATGCAGTTGGCTTAGAATACATTGGGGTATAAAACTAGTTTTTCTAATCGTCCATCGAACGACTGGTTTTGATCTCCACGAATGATAAAGGAAAGGCGTAGCGTCGTTACGGTCGTGTCTGTGTATATGTACAAATATCGAGCAAAGCATGAGGGTTTCTCACACAGCATCCCCCGCATCCATATACCTCGGCGGCGAAACCGGATGTGAAAGTGGATTGCCATAATTGATGTCTTCGCTCGTGGGCCGGCTGCGGTGCAACAGAGCGCGACTGAGGCTGAGACGCGACGGTTGGCGGGGTTTCTTTTCCTCCGGCGCTTTCCATAAAGGGAGGTCTGTTGCGTCGGATGAGGTGCGAGCGAGGATAGGATCAGCGCTGCTGCGTTTCGGGTAGCCCATATCAGATGGAAGAGGTGTTGCCGCGGTGTTTGGGCGCGTAATGGTCTTTGCTTCGTACATTGATTCCAGTTTTGGTGATGAAGAAGTCTTCTTTTCAATGCCGTTGTATTGGATGCCCAGCTCCGCGAGTAGAAGATTATTTTGCGGCGTAGCATGCAAGTTGAGTTGGGAGAGTGAGTGATTCGTCGTTCGTGGAGATGCTCGCGTGCTCTTCATTGTGCCGCTCCTGCTTCCGTCCCTGGTAGTCATGTCCCGTGCTCTTGAGATTCCCATCTTCATGAGTGGGCGGAGGGTTGCCATGCAGCCGACGATGATGCATGTGCCGCATTCGACAGTACTCCATATGGACACGTTGGTCACGTCCCAGAAGAAGTCTTCGAGTTCTGTTAGACCGGTTATGTAAGGGAAGCGGATTCCAGAGCAGATGCAGCCACTGTGATATGTTAGCAGAGCGGTTTGAGAGTGGCTTTAGTCGAGACGTACAGAGCTGCGAGGGATAGGATAAAGCCGACGGAGAATTTGTGCCGCAGATCCATGTTGGCGTACCATAGAATGGGGATGGGTAATAAGAAGAAGACGACGTCTGTCAATGTACTAAAGGTCGCTGTGGAGTACTTCGTAAGCTTGTGTGTAAATAATTCATTCGCGCCACATACCTTGTTGATAGGCAAAGAAATAGTCGACCTGCCGCGATTGGCAGCGACCGATGATCTCGTTGACTGCGTACTTCTCCAGGTTGGGTCCGCATCGGAAGATGACGTAGAAGAATGCAGACATCGATGACACAATGTTGGCAGCGACGGTCACGTAGATGATGATGAAGTGACTGCGCCTGACGACGATGCGGGAGAAGAAGATGGCTAGAGAAATCTTGACCAGCATGATTGCCATGAGATAGCCGGTCTCTCTCACAATAACCCACTGCAATGGTTAGTATGGTTCGCAAGGACAGGATCAGAATACTTACTTTTGTCACCTTCTGCAACTCGTCCGCGCTGGTGATCTCGCTGGTTCCACCAGATGCTTCTACCAACCAAACTGATCCGCAGAACAAAGTGAACGTCAACTGCCAATGTTAGTTAATGATCACTTGGCAGTGGTGACAAAAACCTACACCGGCAAGTAGCATGACCGCATCATCCCAGCCAAAACTACGGATAATACATGTGCGAGTCCATATCCTGAGTAGGATGAAGATCCAGGATACAACCAGGAAGGCAATGGTAATCCGTTGTTGCTGTTCGGCGGCCATCGCCAGGTCGGCTGAGCTGTGCGTCATGGTGTCGATGTCGAGAGCACGACCAAGTGTCAAGCTGACTGAAAGCAACGTTGCGCAGTGGTATCAAACGAGAGTAGCGTGTTGCTCGAAGAGAGCAACGTATGGTCGTTCATGAGAAAGATACAATAAGAAACGGTGGGACCTGCATCTGAGGGAAGAACCGGTTTAGTATCCCGCATCATTATGTTGAGTCGAGTTTGGTTCACTATGGCTTGTAGTAGCATGCACAGCGGCCCAGCCAGTCTATCAAGTTCCCAGTAGACTATTGCCCACCAGCGGCCTTCTCCATCCTGTGAGGAGCTCTGGAGCTGGATCCAAAACTCTAATCTGACGGCTGAGGCGAATCCGAACCTTGAGCTATCGTTACTCGTAGTGTAGACGGCGGCGCTGCGGGGACGCTGCCTAGCGTTGCCGCCCCATGTTGGGCTCTACGGGGTCTTCTCCGACACTGGATTAGGAGTATATGCATGGCAAGTATGCAGGCAGACGATTATAAGCGGACGCGAAACATACAGTATGCGTGCGGGGGAGTCGGTGGGGGGGCGTTGAGGGTAGTGTCAGGCACAGGGTGGGTCTGAAAGGGAGAGGGACCTCGGGATTGGTGATCTCCCCGACGCTTGGACCTTCAGATTTCCAGTTCCAGTCCTGCTTCCATCGCAAACAAGCAAACATGACCCTGGCGGAGAAAGCAGCACGAAGCAAACGGCAGAAAAAGAAACCACATCGGCCACCAAAGAAGGCCTGGATACCGGAGAATATCGCCTCTCCATCAATATATCGACACTGAAGTTGGGTTCGCACTGTTTGCGTCCGGTTGGGTACCTGGCTTGCATGCACGTGAGTGATCAACACTCGTCCGCACGGTCTACCACATTCGCCTTAGCCAGGGACGCCTCGATCCCAAATACCAGATACCCGTGGACCGAGGCGAGCCTAGACAGACGATAGGTGCGGGAGTAGTCGCGACTTGCGAACGAAGGTTTGCACGGAAGCTGCCTGAGGTGTCCGGTCAGGGCAGCCATACAGCACACTCCAGACCCTTTTCAGACACGCTTCACCCCTGCTTGCTGTCGCCACGGGCCCTAGTCACGCTCCCCCGAAGCTTGCATCCTGCATCCCGTGACGTCAATCTAGCGTCCCTTTACAGCACTTGAGGAAGCGAAGATCAGCATGCCGCCTTCACTTCGCCGACGAGGAGGCCAAGCACACCCACATCGCATGCCCCCGCCCTCACCACCAGAAGCCCAAGACACGTCCAGCGACGCAGAACTAGACGGTCGCCAAGATGTCGAAGAAGAAGAGCAGGATGCCTCCGCCGCCGACGACGACGATGAAACCCTTGGCGACGACCTAATCGGCCTCGAAGGTGATGAAGAAGACCAAGAAGAAGACGACGAAGGCGACGAAGAACTTGGTTCGGAAGATGGTCTCGCATCCCCAAACCTCCCCTCGGACAGTCTACTTAACCTCGATCCCCCACCACCCTACCTCCGCGAAATCTCCACCCTAGCATCCTGGACCGTCTCTTCTTCTAAACCAGGCTGTTCGATTCCCCAACTGCGGCACCCAAATACGAACCTCTTCTGGCAATCCGATGGACCACAACCTCATTATCTCAACATCCACTTCTTCAAACTCGTCCGTATTGTGGGATTGAGACTGTATCTCGACTTTGAACAAGACGAGAGTTACACGCCCACCAAGATAATTTTCCTCGCCGGCAGCGGGCTGAACGACCTCCAGGAATGGGGCGAGATGCGATTGGAGAGTCCGAGGGGATGGATCTGGGCTGATTTCTCGGGGGTAGGAGATCCGGATAGTGATGATGAGGGCGGTGACGACGACGACGAAGAAGGTGATGGAGGAGGAAACGCAGGCGAACGACCACAACGTCTCCTCACAGACGCCTTGCACTTGAACGGCGGGAGGAGAGGCAACGACGCATCTTCTGATTCCGAAAACGCGGCGCCAGGCCAGGGAGGGGATATGGATATGCAGACACCGGGACAGCAAGATACGCCCCTACCTCCTTCTCCTTACCCTTCATACGACACACCCCAACCCACCCAACAGTCACAACCCCCTCCACCAGGAACCCGCACACGCACCCGCCGCGCAAACCTCCACCCAAACCCCACCATCACACCAACCCAGAACCATCCCCCATCCACACCCACCATCCCCCCTTCCACATCCACACAACCGCAAACCCTCCCCCGCCCCCATCCTCGCGCCCCTTTCGCCTCTCTCTCACCCAACCCCGCACCGCGCCCCGCTCCTTCCAACACCTTCTCAACACCAAAGCTACCTGTGCTACGAGCGCATCTGGTTCAAATCAAGATATTAGAGAATCACCAGAATGGCAAGGATACGCATTTGAGGGGGTTGCAGATTTTTGCGAGGAATGATGAGGATGGGGGGAGAGGGGGAGGGGGTGGTGGTGGGCAGGGACACAGGGGCGTGACGGCGAGGATAGAAGGAAGTGGGGTACAAGGGATGAGGGAGATGGTTAGGAGGGAGAAGAAGGAGAGGAGGAGGAGGGAGGAGGTTTTGGAGTTGGGTGGGGGGGTTATGGGGATGGGGATGGGGATGGGTGGAGGGGGAGGAGGGATGGGGGGTATTAGATAATATCGGGCGTGTCGTGGAGTGATGGAACAAGGAGCAAGGAACAGACCGAGCGAGCGATCTGTCAGCTAGTTCCTTCACACAACGGCATTGAACATCAAAAGAGACGATAATCGAGGAATCTGGCTTGAATCAATCATGTATCAGCATTAACAATCAAGACCTTCAAAGTATCAAGTACTCAGCACCAATGAAGAAATAAAAAAATTTAGATTCCATAGCCTACGCCATCCATCCCTTTCCTTCCCATCCATTTCCTTCCATTTCCATCATCTCTCGTACATTTGGATATACCTTTCCTCCCAGCTTTTAGTTGTGTATAAATGTCCGGTGATGACATCGATTCCCTCAAAGCAGCAAGATACAGATACATATGTGACCGGATATCTCGCGATCTATAACAGAAGCGCCTAGGAAATGTGTGTCCCTTTCAATCCCCAGGAGTGGGGAAGAAGGGAGCAACCGCCAGCAGCGGAGTGGCAGGGCACTTCCAGCCTGGGGCTATTTGTTGCTTGACGACGATCTAGCCTCTCTAAATGACTTTCATCATCTAGAAAAGACCCTTACCGTCCTTCTCCCCAAGGGTATTCTTCAAATCCTTAGGCTCAGCCTCCTTCTCCGGCTTAGCGACCTGCTCGTCACTCGGGCCATTCTTCTTGTTTTGCTGCTTGCGCGGCAACTTGCTCGGACTACGGTTCCGGTCCATCTTCTCCTTGTTACCATTCGCATTCTCCTTCTCCTTCTCCTTGACATCCTCCTCGTTATCCTCATACGCCTGCTCGACCTTCTCGCCAGCAGCCTCAGCCTTACCAACAAGCTCCTTGGCAATCTGCCTGGCCTTCTTGCTGGTCGCATCGGCGCCCTCGTCAAGTTCTTGCAACTTCTGGCTAACGCGGCGGTTTACGTTTTCGAGGAACTTTTGGTTGGCGGGGGACATGCTGCCTTTGCGCTCGTCTTTGATGTGGCCGTTTGCGGGCTTCCTTCCGCGGACAGCGTCTCTAGCGCGGTTCACGCCTGAGGAGATGGCGTCTTCGGCAGATTTGTCGAGAGAATCGAGTTCGCGCTCTACGTTGCGGCTGGCGTCGCCGGCGGCGTCGGAGATGGTGCGGTGCTTGAAGTTCTGCTTGGAGTTGGGGGTGGAGCGGCGGAGGTACGACTTGAAGAAGAAGCGCATGAAGAGGATGGTGAGCGGGGCGAGGTAGATCAGGTTGACGTAGATGGCAAAGGCTTGGCCCGAGGTGTCGACGCAGGGAACGGTCTGATACTCGGTGCGGTAGAAAGTCCTCTCGACTGTCTCGTGGGGGTGGAAGAAGTCGTGGACTGCGTTGTGGGTGGGGGCAGGCTCTCCGGCAATGACTTGCTGGGGCTGGCGAACGGGGATGGGCTGGCCAGGGACGGGGATGTTCTCTGCGAGACCTTCATCGCCAGCTGCGCGGTAGATGAGCTTCCTCAGGAAGGCCACAGCAACACCAGTCACGGTGGGGAGAGCTTCGGCAACCGACTCAGTAGCGGATGCAACTGCGGATGAGACGCTCGACGAGACCACCTTGGGCGCGACCTTCTCAGCAACCTTGTATGCGACCGAAACGGGGACGGTGTAGGAGATGAAGAGGTGGATAGCGGCGAAGGCGGATCCGACGAGGAACTGGGTGATTTGGAGGGTGGTCAGAGTTCGCTTGACGATGTTGGGGACGCGGTAGCCGAGCGCGGAGACAGTGTAGTAGGTGTACTGAAAAACGTTAGTGGGCGCCATTTGCTTGGAGAAAAGCTGCTTACCATCATGGCGTGGATTCCAGAGTTGACCGTGGCAAACATCCAGATGGGAGGCGACATGAAGCGCATACCAGCCCACATGGACAACATAGCGCCGGCATGGTGGTACTTCTGGAGGGTAGTGCTGCGCTTGCCCTTTGCGAGAATGATGGCCGTGTCAAGGACTTCGTAGAACTTGGAGAGGTAGAACCACCAGCCCCAGAAAGCAAGACCCTCGTTCCAGATCCTGCCAACGTCGGTGGTGTCGGGCAGGCCGTTGGAGCCGATCTGAACCTTGGAGTTGAGGCTGCTCCAGCTGTCGTTGACGTTGCTGTAGGTGACGGCGTCGCCCAGGCCGCGGGGGCCGTGGATCTTGCAGAGGGCGTCGATGGTGCCGACAACGGCGTTGGGCTCGCTGTAGTGGGGGAACGAGTGCTTGAGGCAGCGGATCATGGCCACGCACGTCACGGCCGAGTAGACGGCGAGGAAGACATTGTGGAAGATGACAAAGGCGTAGAAGGGGCGGGTTTTGGCGATCCTCCACGGCTTGTTACCGTGCTGGCGGTTGTACCAGTTGACGTACGTCACGGCCACGAAATAGACGGAGGCGATGGTCAGCGGGACCTTGTACGACAGCGCGCCCTGGTAGATGTCTTCGGGGATGGGGAAGGGGTTCTGGAAGGTCGACTCGCCCGACCATGGCGGCGGAATGGGCGAGGGCGCGGCATCGGGAGGGAACTGGAGGACAGCCCTCGACGGCCAGTCGCCGGGGTGGAGGGAAGGGCCTGCGCCGGACATGGTGGGCGTGGCGGCGGGAGACGATGCGCGGGTGGAGGGGCAGGTGGTGGCAGCACTCAATGGGCGGGTGGTGGGTGAGGTGAAGGTGTTGGCCAGGCAGGCGCAAACAGGGTGCGGCAGAGGCAGAGGGTCTGGGGGCCGCTGGGGTTTTTCTGTGGTCCGATGAGGTCAATGCCCAACGGTTGTGCTAAACTTTATCGCGAGAATCGGCCCTCGGAGCTCTGGGCGTGCCTATCGTCGGCGCAAAGCTGCGATAGAGTTGGTGTTGATGGTATTCGGAATCTCGCTAGGCACGCGATGCCACCTAGGTGTACTGCTTGGGCTACACGCACGAACCCAGGGCAAGGCGCACAGGTTATATCGTAGAATTAAGTGCACAGATATGCCCGGAGCGAGGACGCATGCAGTAACGGTGCGTCGGACAAGGAGCTAGAAGCAGCAGGCAAAGGCTTCTGGACGTCCCTCTTGGTTATGCTGAGCGTGACGGGCCAATGGCGTCGCGACCAGCTACCGAGGCGAATAATCACCACCTCCCACTGGACACCCGCCTCGACAAGACCCTCTTGAAGTTTATCTAGAATTTACATCTGCTCGCAAGTCTAACGCCATGGGGTAACAGGACTATACATCCCGTCTTGTCGACGAAAAGGCGGTCGTCATCTTGCGTTGTGCGATTGTAGAGATGCATGCTGCAAAATTTCTGCAAGGATGCTGTGAACCTGTTGAGGGTCCGGCTAAGCGCAAATCTGGGAGCAAAAGCCACCGACGCCGTAACTGGGAAGAGGCAGGGTGACGTGCCGCAGCCACATCTGGGGAACAGGTTTCATATCATAGTGGGAGGTGCACTGGTAATATTCAAGCTGGTATCTCTGGATTAAGGGTAGACTAAGATAGATACGCTCAAAACTTGGGCTTGCTGCTCAGAGGAATCGGCGGTGGTTCACCCGAGCCGTCGCTCAATTCCTTCTTCTTGGGCGGTGGCGGAGGCGGTGCCTTTTTTCCTAGGCCTCCCGCACTACTTTGCGACGACGACTGCGCTGGGCCTGGCGATGCACTCGACGATGCGAGGTTGTTCATCTTGCCAGCAATGCCGTACTTTTGGTTTATAGAGTTGGCCGACTTCCACCCAGACGCGACCTGATCTCCATGCCGCTGCTGGAAGTTGTTGGCAGTCGATGCAGCTCCTTTCAAGTCTGAAGCTGATACCTTGGATGGGTCATCGCGTAGACTGCTGGCGGTCCGCAGTGCTGCCTGCTTGTCTGCCCACGACGTGCCAGTGGCTGGGGGAGCTGCTGGTGATTTTGGCCCAGACATACTTGCGAACCTACTCTGCAACTCGTTCATTTGCGAGCCACGACTAGGCGGGGCGGGAGGTGGTAGGACAGCCCTCGAGCTTGAGTTCTGTCGCGGTGGGACGGGCGGTGATGGGTTTGCGCGAGGCGGTACTGGAGGAGAAGCTGTCCGTCCGATACCAAAGCCCGACACCGAGACACCTGCTTGGCCCAGGCGACCCAGAGCACCTTGGTTCAGCACTCCCTGCTCAGGTCTTGCCTCTTGTGTCGCCTCATTATAGGTAGGTGGAGGAGCCGGTGCGAATTCATCGGGGTTCGAGTTCTGGCGCGGTGGTAGTGGAGGCCGTGGGGGCAGGCTGGGCTTTGGTTTGGCGGCACCTGTAGTCGGTGGTGTCGCAGCGCCAGGTCTGAAGGCAGGAGGCTTGGGCAGATGCGCTGTGCTCAACCCTGTCGTGTCGGGTCGGTATGGCCCTGGGGCTGGTCTGTTTGCCTCTTCCTCCTCCCTCCTGCGAGCCTCTTCTCGCTCCTGCAGTCTTTGCTTTGCCGACCCAGCAGGCGCAGACGACGGTCCGGATGGTGCAGATGCTGCCGAACCGCCGCTGTAGTCGAGTCTCTTGGGCGGCGGCGCAAACTGCGAGGGGTCTTTCAGGGATGACAGTGGTGCTGACTGGTGATCGCGGGCGGCTTCTGCATGGGGGTCTTTACCCTGTGCCTTTCCAACCCATCCTTTCTACACACCGTTAGTTGACGGTCGATAAGGAGCAAGACAGGCTTACATACCACCTGTGTAAGTTTCGAGTCGCTCGCTCCGCCTCCACCGCTCCCACTGTTAGTGCGACTCTTTTCGGGATGCCAGCCTCCTTTGGCGACGCTCTTGAATTTGTCCATGCCGTGTTAGCGGAGGAGTCTGGGGTTAAGCGTTGGCGTCGTGAATGCCAGCGGATAGCGGAACCGACGCGTGCGGGCCGATGAGATCATCAGCCAAGCGGGATTTTAGCACATGTCAGCTCAAGCCGGCACGTCGGTCGGACTATTGCCCTGGGAATGCCGCAGCAGAGTTCCATCGGGACATTGAATGCCGCATGACGGTGCTGTGAATGCGGAGTCTGCGTGGGAACGCTCCATGTGTTTGTCGTGTAGAAAGATTCGAGGCCGCCCGTCAGCAGGCGCCACACGTGCTCAGCGGAGACTCACAACATCCGGACTTGAGAACCTCCCGCACTGCAGCTGCAATGCATGGCTTAGTTCCGTGTTTCATCTTTGCTAGCTGCAGCTGAGGGGAGTTTGTCGTGATACCATGCCTCAACGGTACCCACTTGCAACATCCAGGACGACCAACTGCAGCTATAGCCTGTCACAGTCAGCTCTATCGTCCCGGCCCTACTCCCATCCAATCACCCACCGCGATACGGGCAATCCAAAAGATCTGCATACCAGCTCAGTCGGATGCGCCGGCCTATCCTTGCGATTGTTTGTTTGACTTCCCGTCACCACAACGAAGACACCATGAGTATGAAAGCAGCATTCCAGGCAATATAACGAACAAACGCCGTCAGACTGTGCTCAGCACGCAGATACGATTGCATCATACTAAGCTTTGTTAGATCGACGGCTAGACATTAGCCAGGCTAAATTTACCCCCTCCCGAGCAGGTGGGGTTTGTTCGTCTTATAGGCGTCGAGGCTGAGTCCGTCTCTCCCCAGCATCCCAGCATGTAGCCAACCGCGCCGACTCTTTGCAGCCGGCCCTTCGGACTTTGATTCTGTTGGCTTGACAGCTTGCATCGCACACATGTTGCCAGACAACGGGTAACATGTCTGCGCCACCCCAGCCGGGCGGCCACTTCTCAAAGGATTGCCCTCCCCTCTCCGTGTCCACTTTGCATTGCCTTTCAAGACCAACAAGACGCCAATCGATCCTCCCAGCCTAGGAGTCCAGCAGAAGAAACGACTCACTGCCTAGGGATACATAGTGTGCCGTTTTCGCGTCATCGATTGGACTACCAGCCTTGGAAGGTCACGCCCAAAACCCGTTCTCGGCCCCGCATCTCCCATCACTGGTCAGAAAGTGGAGCATCACCACCACCACATTCCAGCTCCCCGCCTCGGTCATATCTAGGTGTCAGGCATCTCCGTCTGATTCCTGTCTCCTTACTGGTGTCGTCCCAACACACCACTGCGGCTCATCCATACATAGCTAGTTGCTCGCGTCAGCGGTTCGTCCAGCCGCAATGGCTCCGCCTAGGAAAGAGGAATGGGACGAAGATGAAGATGACAGAGGGCCGCCCTGGCCCACGGAAACTGAAAGCGATGATGAGATAACGGTTTCTCTGGTTCCAGTCGTTATCCCAACTGCTGTTCCATCGGTCGAACCAACATCGTACACTGCGATGCCGTCGATCACCCAGTTCTCAGTAACGAACAGTGCATGGAACTCCGAACTCTTCAGCCAACCCTCGCAGCCTCCCAAACCTGTTCTACCAAACGAAAGACCACCTGGGTATCCGTCGAACCGTCCCTGGCCTCCTCCTCCATACGGACCCACTTCTTCATCTCAAGACTGGCAAACCTCCGCTTCTGCAACAACACCATACGCCGACCACCTACCCACAACCTCACCATGGACAACATCAATGACAACATTTTCTCCAGATCCCTCCGGACCACCTACCCCAACAAACCTCATCCCAGGCGCAACCTTACCTCTACCTGAGAAACACACAAACAACACGCCCATCTACGCCGCCGCAGCCATCATACCCATTGTTGTCCTTGCAATCATGGCCAGCGTGATCTTCCTCTGCGTGCGCAAACGAAAGAGACGGCGTGCCGCTGCTCTAGCCACCGAGCGCGAGGTGCAGGAGATGAAAATGACGACTCCATCACAAACACCACACAGAAATGGGAACGAACACGTGCACCCATACATCGCACCACCACCCCATCCTCCCCCAGTCCTCCCCCCAATCTCCTCCATATCGCAATCCCAACCTCACAGTCACAATCACTTGCTACCCCCAACATCCACACCCAGCGCCTTCCACCCCATCATCCTCGGCCCCATCTCCCACTCCAACTCCAACGGCGCCTACCTCACCGGCATGGATACCTCAGATATGGTCTCTGTGTCTTCCAACACACTGAGGCCGATCGAAGATCCCTTCGGCGACAATAGTAGTTTGAGTGAGCCGCCGCCGCCGTACCGACCTTGTAGTTTGCCGCCGCCGAGTTTTGTCTCGGAGGGGGGTGCGCCACCTAGTTTCACGACGAATTCTTTGCGTAGTGCTGGACCACCGAGCTTTACAAGTGGAAGTAGTCTTATAGAGGGCATGGAGAGGGAAGGCGGTGGTGGTCCTGGGATGGGTTCGAGGGCGCATCTTATCGAGCGGAGTCCTTTTGATGATCCGGATGATGGGGTATCGGAGATTAGTGGACCAAGACATGGGGGCAACGGGAATGGAGACAGCATGTCAGCTGTATCGGATCTTGAGTATCAAGGGGAGACGTTTGATGAGTTTAGTAGGAGGGGCTTTTCTTAGGTAATGCAGGGGAGTGAGTTGGAGGGTTCTTTTCTTTCGAGGTGTATATAGTTTTCTGGGAATGTATTTCTTCCAACTTACCCTCGTTCTTCTCTGATGTAATGGGTATTCCTGACGATGGGTCATGCTCACACAAGTACATGAGATGCAGAATTGTATAATAGCGAACGGCACCGCCATAACGTGTAAAGATCAAAGAACGCGAAGTAGAATCCCATACTATGACGTACACCCCACCAAGCCACTCATCCACTCATCTCGCCTAGACCCCTCACCCGTCCCCCATCCACCCTCCTAGACCATACCTGAGACACCCATCCACTCAACAACCCTTAACCAATAACCCTAGCACCACCGGACGAACCGATAGACTCCACTATCATATCTCCTGAACTTCCCCTCCTCGCGAACGATGTGGAGGTGGCGGCGCGCTTACTGTAGGCAGCAGGTGGGCATGGTTCGCGCAATCGTTCCTTCGACTTTGGGAACGCTATAGTAGTTTCGCGGGTTGTTCACCAATCGTATGAATTGATGCGAGGGATTGGACGGCTGAAGAGGGGTTTTGACTGGAGGAACGGTTGGGAAAGAACGATTGGTACCTTGCATGAAACGGGTGGCGGCTAGTGTTGGCGTGAACGGCTATCGAAAAAGTCCAGCTCACATGTTAATCGCAGTGGGTGTTGAGATGGGAGGTGGGATGCGAACCTACCCCGCGATTCATGCTCGGGATGGGATTATTTCGTTGGAATGTAGATGTACATCTATCAAGCCAGCAGATATTAAACAATACTCACGCATCTCCTACAATTCATGCAGGTTGCAATCCTCTTGGGGCCAAACCCGTAACTACGATGAATGCGGCAAGTGCTATCGTGGCCCATTTCTCCGCTGCCCTGCCTGATTTTAAAAATCTAGAGCGTCCCTCGGACCATGATTCGCCGGGAGCGGGTAGCTTTTATCCAGGTACGTGGGTTTTTTCTGGCATGATGACGGCTAGATTAATCATTTCGCCAGCTGGCAGTCACTTTTTTTTCTTGGTTGCTTATTTAACGGCATGCGACGCGGAGGGATTCCGGAATGGTTGTGGGGGTTAAGGATTCAGGAGTGCATACATAGTTAGGCTGAGGCTGCATAATTAATAGAATAGAGCTTAAGAACGAGTGCTAGTATGTTGTAGATAGTAGCTGGTAGAGGTAGCGGTAGATGATTTACGCTTGCTCAGGAGGTTGATGGAGAAGGGCTGCGCTGGTTGGTGGGCCAGAAAGACGGATTAGCGTCGGCATCTAGGCATTGACCTCGTTGACCTGTCATTTCTACCCATCTCATCCTTACGGCACGCATCATGGGTGGGTGGGGGAGGCGGAGGGGAGGCGGAGGGGAGGCGGAGGGGAGGCGGAGGGGAGGTGGTGGAATGCTCGCGTTATCTGTCTATTAGATTCAGGATAGATGATGGTAGGGCTCAGGAGGTTGCCCTGGATAGACAGCGCTGGTTGGATGGGCGTTGAGTGGATGGTCCAGAAACACGATTTAGCGTCGGCACGTATGCGTTGACCTCAGCGCGCGGACCTGTCATTTTCAACCATCTCATCCTTACGGCACGCATCACCCAAGCCATGGTGTCGTTCGTTCCGTGTCCGTTCGCGACTTAGCTCATCGTTATGTTTGGCCCCATTCGCTGCTAGGCGCATGGCTGCGGTTGGGTGAAGCGTCGGCTTCCTTCGCCTGGCTGTGCGTGCTGGCTGGCTGGCTGCGGCGACGACAAAGAGCCTCTCTTCCATGCTTCCTCCCTGCCACGCCCACCCAATTATGACAGCCTCCCTATATCGCCCTCGCCGGCCCATGCACCTGCGGGCTCGGTACCTGAGCTAGACGCTTCCTAGCCCTCAGGAGACTTGGCCTAAGCCGCATTCCGGGTCCTGCTCAGGCGGTGCGGCCAGTGTGTTGCGGAGTGCTTGCTGCTGTTGCCAGCTGCGGGTCACGATCGGGACTATCAATTCTTCATCTTTGCCGAACTACAACCTTTGCAACTGCAGCTTCAGCTTCCCCGGCCCCACCAGCTGCCTAGTTCGTGAGAAACCTTCGCCGTGCCTGGTCACCCAAAGCAAGCAACAGGTGCCTCTTCACAACGCCCACGCTGTGCTGACGCCCTCGCTCGGTACCTGCTTCGACGACGTCTCACAACGCTGTCATATCCCCTGCTGCTGCTCAAGTGTACTACCCAACAGGTCTCACAGCTTCCCGTCTAGCAGCCTGCGTTTGCGAGAACATCCCGCCGTCAACAAAGAAATCCATCCAGGGCGCCTTTGTCTTCACCACCCGTCGACCCAACCCCGCCGAACGCCTCCCTCGACTCGTGGACGACCTCGACGTCTTACATTGCTGCTACATGGTCGGGAAGGAAGGACATTGTGTCAGGGCTTTGTGTCATTGGGCTTGCTATGAGTTTGGATCAGCACATATATGGGTACGGCTCTCTTCTACCTACCTTCCCATGTGGCGGAAGACGTGTAGCGTTCGGCTGGTGCAACGAGCTTCATCTGCATACCTCCGGCCGTCCTTGGCTTCATGTCATGTCGGACCAGACTATGTCCCAATCCAGGTCTAGGGTAGGCAGAGGTCAGGCAGCACCGCACGGTTGTCACTTGGAGCTCGTTGCCATCATCCCTTGCCATGCTATCCCAAGAATACCTTTCTTTAGACTTCTTCCGCTCCTTCCCGTTCTGTTGATAGATTTCACTTTTGGTTTTCCTCATGTCTCGGCTCGCATCTGCAAGTGCCCCAGGCTAACGTGGGTCGCGTGCTAGATCGACGGACTGGCATCTCCCAAGTCCCTCCTCCACTCCCAAGTCGCTGACGTTCCCTGACGGAACTCTCAAAACACCAAAGACCGAGTCGTTCCCCCACTCGCACTTCCTCGACGCCTGGGCCACCCCACGACCTAATGGGCAGCACACCCCGGTGCAGACTCCTTCCTTCACACTCTCGACGCCCATAGGCCGGCCGTCGAGCTCGTACAGCCAACCCGTCCGCACTCCCGAAGACCCAGAGTTCCATGTCAACCACTTCGCACCGCAAAACCTACCTCTTCCGCCGGTCGACGTGTCCCGAAGGCTGTCGTCCTCGCCGGGCCCTAATCAGCTGAGGAAGGTTGGATCACAGGGACAGTTCGGCTCTCGTCCTGTCAGCATGGACTTTTCGCAGATGCAAACGCCACCTCCTACGAGGGACGCTTCGTCTAGGAGAAGTGTACAACAAAGTGGACATGGGGTGGCAACACCAGCTACGGTGGTGCACAGGACGCCCAGCCAACTGCCGGAATCCTCAGGAGCTCTGTTTGATCAGACACCATTTGGCTTCGCTGATCTGCAGTACACTCCACACATGATGCAGTTCCCCAGCGGTGGTCCAATGTCTGCGCCACCCATGCCTCAATCGAAGCTGTTCTGGGACCCAGCGAACGATGGCATGCAAATGGATCTAGATGTGCCTCTGGGTGTAGACCCCTTCGGTCCCACCCCGCATAGACCGCAGCACGACATGAACTGGCAAGCGATGAACCATCCTTCGGCTAACATGATGCAAACCCCAGCGTTCCAGGGCTTCCAAGCTTCTCCCATGCCAGCGTCGTTCGCGAATACTCCCTCACAGCAGAGACACGGCTCAAGAAATGGCTCGTTTGTATATACAGCTGCAGGTGTCGATCCTAACATGCTGCTCAGCTTCTCCAATCCCGATATGACTGGTTCCTTTGGAAGCATGCCGCAGCAGCCAATGCTCGACATGTCAAGACAACCGTATGAGACACAACTGCGGGATGCAGAAAATGAGAGGGCAATGGCGAAGAAAGCTAAGAGTCAACATTCACGCAGCAACACAGCTTCGTCGTCGGGTTCAGCGGAAAACGCGAGACCTGTGCTGCAACGAAGTAATACCGATAGTGGGCCGAGAATCACCAGAGCAATGGACCCTCGGGTAGCAATCCCAGCTAATGCTTCGACGATTCCCCGCCGCTCATCGCCACTGAAGCGTCAAAGTGGCGGATCACTGAAAGCGATACCTGAGATTAGAAGACCCCGTACACGGCTCATCATCGACGAGAGTGGGACGGCTCGCACAGAGACGATACCTACTGGAGATGATGAGACCCCCAGGAATAGACGGCAGACTTCGCAGCAAGATCTTCGACGCCAATACCCCGGACTGTACGAGGAGCAAGACAGCGAGTCGGACGACGATGAGCCAGCTCCGATCGTCAGCCGCAACCCATCCTTCATCATACCCCAACCCGAACGTCGAGCTACAAAACACGCCCGAGCAGACAGCGGTGGACTGGAACGAGCCAACTCCTTCAAAATGGCGCGCTCCGTCTCCGCCTCACGACTCGCATCCGACGCCCTCTCCAAGACCTCTTTCGAAACGCTACGATCAACCCGACGCTCCGCCGCCGCCGCCGCCGCCGAAAACACCATCCGTCGCTCCAGCGCCATGGAGCGCCCCAGCCTCCGCGAACGAGACCCCGAAGACACACACATGCCCGACTCCCCCGGCGACGCCCTCGGCGCCTTGAAGAAAGTCGTCGGCGCCCGCCAACAACGCATCGGTACGCTAGCATAGCCTGTCGCTTCCCCTTCTCTCGACTGACAAGTTCAGAACGCGCTTCCCAAAACACACTGCTCGCGCATAACCAACGGTGGGCACAGGCGAGTGCTGATATGTCCACCTCGCATCCTCCTCCGTCACACAACGTACTTCAACATTTGCAATCGCACGGCGCTTACGATCCCTACTCTAATTCCTTCAACGGCTCGCCTACGACTACGACTACGCCCTCGACGGAATGCAGCAGCAAGAGTAATGATAGCACGAGGTGTGTGTGCGATGGGTTGGTGGATGATGCCGATACGTTGATGGTGCAGTGCGAGGCTTGCTTCAAGTGGTTGCACATGGGCTGTGTGGGGTTGAAGGAGGAGTGGTTGCCCAGGGTGTTTGTTTGTGTGTTTTGTAAGAGTGGGAAGGGGGAGAGTCCGTTGAAGGGGAAGAGGGGTGGGAGGAGATGAGGTGGAAGGAGCTTGCTGTGCGAGCTTGTTATTATGCGTTTGGAAATGAAGATAATGGGATTTATGAGAGATGTTTGAATTGTGTACAGTTTCGGTGTTTAGCATGAATGGAGTTTCTAAGTGGAGAAGCGGCGGACGGGGGAGAGTAATATCACATACGATTACATCGAGCATGGCTGATACTTCACGTTCATACCACGATAGACTCGTCTTCCTGGAGGGGTGAGGTACTGACAAGACAGCGGGTCGTGGTTGTTGTTAACCTGGTAGGTAGGGCAGGATGAGACATCATCTACATGCAATAGTTCCAGACGTGGTACATGGGGGGCTGAGGACGACATATACGTTCGTACTAGAGTGACGGTAGCTAATAGGGCATCAAGGAGCCTACGCGGGCTGCTCATAGAGTCTATCAAGAAGGGAAGAGGCAGAGTAGGCTTCTTAGTACCACACCCCCGTCAACAAGACCAACCGTACCAAAAGCCTCGCCGGCAGCATGTCACTCTCAGAGAACCGATAGTCAAGTTCCGATTGGTGTAGCGCATGATACAGCGTTGGGAGAACCACGTATACCGTGTACAAGAGGTGGTGGACGTCACTAACTAAGAAGCTGCAGCTGAAGAAGAACGGAAGGAGCACGCGGTAAGCGGGGCTTGTCTTCAACCGCTGAGGCATTGTTAGTTTTGAAAGAGGAAGTCGACGTCCTCTAACCAGCAC